>JARFXV010000603.1:0-644200 GCA_031761425.1 Cosmopolites sordidus
GGTAAAATTTGGGATAGAAACTAGTTCAAACACAAGGTTAACGATTACGAGTTTGGCCAGAGAGACAAATGTAGGAAGACCGGAACAACTGGGCCTGACGAAGGGAAAAAAGCTTATAGTGAAAGAATGAAATCATTATGGGCGTAAAGGAAGGCTAACAACAACAAACGCTTCTAACTGTACTTCACGTGGTCCTCCAGGGCCCATGCGTGAATAATAACTTATAATAATAATACTGGAGGTATAGGGCTTATTAATATCAAAGAATTGTGTCTTAGTCAGGAAAAGAAGCTTCGCCAACATTTTCTAAGTTCGAAAGTTCAACTTATGATACTCGCAACTCAGTTTGATCACAATTATACACCACTAAAACTGAGCCATGCAAACTGTACTATCGAAACAGGGACAATACAAAACAACATACATCTCTGGGAACATAAATCAATCCATGGTAGATATGTAGAATTATTAAATGGCAATACTATTGATAAGAAAGCTTCTCTGCTTTGGTTGGACGAGAATCAACTATATCCGGAGACTGAGGGTTTTGTTATTGCTATCCAGGATAAAGTCATCAAAACCAATAATTACAAGAAATATATCCTTAAAGAAAACACTGAAGATGTATGTCGAAAGTGTGGTAAAATATCGGAGACTGTTGAGCACATAATTGGTGGATGTCCTACTTTAGCAGAAAACACATATTTAGGAAGGCATAATCAGCTTGCTAAAATAATCCAACAAAAACTGGCCTAAATCATGGCCTTTTACCAACATCTACTCCGCCGTATTATAAATACAGTTCTCAAGCTATTCTGGAGTCTGACGATGTGCTGCTCTACTCGGATAGACCGATAATAACTGACAGGGCTGTCGACTACAATAGACCAGACATAGTCTTAATAAATAAAAAAGAAAAGCGGGGAACAATTATTGATATTGCCATACCACTGTCTCATAATATACATAAAACGGAGGTGGAAAAAGTTTCTAAGTATGAGAATCTAATGAATTGGAGAACATCTGGCAACTTGAAAAAGTAAACATCGAACCTTTTGTAATTTCCGCAGAGGGATTGGTGAGCCACAAGTTCTCCAAAAGTTTAACAAACTGCGGATTAAATAGAAATATCATAAAAGTGGGACAACGGACTATATTGTTGCAAACCTGCCACATAGTTCGAAAATTGTTGTCTTAATGCCAACGGAATACTGGGTTATAATAAAATTTATCCCCAGGCTTCGAGCCGAACTGCAGCATCGCGAGGGAGGAATGGGTTTATGGTTTCCAACTTTTTGAGCTGAGAGAGTCATACCAAGTTGACCAGAATAATAGTAATAATAATAATGACTTATATTACCAAGAATTGAAGGAGGGAGATGAATTATATATATATATATATATATATATATATATATATATATATATATATATATATATATATATATATATATATATATATATATATATATATATATATATATGTATATATATATATATATATATATATATATATATATATATATATATATATATATATATATATATATATATATATATATATATATATATATACATATATATATATATATATATATATATATATATATATATATATATATATATATATGTATATATATCTATATATATATATATATATATATATATATATATATATATATATATATATATATATATATATATATATACATATATATAATATATATATATATATATATATATATATATATATATATATATATATATATATATATATATATATACGAAAAACAAATATCCAGTTTAAGAACATATTTCCATCAAAGAAAGATCGAATGCCCGCTGTATGCCAGCGTGTATTTAGCTGATGATAAGTATACGCCTCTGAATCTTAAACAGATGGAACGACAAAATGAGAGCATTCAGACAACTGGAACAATTATACAAGAGTGAAAAAATATGTCTCTACATGGTAGACACCCCCATGGTCATGACCGTCATGAAGACGACAAGAGTGCGTCGAACGCCTGGTTGACATGTGGAGGTCTTTTTCCGGAGACTGGCCAAAAATATATTATTAAGGATGCACGAGTATTAAATGACACGTGTAGGAAATGCCACGAAAAGCCTGAGAATATCCAACATATTGTAGGAGCATATGGTAGACTCTCCCAGACGGACTTTCTTCACCGTCACAATCAGGTGCCCAGTGCAGTCCACCAGGAGCTTGCAAGTCGTAATAACCTTATAATAGAGCGAGTTCCTTATTATAAATATACCCCGGAGGCGGTACTAGATTCAACCGATTTCAGGTTATATTAAGACCGAACAATAATAACCGACAAAACCGTTCACTGTAATAGGGCAGATGTTATATTGATGGACAAAAAGAAGAAAACAGCATTCCTAATTGACATAGCTGTTCCAAATACACACAATATTCAAAAGCCCTCTGGAAAAAAAGTACAAAAGTATACAGATCTCAAGTTAGAAATAAAACGGATATGGAAGTTGAACCAGGTCCATATTGTGCCTTTGATAATTTCAACTGGCATTATACCAAAGAATCTAAAAAATAACATCAAATTATTGGGACTAGAAGAGGATCTGTTTAAAATAATGCAGAGGGCGGTAATCCTTAATAACACTCGCATCGCCCGAAAATTTTTGGAGGAATGAAGTTGTTTTGGCTACAGCCTTGGCTGGGAAAAAGGATGAAAAGAAATGATAATAATAATAATAATAATAATGTCTGGTCAGTGGGAGGCACTGCAGCCAACAGTGTCTCTTGCTGCTACCGTATGCGGAGACGGTACAACCAGCTACGCCAGCTGTCCGCTGTCCTTATCCCTTGCCTAAGGTTCGGATTTGAATTTCCTTTCTCACTCTATCCCATCTCCTAAAAGGTACCCAGCCATTTTATAATGGCCACGGGGAGTGGATCCGTGCCTTGGGGACATATGGGTGGTTGTTCCTTCTTCGATCTCCATCCATTACTGGTCTTACCAGAGAAGAAAACATGAGTAGACGACTTAGAAATAAACTCGTTGGCGACGGGTCCTCACAAGACCCCGCTGTTGGTTTTGACACTGGGCCTTCAGTGCGAAATATGCTACCCGTGTCAGTGGACAGTGGTAGCCTCCCTCAGGTCAACAGAGGAGGTGCGGCGCCACACCACTTATGGCTACCACAAATGCTGAAATTCTTCCTACGCCAACTAGATGAGGTTTGGGGACCACCAATAGGCCCTCCGCCGTCTCTAGTCAATCTGACCAACGCGTGAGATGGTCTAAAGAGATGAATGTCTTAATTTGCGCACGAACTACAGAAGCACACAGGAAGGAGTTAATGTTGAGGGATTCCGGAAAAGAATGTACCTAGAATGGAAAAAGATGTTTCCCAATAACACTTTTACAGAACAACGAATCTGCGGTCAATATAATTCTATAATCCGCAGGGAAAATGTATTTTCTACCGCTGAATTGGATATCATCAAACACGAAGTAATTCAAGAATTGCAAATCGATCCGAACAACGTTGCAGGAAAATCTACACAACCAGATAGATATACAGAGATCCAACAACCAATAGAAAAAGATCCGAACGAGAACAATCCAACAAATTCTGCGAGCCAGATATCATCACAATCATTGTCTGTCTTGAGAGAGCTTTATATAAATTTCAGAATGAAATATGCAGGTGTCGATATAGAACAGAGACCCCGAGTCCCAAGAGTGAAAGGAAATGCTATATTCTATGATACCGTGAAAGCCATGGACAATCTGGTCGGAGAGGATCTAACGGAGGCCCCTTCATTGACCGGGGTCATTGAAATTGTTTATTGTGCCGCGTTGGCAGTCTGTTCGGCCCTTGGTATCGCAATTCAAACAAGATCTGAAAAGTTGAAAACACAAACAAATACTACTGTATCAAAACAGACATTCAAAACAGCATGGAAACGACGAATAGAAAACAAAATTGCGAAAACTAGACGAGAGATAGGTCATCTTTGTGAATTTTTTAAAAACGGTGAAAAGAGCTCTAAAAAGGTCAAGAAGAGTATTAGAGCAATTACTAAAAGGATCAAAGTTCGTATGTCATCCAAAGACTTTGATAAGAAAATAAAGCAAGAAAATGAATGTATCAGACAGAGAATAGCCGCATGGGGAGCTCGTATAAGGCGATATAATGAATTCTCGAAGCGAAAAAAACAAGGATTCGTATTCTCGACTAACGAGAAGAAGTTTTACCATCAACTGGAACAACAAGAAAAAACACAACAGCTACAAATACCAAACGAGATCAAGTGCAATGATCAAGTATTGGTCAAATATTTGGTCAGTTCCAAAAACCCAAACCCAAAAACCCAAAGAAAAACCCACAATTATTGGATACATGAAGAAGAGGAAGCGAGACAAAACATAAAGGAAATGCCAGAAGTTATAATAACGAGAGGCGATGTAAAAAAGGGAGTCCAAAAAACGCTTAACTGGAAAGCGCCAGGTATCGATGGCATCCAAAATGTGTGGTGGAAGTATCTTGTTAGTAGTCATGGGATGCTGGCAAAGCTTTTTCAAGAGTTAATAAAAGAGCAACATAACATACCTGAATATATGACTATGGAAATGACATATATGTTATCAAAGGGACAGGACAGTTTGAATCAAAAAAATTATAGACCAATAACTTGTCTATCAACTCTCTATAAGATCCTTATTTCTATTATTTCATCCAAAATAAATGAACATCTATTAGAAAATAGTCTTTTATCGCCTGAACAAAATGGGTGCCGTAAAAGTAGCCAAGGTTGTAAGGAGTTACTTGTAATTGATGAGGTAATAACAGAGCAAGTACGAAAAAAATCCCACAATGTATCAATGGCGTGGATTGATTATAAAAAAGCGTTCGACTCTGTGCCACACTCGTGGCTCCGGTATATCCTTTTATTGTATGGGATTCATCTAACTCTAGTAAAATTTCTTTCCACTTGTATGAATAAATGGAAAACCCGCCTATATGCAAATAATAATAATACCTCGTACACCACTGGAGAGATACGAATACGCAAGGGAATATTTCAGGGTGGATATTTTTAGTCCTCTATGGTTCTGTATGGCTTTAACACCGTTAAGTAGAATGTTGAGAGAGTTCAGCATGGGCTATATGATGAAGAGAAATCCAAACATTCAGGTATCACATCAATTCAATATGGACGATCTATAATTATATGCATCAAACTCTAATAATCTTCAAAGTGAAATAGAGCTTGTCAAAAGTTTTAGCGATACCATCTGCATGGAGTTTGATCTTGATAAATGTGTAATTGTCCATGTCCGCAAGGGGCAGGTATTGGAACATACAGAAAACATGCAATTAAATGGAAATATTGTTATTCGTAGTCTCAATAGTGGAGAAAATTATAAGTATCTTGGTATGATGCAGTTGTTAGGAATATCTCATGTAACAGCTAGGAAAATGATTATAAATAGAGTCATAAGTAGAGTTGAAAAAATATGTAATCTTTGATCAGCGCCAGAAATAAAATATTGGCAATAAACACCTGGGCTTTGCCTGTGGCTGCTTATACGTTTGGTGTAATAAAGTGGTCTGTCACCTCTCTGATAGCATTTGATCAGAAAATAAGAACCAAATTAACAAAACATCGTATGCATCACCCAAGAAGTTCCATCGAGCGGCTGTATTTGTCTGGACATATGAGAGGAAGAGGCTTACAGAATGTAGAAGTAATGTGCCGTCAACAGGAGGATCGGCTAAGATCCTATTTTCTCAGCCAAAATAGTAATCTTCATAAGACTGTCGGTACACTGGATAGTAATTAGAGTCCCCTCCGTCTAGCACAAGCAACTAACGAGGCAAGCCATATAACTTCCCAGGGGCGTATTTCAGTTTGGAAAGGAAAGGAGCCCTATGGTCGCTTTGCAGCTCTCCTCGATTCTGAACACATTAATAAAAAATACTCTACAAAATGGCTCCAAACATCGGGAATTTATGGAGAGGCAGAAGGTTTCCTATGTGCTATCCAAGATCAAGTCGTAAGTACCACAGCATATAAAAAACATATATTAGGACAAAGTATTAATCCAAAATGTCGCTTATGTAAACAAGATTTAGAATCAATACAGCATAAAAGCGGTAGGTGTCCTGCGCTAGCTCAAACAGACTATATGCAGAGGCATAACAATATTGCTAAGGTGATACATCAAAAATATGGTCTGTTGGACGTTGAGATACCTTATTATAAGTGGAAACCAGAACAGGTGTATATAAGTGAAACTGCAAAGATTTTGTGGGATACGGCAATGATTACTGATCGGACGGTAGAGGCTAATCGGTCCGATATTATTATAATCGACACAAAGGCTCGCAAAGGACGTATTATCGATGTGGCGATACCGTTGGACCACAATTTGACCAAAACCATTGCCGAGAAAAAACGAAAATATCAACCATTAGCTGTAGAACTAACATACATGTACAAACTCAGAGATGTCGACATTATACCAGTAGTAATATCTACAAATGGACTGATAACAAACGACTGGAAAATCGCCAAAGACAAGCTTGAATTACATGATAGTCATATGGCAGTCATGCAGAAGGCTGCTCTACTGGGTAGAACAAATATAGTCAGAAAATTTTTCAGCTTGCATTGAGCCTCGGCTGAACCCTCTTGTTTAGTGCAAACATTGTAGTCTTGGGTTAAAAATCCCGGCTACCGTGGAGATGAATAAAAATATAAGAGAAACTAATATAATAATAATGAACTTCATAGGTGATTTGCCTTGCAGTATCCAGATATCCCAGTTACAGCCCAACAAATATATGATCAAAGAAGGGTCATAATAAGAAATAAGCCCATTCTGGAAAACATACTCGCGCAGTTGCAACAAGAAGTTGCACACGAATTACATTCCACAGACCATCATATTAATGAAGATATTGAGAATACTAGAGCAAGCACTCCCACCGACGCTTCACATGATATAATCAATAATATTACATCAGACCAAACATATATTTCAAATGATGCCCAATCCGACATAAAATTAGTTCGCTTGATACGCGAAACGTTCACTAATATATAAAAGGAATACCTAGGAACTGACCCAACAACAAGGCCTTATATACCTAAACAAAGTTCTACCATTAGACTGGCAAAGATCTCATTATGCTCAACTCATTCGAAGACCTACACACAGTTGCCTATTGCGCGGCTCAAACTGCAGCAGTTGTAAATGGATCTAAAGTTGTCAAACAACCATATGAAAAAATACTATCATAGCAGAACGCTAAACAGAGATGGCAAAAAAGATTAGAGCACAAGATTGAAAGTATACGGCCAGATATAGGCAGACTTCAGGAATTCAGTCGAGACAATTCCAACAAAAATTGACGATAAAAGCAACCAGAATATTAGAAAGATTTAAAAGGTCATGTTATGTTTAAAAGGTATTGTTAAAGAGGTCATCGATACCCTAAAACAAAAACTTAAAATATATAGTTCCCGCCTAGATCGATATAAAAAAGCAATGAGGCGTAAGCAACAAAACTGTCTTTTTAGAAAAGACGAGCGGAAATTTTATAGAAACTTAATAGATAGTAATAACGATAATCTTGTGGGGAGTTCTGGAACTTCATCCAGCCAAGATATACAGGCATTTTGGTCCAAGATTTTTTTTGGTCCAAATACGATCGCAATTGAACAAATGCCCCATCCTGAAATTATTATAACTGTACTGCAGAATATAACAAGCAACCTGCATAATTGGAACGGCGCTGGAACTGATAACATTCATAATTACTGGTATAAAAAACTCACATATCTTCAGCCTTTCATAGTAAGATATTTACAATGAGTTTATAAGAAAACTAAAAGAAATTCCTCGATTTCTTACTTAGGGTAAAACATATTTACTCCCCAAAGGAACCGCCTCTAATAACCCAGCGAAATACCGGCCAATTACCTGCCTTCAAACGGTATATAAACTACTAACATCATGATTCACAGTACTTCTCACAGGACATATAAACAAACATGATTTACTAAATGAAGAGCAACAGGGTTGTAGAAAGGGTAAGCAGGGGTGTAAAGAACAACTTAATATAGATTCAGTTATAATGAAACACGCTCGTAAAAAAAATCGAAATTTATCATGCTGTTATATTGATTATCAGAAGGCCTTCGACTCGATTCCACACTCTTGGCTAATTAAGATATTAACAATAGACAAAGTTTTATAAACAGCTTTAATACAGCACACTTCAAGAACTGATAAAAGAGTGGCGCACCACTATTCACTTATCGCAAAATGGAAGTACGACCAGGACTGAGGAAATCAGGGTGACTAGCGGCATATCTCAGGGCGACTCGCTGAGCCCTTTGTGGTTTTGCCACTGAATCCACTCTCTAATCTGATTAAAAGGACGCAAATCGGATACAAACTCCAAAATCAAAATGTATCACACTTGCTGTACATGGATGATTTAAAATTGTATGCATCATCGCCACCGAACCGAACAACTCATTCAGGTTGTGGAGAAATTTACAGCTGATATTAACATGCACTTTGGATTAGATAAATGCAGAACCATTAACATAAAGAGGAGATCTAAGTTAGAGATGACAGGGATTGTCACTGCAAAACAAGAATATATAGAGCCAATGTAGAAGGGCGAAGTATATAAATATCTGGGAATAGAACAGTCTAAGAGAGTTGAGCATAAACTCATTAAGGAAACACTAACTAAAGAATTCACGTCCAGACTTGAGAGCATATGCATGTCTGACCTAGACAGTAGAAATATAGTAAAAGCTATAAACACTTTTGCTATACCAGCCTTGACTTATTTGTTTGGAATTATATCTTGGTCAAACACAGATATCGAAAAGCTACAACGGAGAATTGAAGGTGGGAGAGGAATTTTAATTATATGTAACCTACACGAAAAACAAATATCCAGTTTAAGAACATATTTCTATCAAAGAATGATCGATTGCCCGCTATATGCCATCATGTGTTTAGCTGATGATAAGTATACGCCTCTGAATCTTAAACAAATAGAACGACAAAATTAGAGCATTCAGACAACTGAAACAATTATACAAGAGTGGAAAAATATGTCTCTGCATGGTAGACACCCCCATGATCTTGACCGTCATGAAGTCGACAAGAGTGCGTCGAACGCCTGGTTAACATGAGGAGATCTTTTTCTGGAGACTGAAGGCTTTAAGCATCGGGTCGTGCACACCAAGAACTGCCAAATATATATTATTAAGGATGCACGTGTATCAAAGGACACTTGAAGGAAATGGCACGAAAAGTCTGAGACTCTCCAACATATTGTAGGAGCATGTGGTAGACTGTCCTAGACGGACTATCTTCACCGTTATAATCAGGTAGCTAGTATAGTCCACCAGGAGCTTGCAAGTCGTAATAACCTTATAAAAGAGCGAGTTCCTTATTATAAATACAACCCGGAGGCGGTACTAGATTCAGCCGATTTCACGTTATATGTCGACTGAACAATAATAACCGACAAAACCGTTTACTGTAATAGGCCAGATATTATATTGCTGGACAAAATGAAGAAAACAGCATTCCTAATCGACATAACTGTTCCATACACACACAACATTCAAAAGACGGCTGAAGAAAAAGTACAAAAAGTACAGATCTCAAGTTAGAAATAAAATTGATATGGAAGTTGGACCAGGTCGAAATTGTGCCATTGATAATTTCAACAACTGGCATTATACCAAAGAATCTGAAAAATAACATCAAATTTCTGGAACTAGAAGAAACTCTGTTTACAATAATGTAGAGGGCGGTAATCCTTAATACCACTCGCATCGCCCGAAAATTTTTGGAAGAATGAAGTGGTTTTGGCTACGGTCCGCACTTTATTTAAAATCCAGCTTAGGTGAGAAGAAAAGATATGACGGAACATAATAATAATAATAATTATTATTATTATTATTACTATTATTAATACTACAAGAAAAATAATAACACGACATCGATCACTACACCCCCACGCGTCTGTACGACGAATCTCTATGCCTAGAAGGATGGTGGCAGGGGTTTGTTGAGTGTTGAGGATTGTTACAACAGGGCTATAATAAATACAGCATGTAGTATTCTTAAATCAGAAGACCCACTATTACGCTTTGTAAAAGAGCATGAACTGGCTAACAAGGGTACATTCCTTGTTCGTCACGCTATGAGAGCTGCTTAACAACTGCAAATTCTACTTGAGGTGGATAATCCAGAATGCCTTTTAATATGTCTTAATAATGAAAAAAGAAAACAACTCCTCACGCTACAGCAAAGGAAAATTCCACAGGAAGAACACAATAAGAAAGTCATGCATGGTATGTTCTACAAAAACATCGAAACAGAGGCATTGTCAAAGAAACATACTTTTCAGTTTATGTATTCTGCTGGATTGAAATCCGAGAGTGAGGGAATTATAATGGCAGCACAGGATGGAGTTATTGCCACGAGATGGTACCGTTCTGAAATACTTCACGAAAACATCAGCACAACCTGGCATGTTTGTAAAAGTTATCCAGAAACGTTAATGCATATCCTTAGTGCTTGCTCTCACTGGGCACCGACCGTATCTTTATACATAGAGACACAATTCAGCGCTAATGATTCCGTATTAGATTCCTCTATAACATTGATAAAGAGATTAAAACATATTCTGCACCACATGAAATTGAATCAGTGGTTTGCAACCAACCGAGTTTACAACTCGGAAAAAATAGAAGCTAATAAACCGGACCTAGTAATACAGGATTTATTAGGATTTAAAAGAAAGCATCTTTTATGTTGTTGAGTACTCGTGTCCAGCAGATATCAACATATCTAGAAAAGAAGCAGAAAAAAATACAAAATACCAGAAATTCTTTTACAGTCTAAGTGGATTATATTCAAAATATAAAGTAATCAAGATCCTCCTTGTGATAGGCGTGCTGGGCAGCATGAAGGCGAATTTTGTGACCGAGCTGAAAAAAATAAAAATAATCTCATCACAGCAAGCAAACAACATTACAAATCAAATGCAAAAGGTTACAATACTTGGGTCGTTACATATTCTACGAGCTCACGAAGCTAGCTGACAACATAGCTAGATCTCCATTCTCGTCAGTCACCTACCAATTATATGTTAGCTTAACTGGTGTATATATATATATATATATATATATATATATATATATATATATATATATATATATATATATATATATATATATATATAAATACATAAATATATATATATATATATATATATATATATATATATATATATATATATATATATATATATATATATATATATATATATATATATATTTCTTTTTAATAGATGTTGGTATATATGAGATCGAAAAACTCCGACAAACACCGTTTCAACAATCACCATGAACGCTGGCAGGCATATGTAAGTATTTTTTCATGGAGAAAGCTTTTATGCTATCCATTTTGTTGTAAATCGCCACTAGATGGCGCTGCAGGACATCAACTTCTACACCGTATAACCAATCGCTACGAAAATTGATATACATAGATATTTGAACACGGTCAATATTTTTGCGCTATCCTTTACTTTATTTGTATCCTTACTTTATTGTACCTCGCCACTAGATGGGGCTGTAGCGCATCACCTTCTACACCTTAACTACATCTTTCGCTGCTTACAGTATTTAAATTTAAAAATGCTACCGTGCGATAGACAATGTGGCTCAATGTATATAAATAAAAGTGAAATGAAATTTGCATAGGTCGGGTAACTCAACTGGACAAAGCCCTCGACATGAAATTGAGCAATCTGGGTTCATTGACCATCAAAATGTTAACTATATGTTGCTTAACTACATCTTTCCCTGCTTACAGTATTTACATTCAAAAAAAGGTATCGTATGTTAGACAAGCTGGCTAAATGGATATAGATAAAAGTGAAAGGAAATTTGTATAGGGCGGGTAACTTAACTGAACAAAACCATCGACATGTAATCGAACGATATGGATTCGTTGACCATCGAAAATTCAACTATATGTGGCTTACTCCAGAGTAGGAACTCCAAAAACTCTGTACATCTATATACCGAATCAGAAAACCAACAATAATGTTTATTCACTTGCGTTACGCTAGATGTTAGTATTAGTTTGAATTATTTTAAATTGGATATAGCGATTTAGATTATATAGCGAATAAAATAGTTAAAAATATTGTTCGGTCACGTAAATTATTAATAAAAATCAATATAATTTATCATCAATTTATACTAATAAAAATAATAGAATCTTATCAATATCAATAATCTTTAATTTTTCCAGAATTTTATACAATGTTTTATAGATTCTACATTACAGACAGTGTCAAGACAATGTACGCCGGGTTCTGCTAGTATATATATATATATATATATATATATATATATATATAATTCATCTCCCTCCTTCAATTATATATATATATATATATATATATATATATATATATATATATATATATATATATATATATATCGGGAAAAGGAACAGGCAGATACATGGGAAAAATTACACAAAAAGCACAGGAACTGATCCCATTGAAACATAAAACATAAAACACCCTTGGTGGGACTCGGAATGCGAAAGTGCATTGCAGCGATGCAAACGAGCATTTTAGGGATACAACAGTAAAAAATCCCCAGAATACCAAGAGCTTTTTAACAAGACTAGAAAACAGACCGCCAAAGTTATTTGACAAACTAAGAGGAAGTACATGAAGGAACAACTAGACTCTATAGACGAGAATTTATCTAATTTTAACACGAGAGACTTTTATAGGAATTTAGCAAGAGAAATCCGTGGGTACACACCACAAAATCTTTGCTTTAGAAAGCGGAATGGGAGATTAGCGCTAAACAATCAGGAGAATCATCAGGAGCTGGCACACTATTTCTCTGATCACGTCAATTGCCCCGAAGGCGACACAAGATTCCCAAAGAAAAATTGTATCTATACCCACTCAGAATCACCACCACCATACAGGAAGAGATTCACAGGCACATACAAAAACTGAAGAATAACAGGACATCCGGTGAAGATGGTATCACCGCGGAACTATTGAAAAACCTTGGACCAAACTCACTGCGAGAACTCACGCAAATTATCACGAACATCTGACAAACAGAAAAATTACCAGATGAATGGAAATGTGCTCTTATACACCCGCTGCACAAGAAAGGAGACAGAACAGATATGAACAAGTACAGAGGAATCTCCTTACTACAAGTCACTTACAAAATCTTCCCAGCATGCCTTCTCCAGAGAACACAGGAACAACTAGAACACAAAATTGGCGAGTACCAGGAAGGCTTTTGTCCTGATCGCTCATGTACTGAACAAATATTTAACTTAAAAACAATACTGAAACACAAAGCTATCAGGAACGTCCCAAATATATCAGGAACGTTCAACATCCTAGAAGAATAAAGACTCGACCCCAAAACACTACGATTGATCAAGCAGACACTGACCGACACAATCTCTAAAGTGAAATTTATAGGAGAAATTTCCGAACCCTTCCTGATTAAAACCGGAGTACGCCAAGGAGATGGGTTATCCCCACTCCTCTTCAACCTGGTCCTGGACAAAGTCATACGGGAATGGGAAAAGGGACTAAACAATTAAGGACACTGGAAACCAATACGGCTCGGACGAACCAAAAACAACATAGAAATATCATGCCTAGCCTTCGCAGACGACCTAGCCATACTCGCAGACAATGAAAAACGGGCAACCAAATAGATCGAAGTCCTCAAGAAATGTGCAGAGAAAGTTGGCCTACAAATATCCTTTCAAAAAATTGTTTTCTTCTGCTCAAAATTAAATGTCCAAAATTTGAACACCAAATACGGCAAAATAAATAAGGCCACTCGCTTCAAAAACCTGGGCGAGATCCTCGAACCCACAGGAGGATAGAAGATAGCAAAGAAGACTCGATTGCACAAGATGAAGAGGGCATACGGCAAGATAAACAAAATCTACAATAAGAAATGCCTATCCACACACGCAAAAATAAGACACTACAACACAGTAATCAAACGAGAGGTACTATACGCAAGCGAGACACTTACGCTCCATACAAAAAGCGGCATAAAAAACATACTAAAAACTGACAGAGCAATGATACAAACTATATTCTAGAAAAACCACAGAGAGAATGTCCAACATAGCGGCGGACATACGAAAAAGAAGGTTAAAATTCTATGGACATATCAGTAGACTCCCACCGACAAGACTCACCAACAGAATTCTTACATACATACAAGGAGTCAAGTCAACAGTATATATATATATATATATATATATATATATATATATATATATATATATATATATATATATATATATATATATATATATATATATATATATATATATCATCATCATCATCAGCCCGCATCGATCCACTGCAGGATAAAGACCTCTTCAGCATGCTTCCAACCTTCACAGTCCTGGGCTTTCCTCTGCCACTCGGGTCCAATATACTTAACGATGTCATCAATTCATCGTGCTTTCGGTCTTCTTCGCGGACGTTTGCGATCAAGCGGTATCCACTCCAGGATTGCCTTGGTCGATCTGTCGTCCCATCGCCTCGCTATATGGTCTGCCCATCTCCATTTCAACTGTTTTACTCTTCCAATGATGTCACAGACTTTTGTTTGTTCCCTGATCCATGCGCAGGGCTTTCTGTCTCGTCTTGTAATACCAAGCATACATCTTTCCATTCCCCTCTGTGCCACCCGAAGTTTTTGAATTGATTGCGATGTGAGTGTCCAGATTTCACTTCCGTATGTCATAACGGGTAGAACGCACTGATCGAATATTTTTCTTTTCAGGCAAAGTCGGAGTCTGCTCTTAAACACTATGTTGAGCCTACCAAATGCCTGCCAGCCACATGTAACACGCCGTTCCACCTCCCGGGCGGTATTCCCCTCCATGGAAATCCTTTGCCCAAGATATATAAAGCTGTCCACAATCTCTAAATCCCTTCCTAGAACTGAAATTCTTCTGTCCTGAGCGAAGTTATTGAACAAAACCTGACTCTTTTTCATGTTTATTTTCAAGCCAAATGGTTCGCCAGCCCTTTGCAGTTCTTGTATGCGTCTTTGCAGCTCCTCTGGGTCTTGTGAAATGAGAATAATATCATCTGCAAATCTAAGATGGTTTAAGTTTGCACCATTGATCTTTACACCATCCTGTTCCCAATCCAGTTTACGGAATACTTCTTCAAGGCCAGCCGAGAATAGAATAGGCGATATTGCGTCACCCTGCCGTACACCTCGTTCTATATTAATTCCCACTTCAAGATCATCAAGGTGAATTGTGGCTGTAGCTCCATCATATATCGATTCTAATAGGTTTACATAGGCTCTCTCTACACCTTGGCTAAGCAGTGCGTCCATTATCGCATGCTTTGAGATGGAATCAAATGCTTTTTCGTAGTCGATAAAAGCCAAGCACAGTGGCATGGTGTATTCGTTGTGCCTTTCTATGACCTGCTGTACAACCTGGATGTGATCCATTGTACTGAATCCACTTCTGAATCCTGCTTGTTCTCTTGGTTGTGCGTCATTCAGTTTTTTTAATATTCTTTTAGAAATTATCTTAGTGAAAACTTTGTACATCACTGATAGGAGGCTTATTGGACGGTAGTTCTTTAAATCTTACTGTGCTCCTTTTTTATGTAAAAGGATCATTTCTGCATTTTTCCATAAGTCCGGTACTTTTTGTTCTTTGAGGCATTTTGAGTATAATTTTGCCAGTGTTTTATGTAATGTCCGACCACCAGCTTTTAGCATTTCGACAGTTACACTATCCTTTCCTGGAGCCTTGCCATTCTTCATCAATTCTATAGCATTTGTTACTTCCTCCACTAGGATATCTGGCATTATATATTGTTCTTCCGTGGGTATTGCTGTCCCTGACTGGCTCTGATCTTCATATAACTGGGAATAAAACCTTCTGACAATCTCTAACATTTGGGTACGCGTCCTGCACACTGTGCCATCCTCACGCTTTAAAGCATATATTTGCGTTCTTTTGTTTCTCAGCTTCTGTTTAGCTTTGTTAATTCCTTTGTTTTCTTCCAGGGTTTTTTGCACTAGTTGCATATTGAATCGGCGCGTGTCCTCTCTGATACGTTTTCTTATAGTTTTGCAGAGCTCAGTGTACTCGACCCTGCCAAAAGGACTACCTGCATTTCTCATTGCTCGCCGTTTCTTCATTAAATCAATGGTCTCACTGGAGATTTTTGTTTGTTTGAGACATTTTTCCTCTGGTGCTATTGAAGCAGCCGTTTGAAGTACATTGTTGGCGATTTCTTCATATTGAACTGATATTTCCACGTCCTCTGGATCTTGTAACGCAGCAAACCGGTTTGACAAAGCAATCTCAAAATCGCTTCCTCTCTCCAGCAGTTTTCCAGAATCCACCTTGCCCTTCTTTGATCGTACCATTCTTTCGCGCTCTTTTCGACAGTCAATCCGAACCCTTGCTCGTACCATTCGGTGGTCACTTCCAACATTAAAATTGTTAAGGACAGTACAATTGGTAAATATTGTTTTATCGTTGGTCATGATGTAGTCAATTTCGCTTGTGAGCCCAGATGGACTTTTCCATGTCGATTTTCTGCTGATATTTTTCTTATAGAATGAATTCATAATATATAGTTCTTGTCCTTCAGCAAAATTAACTAATCTGTCACCTCTATTGTCTCGCTCACCAGTTCCATATGGGCCAGTTGCATTTTCGTCTGTTCTTGTTGTTCCAATTCTGGCATTAAAATCACCCATCAGGATTTTGTACCTACATTTCTCCTTGTATAAAAGCTGGGCCACATCATCATAAAATTCCTCAATTTCCTCATCTTTATGGCTTATAGTTGGTGCATAAGCTTGGACGATTTGAAGCCTAAACTTTTTATTCAGCTGAATGACGCATTGGGCTAATCGGTCGGATGTACTTTCAAATTTTACCTCACTGTCCTTCAGCTTTCGATTGATGAGGAATCCAATTCCGCCACATCGGCCATTTTCCGTACCTCGAGTGTAGAGTACGTGTCAAGTTGGTTCCAGTTTGATTAACTCTTCACCCTTCCTTCGTGTTTCACTGAGCCCAATAATATCCCAATGTATATTGTCAAGTTCGATTAACAGTTCTTGCAATCGGGCCTCTGTCTTCATAGTCCGTATATTTAACGTTGCAATGTCAAAAGTCCAATGGCAGCTTGATCTAACCCGGTGATTCTTAGCACCCTCTGCCTTACATATATATATATATATATATATATATATATATATATATATATATATATATATATATATAATGTTAGAGTTTCCTCAATGAGACAAGAGTAGTTGAGTGTCATCATACACCCAACCGTTGACAACAGACAACACCTACGTCTCCGCCTAAATAAACATTTTTCTTGGATGCTTGAGCGGGAACGGGCCCCACCTATCCCTTCGACTGGATGGTATATGTTTCGTCTCTTTTACACGATATTTCGACGAATCTATGAAAATACTCAACTGGGAAGGTATATGTTCCATATTAAGTTCATTCATCAAACCATCAATATCATAACTGACACATAGCGATCTTTTATGCGAAAATTTATAAAAACTTGAAAATGTTACATTCCATTTTCGGTAAAATGAAACACTTACATTTTTATCTTATAGCTTTTACTGTTGAAGTCTGGAACCACAAAGTTCCGATTTTTGTTTTGACAATCCCAAGTCATGTACCAAATCATTTAATTCGTTCTGAGTTATTAAGTGAGGTTCACTGCCAGTTGTTAAAAATGTTGAGTCACAATTGGTGTTCTCAGGAAGTGGTGGATGAGATCCTGATAAATGATTAGAATCACTGGGAAATATCTTGGCCAGGTTTAAAGGCGCAATCGGTACAAGTTGTTCCTGGCTATGAGGAACTAGCCTAAGTGCAGAAGGCAAATTTGGATACTAAATTTTTTCTCTTTGCTTTTTTTGGAAATCCCTTCTGTTTTAGCGCTACAAAAGCAGTAATCATTTACATGGTTCTCTTCACACCCTAGGAACAGCAAACATCATATAATTTTTGTTGCGATGCGTCCACTGCACACAACAGACATGAGGAGCCCAACTTTTATCTTGATCTCCAACTTTGCACTTAAAATATAAAAGATAGGCTTTGTTGAGTTCCTCGGATACAGATCTAGCTTGTGACTTTAAAATAAATCGTCGACATATAATACAACTTATCCGCTGGATTTTTACGAAATCGACGACTAGAACTTGATATTTTATATAAAATCGACTTAAGCATTTGACTGTATTCTAAACGAGACAGAAACAAACTAAACTATAGAAGACATTAGAACTGCTCTTAAAGGTTCGTAGAATATTGTGAAAATACACCCTCTACGGTCATGTGATAATTCCTACATTGTCCAGTTCAAAGTCAGGTACAAATAATTTAAATGAGCCCATGATATAAATGAGAAGCAAGTACTTGAAAATGGGACTTGCTAGGCCATTTCTGTCAAAACGTGTTTTAATACCTAATTAAATAATACACAAAAAGAGCATTATTATCAATGTTACAAAAATCATGTTGACATGTGTAATCTAAACAGAGAGGGAAGAAGAGTTGGACTAAAAATGAACATAGAAAAAAACCAAGAAAATGCACTTAAACATTAAAACAAACCAGTGAATGACACTGGAAGGAAGAGTGATAGCCGATGAGAAGCAATCTAAATATATGGGAAGTATAATGATGGGAACTGACGGTGTCTTGAAAGATTTAAACAACGGAATAAATAAAGCTAGAACTGCTTTCATGTCAATGAATAAAACTTGATAACAGCCCCTTATTTGAACACAAATAATATACAAAGAATTTGTAAAAACTATGCACTAACGAAAACCAATATATTTAAATGAATAAACAAATTTAATTAAAATTTCCGCTATAATTAAAATTGTATGTATAACAATTGCAGAAAATAACCATTTTTTTTCTTTATTAATTTATTGGCTTTCAAAAAGATTTAATTTTATGGACTATAATTTTGGTCCCTGAGAATTCAAGTTCATTCAAATTGAAATTTACAAAGTTACACAAAGGTAATAACCCAATTAGACCTTTAATCAAATCATCAAATAAGCTTATTAAAATTATTTTACACCATACGAATTTTATATCAAAATATACCATTCTAAATACCTATGATCTTATCAATAAAATCAAAGATATGAATTTACCCAAAAAATCGAAACTAATTTTTTTCGATGTATAAAATTTATTCCCTAGTTACCGCCAAACGAAGTGATAGAATTAGTTGACAAATTACTTCTTAAAAATAAAATGAATTTAATCATGAAACAAGTTGACAACTTAGAAAATAAGATACCTACTGGTACTGATAGACAATTAAATAAATTCTTAGCTTACGTTAATTCTTTACATAAGAACATAAATTCACAGTTGAAAAAGAACAAAATAATAGTATTGACTTTTTAGATTTAACAATTATTAGACCAAACCATTACATACAGATTTAGTTATACACGACAAATCTTGTCATCCTTATTGACACAAGAGGGCGACATAAAATTCATTTATACACGGATTTATAAATATCCCAATGTCAATAGATAATTATATCAAAAAATTGAATGTCATCAAACTGATCGCAGTAATAACGGATACGACACAAACATTATAAATTAAATAATTAATAAAAAAGTTATAATAAAACTATTAATTTAATATATCCTGCCAATAATATCAAGAATACCCCGTACAAAACAATTACAAATACAGAAAAAGTTAACAAATTTCTAAACATTTATCCAAAACAAATATAAATATGAAAAAATGATCAGTAAGAAAATGACATATCACAAAGCAACGGACAAATTAATCAATTAATATAAATATTGCTTTTGTGCAAAACAAACAATAATCTAGGACACCTCATTGAAAACAATAAAACTCAAATATAGGCTTATACTCTATAAATCAGAAATTTATTTAATTGAGTGAGGATCGTATCCAAAAGTCTATGTTGCACAAACTAAACGGTCTTTTTCTACTAGAGTCAGTAAATATAAGAGAAGTTATACAATTTTAAATAAAAATCATTACACTAACCACTTAATGTTAGAAAATCATAGTTTAATTGATAATTTTTAAATGTTATATAATAAAATTAAATCTTTTAGAGAGCCTAGAAATTAATAAAAGAAAAACTGTTGATATTTTGCTAAATGACCAGCTAGTATGGTTCACTTTTTATACTTATATTGCCCTCCTAGACGTTGGTACTAGAAGTTTACAGTTCCTCCTAGAAGTACCAGTTATTTTACCTTTACCTCCTAGAAGTTTACAGTTATTTAAAACAATAAATTATTGTAGAATTATAGTTACTATATTAAATTAATGAAGATTTAAACTTGAAGAGATTTACCACTAAACACCAAAACACTTTTTTGAACTGCTCGGCGCACGTTTCGCTAATCATGTTAGCATCATCAGGAGATGATTTAATCCAGATTAAATCATCTCTTGATGATGCTAACATGGTTGGTGTTTAGTGGTAAATCTCTTCAAGTTTAGTGTTTCACACCAAAGGTTCTAATAGAAGAATTGATAATGAAGATTTACTAGATATGACAGAGAATGACATCTACTATTTAATTCTCAATTTTAAATTTCAATTAATTTAGTTTTAGAAGAGGAGTAATATAATCAATTAATGATGTTGATTTCTGTCCTGCGAAAATGTAAAAATTTAAATTAATTTAAAAAAATCTATTTTTTCAAAGAGTAAAGTGTCTTTTATGTGGCCAATACGACAAAAAATCATTAAGAAATTGGAATCTCCTGCCATAATTCTTGTAGTGTAAATAGTCAATAAATAAACTTAAGTGTGATATATAAACTCGGGTATAAACTCGTTTTTCACAACAACCAAAAAAGCTAACTTTTAAGAATGTATGCTTTGAAAAATGATTTTCAAAATAATTTTTTTACATATTTTAAAAGGTCCACTTCAATTGTTGGAACAGCATTTGGTAGTAGTCCCACTTTTACCTTAGATGTTCGGCCAAAACAATACTCAGCAAAATGATGGGAACCTAAAAAAGTTCTGCAGTTTGGAATAAAGGTAGGCTTTTTAATAAAATTAACCTACTGTGTTGTTCTATTTGGATCGTTGGAAAACCTTGAAAAAAACTAGTTTAGTAACATGAAATCCATATCAAAATGGAAGCAGCATTTGCATTTATTATTACAATATTTTCTGAAAAAAAAATAGGATTGTAAAAAAGTATTATTAGTTATATATTATAGGTTCTTTATATCAGTAAAGTAATATGTTTTGTATGTATCAACGAAAACTAAAAAATAATCTGAATTTTTAAGGCTCAGAATCTCAGAAAAGTAAATATTTTAGAGCAGACGTTAAGGCTTAAATTCTAAAAAAAGATCATCACTATCTTGATAACATTATAATTATATTATTTTACCTAATATCAATTTGATTCAGTACTGATATAGTTATGCTTATGCATACCATGCGATCTGTTGGCTTCACAACCTTAAAATTTCATTCAAATAAAATTCGTTTTTATTTTTAAATAATTGACAAATTTAGTATTAAAAGCACTTACCTATGTAATGTTACTCCTGAATATTTATTTTTTTCGTGTCAGAGAACAGCCCCAAGACGTACAACTAACCATATTTTGTGTGTTTGCCTTACTTCCGATATTATTGTTTTATTGTCAATATAGTAAGTATTAACATGTATATAACACTAGAACACATAAAAAGAGTATTCCAGTATACTTCTTCGGCACTTATAATTGATTAAAATAAACTAAAATTGTCCAAATCTACTATTAAACTTCTAAGTTGCTGACACTAACTACCAAAGTTCCAAAGCGATGAGTCATCTTTGATGTTTCAATATGGCCGTTTCCGTCTCCATATGCGCATAAACATAGGCAAGGCTCTTTCTTGTTAGTTTTATATTCAAAGTATCTTCCTGTTAGTTTAATATAGTTCGTATTTGAAAAGGTACTGTGTGTCCAAACAATTGTTATATATACTATTTTAAGTATAGAAAAGTGGAAATTGTAGATATTAATATGTGTTTATTTATTTAAAATTAATTTCCATCGAGTATCGGAGAGCTTAGTTAAACCAATAAAGTATATTTAACTCGATGATAAAGGCGACCCTACTCTATGGCCTTGGACAATGGTCAAAACAATATAACAAACTTAACAAGTATTTACAAAACCAATACCTGAGAAATAAAATACAATTTTAAGGGCCAGGGAAGATAAGTAATGACGAATTATCTAAGGCACGAATGGGGATATCAACGAAGTTCGGATGGGTGTGTCACACACTAAGAACAGACATACACGAAATTTCCAGAAGAGTACTACAATGGTTCCCTGATGGATGCGAAAAGGAAATTTGGTTGCCCTAGAAAAATTTGGACAAAGAGGGCCCAGCCATTCTGACAGGCAGGCCCAGAGATTCCTAGTAAAGAATAGACGTAATTGGAATCAATTCACCAATACCCTATACCTCAAATGGAATATATATATATATATATATATATATATATATATATATATATATATATATATATATATATATATATATATAGTTGTATCTAGGTCTTTTTTTTAATTTTTCGAGAAGCTACGTCAGCTGTGGTCTCTAAGACGATACGGTAGTTAGTGTACAACGGGTTCGATTCCCGTACTAGGCCAAAAAGTTTTTCTAGGTAAGAGTGTAAAATCTCACAAGGAATCACCCCTCAGTCACGCCAGTTTAAGGCTGGGTAAGGCCGGATGCCTTCTGAGAAGTTTTCTATGTGGGCCACTCACCAGTCAGTAGGCTTCTCGAGACACATTCGGTTAAGCACAAAACCAAGGGTTGATAGCCCGACGGGGGTGCTGACTAGGATTTTCGGTAGCTGATGATCGTGGTTCGGAACCCACGTTAAGCTGTAGGTCCAGTCGCCAAATAGTCTTCTCCGTTGCTGATGCGCCTCTAACCCCAAAACTTTACTTTTTTTTATCTTTCGGAAAGCATACCGCGGGTATGCTCGGAAAGGTTTCTGCGATCGGTAATGTTAGAATTACTTTGTAAAATCTATTTCTAGTTGCAAACTCTGGGGAGTAGGCACATTGAGGCTTCGGAGCAAATCAACTAGATTCTCTTGATAATAGCTTAAACGTGGAAGCGTCGAGATTTTACAAATCTAAAACGCGGTTCTACACGAGAACCTAGTAATTCTAATATATATATATATATATATATATATATATATATATATATATATATATATATATATATATATATATATGTGTGTGTGTGTGTATATATATATATATATATATATATATATATATATATATATATATATATATATATATATATATATATATATAACTTAAAAACAATACTGAAATACAAAGCTACCAGGAACGTTCCAATCATCTGCACGTTCGTTGACTTCAAGAAAGCATACGACTGCATTGACCGAAAATCTCTGTTCAACATCCTAGAAGAACAAGGACTCGACCCCAAAACACTACGATTGATCAAGCAGACACTAACCGACACAATCTCTAAAGTGAAATTAATGGGAGAAATTTCCGAACCCTTCCTTATTAAAACTGGAGTACGGACACTGGAAACCAATACGACTCGGACCAGCCAAAAACGACGTAGAAATATCATACCTGGCCTTCGCAGACGACCTAGCCATACTCGCAGACAATGAAAAAAGGGCAACCAAACAGATTGAAGTCCTCAAGGAATGTGCAGAGAAAGTTGGCCTACAAATAACCTTTCAAAAAACCGAATTCTTCTGCTCAAAATTTAATGTCCAAAATTTGAACACCAAATACGGCAAAATAAATAGGGTCACTCACTTCAAATATCTGGGCGAGATCCTCGAACCCACAGGAGGAAAGAAGATAGCACAGAAGACTCGATTGCAGAAGATGAAAAGGGCATACGGCAAGACACACAATATCTACAATAAGAAATGTCCACACACGCAAAAATAAGACAATACAACACAGTAATCAAACCAGAGGTACTATACGCAAGCGAGACACTTACACTCCATACAAAAAGCGACATAGAAAACATACTAAAAGAAGAACGCAAAATTATGAGGAAAATTCTCGGCCCAAAACTGACAGAGGAAGGATACGGACTACATTCTAGAATGTCAAACGTAGCGGCGGACATAAGAAAAAGATGGTTAAAATTCTGTGGACATATCAGTAGACTTCCACCGACAAGACTCACCAACAGAATTCTTACGTATATACAAGGAGTCAAGTCAACAGTATCATGGATCGCACAAGTCAAAGCTGATCTGGGAAAGGCACAAATGGGTCCGACAGAGATTGAGGATAGAATAACGTACAGACACCAAATTCATATGTGGAACGTTGCATCAGAGAGCGAAGTTTCGAGGAGATCAGGAACAAAGTGGACGGAGGAGAGAAAGAGAACCCACTCCATTCGATATGTCATATATCGGATGAACGATTCCTAAAAAATAATCTAAACAGGTTGATTACAGTATATCAGAATAATGGATATCCGCATAAGTTATTAAAAAGGATAGTTTTTAATGCATCAATAGCAGATGATGGATCAACGGATGATGTACCACCAACATATGTAAAATATAAAAAGCTACCTCATCTTAGTAGTTTAACCAACAACGTGACCAAACAATTTAGGGAATTCACCAACATAAAAATAGCCAAATATAATATAAAAAAATCAGGGGAATTGTTTACACGCACTAAGGACAAAATTATACTTCTTAATAGATGTAATATGGTGTATAGGATCCCTTGCTGTGAATGTGAGTGTTGTTATATTGGGCAGACGTCACAAAGTTTGGAGCAACGAATTACCCAACATAAGAGTGACATGTGCATTGGAAAAACATCTTGTGCATTGGCCAGTCATTGCCATCAGACTGGTCATAATTTTGATTATAGCTCAATCAAGGTCCTAGCGGTTCCTAACAATCTCACTAAACGGTTGTTCCTGGAGATGTTTCACATCAACAGAGATAAAAATATTGTTAATTCAAGGTCTGATATAGAGGGACTAAGTATCATGTATTGCAACATTTTGGGACACTAAAAAAAAGTAATAGAAAAAATAAAATAAAATCAAAATAAAAAAGATTTTGCACAAATAGTTGAAATGTAATATAAAGGAATAATAATAATAATATCAATAATAATTTAAATAAAATTGAAAGAAAACAATCTGACCAAATATATTGAGGGTTATCAAAGAATAAAATCTTAGCATTAATTCATAAGAACAGACCGCATACCCCCGAGATTCTTCTCTACTATTTACACGGTATTATATATATATATATATATATATATATATATATATATATATATATATATATATATATACATATATATATATATATATATATATATATATATATATATATATATATATATATATATATATATATATATATATATATATATATATATATATATGTATATATATATTCATTCACCATCATAGGCGATCGGTGGCACCACGTGGAGAAAGGGTGAAAGATTTCTGTAATATTTTCCCTCCACGGTTCCGTTACGCTACCTTGTGGGCATACCTGGTACTATACCCGAGGTTCCAGGCAGAATGTTACGAGCGGTCCTGACTGCTACGAGCATTCGCCATATGATGGCGTGAGTTGTGTGCGATCACGACCCGTCATTAAAATGGCCAGTTGATCTGGTCTGGCCCCGATTGCCTCTCCGAACTGCTTTCCTTGCGTTCGTCTAGAGCTCGGCTGATGACGGCTGAAAGGCTAGAAACTGGTCCCGAGAGACACGTGACGTCGTATGGTTGACAGTTCGGCGAAGGCGATCGGTGGCACCACGTGAAGAAAGGGTGAAAGATTTCTGTAATATTTTGCCTCCACGGTTCCGTTACGCGACCTCGTGGGCATATGTATATATATATATATATATATATATATATATATATATATATATATATATATATATATATATATATATATATATATACAGAAATAAAGACAGAAAGTCCTGCGCATGAATCAGGGAACAAACAAAAGTCTGTGACATCATTGGAAGAGTAAAGCAATTGAAATGGAGATGGGCAGGCCATATAGCGAGGCGATGGGACGATAGATGGACCAAGGCAATCGTGGAGTGGATACCGGTTGATCGCAAACGTCCGCGAAGAAGACCGAAAGCACGATCGATGGATTGATGACATCGTTAAGTATATTGAACCCGAGTGGCAGAGGAAAGCCCAGGACCGTTAAAGTTGGAAGCATGCTGAAGAGGCCTTCATCCTGCAGTGGATCGATACAGGCTGATGATGATATATATATATATATATATATATATATATATATATATATATATATATATATATATATATATATATATATAGTCAAATTATTTTATAGTTTTTATCATTATTCATTATACAAGGCTGCCATTAAAGACACATTTATTATAATGCATATATTTTTTAATATCCGTCGCCATTTTGTCAATAACACCTCAATAATTTATTTACAGGAATATTTAGTATGAAAACTTCATTCAAGGGGTCAACACAACAAAAAAAAAGATATTTTTCTTACGGACAAGCACATTAAAACACCTCAATTTCGATCTTATTCAGAATCTCTACGGATCAGATGAGGCAAATGGGGCAATGCGTTCTGCGGGATAGGACCTTTCTGGCCGATAGAAGCGTCTTTACCTTTTTCGGTCACGTTTGATTATTCCCTCCTTTGTTCATTATTCGCCCTTTTTTTCATTAAATCAATGGTCGCATTGATGATTTTAGAGTGTGTGAGACATTTTTCTGATGGTGCTATTGAAGTAGCCGTTTCAGCCACATTGTTGATGATGATTTTAGATTGTTGATATATACAGGGTGATTCAGGAGGAAATGGCAATATTTTAGCTACATATTCAGAGACCGAAAATGAACATAAAAATTTCTATAAACATGGGTCCTACTATCAACTGTTACAGAGATACACAAGACGACACAGAGACAAACAAAATTTTTTTTTTTTTGGTAATTTGGTAGTTTTCAAAAATACCTCCATTTACTTCCAAACACTTGTCAGCTCGCTTATGAACAACTTGGGTTGCTCTCTGAATGGATTCAGGTCTTTATAACTGCTGCTGCATTTACTATCTAGTATTTCTTGTGTCTCCTTTAGTTGCATATACCAAAGATTTAACCCAACCCCAAAGACAGTAATCCAGAGGATTAAGGTGTGCTAATCTGGCTGGCCAATTGTACGTATCACCTCGTCCAATCCACCGATTTGGAAACTTGTTGTTTAAGAAATTTCTCACTTGTAGTGTGCAGGGGCTCCACATGTTGTAATGTTATGTCGTGCATTAAGTGGAACATTTTCTAATAGGTTTTGCAAATGATTCTGTAGAAAATTTACTTTCACTTCGTGATTTAAGCTTTCGTTACAAAAGCCACAAACAAATAATATATCATCATATTCACTATGAGAGAATAACGAAGGCATAATGAAATCAATTAAATAATTTTAAACAATTTGCTAATGATAAACTAATAATTAACTGGTATAAACAATGGTTGCTTAGCAGTAAAAAAAAGTAAATTTGCGTTTTCTCACACTTTATTACATTTGCTATATGTTGTATAAAGATACAGGCTTTGTAACAGTTTAGAATATGACCCATGTTTATTATATATTGTATTCATTTTCGGTCCCTGAATATGTAGCTGAAATACTGACATTTTCTACTGAATCAGCTTACATATAAACCTTTAATGACGGCTCCTATCTCGCAGGACGCATTGCCCCATTTGCTCCATTTGTTCAGTAGAGCTTCTGAATAAGATCGAAATTGGGGTGTTTTAATGTGCTTGTCCTCGAGAACGATAGTTTTTTGTTGTGTTGTCTCCTTGAATTAAGTTATCACAGTAAATATTCCAGTAAATTGTTGAGGTGTTGACAAAATGGCGACGGATAAAAAAAAATTAATGAATATATCATTAATGGGAGCTTTGTATAATGAATAATAACTATAATAATTAAGTTTACTTACCTGAAAAAATAGAATAATATTATATGTCAATAAAAATTGTGTATTAAAACAAGTATAAATGTTTAAAGAACAGACCGGACCATTATTCGACTCCCTTAAACAAACGAAGAAAACAATTCAACAAGAAATTCAAATGTGCGATGATTGATACGAGTTAAATTGGTTAAATATTATACAGAGGAAAACAAATCGGTGTGGCCCATAACAGTATTCTTTCGCCTTATAGATATCTCAGGTATATACCTAGCTAATTTCAAGTGGTGAAAAAATAGTTGATATGATAAGATCTTGTTGTGCTACTGCAAAATATTTAAGAATCAGTTGATAATTTGATAATTCAAAAATTGTTGCTAAATATATACAAGGTGTCCCATAACTTATCCGCCATAGAGCAACTGGTGATAGAGATCAAAAAAGAGGATTTAGTCAACATATATGTTATAACTTCAGTTTCAAAAATCACTTTTAAAAAAATAATTATTTTATTTCAATTATAGAATTACAGAGTAATGAATGGATTATTTTTTAGTAAATGACATTAGTAACTAACATTAAAATGGTTTGGTATTAATAATATCGATCAAAACAATATTCTAATATTTATAGTACTTTGGATGCTTAGTCGTCATATCGCACGATGCCTTTCCGTACAGTGACTCGGTGTCGCAATGTGCTGACTAGAATCCGGCACGAGCGTCGTTATGAAATGCTAGAATTATACAACAGTATAAAGTTTACTTGAGGTCACATCTAACAACTCCCCCTTTTAGAAAAAAGTTAATACTATGTGTTGACTTTTTAAATTATATAGAGTAATAAAATTCTAAGGGTAATTTATTTATAGCTCTTCGGTTTCTTCTTCCTGCGGGTGAATGGATGGTCTTCTCCTTGCTAAGAGGCTGCTTAGCTTCATTGTGGCGGTCCTTTGGTGGTGAGGTCTGGGTGGTGGAGATGGATTTTCATCGTCTGCAGGACCCATAGTGATGCTGGGTAGTATTTTCCTACGCCGGCAACATTTGCAGTAAATATACAGGATTGCTAAACAAATAATTAATGTAATAGTTAGAGTGGTGAAACAGGATTGGTCCAGCTTGTGTTGTGCAATAGCAAGATCATCTGCATCAATTTTGTTTAATTTTAATGGTTTAAGATCAGGTATACTCGATTTCTCAGGAATATGTTGACAACATGTGTACGGTACGATCACTGGGTGGTTTTTGTAAGTGCTGTTCCGATATTCATATATAAATGGTTTAGCTTGGACTCTTGTGCTTCCTATAAAAGCATTGCAAGAGGCTTGAAGTTTTAGGATGGAATTGATGTTTATTATGATAGTTTTAACTTCTTTTCCCTCATATTCGATAGTAATAGGTAATAGTTCAGAAACTGTGACTAGCCAGAGGTTTGGTCTATCTCTTGGGCATTGTATCCTTCGGCAACAAGTACAGATACTTGACAAGTTTGTGGTAAACGACTTGGTCCTTTTAGCAGCTGTGCTTCACATATGGCATCGCTGTCTATGAGGTATGGCAAAACATCAGGGCATATCTTCTGTGTAGGACCCAATTGTTTCTCAGATGTTGCAACGAAACGTACATCATCGAATCGTCATCTCTGGCAATATATCTTTGCGTTGTTCTTATTATATGGTGAAATGATGTTCGACTGTCTAATATAGGAATTGCATAGAGATGGTATAGTGTATATGTTTCTGGCTCAATTATGGGAATTTTTAAAATAAATACAACTCTCGAGTCTGTTTGGTAAGCTTCTAATTCGATTATATCGATGTAGTTAGCTACGAATGAAGAGTAGATAGGTAGTGGAAGATTATTTTTTCTTAAAAACTGAGAAATTTCCTGAAGCGAAATGATCAGATCGTTCGGTGAAATGATTGAACTGTGTAACATGTTCAACCTCGCAAAAGCTATTGCGTTTAATGAATCGCTTAATGAACTTTCTAGAAAACTATAACTTTCCATTAATGATTCGCTCAAATTTAGAACTTTAATTTGAGCTTCGTAGAATGCAAGATCGTCTGCGATATTAAAAATAGATCGATTTATTTCTTCTATGTCTTTATTAAAGGTCTCCTCATCTATTTGCAATTTTTGTATAGTATTGTTAAAATGTTTTATTACGGAGGTTGTTACTGATATTTGATTTTTAAGGAGACTTTCAATTTGATGTCGAGGTTTCCCGTAATGGATTTCCACATCGTACCTATTCCGTTAACGAGTCCACGTTTGTATCTTAATGCATAAGATTTTGTGTCTGCGAAGATTTCTTTGTATTTGAGGTTCACAGAACAGATATTTGGTTGAGCAGACTAATATGTGTTTGTATCTCTGCTTTAAAGGAGATCATTCTCGGGGTGTCAATGTTGATAAAAGAGTCCAACAAGTTGTTCAGTATTTTATCGTTATTAGTTATAACTGTTTTGATTTGAGATAAATCTCTGTATACAAGAAGTGTCCATTTTTCATTGGAGATCCTGATGGATCCTTCCTCTTGGAAGAATATTCCGAGTGTATTGTTTAGTGGTGATATGGAGAATTGGGTTAGGGCGACTGACAAGAATCCGGAAAGTCTGTAAAGAAAAAAGACTTACTCAAAACACAGTCTTAACCTGTCAAAGTTGACTTTGGAAACTTGTTTTGTTCGCGGATTCAGGAGGTTTGCGGAGTTTCGGAAAATGTCAATAATTTCGAAAGGTCCGTTGAATTTATTCTCAGATTTACTCTTTATTTGAGATTCTTTTACATAAACCTTATCTTTAATTTAAAATTTGGGAATATTGGTTGAAATAGTTTTGTCAAATCTAATTTTTGCTTTTTCTTTATGATGTTCAGTTTTCGCACGAGCTATTTTGTAATAATGTTCCATTTTATTGTTAAGATCTCTTATGTACTTAGATATTAATTTTTCCTGGTTGTAGAGTGTTTCGGGTGGTCTGCTTGATGTATGCCCGAAAATTAATTCATACGGCGTAAATCCATACTTTTGGTTTCTCGTATTGTTGTAACAGATCACCGTATAGGGCAATACGTTGAATGGGTCTTCTGTTGGGTTTTCCTCTGTGTTGGCACGAATCATTTCGACAAGGGTGGCGTGAAACCTCTCTATTGATCCATTTGATTGGGTGTGATTTACACTAGAGAATGTCAGTTTTATTTCGTACAGCTCACACCAATCCTTTACAAGAGCCACGGCCACAGTCACAATGTATTCTCAATGGTGTTCCATAGTGTTGAAAAAATAATAACAGTGTGTTCACAATTGTAACGGCCTTTTTGTTTTCTACTGGGTAAGCTTGAGTAAACTTTGTGAGTTCGTCCCTGATTGTTAAAGCATAGTGCTTCGTCGGGTACTCGAATATGTCGACGTTGATTCTTTCAAAGGGTGTTTTTGGCGTTTCCGTTATTACGAGGGGACTACTTAAGTTTTTACGGCATATTTTAACTTTTTGGCATATCTCACAGGATTTGATAAGTTTTTCTACATCTCTGATTAGGTTAGGCCAATAATATTTTTCTTTGATGGGTCTAACGGTTTCATTTATTCCTCTGTGTAGATTACTTTTGCCTACGTGGTATTGCTCAAGTATGATGGGAATTTCATCTTCATCCGGCGTTTTCACTATATTCTGACAAATTTTTAAAGTTATTTCCTTATCTGCGAAAATGAATGAAAATATTTCGAATATTGGCCAGTCCAAATTATTTTCAATGCAGTAGGTTTGATTTAGGTTAAATTCATGTTGGTCTTTAACGAGAGCGTGGAACAAATGTACTACAACAGCTCCTGGATCAAATGGAAGTGGCATGATCATGTATTTTCGTCCTTTTACCGTTTACTAGAGGCGATGTTGATACGTAGTTCTTGAAAATCTAGATTTTTCTAGAATGTCTTCTATGATCTTATAGTGCATTTCTTCCAATTTGTTATGTCTAAAGAAAGTTACGATTTGCTTGTGGGATTTATTCATCAGTTGGGAATTTGAAATTTCGATTTTCGAGTAATATATTAAAGATTTTGTATTATATAAAGTTACAAATTTCTCGTACTCCTCTGAACCGTCACCAATATCTGTTTCTTTAGGAATCTGCTGTATTTCAATATTATCTTCTTCGTTTTCATTATCTTGTTCGTTTGAAACAAGAATCGGGATTTTTGATAAAAATTTTGGGCATTCTTGAAAGTGGTTAATCTTAATTATGGATAGTGCGTCTGCGATTTTATTAATTTTTCCTGGCTTGTGTTCGATCTTATAATTATATTCTTCCAATTTCAAGCGCCATCTTGCAAGTCTACTTCCTGGGTCCTTGATTGAAAACAGCCATGTTAATGGTCGGTGGTCTGTGATAAGAGTGAACTTTCTTCCGAATAAATAGGGACGGGAGTGTTTAACGGCCCAGACTATTGCAAGTGATTCTCGCTCAATAGTCGAATATTTGGTCTCTGTACTACATAATGTCCTTGATACAAATGCAATGGGAAGGTCCTTTCCGAGGGGTCCTTGTGAAAGAACTGCTCCTATTGCGATTGCGCTTGCGTCCGTGGTTAGTAAGAAAGGTTCTTCAAAATCGGGATATATGAGAATCGGGTCTAAAATAAGTGCCTCTTTAAGATTGTCGAACGCGCACTTACATTCGAGGTAGGTCAAAAAGGAAAGGGATATCCTTTTGAAGTAACTTAGTGAGTGGCTTAGAAGTCTTAGCGAAGTTGGGGATGAACCTACGATAGTAACCTGCTAGGCCTAGGAAAGATATGATCTCTTTAGGATTTTTAGGTTGCGAGAAGTTCTTAATACATTCGACCTTTGATGGATTGGGTGATGATGCTAACATGGTTAGCGAAACGTGCGTCACGCAGTTCAAAAAAAGTGATTTGGTGTTTAGTGGTAAATCTCTTCAAGTTTAGTGTTTCACACCAAAGGTTCCAATAGAAGAAATGATGAAAAAAAAACACTGGTAAGATTAAGTAACACAGTAAGATTAAAAAACATTAGTAAAATTAAGTATCAAAGAAAACCCAGAAAACCAAATGAACAAAACAAACGTCTATTCGCAGCAAAAGAAATTGCAAAAACTTTGAAAACTTTTACCGGAGGTAGCGAACATTTAGAATATTTTATAAACTCTATAGATTCTTTCTATAATAGATAAGCATTAAACACAATATGCGAAAGCTTAAAAGAATACGATTTTGTCGCGATTAATTTTGATAAACAATTCATAAAGATTAAAATTTAGAGACAAAATAGATAGACACGTCCTTTTGAAACAATGAAATTGTTTGTGCACCATCTTTTGTCACGAGGTGACCAAGATAGGCAACTTCCTTTCGAAGGAATTCGCATTTGCCCGGTTGTATTTTTAAGTTTGCCTTTCTGAGACGTTTGAAGAATTCTTGAAGCCGGTCTGTGTGTTCATGGATAGTTGGTGAGTAGATGATAATATCATCCATGTACACCAAGCATCTTTCATTTTGAATGCCTAAGAGAATGTTGTCCATGACGCGCTGGAAGGTGGACGGGGCATTCTTCAATCCAAACAGCATACGAACAAATTCGTAATGGCCATTGTCTACAGAAAATGCTGTTTTAGATACGTCTTTGGGGTCGGTCTCTATTTGGTGGTATCCCGATGCGAGATCTAATGTAGAGAAGTACTGACATTTACCTAATTGATCGAGCAGATCTGAAATATTTGGAAGGGGATATTTATCGTCGACAGTAACCTCGTTGAGCCTACAATAGTCTATGACCATGCGCTATTTTTGTTTGCCAGAGGCATCCAATTTTTTGGGGACGACCCATACGGGAGATGACCAGGGCGAAACAGAGGGTCGGATGATGCCTTGGTTGAGCATTTTGTTGATTTGTGTTTTCACTTCGTCTTTATGGACATGAGGATATCTATAAGACTTAGTAAACGATGGTCTTGCGTTGTTTGTTTCAATGACGTGCTTGATCTCATTCGTAAATGTTAATGTGTCGCCTTCGATGTAAAATATGTCCGCATAATCTAGGCAAAGTTGAACAATTGCGTCTTTTTCTTCTAGATTTAGGTGTTCTGTCCTAAGTTGATCCTTAATGATTTTTATTCTATCAATTTGTTCTGCATTTTCATCATCTCGTAAGTTCAGGTTAAACAAAGGTTGATTAGGTATAAGTGGTTCAATAGTAAGGTCAGAATTAATAGATTTCAGTATTGCGTTAGCATTTATGACGGTTGTCATAAATTCTCCCTTTTTGTTGACGTATACAAGAGCGTTGGGTAATCGAACTCGTTCTTTTTCTTGGTGTGTGAGTATAACATCCGTATTTGAGAGACTGCATTTTAATGTACATATTTTTTCTGTACGAGCATCAATTGAAATTTTATTCTGCGAATTATTTTTGATAATAGTATTATCGGATGAGTTTACTTTGTGTAAAGGAATCGTTTTGAAATTTGTAATTAATTGTTTTGACTTTATCAATGATAGATTCATAATGTTCAAGAAAATCTAACCCTAAAGTACCGTCGAATTCAATATCCAAGTTGTAAATATACACTTTATGGGGATTTTCTGTTGCGAAAGGCACTAGGGTTGATTCAGTTACAAAAAGTTTTTGGTCAGTTATTCCCTGAATTGTGACGTTTTCTTGGGATCTATTGGGAAAGTTTTTTACGGTGTTCTCTTTGAAAATAGAAATACCTGCTCCAGTGTCAATTAAAAGTTTAAAAGTATTTGTCAAGTCATTAATGTAATAGAGATTCTTAGGGTTAACGGCTAACAGCGGGTTTAAAGAAATACTTGCTCCGGAAAATTGAGATTCGGGTTTAAATCGTCTAAATTCATAGACTGGATCTGGGTTTGAAGATTGGAAATGAGATCCGTTGTTAAAGTTTTGTTGGAGTTGTCTGGAGGGTCGCTTTGGTGAGGTAGTGAAAGAAAATTTTAGTAGTAACTATTATCGATAGATTGGTTGGAATACTCCGGATAAATTGTATAATCTTCCGAATAAGGTTCTTGATATTGAGTACCAAGATGATCTTCAGGTACGGGATAATATTCTTCGACTTCTTGGAATACTTCGTATGATAAGGGATCATAGTTTATACGGTGAGTTTGTTGATGATTTTGAGAATGATTTATGTTTCTCGGATTCATTTGAGGACGATAGTTATTGTAGTAATGCTGGGACACCACAGGGGTTCTTTGGATATTTGAAAATGTATTTCGTCTTGGTTGCTGAAGTTGACTATTTGATGTAATTTGAGGAGATAAAGTTCTTTGAAAATTTGAGCTAACATTTTGAGGAATAGGTCGATACATTGGTTGGGATCGACACTCTGCTGCTGTATGACCAATTCGATTGCATTTTAGTTTATCATTTGGGGAAGAGGTTTCCTATTGGGTTGCATGGGTTTTGAAGCTTTTTAATTCTCAAAATATGATAGCTGGAGTTCTCTTCTAATTCGGGAATGTGCTTCTAGAAGATCTTTGGGGTTTCCTGCACGAATTATTTGACCAAGTCTGGGTTCCAAGCCGGTCATTAAAGTGTTTAAAGCCATATTTTCGATAAGAGAGTTTTGGGCTGATTTTTGCTCGTTAGTAAGATTAGCTTTTTGAACACTAGACAACATTTTGGCATTCAGTACTTGGACACGTTTGTAAAAAGTTAAAGCTGATTCGCCGGGTAGTTGACGGAGTCTTTCAATATCTTGGATAAGAGAAGATAGGTCTCTAGAATCTCCAAAGTGAAGATTTAGTAATTGTTTTATTTCTTCATAAGTTGGCGGATTTCTTGAATTAATTAGTTGTGCAGCTCTACCCTTGAGTTTATTTTTTATGTGAATCATTAATAAAAGTTTTCGGTTAGATATAGCCATTTTTTATCCGCAATCACACGCATTTAAAAATGATCCTAAACTAATCTGATCACCTTCAAATTCAGGAATGATAGAAAATATTTCCGAAAGCTTGTAGGGTTCAATTTTGGCTTTCATCAGTTTCTCGTACTTGCGATTTTGTTTCAGGCATTTTGGTAAATAGATTATGATACTTTTGGGATTAAAATAGAATGAATACTTAAAATATTTAAAAAATTTAAAGTATATAAATTTGTTTTAAAGTTGAGATAGTGAATATTAATTGCTTATGGTTGTATTGTAGCTAAAAGATATCGAACAATTTCACAGTACAACAGCAAAAACACTTAAAAGGATAATTTAATGTTACTTACAGTACATTGGTACACAAACATTGGTCGTCTTGTTCTCTGCCCTAGTCGGCCAGGGGCTTCACCAGGTGTTCCTTCCACAGCTAACGTGAGTGAGGACGCCTTCTTTGTCTTCTTCTTTTTCTTCTTTTTCTTTCTTCTTTTAGCTTTTAGATAGGTTCTTTTTTCGTTGAAGGATTAGGATCCACCGTCGCCAGTTAGGCTGTTCCTTGTTCTGTTGACGTTGTCGAATCCTAACGCGACTGCGCCAATTTGTTATAACTTTAAAAAAAAATATTTTATTTCGATTATAGAATTACAGAGTAATGAATGGATTATGTTTTAGTAAATGACAATAGTAACTAACATTAAAATGGTTTGGTATTAATAATATCGATCAAAACAATATTCTAATATGTATAGTACTTTGGATGCTTAGTCGTCATATCGCACAGTGACTCGGTGTCGCAATGTGCTGACTCGAACCCGGCACGAGCGCGATATCGGAATATCCGATATCCATGTTAGCTGAATGTCCACTGGGGAATGGTTTCGCTAACGTTTCGATGGAATCTCATCCATCATTTTCAAAGCCTTTACTCGACGGTGTTTCGACGACAAATGCTGCATTTGTGAAAACACTCGTCAAAACATTGAGATAATTTAAAACGGTTGAAGACATCAAGCTCCAAATCGAGGTGGTTGGGTTTTCAAAGGCAACAAATTCAAATTTGGTACTAGTTTGACCGTAGTTCCTAGAGGGCGCTTGCTACCTACTTTGTGAGGAATTAACTCGCTCATATTTTTACGCTATGAAGCTAGGAATATTTTTTCTTCAAAAGAGAGAAAAGTCATAATTCCGACGTAAAAAAGGTACCCTTGATTAATATCGATATCTCGATAATTGCGAGATACTTGTGTTATAATATTTCATTGCACATCTTGTGGATGGCTGAAAAATATGCAATCGAAGAAAAAAAACATTAATAAGTCAAAGATACAGAGGACTTTATTTACTTTTCCGCAAAGATTGAATGGAGATCAATATGACCAGTTTTTAAAAAATGATTTATTATACGTTTTGGACTAACCTCGACCTCTAAACTTAAGACAACACATGTCATGTGACGCGCCACCGCATTTTACTGTTGCAGTGTGAAATTATTTTAATCAAGGTTTTTCACATCGATGGATTGGGCGCGGTAATTCGTTAGACTTTTATTTGTAGGGTCATATAAAGTTTTTATTTTTCCATGATGAAATCAATATACGAGACGAACTTTTATAAAAAATTCAATAAGCGGCGGAAATGAAGAAAATATCTTCTCATATGTGAGGCGTCACTTAACAAAGAGCCTGCCAAAATGTAATGCGGTAAACGGCAGACATTCAACACCTATTGCAGTAAATTTCAAAAAATTATTATTTTAAATAAAGTTCATTGTATTTTTGACATCTTAATGTGTTTCTTCTTCGTATACAAAGCACACTTTGTGAATTGCAGATTTTTCAACCATCGACAAGATGTGTAATGTGATATGAGATATCGATATTGACCAAGGGTGCCTTTTTACGTGGGAATTATGACCCTTCTCTATTGTGAAGCCAAAATATTCCCTCAATTCCCTCAATTTTTCGAAATTTTTGTTTCACTTTCAACACCCGTATCTTTTGAATAACTAACATTTGTCAACACATTTATTGACTAAATCCTCTTATTTTGCGTAACACCGTGCGTATATATATGTTGAAGGCAGACGGGATAGAAAGACCTACACATGGATCAGAGAGCACACGAAAGTGAGTGACATAATTGGAAGAATAAAGCAATTGAAATGGAAATGGCCATGCCATGTAGTGAGACGGTGGGACGAAAGATGGACCAGGGTGGTCCTGGACTGGATACCGCTTGATCGCAAACGTCCACGGAGAAGACCGAAAACACGATGGACTGATGACATTATTAAGTATATTGGACCCGAATGGCAGAGGAGAGCTCAGGACCGCGAGAGTTGGAAGCATGCTGAAGAGGCCTTCTTCCTGCAGTAGCTTGATACGGATTGATGGAGATGATGATGATATATATATATATATATATATATATATATATATATATATATATATATATATATATATATATATATATATATATATATATATATATATATATATATATAGATATACAAAGATATAGACTATTAGTCCGGGAGTACATCCGATCGTTTGGGTTCTATTTGTTGGGAACGTGCAGACGTTTCGCCAAGGTCACACTTGGCATTCTTAATGCTTGTCTGAAGAATGCCAAGTGTGACCTTGGCGAAACGTCTGCACGTTCCCAACAAACGGACACAAACGATCGGATGTACTCCCGGACTAATAGTCTAGCGTATTCTTCCATATATATATATATATATATATATATATATATATATATATATATATATATATATATATATATATATATATATATATATATATATATATATATATATATATATATATATATATATAGACCACATTAAACCTGTTCTGCAGACCCCCATATCTATAACAAAACGTACAAAATAAAACGCCAATTTCAATTAATTGAAAAATTATTATTATTAATTCTTATTTTAATGTATATATTTAACGTGTTACGTGTTCATATAGAAGAAGTACCTCAAAGGATTTTGATTGAACTTGTTTATTTTTATATACAATATATAATTTTGCAGATCCAATCAAATAAGATGTCACTTTTCCAATAACAATAGCACCTTGATAATTAATTCTCCCAATATTGGTAAACTTGTTTTTCTCAAAACCTCCTTTAACTAAGGTTTTATTCATAAAATCAAGGTGAAGGCTGTCAGAGTTTGCAAGTAACCACTGAAAGTCATTAGGGTCATTTCCACTTAAAATCTAAAAATCAAAATATATATTAGAATTGAATCAGGTTTGTCGATAGCAAATATGCGTACACTATTTAATACAAAAGAAAATGTAGTTTCTACTAAAGCTACCTGATTTGATTTTTGTTATCTAAAGACGTAATATGGTTAAACTCGAAAAGATTTTCCACTAAATACAAAATCACTTATATTAACTTCTTGACACTTGTTTCGCTAACAATGTTTCTATCAGCAGGAGATGATTTCATCTATTCAGATTATTATTGTATTCCCTGATAATGTTAACATGGTTAGAGAAACCTGAGCGGAGAAGTAAAAAAAGTGATTTGCGTTAAATCTGTTCGAGGTTAGTGTTTTTCATCAAAGGTTTCAATAGAAGAATTAACATGATATGATTAGTACAAATTTAAAGGTTCTGTCTTCAAGTGATTCTCCACGCTTTGTTTCCCATATTCTTATCCAGATTATTGGGAAGATAAATGTTTAGCAGCTTAAGCATTAATAGGGCATATTAAATCGAGATATCGAGGATGCAAATTTAACATCAACACAGAATAATTTATGAGCTATAGTGCTTTCAATATGGACCAAGAAGAAAACTGTTCAACAAATAAAAGAAAATGTTTAGTTCATGCATTGTTAATTATATTCTTCGCTGCCTAAAAACTATTCCACAAACAAATTTTCGTCGACTAGACGTTAAAATGTTATAATTTGTATAAAACCTATTATCCAAGACAGTTGACAGAAAAAAGCACGTTCTTTTAAAAGAACTTTTGCTTTAAGGAAGCTTTACTCAATTAATTTTTTGTAAGAAAATATTTAATAACATAAAAGTTATCAGTGTAGCATGTCACTTGCTTTACAGGAGTGCGGACAATAACGTTATTCACATGATGGTCATTTTCACGAACACACGTTTAAAGCCATTCTCGAAAGTTTGTCTGTACTGTTCCTAACGTTTCTTCAATAATATTTTCAATTCATTTACATACAGAGGTATTCGAAAACAAGGAATATTCAACCGAACTACTGATTGATTTGTCCATTACCTTGTGATAGTTAATTTTTTAAATTGAATAAAAGAATTTTATACTTTGTTATCTATCACTTTTATTTTTAAATTTGTGTCACTATAGTTTCGTAAAACGATTTTACATTCTCAAACACTACTTTAAAACTAAGGTATTATACCTACGTACCTAATTTTACACTTTTATTGGGGTAAATTTTTTATAATATTTTAAATAGTGGGGAATTTCAGAGATATGTATGATCGTTTAATAGCTGTCTAGACGGGTCTGTATTATATTTATAAATTTCAATAGCTTTTAAAATCTTTAATTTTTTGCTTTTTGGCACTGTATGTAAAATATTTAAATGGTCATTGTAATCTCGGGAAATATATGTCCAGTATCTATGAAATGGTTCGCAAAATTAGAATGTTGTTTCTTTAATATGTACGCAGATTTGTGTTTGAATCTTTGAATCTGGTCTGAAAATTTCGGCCGGTTTGTCCCACATAGCAGCTACTGCACTCGTTGCAACTTAACATATAAACTCCAGGTTTTGTATTTTGTGATGTTTTATCTTTGGCATTCAAAAGTAATTTACTGGTGAACTAGGGGTTTTAAACACTATTTGCAAATTATGTTTCCTCAAAGAGCGAACTATTTGTTCTGAAATTGGATCGAAATATGAAATTTTACAGTACTCTTTATCATTTGTTTGTTTTACTTTTGGGTATACTTGATGAATTAGTAACTGTTTACGTTTTTTATTTATTAAGTAACTAATTTCTGTTTCTTTGAAGCTGTTATTTTGTGCTATTAGTTTTATTTGTATATATGTATTATTTATATATTTATATTAGTATTATTTTCAGTTAGAGGAATTGTGAAAGCTCGGTGGATCATGAACTTATATGCTGCATATTTATATGTAATGGGTGGATTGATTGTTTTGTAATTGTTATATCTGAGTATGTGGGTTTTTATAGATTTTGAATTCTAATTTATGGATAATATGCTTAGATAATGAAAGGTCCAGAAAGTTTATGGAGTGATTTTGTTCTTTTTTAAGTGTAAATTTTATTTTTGGGTGGATACTATTTAAATGCTTTAGTGTTTTTTTCTATTTGTATGTCATTTCCAGTATAATAAACCAAACTGTCGCTTACATATCTAAACCAAAACAATATATTTTTTGCTTTATCCGTTTTTTTTTTATTATGTTCCAAGTTTGACATAAACAGTTCTGATAATAAAGGTCTTATTGGAAAACCCATTACTAGACTATCCTTTTCTTTGTAAAAAACGCTATTAAATTGAAAATAATTTTCATTAATGCATAAGTTGAAGAGTTCTTAAATATCTTGCTTAATAATTGCATTGATTATGAGTAAGTATGAGTGATTTTTCATAAGTAAACTATTTATATTTTCTTTATGAATTTTAATTAAATCGTACAGTTTTGGAGGAGTTGAATTCATATTAACTATTTTATATTTATCTTCGTTTGACAAATTGAGTTTATATTTTTTATTGTTGATTTTAACTTGTTTTGAATTTTTGTAGTAGGGTAATTTTTTATTTTGACGAGGTCTTTATTATCCAGAAAGTTTTTACTTTTTGTTTCGTAAGTTTCTTTTTCTAGAATAACTATTCAATTTCCTTTATCTGATTTAGTTATAACTAAATTATTATTTTTGATTTTAGAATTAATGGATTTGATAATATGGTCTTCATTTTTATTGTGGTATTATCGATTCATTTCTAGAGTCCTTTTAATTTTTTCTTATGTAAGATTAAAATTAGGGATATTTTCTAGGGATAGTTCTACTTCAGATATTAAATTTTCCAAAACTTTACTTTGTTTAATATTTGGGTTAGGTTAGGTTTTCGAGCCATTCGAGATTTCGAGCCATTTTCAATCAAATTAATATATTTATTTGGAAAGACCGTATTTGATAAGTTAAGGAATCTTTTATAGAAGTTATATTTTGGTAAAGATTCTGGATGTTTCTCATTTAACCGTAATTTAGATAGATTCAATGGCTTATATGATTGCCTAATATATTTTTTATGAACAATTTGCGAAATTGTTTGTCTGGTTTTACCATCTAGGATATCAAATTCAATTGTTAAACTTAGTTTACAGTATAACTTGGACTGTTCTGCTGTACTTGCTTCTTTCAAATTATTGATTGATTTATCCGTTACTTTGTGATAGTTAGAAATAGGTAGAAATTTATATAGAAAAATATAGATAAGTAAAAATTCCCCACTATAAACAAAATTAGGTACATAGGATAAACAGCTATAATACCTTAGTTTTAAAGTAGTGTTTGAGAATGTAAACTCATTTTACGAAACTATAGTCACATAAATTTAAAAATAAAAGTGATAGATAACAAAAATTGTTTTATTTGGTTTAAAAAATATTCAACCATGTTACCCGCAAATACAGCCCATTCCATCGTCCAACACCAAATCGTCAGCAAATTTCTCCCGAGACTGGTTTCCGGCCTTAGGCCGTCATCAGTCGGGCTACAGCTGAACGTTCCGAAAGCCGCTGAAGGAATATCTGTTTCTATTTAATCAGCTTGGTTTTTAGGTTAGCCTTTTAGGCTCCTACTTTTATTTGACAATATTGATTCCAGAAGGGGCTTTTCGACAATTTTTGGGGGCCTCTAGTTGACCCAGGAATTGTCGGACAATTTATGAAATTGATATTTTTCAGAAAAGCTTCACGGAGGTTAAATTGAAGTCCGATGAAGTCACCACGCTGCGCATAGCTGCAGTCGCCGGGATGGCATCGATAAAAACGCTTGAGCATTCGACATGCAGGCGGAAGGATAGACTTACACAAGTCGGGAATCGAGATGGTTTTGAAACCCGGGTCTTGATGCCAAAGTTTAGATACGAAGCTATCCGAGGATTGCCCTGTGGCTAGGGCAGGAGCAAACATCGTCAAATATGCCCTGAATGATCTCCAATGATGATTACCTCTTCTGCTATCTGTCCAAACAAATGAGGGGTGTAACAGTCGCCGACGCTGATGACCTCAAAGATGGTTTAACAACTTCTTCAAGTCCAGCCCCGATGATTTCTGGCAAGATGTCATCAATAAATTGGTCGAGACGTGGAAGCAAGTAGTGAACAATGATGAATACATCATTGATTAATTTATTGTTATGATTATTGTTTTTTTTAAAAAATCTTTTTAATAAAAGAACGACAGCAACTTATGGAACAGCGCAATACATAGAGTTGACTACAAATTTGGTAATGGCATACTGATCATATAGACGGTCTGAGGTAATTAGAAAATGATGTGTATTTATCCGAAGACGTTTATTATGAATAATAGCATTGAAAAAGTGAACGAAAACAAAACAAACTAGCCAGCATAACGTTCTAAGAAGGTAAAGTCTTCGCAAAAGAGACCACAGCTTCATTAAATTTTAAGTGAAAAATGAAATTGTAATGAAATTGTATGAAATTGTAACGAACCAAATGACAAATAAAAACTAGTTATAGAATCAATTCTTCTATTGGAACCTTTGGTGTGAAACACTAACCTTGAAGAGATTTACCACTACACACCAAATTAGTTTCTTTTTTTAACTTTTCGACGCACGTTTCGCTAACCATGTTAGCATCATCAGGATATGATTTAATCTAATTCTAAAACTAAACTATCTTCTATTTATATGAAAACCCTACCTAACGAAGCGTGTATGAAAACCATGAACCGTGAAGTTGGCTAAGAACGGTGACAGAGGATTGCTCATTGCCGTTCCTTCTTGTTGTTCATAAAACCTGTTATTAAGCTGAAAACAATTTTGCTTCATACATAATCTTGTTAAGGAGATGTACTCAGAAACAATCTTGTTATTAAAACCGTTTAACTCGAGTAACTCCCTTAGGTATTTCAAGGTATGTGGAATCGGGACACTCGGAAACAACGATGAAACGTCAAAGGAAACCAAAACCTCACCTTCCTGTAGATGTGTATTTTTGACTTTTTTTATGAATTTGGTTGAATTTATCACAGAACAGGAAGGTAGTTGGTTTGGTAGATTTTCAAATTCCTTTGTTAACCAGTTTACCAAGTTGTATGTTGGAGAATCAATGGCTGATACAATTGGTCTCATTGATTTTCCTGGTTTATGAATTTTTGGCAGAGCATACAATCTTGGCACTTTTGGATTAGAAACATGTAATTTGCTTTTGAGAGAAGGAGAAATAAGGCTGTTACAAGATTTCAATGTATCTCTAACTTCGTTAATCATTTTTGACAATGAATTCCTAGGTAATCGTTTATAAGGACCGTCTTGAATTAATTTTTCAACGCGTTCAAAGTAATCAGGTTTGTCCATTACTACAACCTTATTTCCCTTATCAGCTTTTAAATAAAAACAATCTTTCTCTCGTAGACGCTTGACAATCTTAGAAATATTTGGCATTTTTTGATTTTTATTGAAATATTTTTTGCAATTTTACTTTTACATGACTCTCTGACGAAAGCCTTGGAAGACTCCTGTAAGTGTTTAATACCAGTTTCAATACCGGCTAGCATATCCTCCAAAACACTGCAGGATGCCGGCAAAGCAAAATTGAGGCCTTTCTTTAAAATATCTAGTTCTGGATTGTCGAACGTCTAAGTTGAAAGATTTTCTACGATGTTGGTGCTCTTTTCTGGAATATATTCTTTCGACTGCTCAGTTTTGAGTTTTTTAATTTTTTATTTAAAGATGACATTTTTTTAATAAATTTACTATTTACTGCTGTGAACATATTCCTTTGAAAATTGCACCAACATTCATGTTCTACATTACTTAATTTAAATGTTAATTTCTTGTAAAGATTGTCCGCCTGAATTTCAAGCATACTCCTTTTACTGTACAAATATTTGCTTTCTAAGTCAAGCTATTTCTGTTTTGCAAAATTAGTTATTTTGTCACATATTTTGGAAGATTTTGAAATATTAACTTTAATAAAATTGGGAAATATTTTATTAGTCTGGCATGACTTAAGAAACCAAATATTTGCTCCAATAAGCTTAATTTTAGTAGTGTACTTACGATAAAGATTTAGTTCCGCTGACCGTGTAGCCATCGTAAATCAATTCTTCTATTGGAACCTTAGATGTGAAACATTAAACTTGAAGAGATTTACCACTAAACACCAAAACACTTTTTTGAACTGCTCGACGCACGTTTCGCTAACCATGTTAGCATCATCAGGGGATGATTTAATCTAATTCTAAAACTAAACTATGTTCTATTTATATGAAAACCATACCTAACGAAGCGTGTAAAAATCATGAACCGTGAAGTGTACTAAGCCTTAAATTAATAATTAAAAAAGTTGACTGAAAGGAATCGGTCTTTTATCTCGGTCCATGATTTTCTTACATTTTTCTATTTGAATGCTTTCATATGCATCCAAAGCCCTATTATTAGTAACACTTTTAATTAGTCTTGAATTACTAATATCTATACTGTGGTCATGTTCCATTGCATGTTGGGCAACACAAGATTTTTCATTTCTCCCATATCTAATGTGGGCAATATGTCACTTCTTCCAGCAGGATATCTGGCATTTGCTCTTCCGTGGGCATTGCTGTCTTTAACTAGTTCTAATTTTCCTAATTTTCATATAACTTTATATATATATATATATATATATATATATATATATATATATATATATATATATATATATATATATATATATATATATATATATAATTTTAAATATATTATAATTTTAAAAACATGTGTCAGAAAATTAAATATTACCAAGTAATAACAACATAATATAATTAAATTAAATAAAATAATAGCCAAAGTTGTTTAAAATAGTAATTTAATGCGACGGTTGATTTTGTTTTTCACTTAAAAGTTTTTCTATACGTACAAATACACGTATTATAAGCAAATTATTTTCCAGTGATTAAAGACAATTTCTATATTAAGTTTTTAAAGCCATCAAAGACGAGAAGCTTTTTTCACATAAGTAAGAAATAACGAAGGGGATCAATGTTCTAGGACATTGATGGTTGATTAAGCCTAGTGTTCTCGTCCAAGTTTTCGTTTTGTGTTACATCAATAAAAACTTTAAATAGTCCTTTGCCAGTTGCACGACCAGAGATTGATTTGCTTCCGGACTTATCATCACATTGACTATAATCATGGCAGCGGGTAAAATGAGCTTTTGCGTAATCGTGTGGGGCTTAGACACCCTGGTTACTCTTAATGCTACTAAATAGAATACTTGAAGTGTTATGAATCTCATTACGGTTTGATTTGTTGATTTTTCAAGACAGGTGATTGACGCACGAAAAATTCTAATGGTTTGTTTTGTGTGCAGATGCCGGGTGTTTTGTTTGCAGATGCCGGGCTAATCTTGAAGGTTTCGTGCATTCCGCGGACGGAACTTGATAACAAACAACAAATTGTGGCTTGTCATTCAAAGCAATGAATCCATCTTTTAAATATGCTTCACTGTATAATCTGGCCTTTTTTTTACTCTTTTACCAGATATAAACGGTGCATTTCGTTTAGGCACAAATGTTTTCATTTTATTTAATATTATTAATCTATTTTATCGCCACACTGTCATTAATTTATTTAACATTGAGTAAGAGAAGAAATCGTAGTATTTAACGTTGGCTGAGAGAAGAAATCGTAGTACATGTATTCGTAAAAAAGTAATTAACAATGAAACTCTTTGTCTCGTTCCATTGTTTTAATTACCAAAGCGCATAGTTTGTATGAATTTGCCTAAGCGTACTCGGGACCAATGATCCTTTTCTCATGCGTTGGCGGGTGGCGCGAAGTGCGTGCAAGCACATGTTCGAACTGGTAAAGGTATTATAAGAGCAAGGGCTTACACAAGTCTTGTAGTTTGGTATTTGTGGCTGTGAGCAGTATTTCCATATAAAGCTGGGTCCATACCAATAAAATTTTGCGTGTGTGTTGAATTCATTCACATATATCCGTCATTTGATACAAAGACAAATAAATGATTCGTTTTGTTTCACGATTCATACTGGAAAAAGGTCGAATCGTCGCCGTGTTAACCGGTCGATGATAATCTTTGATAAATGTCAAATTAACATATTGTTGTGAGGGGGTAGCAACGTTTTTTTACTTAACTTTCTGGCTATTTAGTGGGGCGCGACACTAAAAAGCTTGCAAAACGATGATATGTACCAGTGAGTAAGAAAGAGAAAATAGAGAAAATATATAAATACCTAATACATTTTAATGTTTTTATTGCTTAGTTAACGTTTCAGTTCAATAACGAATCATCCTCAGAACAATTCTACAATAAACCTTAATTTTATAAAAAACACAAATTTATATCTAAAAACCTACCAATATCTAATTAAACAATTAATTTCCCACAACTAAGATGTGACATTTTTTTATTTATTATACATTATTTATATATACATTATTATTATACATTATTATTATATATTATGTATTTATTTATGACATTATTATTTATTTTTGCATCTAATACCAACACACATAACACATCCAAACAGTTAGATTATGATAAAAAACAAAAATTTAAAGGTCCAAGATTTGTTAAATATATCAAAGTCAGATAAATGTCAATTAAAAATTAAGAGCAAAATGTCACATCTTAGTTAAAAAATTTGGTAAATTATTTGTTTAATTACATATTGGTAGGTTCCAATAAATAAAAAATAATAATAATATTAAACGGTGACGAAAAAATATGTCGGAAGGAAGCTGCTTCAGAGGGCCAGAGATTTTGAGATTGCTTTGTCGAATCGTTTGAAAAGTCAGAGGAGATTGAAACGGCTGCTGCAATAGCACCAGCAGAAAAAAGTTTCAAACAGTCAAAAATATCTAAAGAGGCAATTAGTTTAATGAAAAAACGGCGTACAATGTCGCGGCGGCAACAAAGAGTCGAGTACTTTGAACTTTGCAAAACTATAAGAAAACGTATTCGAGAAAAAACGCGTCGGTTCAACATACAGCTAGTTCAAAAAACACTAAAAGAAAACAAAAGAATAATCAAAGCAAAATACAAGCTGAGAAATACAAGGGCACAAATGTATGCATTGATGCATGAGAATGGCACACCCATTCTCTGCACAGTTTGCAGGAAACGTACGAGAATGTTAGAGTTGTTACGGGAATGTTATCAGAAGATTTTATTTTAAGTTATATGAAGATCAAAACCAGTTAAAGAGAGCAAAACCCACGGAAGAGCAAATGCTAGATATCCTGTTGGATAAAGTGACAAATGCTATAGAAGCGATGAAGAATGGAAAGATTATTCTTCATAAAAAAGGAACACAGGAGGATCTAAAAAACTACCGCCCAATAAACCTCCTGTCAGTATTGTATAAGGTTTTCACCAAGATCATATCTAACAGAATATTGAAAACACTGAATAACGCACAACCAAGAGAACAGGCAGGTTACAGAAGTGGATTCAGTACAGTGGATCATATCCAGGTTGTCCAACAGGCCATAGAAAGGCACAATGAATACACCATGCTACTGTGCTTGGCTTTTATTGACTATGAAAAGGCATTTGAAATATCAAAGCAATCCATAATGGATGCATTGCTTAACCAAGGGATAGACAGACTCTATGTGAACCTACTGTGATCCATGTGTGATGAAGATACAGTGACAATTCACATGGATGATCTTGAAGTTAAAATTAATCTAGAACGGGGTGTACGGCAAGGTGACTCAATATGCCCTGTACTTTTCTCAGCCTGCCTTGAAGAGGATTCCGTAATCTTGATTGGGAACAGGATGGAATAAAAATAAATGGTTAAGCCACCTTAGATTTGCCGATGATCTCGTTCTCTTGTCACAAAACCCAGATGAACTGCAAAAACACATACAAGAGCTGCAAAAGGAGGGAGAACCATTTGGCTTGAAAATAAACCTGAAAAAGAATCAGGTTATATTCAACAAATTTACTGAAAACAGAAGAATATCTATTTTAGGAAGCGATTTGAAGGTGGTGGATCACTACATATATCTTGGGCAAAGGATTTCAATGGAGGGTGATACCGCCCGGAAAGTGGACCGGCGAATTAAGTGTGGCTGGCAGGTATTTGTCAGGTTCAACATGATGTTTAAAAACAAACTCCCACTTTGTTTTAAACAGAAAAGTTTTTGATCAGTGCGTGCTGCCTGTTCTGACATACGGAAGTGAAACATGGACACTCACAATCAATTCGAAGACTTCAGGTAGCACAGAGAGGTACGGAAAGGTGCATGCTTGGCATTACAAAGCGGGACAAAAAGACCTGCACATGGATCTGAGAACAGACGAAAGTATGTGATATCATTGCAGAGGTGAAGGAATTGAAATGGAGGGGGGCAGGCCATATAGCGAGGCTATGTGAAGACAGATGGAACAAAGCAATCCTAGGATGGATACCGCTTGATCATAAGCGTCCACGAACCAGGACCGCGCGAGTTGGAAGCATGCTGAGAAGGCCTTCATCCTGCAGTGGATCGGCAATGACTGAATGATTGAATGATTCTTTTACTTAATATAAAATAAATTAATGACGGTGTGGTAATAAAATAAATTAATAATATTAAATAAAATAGACACATTTGTGACAAAACAAAATGCACCGAAGCATATTTAAAAGATGGATTCATAGCCTTGTATGACAAGCCACAATTTGTTGTTTGTTATCATGTTCTGTCATTACCATTACCAACCATTAGCATTTTTGAGCGTAAGTCACTCGTCTTAAAAAATCAACAAATTGATATCAACAAATCAAACCGTAATTAGATCATACCACTTCAAGCATTCTATTTAGTAGCATTAAGACTGACCAGAGAGTCTAAGCCCCACACGATTACGGAAAAGCTAATTTTACCCGCTGCCATGATTATAGTCAACGTGAAGATCAACATGATAAAGTCCGGAAGAAGCAAAAAAGTTGAAAACTATACCACTTTTAAGTGACACAATATCGAGACGTATTCATGAAATGGCTAATGATGTTCACGATCATATAATTGAAAAGATTAAATTAAGTGAATTTTTTGCTATTCAGTTCGACGAGTCCACAGACGTTCCTAACTTGGCGCAATTTTTGTATTTTGTTCGATGTGAGGAATCGATTAAAAAAAATATGCTATTTTGCAAATCAATCTCTGGTCGTGCAACTGGCGAAGGACTATTTAAAGTTTTTATTGATGTAACACAAAACGAAAATACGGACGAGAACATTAGGCTCAATCAATCATCAATGTCCTAGAACATTGATCCCCTTCGCTACTTCTTACGAAAAAAGGTTCTGGTCTTTGATGGCTTTAAAAACTAAGTATAGAAATTATTTTTAATGGAAAATAATTTGGTTATAATACATGTATTTGTACGCATAGAAAAACTTTTAAGTGAAAAACAAAATCAACCGTTGCATTAAATTATTATTTCATTTAAAATAAAAAAAAATTAAATATTTTTTTAAATTAAAAATATTAAAAATAAAGAAAATTAAAAAAAAAATATAAAAAAACCTTGGGATATATGTGACGCCAGCGCGTTGTCGAAATTCTGCTACAATGAGTAGGACAATAGCGGATATATCATTCCATCTTTGATTCGTCGTGAGCATACGTGTTGTCAAAGACATTATTGTAATGAGTGGGACAAGGGACAATAGCCAACATAATTTCCTATCTTCGTCGTAAGTAGTGGTGTAGGATGTAAATAAAATTCAACAAATGATAATAATAATAATAATAATTTATTGAATCCTCAAGACACTACAAATATGCACGGATCAAGTCAAAACAAGAGCATGCACATTGCCACTCTTCTGTGCATACAAAGAATATATAACATTTAAACCTTCATATAAATATTTTATTCTTGATAAGGCATATAATTTAATATTTTAATAATGTAATAATGTATTTATTCAATCCCCACAACAATACCAAAATCCATGATTAAATCAGACTGACATAATTGATAGAATGTTCAGTGACACGACCTCAGAAACAATACATGATATGATAATCTTACACAAATAAACATTGTATATTTAAATAACCATTTAATCTAATTATTGATACGACATATGTTCTTTTAAACTATAAAAACTTTGACTTGTAAGAAATTCGCGGACTAATTTTTTAAATTCGTTGTCATTCTGAACATGCTTAAGTCGTTATCTTAATCGGCAACTTATTATACAGCTTCACACCCCTATAGTAAACATTATGTTCAACTATCTTACATGAATGTATTGGTAAAACAAGTTCTTCAGAGCCTCGTGTGTCATAGTGATGAAAATCACTATTTTTTACGAATGCTACAAAATTTCGCCTAACAAAGATGATAGTATCCAAAATATATAGTGATAGTAGAGTCAAAATCCTGCATTGTTTAAAAATGGGTCGATAAATGATAAAAATTGGTAATATTGCCATTAGTGACACCTCACCGATCATTCGAATTATCTTTTTTTGTATTTTGAAAACACGCATCAGATGAGGCGACCCGCCCCAAAATATCAAACCATACCTAGTGCGACTGTAAAACTTTGCATAGTATTATGAATGCACAATATCCGTAGTACCAACCGTTGATATAATATTGATATGAGACAGCAGCTAATTTGCTGCTATGTGCTCATCCCAGCAAAGTCTGTTATCAAGATGAACACCCAGAAGTCTAGTACAGGATGTTTGCTGTATAGACTTACCGTTAATTTTTAGTAAATATGACTCCGTTGTAGTGTGTGTTCGAGGAGTAAAAGCAATAAAACTGGTTTTGTCCACGTTAAAGGATAACTTATTATTCGTAAACCAGCCATAAAATTTATTGAGCATTTCCTGTACCGTTTCAATGGCTTCCTGCATGTTTTTATTTTCTGTTAAATAGCTGCTATCATCAGCAAACATTACCATTTTTCCGCTACTGCAAACATCTAGCAGATCATTAACAAGAATTAAAAATAATACTGAACCCAAAACAGATCCTTGGGGCACTCCAGAAATAATCCTTAATCTTTCAGATGTTGCTTCATCAATCTGTACAACTTGGTGTCGGTCAAGCAAGTAAGATTGCAACCACTCTCTCAACCGACCCCTCAAGCTATATTGATAAAGTTTGTCCAGCAGTATTGCGTGATCCACCAGATCGAAAACCTTACTTAGATCCATAAACAGACCAACCCATTTGCAATTATTGTTTATGTTTTCATATATGAAATTATTGATTTAATATATTGATTCATATATGAAATGATTGATCATGATTGAATAAATTAATAAATTTCTACCTGAAAATTTAAAATAATGAATCGAACAATATAGAAAAAACAATTTTTAACGCTATCATCACAACAATTTTTAACGCGTCATTAAAATTAACAATTTAAAAATTTAAATTGTTATAACTTTTTTAACAACAATTTAAAAAAATACATATTTCTCTGAGATGAAAGTTTATATTTTTTAAAGTAGATAAAAAAAAAAATATATTAATTAATTTTTCTGCTAGTTATGATTTTTTTAAATTTTTTTTTCATCCCTTAATTGAGAGGCTCCATAACTCTGTTAATCTTGATAATTGTAAAAAAAAGTAATAAAACCATTTTTATGTAAAATTTTATGCTTTATAACTTTTATTTGAAACTTTTTTTCTAACTCTTATAGTTCTTGAATTATTTTGAAAAACCCTTTGTTAATTTTTTTTCCTACCCTCGCCCTCTAAAAAATTTACTTGTATGCACAGTTATAGAATTTTTCAAACAAACTTATATCAAAAAGTTAGCTTTTTATTTCAAATTTCGATTTAATTGCTTCATTAACTGGACTACAATGGCCGGTCGTGTGCGGTGCGCGTCTTGCATTATTGCATTTTAACTAGTTTGAGTTTTAAAATTCATTTTTGCTTCAATACTTAGTTTATTTATTAATATACCATTTTCGCAAAATCCATTCACAGACAAATTGTTTACCCGGTAAACCGGCGACTGGCTAACAAGTCACCAACAAGTCACTAACAAATCACCGTTTCTTTTAACAGTGACTGCCGTCATCACTAATATACGGTGCATATGCTTATAGCGCCTAATCGATAAAAATGTGCTTATAACGTGCACCTGCAGATGACGTGTGTTCTCTTATAACGTATATCTGCATAAAGCGAGCAGTGGGTGTATATATGCTTATAACGTGCATCTGCTTTTAGCGCGTAGTTGCAATTATAGAAATACTGCAATTAAAGAAAATTTGGTTATAATGTGCATCTACTTGTAACACGTAGTTGCTGTTTCTTCTTTTTTTTTCCATCGAATGGCTCCTACTGCTCCCTGCTCCAGTGTGTCCTTCACACAACGAAATAGTAACCGTAGTCACTGTTAAAAGAAACTTTGTTAAACTGTGTTAAAAGAAAAAGTGACTTATGTCAGTCGGTCGCCGGTTTACCGGTGACCAAAAAATCAATGGTAAACTTATCACTATTGCAATGGTAGTAAGTGCCAGCGATTTATTTAGGTATTCATCTACAGTCGTATAGATGGCGTTCCCTGTATGTGCCAACATAAATTATATTACCAAAGGGTCTAAGTCTAAATGTGGCGACGCTCTAAATTATAGCGTCTGATAAAGTGTCTTGTCTTGTATTCGCTGTGTTATTCCAATATTTCAAACCAGAAATGGACCGGAAATAATGTTAAAATGTCGAGAAAGTATAAAACAAAGATCAAAAACGTCAAAAAAAGAACAAGTGACCCAGAGTACAAAACGTATTGAAGTGATTTAAAAGCTGCGAAGAAACTTCTTCAAAATGTTTTTTTTTTCGTCAATCTAGTGAGATTGATTGTCGCTGTAAATTAAATACAAACTTTAATTCATGATTTCTATAAAATAGCTGATCATGTAACACATATTTACTTGGATTAATAGAGATTTGTAAAATCAATCGAAGACGTCATGGAAATTGTGATAATCCTGGACAAAGCCCCCGCCAAGTGACTGTATTTTATGCTGTTCCTAGAGGCCAAGGCGAACATATTCTGCTATGCTGCAATACGTTCAGCAAAATTTTTGCGTTGTCTTATAAAAAATACAGGTTTTGATAGATAAAAAGAAATCGGACATCAATATCTATGTAGACACCAGGGGCCAAGCAAATAAACCAAGAAAATATACCGAGGAATACTAGATATGAGAATAACACTGCAGTAAATTACAAATTTTATTCGCACATATTCCACGAACACTTTTCACATCTTCGAAGAATATTGAATTTGAATATTGAAGAAAGAATATTGTAGTATCGATATATTTGGAGCAGGAGATCTTTATACAAGCCCTTACTCATAGTGACATGTTCTACAGTCGTCAGCTCTCGGCAAACATTTGGCCTATACCAATAGTGCCTTCATGTGTCTTTAGGATGAGTCGGTAACAGGAAGAGGAAGTTATGAAATGGGATCTGCTCTCTTAAAAAATTTTTCTTTCCAAAAATAAGTTTGCAACAAAAACTAAACTAGCCATTTGTAGTGACAACTGTATTGGGCAAAATAAAAATCGAATGCTCCTTAGTGCTTATATAGTGTATATGCAAATCGACTAGAAATAATTGGTAAGTGGACATTCATATATCCTCTGTGACAGGAACTTCACCCAAGTAGAGAAACGCAAACGAGTTTATAAACTATTTGTATTATCAGATATAGAGATGATGATTAAAGAAGCTCGTCGCCAAAATCCATTCGAGGTTATAACCTGGATTGAGAATGCTTCCAAGGATCAAAATTAATCAAGGAGAAATGAGGCAAGTGCCTCATCACTAAATAAAAATAAATAAATAATACAATAAAATAAAAGGTCTAAGTAGACCTTTTTACGCTTAGTTTTTCTAGTTAGTTTTTCTCAGGGGTCTTACTTAAAGTAACCTGTTTTATTTTAAAAATATATATTTAAAGCTAAAATGATGTTTACTACTTACCAATAAAATTTTATTTGACTATCTTGGTTCAAAGTTTTTGGTACTTGGACCCTTTAGAACTTACACTCTTCAGTTATTGGCTAATTTTTAATATATTAAAAACATCACTTTTACCTGTACGAAACCAGCTGCTTTATATATGTTGGACGAGCAATAAAAATTGTTTTGTGTATTTGGATCTATATTCACTGGAAATATTCCTTCAGCACTGAATACTTGACCAATATAAGTCACTCGATCATCAATTGTTCGACCACCTGGAACTGCATCTGATAGAATTATACCAAAATAATCCCTCCAATAGTAACCTAAAAAATATGACATATTTGCATTTGGTTTTCTATTATGAAATCCAATCCAAACGTTTAACTTTTTCCGTTCGACAATAAGTAAAGCCTTTCACAGGGTTTTCCATTATTTATTCCTTTTAAAAACTTAAATTTGGATTAGACTAGAGAAACTGAATTAGAAGTGTTTGTTACATATTAATACCTGTGATATTTACAACATTTACGTCCAGATACGCTTTGATTTGCCTTCAGTTACGCCATGTTATGTTTTTATATTTCAAAAAGGGCAAGAGTGCAGGAGAAACAAAAAACAGGCTTTGTGCGGTTTGCGGAAAGGATTCGGTTGGAAAAACCACGGTTGAAAAATGGTTTGCTCGGTTCAGGGACGGAGATTTAGACCTGAAACACCGACATCATTCTGACTATAGATAAATCAAAGGCCATAATAATCAGAACTCCACGCACTACGGTCCGTGATATAGTAGATAAGTTAAATATAGGTAAATCGGTCTTTTTGACCTTTTAAAAAAAAAAATGGTACGTCTGCCCATACAATGTGTGGGTTCCTCATGAATTTAGTGATCAAATTCTGCTGGATTCAATCTCTTTGTGTGATCTTTTACTTCAAAAAGTTCTGAAGTTTCATTACTCAAAATAGTTGTGGGGGTTGGCAAGGTCAGCGTTATTAAGTACGGCAAAAGGGAGATATTCGTAGGTTGGAACAGGTTTTGTTTTTTGATGATAGCATTCGACTACATATTTTTTTTCGAAGTTCTATATACCGTTAGAATGGCAATGTTCTTGGCTACACTTTTGTCGAAAAAATTATTTCATAGCTTTAAAAACAAAAAAGTTCAAAAGTCAATTTTTTGAACACGTGAACTTTGGGCAAAAAAATGAAATGCACAAAAGGGTTCAAAAAGGTAAATAATAATACAATATGTTCAATATTTACAGTCAATCAATGTATTTAATAGGCCATGAAGAACAGAATAAAGAAAATCAAATACATGCTATGTCAGAATCGCAATTTTGGCAGGTATAGCAGCTGCGAATCATATTTACATACTTCATATGAAATCGTCGCTGGCACTTGTTACATTCAATGAAATTGTCAAGAGATAATTAGGATAGCAAATATCTCATGCAAATCATACAAAAATCAACATGCGACGACGAAGACGACATAGAGGACAATGACTTTCACACTGGGTTTTGGGTGCCGTTTCTTGTGTTGATTGTCGTCGCTCCTGTGCATTGTCTTCCTTCTTCTTTCGTTTTTCTTTGAATACGTAAACATTTTCTGGTGACGTGACAATGGTGCTTTTCACTGGCTTACGCCCGCGGTCGGGCTCTCTCAAAGGTTTTGCTGATCTAACTGGCCCAACTCTAGACAAAACTGAGAAAAGACTTGACGAACGTGACAATGATTGTTGTATTGCACTTGATGTTGATGGCTCTTTACTTTCATATTCAATAACATCCATTAAAATAATGCGCCACTGCTCCTAAAAAACCTATGTGCTTCAACTGTCCCAACTTAGTACATTGTGGCAATTTTGAAATGACATAAAATTTAATCTGAAATTTATTCAGGACGATAAAAGAAGCAAAACACTATGGTACAAATGTTATATAAACCTTTTTCTACCGATGAAAAAAATGCGCTTTTCGCACTTATGGAAAATTTTCGACAATTTTTATTTTAAAAATTTGTTGGCTTGTTGCGGCTTATACACAAGGAACACGAGTTACCAAATCTTACTCCAATCAAAAGTTTGTTCGGAATAAATAAACAACTTGTCAGTAAAAACATTGGTGTCGATAGTGAACAAAAAAATTGAGAAATAGTACTGTCCCAACCTACGGACAGTATATATATATATATATATATATATATATATATATATATATATATATATATATATATATATATATATATATATATATATATATATATATATATATATATACTCAAAAGCCACCGGTTTATAGAGTAACAGCCGTCGTCAGCTCGACTCGAGCCTAACGCAAGGAGACAGCTGATGAGAAACGATCAGAGCCAGGCCAAGTCAACTGGCCATTTTGATGAAGGATCAATGTAACTCGCGCCATCCTACGGCGAATGTTCGCAGCAGACAAAAAAACTATGCAATGCATTCTTCCCACAACTTTGGATGTAGGTATCCGGTATGCCCAAAAGATAGCGTAGCGGAGAAAGAGATACTAAAACAACTGAAATCTTATATCCGCACTAGACGTGTCCGATCGTTTCAAATCGTTTTCAGCGGCGGCTGATTTGAAACGATCGATCATATATATATATATATATATATATATATATATATATATATATATATATATATATATATATATATATATATATATATATATATATATATATATATATATATATACATATATATGTATATATACATATATATGTATACATATATATATATATATATATATATATATATATATATATATATATATATATATATATATATATATATATATATATATATTTATATATATATATATATATATATATATATATATATATATATATATATATATATATATATATATATATGTATATATATATATATATATATATATATATATATATATATATATATATATTTATATATATATATACATATATACATATATACATATATACATATATACATATATATATATATATATATATATATATATATATATATATATATATATATATATATATATATATATATAGAGTCTTGTGAAATGAGAATAATATCATCTGCAAATCTAAGATGGTTTAAGTTTGCACCATTGATCTTTACACCATCCTGTTCCCAATCCAGTTTACGGAATACTTCTTCAAGGCCAGCCGAGAAAAGAATAGGCGATATTGCGTCACCCTGCCGTACACCTCGTTCTACATTAATTCCCACTTCAAGATCATCAAGGTGAATTGTGGCTGTAGCTCCATCATATATCGATTCTAATAGGTTTACATAGGCTCTCTCTACACCTTGGCTAAGCAGTGCATCCATTATCGCATGCTTTGAGATGGAATCAAATGCTTTTTCGTAGTCGATAAAAGCCAAGCACAGTGGCATGGTGTGTTTGTTGTGCCTTTCTAGGACCTGCTGTACAACCTGGATGTGATCCATTGTACTGAATCCACTTCTGAATCCTGCTTGGTCTCTTGGTTGTGCACCATACAGTTTTTTTAATATTCTTTTAGAAATTATCTTAGTGAAAACTTTGTACATTACTGATAGGAAGCTTATTGGACGGTAGTTCTTTAAATCTTCCTGTGCTCCTTTTTTATGTAAAAGGATCACTTCTGCATTTTTCCATAAGTCAGGTACTTTTTGTTCTTTGAGGCATTTTCAGTATAATTTTGCCAGTGTTTTATGTAACGTCCGACCACCAGCTTTTAGCATGTCGACAGTTACCCTGTCCTTTCCTGAAGCCTTGCCGTTTTTCATCGATTCTATAGCATTTGTCACTTCCTCCACTAGGATATCTGCCATTTGTTCTTCCGTGGGTATTGTTGTCTTTGATTGGTTCTGATCTTCATATATCTGGGAATAAAATTTTCTGACAATCTCTAACATTTGGGTACGCGCCCTGTACACTGTGCCATTCTTACGCTTTAAAGCATATATTTGCGTTCTTTTGTTTCTCAGCTTCTGTTTAGCTTTGTTAATTCCTTTGTTTTCTTCCAGGGTTTTTTGTACTGCTGCATATTGAATCGGTATTTTGCAGAGCCGTTATACAGAAGTATATAAATAGTTTGCATTAACATTATATTTTATAAATCCACGAGCATATACATTTCTTCAAAAAAGTTTTATTTTGTCTAATCTTAAAAGTTTGCAAAGAATGACCCAGTCCCATTAGGTTTAATGTAGGATTAAATGATTTTGTATTTGCTGCTCTTAAACTGAAGATGGCTAATATGGCTGATAAAAAATGTGCACTCTTTGCCTCGATGAGATGTCAATTAAGTCTGCGTTATTTTATAATCTGTTTATAGACGAAATTATTGGATTTCATAATAAAGGCAATGGAAAATAAAAAATAAAAATATTATGAAAATAATTTCAAACAACCTTTTGGCTTTTATTTCAACAATACAACCTGTAAAGGAGAAATTTTGCAAAATATTGTGACTGACTCTATTTTAAAGTTGGATACGGAGGCTGGGGTTAAAGTAAAAGCTTTTGTATCTAATCAAGGATCTAATTTCGTACTACTACGTAATACTACTTTTTTGATGCCCCACATATGTTGAAGTCTGTTAGAAATAATCTACTAAAATATAACATTTATTTCAATAATCGAAGAGCATCACCGAAGGATATTTTGGAACTGTATGAATTAGGTGCTACGTCTGCAGAAGCTGCTGGTACTACCCTTTTTCTAAAACATTTTGACAAACTCTTTGATATGTTCAATTCCCTACGAACCAAAGATGCAAAGAAACATAATCTATCATTTATGGGTGCCGATTACCATTTGATAAAATGATGGATTTTATCAAATCAATACTAATTTTTGACAATTCAAATAGAAATGTTGGTAACAACATTAAATGTTTTCACGGATGGTGCATGTCCATAAATGGTCTAAAATTTTTGTGGTGGGATTTGAAAAGTGAGGAATGTTCTATTCTTCTGACAAGTCAATCAGGACCGCCTTGAAAATGTCTTTGGTTCAATAAGAAGTCAGGGAGGTAACAGCAGTAACCCTAATCTACAAAATTTGATTAAAGCATTTAGAAAGTTGTTTTCGCGGATTTATTTACAACATGTGGGAGTATAAACATAGTGGGAGTATAAACTGTGCTGAAGGCTTCGATACAATTTTAACAAAAATTAATACAATGGTTCTTACAGAAGCATTCCAAAAAGAAGTTCCCAATCAAGGGAAAATACTTCAGTTTAATTTTACCGATTTCCGCCAACTTGATTTAGTGACGGAAAATACTTTATCTTATGTGTGTGGTTTTTTTTATTTAAAAAAGGTTTAGGTATTTATGATTGTGAGATCTGTAGAATAGCAACCAGAGATGATACATTGAAATCTTCTAATATTTTTTCCCACCTGAAGGCATATGTAACAAAAAGCAAAGATACATTTGGCTATTTAAGAATGCCTGTTCAGAATTTCACACATTTTGTAAGGAAAATGGAAAATGTATTTACTAAACATTTTGAAAATCAAATTTTGACGCATATTAGCAAGCAACTTCTTACATTATTTAATGAAATTCCATTTGAACCTTCTTGTACACATTTTCCAAGACTATATGTTTCAAAATTATTTTGTACGATGAAAATTTTTCATACTCTTAAACAGTCAAATAAAAAATACACCGAAGAAAATTAAAAAACTGATCAACATATTAAGTTTATAAAATTTGTGTAAAAAAGACCTACACTGCATTAGTATAGCCTTAGTAATAATATGTTTTTTTAATTTTTATACATATATATTTATTTATGAAATATTGTCTAGCCCAATTTCATCATGTTACCCCAGCTTTTCTTTTAGTATTAAATGTACCGTATTAGTGTAAAATGTAAGCTATGGAATAGCAATCACTCTTATGTACAAGTTGCTAAACAAGTTGGCTTATGAATAACTTTAATTTTATTATGTTGTGTAATTTTTATATATTTTATAATAAAATTTATATTAATTATTTTATATGTGTTTTACTTATCGAAAGTTTATATAACTTATTTATGAAATAAATAAGGCGGAATCTTTATGAATCAACATCGTCAGTTTCAAGTCAAAATCGATTTTCTCTACCTACGGTGGATAGGCAAAGCCTCTTTATTTTGTGGGTCGATACTGTTGCTCGATAAAATTGATCGACAGTGTTGATTCAGTGAGGATATGTTTTTTTTTTCAATTTCAGTGATATTTAAATTCGTTTTAACATTAACCATCTTTGAAGGGAGTTAGTAACAAGTTTCTCGTTTATTGTCCAACAAGATTATATAACAAACTTCATCATGTTATTATAAATAAAACTTTTCAATTATCTAAAATTAACATAAAATGGTTTTAGAAAGGGCCTAGGAACGCGTGAAGCCCTGGTAGCATACAATATACTTATGCAACGAAGCCTGGATGTAAATAAAGATGTATACATATGTCTTATCGACTATAACAAAGCTTTCGATAATGTCAAACATGACATCATGATAAAATTGCTGAAAGACAAAGGTGTAGACACGCGAGATATAAGAATAATCTATAGCTTATACTACAATCAGAAAGCAGTGGTAAGCATTGACAACTACAACTCAGAGGAAATTGAGATTATGAAAGGCGTAAGACAAGGATGTATAATGTCTCCAACATTGTTCAATTTATATTCTGAAAACATTATGAATGAAGCACTTGAGGATGAAACAACCGGCATAATAGTGAACGGAATACCAATCAATAACATCAGATATGCTGATGACAGCATTGTAATGATAGAATCAATGGAGGACCTGAACAGAGTAATGGAAAAAGTAAGAAAGGCAAGCGAAGACCTCGGATTAAGCTTGAACACGAAAAAGACAAAGTTCATGGTCATTACAAAGAAAAACATCAATAATGCAGAATTGCGTATTCAGGGGGAGCAAATAAAACGAGTAAAAAAATACCGATATTTGGGCACAACAATAAATGACAACGACAATACACCGGAAATTATTGCTAGAATAGAACAGGCAAGAAGTACTTTCGTAAGATTGAGAGGCGTCTTATGTAGCAAAGATTTGTCGCTGACTCTTAAACTAAGACTAATAAAATGCTACGTCTGCTCTGTACTCCTCTACGGAATGGAGGCATGGACATTAAACAAATATACACAGAATAAACTGCTATCCTTTGAAGTGTGGATGTACAGAAGGGTCTTAAGAATCGCCTGGACCAAGAAAGTAACAAACAAGGAAGTTCTGAATCGCGTGAATAAGGAGGAAAATGAGCTGCTGGCAGACGTGAAGCGACGTAAACTACAATATCTGGGTCACGTCATGCGCGGAGAGAAGTACCAACTGATACAAATAATTATGCAAAGAAAAATCCAGGGCAGGAGAAGCATCGGTAGAAGAAGGATGTCTTGGTTACGTAATTTGAGAGAATGGTACAACTGCAACTCCAACCAACTGTTCCGAGCGGCAGTGTCCAAAATCAAAATAGCTAACATGATTGCCAAACTCCGGACCGGAGAGGGGACATGAAGAAGAAGAAGAACATAAAATGCCTTAGACATAGGTATTAATATTTACGGTAACCTATAAATAATAAAATACCTCCTTTTTTTTAAACAAATGTATAACTTAATTTTCAATTTTTAAAAATTCGACGCCGCCTATGGATTATTTTAAATGTAAATTACCTACGCCTTTCGCTGGTAATCATGCACACTGATGACCAAAATAGTAAAACTATTTGGTTGTTAACAAAGGAATTTGAAAATCTACCAACAAATTGGTTAACAAAGGAATTTGAAAATCTACCAACGCAACTATCTTCCTGTTCTGTCATTAGCTCAACAAAATTCATTTAAAAAGTCAAAAACACACATCTACAGGAAGTTGAGGTCTTGGTTTCCTTTGACGTATTATCGTTGTTTCCGAGTGTCCCGATTCCACATACCTTGAAGTACCTCAGAGGGAGTTACTCGAGTTAAACGGCTTTAATAACAATATTGTTTCTAAGTACATCTTATCAAGATTATGTATGAAGCAAAGTTATTTTCAGCTTATTAATCCTTTATCACCGTTTTAGCCAACTTATTTATGAGTAAATTTGAATCCGAGGCGAAAGTTGAATTCAGTTACTTTCCGAAAGTATGGTTAAGACATTAACACGTTTTCGTAATTTTCTATATAAAAAATGAAAACATAGATGGTTTTATTAAGAACTCAAATAGTAAATACCAATTATAACAAAGAATTAAAAATAATTAGGGAGGTATCCGAAGTAAACGGTTATAAGAACATTGAAGATAAATTAATTAGAAAACACAAGGTTAGAAAATTATTGAAATAATCTTTTATTATTATATTTATAGAATTAGAAGAAAGAAGAAAAAATAAATTCATGGAAATACCGTTTGATGCCCAATTAATACAAGGGCTAGACAAAATTTTGAATAAAGTGGACATTTACGAAATTAGCTGCGATCGAAGGTATATTAGGCAAACCAAAAGATCCATATTAAGCGGATTTAAAGACCGGATCGCCCACATTAGATATGGGGGAAATTAAAATTCTTGTGTTGCCCAACATATTCAATCGAACATTATCACAATATAGATATTCAAAATTTAAGACTGGTAAAAAGTATAAATAACAATAGGGCTTTATATGTATATGAAAGCATTCAAATAGACAAATGTAAGAAAATCATGAACCGGGCTAAATGACTTATTCCATTCAGTCAACTTTTTTAATTATTAGTGTAAGGTTCAGTAAACTTAGCGGTTCATGATTTTTACACGTTTCATTAAGTAGGGTTATCATATAAATAAAACATAGTTTAGTTTTAGGATTAAATTAAATTATCTCCTGATGATACTAACATGGATAGCGAAATGAGAAGTTTCAAAAGTGATTTGGTGTTTAGTGGTAAATCTCTTCGAGTTAAGTATTTCACACCAACGGTTTCAATAAAAGAATTGATACTTGAAAAACGTTAAATAGGACATCCTATCTTATCCGCCATATTCAGCGGACTTAGCCATTTCGGACTATCACTTATTTCGATCGATGCAGCACGGTCTTTCAGAACAACACTTTCATTTTTACGAAGAAGTGAAAATTTGGCTTGATGGATGGTTGGCCTCAAAAAACAAAAAGTTCTTTTGGCAAGGAATCCATTATTTCACAGAAAGATAGGACACAGTAATAGCAGACGATGGCCAATACTTTGATTATTAAGGCAATTTATATTGTTATGGAAAAAAAGGCTCAAATTTGGCGAAAAATTCGACATTATTGATCGAAACACCAATTAAATAAATATTTACATAACCATAATCGCCTTTTTCCATTTTAGTATGTAAGGGTAGTCAGTTGTGTTTCCTTACGTGGACTTTCACCTTAACTGTCTTTTAGCTAGAATTGTTTCAATGGTCTTATATAAAGTTTCTTTCTTACTTTGATGTTCCTTGCTTTATTTATTATTTTAGTCCCTAGTATTCTTCTAAAGAATTTTATTTTGCATGCCCTCAATATATTTTTCAGCCTATCTACCAGTTTCCAACTTTCCACTCTGCTTAATAATATCGAAATAACACTGTATTGTATCCTTTTATGTTTGCTCTCTTGCACATTTCCTTATTATTTATAAAGGTTCTAAACATTGAAAAATATAACTTGTTAGCTGTAGATATCATGTTATTGATATCTAAATTCATCCTGCTGAGTGATCTTACTGAATTATTAATTCCAGGTAGTTTATAAATTTCACCTCTGTTTTCTAGTTCCATTATCTTCTTTTTTTTACAAGCCTATGGACATTACACCTGATTTTCTTACGTTAATATGGAAGGGGAGACCAAAATGAACGTAACAATTTTCAATTTTCTCACAGAGCTCGATTTTTTTGAATATCAAAATTATAATCAGTACACAAGATATATTGGTCTTTCAGCTATATTTCAACACCAGCTTAAATGACTGATATAAAAGATTTTGAGAAAAACGACCAAATTTAAAAAGTAGATTTTGTTACAACCGTTCCTACCCCTAGGGTTGGTTGTAACAGTGTACGGGGATGGTTGTAACACTGTAAATAAAAGGAAAATTACTTTCATAATCGACATATTTATTAATAATCTGCCTTTTAGGTTTTACATTAGCATCACGATTATCAAAAAAATTAAACATTTCTAGGAATCATAACAATGTTCTGAAATAATCAACATGATTTAAAGATGAGATCTCAATCAGACAAATAATTATGGCACACATAACGTATTTCGTCATTAGTACAGTCTACATGAACCCACATCTGACACTCTAGGTATTGCACCCAGTTTTCATTTGACCTGATGTTTGAAAAGGATTCCATACAAACTAAACAGAAGCAATCATCGCTGTCTGAATTATCACTATCCTTAGTTATTTTAGCATCTTTTTTTTTCTTTTATATTTTATTTCCTTTTTATGGTTTTTTTAACAACTGAAGCCCTTGGCTTTTTTGTTTCTTTAGCAGTCTGCAAAATGGGTTTCTTAACTTCGTTGGCTCTAAGCTCTCTTTCGTTTTGTTCTTGAATTTCAAACTTGTTTGGAGTATCAGTCATTATTGCTGGTAATTTTAGCTTTAGGGGATAAGGAGTTGGCATTTTTTCATCTTTTGATACATGCTTTATTTAAGGCTTTATTATTTATGTGCACTGGTAATATTATTCATAGGTTGAGTAATCTTCCTTTCCTTCCCTTTGCATTCCCTAGGTCCTGCCTTTGGTAGGCGATGGTAGGCTTTAGGGCTAAACGATGTCATCGTAACGTCCTGAATATTAGCTGAAGAGGTAGATGGGATCTGTAAGTTATTAGATGATGTCGATGAAATTGCCACATCTACTTCCGAAATAGTTGTTGATTACAAGGCCATTATTGATACTAAAGTTAATTCAGAAGGGGTTCTTGGCAGTAATGGTTAAGCTAGCGAAGCCGGTGAAGCTACCAATGGTGGTATTACTATTAGTGTTGAGCGTAACTCACACTCAGTCGAAATTGCTTGCATGATTGATGATAAAGAAAGCATTGCATCAATCTCACGAATTGTTGACGAAATCGGGTCTGGTATTGGAACTGCAACATCATTAACTATCGATCAATGACGGAGCTAGGCAAGAAGTCGACGTCTGTAAATACTCGTATATTCACGAGCAATATCACTGTGCAAGCAAATCCCGCCAGCATATTTCGGACTCGGACAGTAGTAATTCAGTCGAAACATAAATTTGGTAATTAATTTTTTTAAACTCCATATATAGATATATTAGCAGACTACATTGATGATACATTGAATTGGCGGTAAAAAAACCTAACCAGTGTTAAAAAAATTATTCTATAGGACGTTAAGACTAGAAGTAAAGGTAAAAATTGAAATCCTGCTCCATCAACTAGCCGAGAAGTCGCCGAATCTTGGAGGGAAAAAATTGGGATGAAAATTACCTATCAGCGATCCAAATGATTTTTTAACATTTGATGCTGATCTCAACACAAATCTAGAAAAAAGCAATGCAATCGTACGTATGTTTTTTATATATGTATCAATTTTTGTTCCTAATTTATTTATTTACATATTAATTACTTAATATTTCAGAAAATCATGTATGAAATTATAACCGATGGCTGTCTCGACTATATTAAAGCCATAAATATAATAGTAGCTGAGAAAATAACAAAAGAATTTCAATTACTGGAAAGTGCTGGACCAATTACCAAATTACTTTGGTGCTGGGCGTAAGATCCGGAATATTGGAAAGTTGAATTTTAGTGCCACTAATACCTACAATGTGATTGACGGTAAATTGACGATTAATTTACAATTTATTCAAAATTTTAAACCTTAATATTACTTCTAAAAATTCAACATTATTAATGAAAAATGAATTTTTAAAGTTCATCACCTACCAATACGGTAATTAAAATCGTAACTTAAAAATGCTTACTGCTAGTACTGTAAGTTCTTTCTGGCTCGAAAGATCGTGACGGAGGATGGCTTGAACGATGAAAAAAAATCTGATTGAAACGTTGAAGTTATCGTATTTTGATTATTTAAATACTTATTTATTTAATTACGTACTTTATTATCAATCATTATATTAACTACTACTTACCACTATACTTAAAAATATTACTCTATACTATACATAAAAATACTCTTTGAAACTGTACTTTGTTATAATACTTCAAACTGTTTTATATGAATTAATATAATAATATGGGCATGTTAATTTAATGTATTTTAAGACTTGATCTGAGCTCAATTGTTTAGTTTCCTAAGACTTGGACCAGTGTTAATTTATTATATTTTGAGGCTTGGTCCAAGTTTAGTAATTTCGATTCACAAGCCTAGAGCCAGTCATGGTTTATTGCATTTCAAGGCTCGGTCCAAGGTTAATTTTTTGGTTTTCAAAAACCCGGCCCAAAGCTCGATGTTTTGTTTCCCGAGGCTTGGAACATGCCCATCATCCAAGGCTAGTACCATGGCTCGCCCAATGTTCAGCGTAAAGACTCGATTCAGGCTCGCGCCAAGGCTTGGATAATTAGCATGGCGACGGGCCAAGGCCTGGTCCATGCCTTGCCCAATGGTTCCTTCCAACCAGGGTAATGCCCAAGGATGCCTTAATTTTACGGTATACCCCAGACGATATTGCTTTATAGATATTTTTTGGCACACCAATCCATTTTGGATGGCATTCTTTAAATGCATCCCTGAGCGAACGACGGCCACAGTTGAATTCACTACACCATTGATATACAGTGGTTTTATATGGTGATTCAAAAGTCGAAGTGAATTGATCGATGTACTGTTGTTGAGATAATCCACGTCGAAAGTCGTAGTAAATCATCGCACGAACATTCTTACGAGTTAATTCCAGTATTATCAGAGATGAAATTTTCAAGTCACTAAACAACCCACATAGCGTTCTTACAACGAAACGTTCTTGATTCAACAATATCAAACTTTACAATCTATATGTCAGATGGCGCCTAGCAACACTATTGTTACCAATTCCAAACGGAAGCGATTTATAACGAATCACCAAATCACTTTTTTTAAACCTCACGGCGCGCGTTTCGATAACCATGTAAGCATCATCAAGAAATGATTTAATCTTTATTCTATTTTCTTAATTAATTTGAACATTTTCTTAATTATTTTGCTTTTCCTAATGATGGTAACATGGTTAGAGAAACGCGCGCCGTGAGGTTTAAAATAGTGATTTGGTTTTTATTGGTAAAAACACATTCTTCGAGTTTGGTGTTTTACACCGAACGTTCCAACAGAACAACTAACATACAACATATTGACGTATTTGGTCTTACAGTATTGTACCCCAAATTTTCAAAATATTAACAATAATGTCGAGGGAAAACCAAAATTGATGTATGATACAATAACAAAAGAACATATTTACAGCAGATTATTCTTATTTAAAGCGAGTGCGATAGAAATAAGCACGAAATAAAATAAAGTCGTCCCATAAATTACGGTAAATACGTCTTCAATGATCTTCAGACATCAAATTTGGACAAAAAGTACATGGGCAGAGCTCGCCACTCTAATGCCCGATTCAAGAGTTCAAAGAATACCGATAATGTCGGCGATCTTACAGGTCGATATTAATATAAGCATCTGGTATTTAGCGACACAAAATGTTTGTTTATTTAATAAACATTTATTTGAAATACAATCCACTAGACCGCAGATTACGTTCGTACTGTTCAGACATCATTGTTATAAATTCTAGCCGGTCAATCTTATATATATGTATATGTATATGTATATAAATATATATATATATATATATATATATATATATATATATATATATATATATATACATATATATGAATACTTTTGTTGTTTGCTTGACCGGGAAGGAACCCCACCTTCAACTGGATGACATATATTTCGTCTCTCGAGGTTCAGACTCTTCAGGGCGCCGACATATACCTTACCATCAAGAATAGGGAGCCCATATCCACAGCCAACAACCCATGTTTGCGCCGACCTCCCATCGGATGACGTATAATTGTAGTGTTAGATTTTCTTGGACTGCGTCCAATGAGACAGCAGTAGCTGAGTGTCATCACACACCCAACTGTTGGTTTTCACAATCTTATGTGGAACACACAACAACCTGCGTCTCCGTCTAAATGAACACTTTTGTTGATTGCTTGACCGGGACATCTAGCACTACAAACATACGCCATCCGATGGGAGGTCGGCGAAAACATGAGTTGTTGACTGATAGGGTCTCCCTATTCTTGTTGTTGTGTGTTCCACATGGGATTGTGGAACCCAACGGTTGGATGTATGATGACACTCAGCTACTGCTGTCACATTGGACGCAGTAAAACAAAATCTAACACTACATATATGTATATGTATATATATATATATATATATATATATATATATATATATATATATATATATATATATATATATATTTGTTATAACTTTTTTTTTGTTATAAAAACATGTGACAGCAAAACTATCAAACTGTGCGTCATTTCACATAAAACGTCAAAATTTGACATATATATTTTTTTCATTTTCCGACTTTTCTCCTACTATATATATATACGGATAGAATTCTTTGGACAGAGTCTAATGAGATCACAGTGCTGAGTGTAATCATACACCCAACTGCTGGGTTCCACAATATATATCCACAATATGATCATCCGTGTATATAATAATATAATAATCTTTTCAACAAACCACCGATAACATAATATTATTTTTCGTTAAACCACAAAAATTTAATGAAATCCCTTCGCAAAATGTCACAGATATTTTTTTATGGTTTGGTTGTAAGACCTTTAGGCCACGCACTTCTCTTTTTTTTTTGTTATAAAAACATGTGACAGCAAAACTTTCAAACTGTGCCTCATTTCACATAAAACGTCAAAAATGAATAGTTTTTTCATTTTCCGACTTTTCCCGTGGATTTTCCAAAAATTTTCTGTTACAAACCTTGTCCTGACAATTTCGAACACAACAAAAAAGAAATCAGCCAAATCGGTCGAGCCGTTCTCAAGTGATTCTCCGTCATACATGTCCCAATTAATTTATGTATATATAATTGTCCACACATTAAAACGTTAAACACATTAAAATCGTCCACACTCACTTACTATGCTGGTTATTTTTTCTTTCAATTTACTTTTTTTATTATTTCGAAATAAGTTTATGAAGGCCTAAGGCCGCTATTTGTATATATTTTTATGTTTATGGGATTTTTCTAAAGGTCGAGGACGGTTGTAAAGGGCAGGCAAAGATTTCCTTCACTAGAGTTCAGTTGAGTTCACAATTCACTTCAGAGCAGTTCAGTCCTTTTAACAGTGAAGTTAAGACCTATACCGCGAACGGTCGACAACTGTCTCTGGTGTTCCGTAATCACTATTATTCAATTCATTCAATCTCATTTTTTAAAACTGCAACTATAAAACTTTTCTCCATCATAAATAAACTGTGTAATATCTCCTGTGTATGTGAATTATTGTGTTCCCGCAAAGCCCGAAACGCTCCAAAGTGGTGACCCCGACGTGATCTGTTGGCATATTGGAATACAATAGTGTAACGTGTAACTGAGTGTAAGGCGTGACTCAAATTACGTAACGTAATAACCATGCCAGGAGATCATCAAAATAAGCAGATAACGATGACACCGCGAGTGCCAGAGTTCAATCCTGCCGATCCAGAGCTTTGGTTTACCATCGTCGAAGCAACTTTTTCAAGGCTGCAAATGACCGACAATATTCTATTGAAGTACTATCCATGCTGCCGCTTCAGTTTGTAAATGAAGTGTGTGATATCGTTATGAAACCTGTCGAGAACAATTCATACGCTTGCTTGAAGGAACAGCTGGTTAAACGAATAGATGCTAGCCAAAAGGAGAAAACAAGGCGATTATTGGAGAATGAAGCTAGTGGCGGAGTTCAGCAGAGAACTCACGGGCATCAGACAAGAAATGGCATCTAACCAAACAACGTCATTTAATCGGTTATCGCGTTCGCGATCGTGCTCACATAGCCGAAATCGTGCCCAGCAACGATCATCATCTCAAAGCCCACAAGGAGTATGCTGGTATCAGTGGCGATTTAAAGAGGCCGCAACGAAGTGCACTAAACCGTGTTCGTGGATCCAGGAAAACTTCACGGGGAGTCACTCACGGCGGCTAGTGACGCCCAATCGTCTATATCCCGCCGACTTTTCATCGTGGACAGGAACAACAAAGTGCGTTTTTTAGTGGACACCAGTGCCGATTTGAGTGTGTATCCGCGTAACCGCGTACAGGAACAATGTAAACAGTCGACCTACTTCCTAACTGCCGTAAACGGGACGCCTATAGCCACGTATGGTTTCCTTTCATGTACTCTAAATCTTGGTTTACGTCGAGACTTTTGTTGGAGATTCGTGATCGCAGATGTATCAAGACCTATTCTTGGTGCCGACTTCCTAGCACATTTTGGATTGCTGCCGAATCTAAGAGAAGGTCAATTACTCGATTCAAACACACAGCATACGGGTAGTATCGTACGCATCGGGTAGTATCAAGGTTATTACCGGCAAGTCTTCGTTCCATGAGTTAGCAGTCGGTTAACGAAACATTAAACTACTCACCATATTATTACCACTCCAGGACCTCCGGTTGCATAGAAACCCCGTCGCCTTGCCCCAGGTAAGCTCCATATTGCAAAGAAGAAATTCGATGCCATGTTACAATTAGGCCTGGCCCGCCCTTCAAAGAGCCCTTGGGCATCACCACTCCACTTGGTTCCTAAACATGGGGATGAGTGGAGGCCCTGCGGCGATTACCGGGCACTTAACAACCGAACATGTGCGGACCAATACGGAGTGAGACATATTCAGGATTTTTCACAGCTCCTTCACGGCACTACAATATTTTCCACTATAGACCTCGTGCGAGCTTTTAATCAAATCCCGGTTGCCAAGGAAGACATTCCTAAGATAGCAATTACTACACCCTTCGGACTATTTGAATTTCCTTTTATGACGTTGGTCTTCATAATGCTGCTCAAACATTCCAGAGATTTATAGACGAAGTGACACGTGGACTGGATTTTTGCTACGCTTACATAGATGACATTTTGATAGCCTCCAGTTCACTAGAACAGCATATGCTCCACCTTTCACTTTTTCAACCTCTGGAAGAATATGGAGTGGTAATCAATCCTAATAAGTGTGTCTTTGGACAATATGAAGTGAAGTTCTTGGGATATATTGTCTTTGGAGAGGGGACAAGACCATTGCGCCAAAAGGTGGAAGTCATCAAAGCATATCCGCAACCCTACACAGCCAAGAAGTATCGAAGGTTTCTAGATTTTTTTTTTTTTTTTTTTTTTTTTTTATAGGAGGTTTATACCTAAGGCAGCCTATACACAAGCTCCGAACGACCTGTTGAAAGAAAATGTTAAGGGCAACACACCTGTAAAATGGACAGAACAGGCTATGGCAGCGTTCAATGGATGAAAGGAAGTCCTGATAGAGGCAGGGTTACTGGCTCACCCGAAACGCGATGCCCCGCTTGCCATTTTTACCGACGCCTCAGATTTTGTCGTAGGTGCTGCATTACAACAGTTTATTGATGGCGAGTGGCAGCCGTTAGAATTTTTTTCAAAGAAGCTCACTTCAACAGAGCAGAAATACGGAGCGTACCATAGGGAACTTCTCGCTGTATACCTCGCTGTGAAGCACTTTCGTCATATGATAGAAACTAGGCAATTCACAATATATACTGACCATAAACCGCTGACTTTCATACTACTCATATTCGAACTACTGCCTATCATCCTGCAGCAAACGGCATGGTAGAGAGGTTACATCGACAACTAAAGGCAGCTCTGCGATGTCATTAGATTCGGTGGACAGAAAGCTTACCAACAGTTCTACTGGGCATGCGTCAATCTTGGAAAGAAGATGTCAAGGCAACAGCAGCAGAAATGGTATATGGGGAGCCACTACGTCTACCGGGCGAATTCTTTCATCCTCGTGGAATATATTCTAATGGCAGTACCCCAGCACATTTTATTCAAGAACTGCGAAAACAGTTCGACGCTCTTCGCCCATCACAAGTTAGTCATCATATTGATAATAAAATATTCATCTTTAAAAACCTTGCCAATGCCAGCCACGTTTTCGTCCGCCATGACGCACAGAAGTAGCCGCTCCAAAGACCATATGATGGTCCCTACCTATTAATCTCGCGAAACGACAAAACTTTCGTGGTGAAAATTCGAGGTCACGAGTTAACGGTTTCAGTCGAACGTTTGAAACCTGCATACACATTATCAGAGAACGATTTTGTACCGACACTGCAACGTGAACCCATGTTTGAAAATCGATGTCCTGCAGCGGAAGCACCTCAACTGTCGCCTAAGGAGCCAAACACTGTTCGTCAAACAAGATCTGGCAGGAGGGTTCATTTTTCTGATCGCTACCAGGCAGATTTTTCGTGATCCAAATCATTGGCAGGGGGGTGATGTGGCGGCATTAAAATCGTCCACACTCACCCTATGATAAATAATCAACACTATCTTGATTATTTTCTCTTTCAATTTACTTTTTTTATTATTTCAAAATATTTTATGTTTACAGTGTACTTACATTTTACAATTTATTTTATTATTTCAAAATAAGTTTATGAAGGCCTAAGGCGGCTATTTGTATATATTTTTATGTTTATATTTTTACAATTTCTTTATTATTACATACTAGTTTTATGCAGGTCCCTGGCCATTATACAACCGTCTGGAACCCTAGTTATTTTATAAGTCTACAAATATTTTGTGCAACATCACGTACTTCGATGGCTGTTATTGGAAGGCCGATAATTTTGGGATTTTTGTTAAAGTCGAGAACGGTTGTAAAGGGCAGGCAAAGATTGCCTTCACTAGAGTTCAGTTGAGTTCACAATTCACTTCAGAGCAGTTAAGTCCTTTTAACAGTTAAGTAAGACCTATACCGCAAACAGTCGACAACATTCTCTGGTGTTCCGTAATCACTATTATTCAATTCATTCAATCTCATTTTTTAAAACTGCAACTATAAAACTTTTCTCCATCATAAATAAACTGTGTAATATCTTCTGTATATGTGTATTCTTGTGTCCCCCAAAGCCCGAAACGCGCCAAATATATATATATATATATATATATATATATATATATATATATATATATATATATATATATATATATATATATATATATGTATATATATATATATCTATATAACCAACCTTATCTATGATTCTGTATATCCAAAATGTTTTTTATTTTGCTTTGTCAGGAATACGTTAAGACCTATATTCTTACCGGTTTATTATTAAAACTTTGTATATATATATATATATATATATATATATATATATATATATATATATATATATATATATATATATATATATATAACCAACCTTATCTAGGATTCTGTATATCCAAAATGTTTTTTATTTTGCTTTGTCAGGAATACGTTAAGACCTATATTCTTACCGGTTTATTATTAAAACTTTAACTACTTTAACACTGCTTTTTTGTAAAATAGGTGCTATACGCCATTTTTTAAATATAAATGGAGCATAACTCTACAAGCTCCATGAGGATGTTAGCCTATAAAAAAATTACCAGAACATTTGCTGAACTCTTGCATTGGTTATAAAGGTAAAATCAAATGTCTTGTTCTAAAATGTGGTTTCCAAAAAGTCAAGTTCAAGTGCAAGGAGGAAAGTTTTCATTCAAGTCTTAAAGGCAGATTTTCCAAGTATTTAATTATGTCAATATTATTAATTTGGTTGTTCTTTTACATTCCCCAAATTACAACGTGAATATTACTTGTTTTTAAATAATATATGGCCACTTTTAATTACCCATTTTAAAGAACAGAATCAAGAAATTGAGGAGAATGCTTCCTTCTATATAAAAGTTGTGTATCATTCCAACAGTCATAGATCTAGGCATTATAATAGTGAATCAACTAGAAAAAGAGGAATAACAAGCCAAGGAACCAACACAATTGATTCATTCAGGACATCCTCAATGGTGAACTTTTTAATTATTAATAATAAAATTACCTAATCTAAAGAATTTGCATAAAGTTGCAAACCAGCAAAGTCTAAAAGGTTTTAATACAATAAAATAATAACCATTTCAGTTTTATTTTTTATTTTAGAACAGGCATTACATACATTATTTATTTTTTAGATATACTTATGGATTATATTGTTTAATACAATGATAGAATAAAAGGCCAATGTAAAAAGTATGTTTGCATTATTTTGAAAATAGTGAAAATTGAACCACCAATTATATTAATTAATAAACCTATAGAAACCAATATGAATATCATTCATCAGCGGGTTTCTGAAAATATAAGAAATCATGTACTAAACTCATGTAAATATAGTTTACTGCCCTGTTCTCCAGTAACCTCCTGAATTGAAATTGTTCAATAAACATAAAATTCCACATTCCATTTGGTTCAATTCCCCATGTGAATTCTGCTATATATGATGCTAAGAAATTCATGTTTGGCTTCTTCTTTTTCTATTTCCCCGCTTCACAGAGCCCCACATTCTTATTTGGGGATAAAATTAAATAGAAAAACTGTTAAATTAATTTTCTGCATCAGACTTCACTGCTAGAGTTGGTATCTTCATCATTAATGGTAATAATTAAGAGTGTCACTTCCGTAATTATTGTATTTTGTACCAATCTAGTATGATGCTATTTGTATGGTCTATACACTTCTTCCATTTTAAGGCTTCTTGCCACAAAGCTAAAATATTGTTATCCTATGCCCATCCCTTCCAATATGTTTGTCATAATATTGTTTTGCATTGGCCCATATTAACTCTATGGCGTTAAATTCGCACTGGTAAGGTGGTGTACGAAGTACTTCATCCCCATATAACCGAAGTTCCTCATCTACTATATACGTTCTTTCAGTTCTATACTTTTTTGCAATTTGTAATAATTCTAACTTTGTTTTTTGCAAATCGATATTATTTTTTTCCAACCATTCCATAATGTCCTGTTTTCTGAAACTTAGGTCTGGCATTTTTTCACTTAATGCACTGTGATATATCCTCTAAATTACAGTAAGTCATTATTCATTTCCCCATGATAATGACTATATTTATTCTTTGAAGAAAATACCAGGTCTGCATTTGGAATAAAGGCATTCTCAGAACCTGCATCTAGTACAATAAATCTTTTTGCGTCAAAACCTAATGAACGTTTTACACTTTTTACAGAAGTGTATTGTCAAGATTGTCTAGGATTTCCTTTTGAAAATATCCAAGTTTCATCTAGAAAAACGACTTTACGATATTTTATTCTAAAATGTCTACATAAATTCTCAAAAATTTTGTACACTGTGCAGAAATAGTGGCTTTTTCAATCAAATATCTCCTGATGTTATCCGTTTTGTATTTGAAACCAATAAATGGTAGAACCGTTTGCAAAGAACTATTGCTTATGGACATGACTGATTTTTCTGCAAGTTCATGACTTGCAAGTTCAAACTTGTTAGCGTGATGTGTTTTTCTGAAAGAGGAAAAATAATACATACATAATAATACTAATAATTTAAATAAAAGTTCCTTAAAATAATGTTATCAATTTTGTAAATACTTATTCTCATAATACATGCTTTCGGATTCTGGTTACAGTACTCATAGATATATCTAATGCATCAGCTACACGCTGCAGCAAATAAAAGAAAAACAAATAAAACAGATATCCTAATATATAATGATAAAACATTTAAACAATAAAAAATTCAAGCTACCAGTAAAAAATTAAAAATGTTATCAGGCCTAATGCACATAACAAAATTACAAGAATTTCTTTGATATATTTTAACCCATATTCCTGGTATAACTTGCAATTTTAACATTTTATTTCGATTTCTGCAGTTGTTACTTTATACTTACTTCCTGAATTACTCACAGCGGTATTAGGGGACCCCCATTAGATTTCTTGTATGTATGTAAGAATTCTTTTGGTGAGTCTTGTCGGTGGGAGTCTACTGATATGTCCATAGAATTTCAACCTTCTTTTTCTTATGTCCGCCACTACGTTGGACATTCTCTCTGTGGTCTTTCGAGAATGTAGTCTGTATCCTTCTTCTGTCAGTTTTGGACCGATAATTTTCCTCATAATTTTACGTTCTTCTTTTAGAATATGTTATATGCCGCTTTTTGTATGAACTGTAAGTGTCTCGCTGGCGTATAGTACTTCTGATTTGATTACTGTGTTGTAGTGTCTCATTTTTGCGTGTGTGCTTTCTTGAAGTCCACGAACGTGCAGATGATTGGGACGTTCCTGATAGCTTTGTATTTTAGTAAAGTTTTTGGATTAAATATTTGTTCAGTGCATGAGCGACCAGGGCGGAAGCCTGCCTGGTATTCGTCAATTTTGTGTTCTAATTATTCTTGTGTTCTCTGGAGAAGACATGCTGAGAGGATTTTGTAGGCGACTTGTAGTAAGGAGATTCCTCTATAGTTGTTCACATCTGTTCTGTCTCCCTTCTTGTGCAGCGGGTGGATAAGAGCACATTTCCAATCATCTGGTAATTTTTCTATTTGCCAAATGTTCGTGATAATTTGCGTAAGTTCCTGCAGTGAATTTGGTCAAGGGTTTTTCAATAGTTCCGCGGTGATACCATCTTCACCGGATGACCTATTATTCTTTAGTTTACGTATGTGCCTGTGGATTTCTTCCTGTGGTCGTGGTGGTGATTCTGATTGAGTATGGATACAATTTTCCTTGGGGAATCTTGTGTCGCGTTTGGAACAATTGAGGAGATCAGAGATATAGTGTGCCAGCTCTTGACAATTCTCCTGATAGGTTAGCGCTAATCTCCCATTCCGCTTTCTGAAGCAAATATTTTGTGGTGTGTATCCACGGATTTCTCTTGCAAAAGTCCTATAAAAGTATATATTGCGGAAATTCTCCTCTATAGAGTCTAGTTGTTCCTTCATGTACTTCCTTTTAGTTTGCCTGATAACCTTTGCAGTCTGCTTTCTAGTCACGTCAAAAAGCTGTCGACTTTCTGGAGATGTTTTAGTGTTGTACTCCTGAAGTGTTCGTTTGCAACGCTGCAATGCACTTCCACATTCCGAGTCCCACCAAGAGTGTTTTGTGTTCTTTTTCAATGGGATCAGTTCTTGTGCTTTTGTGTAATTTTCTGTGGAATTTTTTCCGTGTATCTGCTTGTTCCTTTTCCCATTCCTCTGTTATGTTAGATTCCTTGATCTTTTTTGTGTCGAATTTCTGTAGATGTGCTTTCTTGTGATGAATTCTCGTTGTGGTGAACTTGACTTTGATTCATGTTAGGAAGTGATCTAAGTCAATGTTCGCGCCCCTGCGGACTTGGACATCTTGGATCTCTCTTTGTTGTCGGTACGAAATCGCAACGTCGTCTATCTGGAATTCTCGAAATCTGTTGAATAGGCGATCTCCATGTCTTCTTTGTTCGTGGAGATTTTCTTAGTGATGTTGACATGATTTAAAGGTTATTTTGTTGGCATAGTTCGATAAGTCTTGTGCCATTCTTATTGGTAAATTTGTGACCGGGGAATTTGTCCACTGTTTTCTGATGGATTTTTTCTCTACCGATTTGTGCGTTAAAGTCTTCTCTTCTCTAGTATTGCCCAGAATTTCTCTGTAGACTTGGGGTTTGGAGTTGGGGTTTCTTGTTGTCTCCATTTGTGGGTGCATGTATATTGATCATGGTGTATTTGTATTGGCGCACTGTATGCGCATTGTCATTAGTCTGTTGTTTATGGGCGTGATTTCCTTAATAGAGTTAACTATCCCTTTATGCACCACAAAGGACATGCCCAGAAGCGGAGCGCCCCTGGCGACTCGTTTGTCTGTCCTGCTTTTAAATATGCGATAGTTCCCATAGTGTACCGTGTCCTCAACCGTGATGCGTGTTTCTAGTAGGGCCAGCACAAGTATCTGTTTCCTGTCAAGTTCTGAAGTTAGGTTGTGAAGTTTTCCTGGTTGGATCAGCGTGTTGATGTTGAAGGTGCCAATATTTGTGGGTGTTTTATGTGGAAATTTGCCGGAAAGCTCCGAATTTTTTTGAGATCGTAAAAGTCCAGGTTCCCCAGAATCCGAAAACCCGGTTGCCGTCTATCGACGGATGGATTGGTTGGTTACCACCTGGGGTATCATTGTTATTACTTGCACAAGTCATGGTTGCTTATAAGCCTATGGGTGTTTCCACTGGGAGTTTAGAACCAGGGATTGTTAGTTCCTGGAGCGTAGTGTATGGCCGAACCCTCTGGGTGAACAGACTCAGACCAGGTTGCCGGTGGTTGCCACTGCAGACGCGATCTGGGTTTTTTTCTGCCAGAGCCCTGTTAGCCGTCTGTTCCTGAAATAATATATATATATATATATATATATATATATATATATATATATATATATATATATATATATATATATATATTGCAAATAATCAAAAAACCAAAAGTGTCATTCTCTAAAACTGTTTAGTCTATATATTAGCAGGAGCCACATTAGCTGTGGTGTCTAAGACGTTAGCCTTACGTTACAACAGTTAATGTGGAACGGGTTCGAATCCCGTACTAGGCAAAAAAGTTTTTCTAAAATTCTTGTGAATGTTTCTAGGTAAGAGTGTAAAATCTGACAAGAAATCACCCCTCAGTCACGCCAGTTCGAGGCTGGGTAAGGCCGGATGCCTTCTGAGAGGTTTTCTACGTTGGTCACTCGCCAGTCGGTAGGCTTCTCGAGATACTTTTGGTTAAGCACAAAACCAAGGGGGGTGCTGACCGGGGTTTTCGGTAGCTGATGACCGAATACCCACGTTAAGCTGTAGGTCCAGTCCCTAAATAGCCTTCTCAGTTGCTGATGCGCCTCTAACCCCAAAACTTTTTTTTATATATTAGCACTATGTAGCATGACTCTTATTCTTAATTAATGATTGACATCATCGTTTAAGTTTGCAATGGAGAAGCCAAATTAAATATTATGCATTTATTACGAATGCAATTAAAAAGTTACTATGTGTAAGTGTTCTCGTCTTAGAAACATCGTAAAAATTACTTTAAATACCCTAAAATATATTAAACAGGCTTGGCCGTTCTAATTTTATTGGCCTTCTGTGTGTGTATATATATATATATATATATATATATATATATATATATATATATATATATATATATATATATATATATATATATATATATATATATACAACTATTTTTTCACCACTTGAAATTTGCTAGAACCCAAAGCTAATAGGCATTTAACTGAAACATCTATGAGGTGAAAGAATACTGTCATAAGACACCGATTTGTGTTTCCCTGTATAGTATAACGTTTAATCAATTTAACTGGTATCAATAATCGCACATTTGAATTTGTTGTTTAATAGTTTTGTTCCTTTATTTAGAGGGGTCAAAGTAAAGATCTTCGACCTATTCGTTAAAAATGTATTTGTGTTTTTTTAAAATATACAATTTTTATAACATTAGAATATTATACTATTTCTTCAGGTAAGTCAGCTTAATTACTATAGTTATCAATATTAATTATACAATGCTCCCGTTAAAGATTTATTCATTAAAATATATACAAATCTCCGTCGTCATTTTCTCAACTATTCCTCGACAATTTATTTAACTGAATATTTAGTGTAAACACTTCATTCAAGAATTCAACACAACAAAAAATTATATATATATATATATATATATATATATATATATATATATATATATATATATATATATATATATATATATATATATAAATCGGCCACATAAAACCTATTCTGCGGACCCCTATATTTATAACATAGAGTACAAAATAAAACGCAAATTTAAATTAATTAAAAAATTATTGTTTTTAATTCTTATTTTTTTCTTATTTTTATTTGAATATATATATAGAAGGACCTTGAAAGAAACTTGATTCAACCTGTTCATTTTTTATGCAGTATGTAATTTTGCAGATCCAACCAAATAACTTGTCACTTTTCCAACAACAGCACCTTGATAATTAATTCTCCTAATATTAGTAAACTTATTTTTCTCAAAATCTCCGTTAACTAAGATTTTATACAATGAATCAACATGTAGTTAAGTGGTTTGTAAGTAACCACTTAAACTCATTTGGGTCATTTCCACATAAAATCTGAAAATCAAAACATATATTAAAATTAAATCAAGTTTGTCGATAACAAATATGCGCAAACTTTTTAATAAAGAGAACATGTGGTATCTACTAAAGCCACCTGATTGGATTTTTGTTATCTAAAGACGTAAAATGGTTAAACTCGAAAAGATTTACTACTAAATACCAAGTGACTTATTTTAACTTCTCGAGACTTTTTTTCGACACATTTCTGTTTTCAAGTGATCCTCTACGTTTTGTTTCCCGCGTCCTTATGAAGATTATTGCGAAGGCTAATATTTAGCAGCTTAAATATTAAAAGGGCATATTAAATAGAGACTAACGGATGTAAATTTAATAGAAAAACAGAGAATAAATTATGAGTGTTTTCAATATGGACCAAGAAGACAATTGTTCAACAAATAAAGAAAAATATTCAATTCAAGCATCGTTAATTTTATTCTTCGTTGCCTAAAAATTATTCAGTAAACAAATTTTTGTCGATCAGACGTTAAAATTTTATGATTTGACTTATCTAAAACCTATTATTTAAGGTAATTGATGGAAAAAGCACGTTCTTTTTAAAGAAACATGACTCCATTAAATTTTCAATCAATCAGTATAGCATTTTATATTGAAGTGCGGAAAATAACGATATTCACATAATCATCAAATGCTCAACATAATGCTCAAATTCATCAATGCTCAAGTTTACTTGTACTCTTCCTAACGTTTCTTCAAGAATTTTTTCATTTCGATCACATACACAACTCATACATGCAGTATTCGGAAACAAAGAATATTTATTCAATCTTTTTACCCGCAAATATTGCACATTACATTATCGGTCACCAAATGTCTCCTGGTACTGATTTCCGGCCTTAGGACGTCACCAATCGGGCTACAGCTGAACGTTCGGAAAACCGTTAAAGGAATCTCTATTTCTATTTTATCAGCCTGGTTTATAACTTAGACTTTTCGGCTCCTACTTTTATTTCATATTATTGACCGCGGGAGGGGTGTTTTGAGAATTTTTTGGAGGGCCTTTGGGGATCCAGTAATTGTCAGACGATTAATGAAATTGATATTTTTCAACGAAGTTCAGACGAACTTCACGGAGGTTAAATTGAAGTCTAATGAAGTCATCCGTGTATTGGTAATAATTTTTACCGTTTCAAAAGCCTGGTCTGGATCCCGCAGTTTGAAGACGAAGCTATCGGAGAATTGCCCTGTGGCTAGGGCCGAAGGTCCGATAATTCTCGCAGGAGAGAGCTGATTTACTCGTTCTGCAGGAGAGTGAGTATAACAGCTTAATACTGACCGGATCCTTACAGATAACTTGCTAAATTTGACTGGTCCAGGAGAGAGAACTGTCGAAATGCAGACCTAGATAGGTTGCTTTTTGTAACCATGGAATTCGAACTTTGTCCACCAGCAGCTTAGCTTCACGTGGCGTGCGTTTTCTGGAGAAAATTGTCGCCTGGTTTTTCTTCCCAGGGTTGACCTGCGCTAGAATTTCAGGCACTGACCGTCACCGTTTAACTGCTTCGGAAGTCGGTTGTATGTTGCTGACATCCAATAGGACTCAACAAAAAAGCCTATGTTATCGCGAAAAATGCCGATTACACTTCAGAAAGACGATGGATACTGGCCATGTAGGTGTTAAATGGGAGAACATTGTGGGATAGTCGATTCGATGGATTTCCTCATGGAGAGAAAGGATTTAATTTTAACCTGAAAAGATCTTCCATGCAAGAAAGATTGGATGAGCATGATTAGGTCCCGAAGGAAGCCCAATTCCATGGTTTTGAAGATGAGACCATCGTGCCATACTTTGTTGAAAACCTTGGAGATATCGAGGAAAACTGCGCCGAAGTACCGTTTTTTCTCGATGGCCTTGTTGATTTAATTTGCTAGTCTGGCTGCTTGATGAACTGAGGAATGTTTTGTTCGGAAACCGAATTGTTTATTGTGAATAATCCCTTTGCTATCTGGAAAGTTAATGAGAGCTGTCACGACTGCTTTTTCGGCTATTTTAAAGAGGGAGCTGATGAGGCTGATTGGTCTGAAATCGGACGGACAACTGCTGTCTTTTTCTGGAAATTACGGCTATGAAGGTGTATTTCCATGAGCTTGGGAAGTGTTGCAGACCCAAAAAGGAGTTCACGATGTTTGTGATTTCTGCGATCTGCTTGATCGGGAGTTTTTGGATTTGCTTGATTGTGATACGGTCGTGACCGGGAACTTTTCTTGGGGCAAAATTTTTGACGATAGCCATGATTGATTTGGGTGAGACTACATAGTCTTGCAGGCCAAAAACTAGTCTCGGTAGACACTTGCTGACATTTTGGTGGAGGCTAAAGGATTGCGCAATATTTTCGTGAAACAGATGATTATTTATCTTGTTTTGGAATAATTTTAACATTCCGCACGGGCCCAGTATGCAACTTTTCATACTATAGAGCTCTTCAATTTTTCCAGAATGTGAAGTTTACCTTTATAAACGCGTGATTTACATATACTCTTTATACACGCGTTACTTTAACCACCCTCAAAGACAAAAATCGTATATCGAAAGGTCCGGTGACCGAACATCATCAAAGCAAGAAATTGCTCGGTTAAGAAATACGGCTCGAATTTCATTCATGGCCATATGAATAGCGGTAACATATTTTTGAAATCACACGGTCTTCAAGTTTTTTCTTATCTTCGAAGTTCTGGTTTGAGGGAGTTTTCCAATATCGTTATGTAGCTGTATTACCAGCTGGTAAGAACATATTTTCTTGGAAAAGAATGGCTCGAAAATTTGGCAGTTGGCAATACACCATACCATCGATTTTGGAATGTGTAGTAGTTTAAAATAAATTTTTTAGAGATGTTGAGGGTTTTATTATTAATCACAATTTTTGAGTAGCAAACTTTTCAGTGTCGAAAAATTTTGGGATTTTTGATACATCGTTAATCAACCGCACTGAATGGACAAAATAATATTTTGAATCAAGCAGATAGAAGTTTTTATCAGAAGGTACACATATTGAAATAAACGGTATTAAACTAAATATTGATTTTTTCCCGCAGTTTTTACAAAATTTGTTTATTTTTCCTCCAATTCTATTTTGTTTGGCCAAGTCATACGTAGATTCGAAAGCTTCTTTCTTATTCTATTAAATAGTTTTTCAAAAAAGCTTAATTTTAATTAACTTTCAGGCTTTTGAAACGGAAATTCCAGGTGCTAAAAAACTTCATTTTCCACACTTGCTATTATTTAGCTTTCTCATCGTGGTCAAAAAGCAACAGAAACAGTTCGAGATATTTGCACTGTATGCGGAGAGGGTGCTATAACCAATGGGGCTGCTCGGCTTTAATTGCCAAGTTTGAAAATTGTAATATAGACCCGAAAGACACGCCCTGCTCTGGGCGTCCTTTCGAATTCATCGAGAACCATCTTAAAGCGCTTCTGAAAGCGAACAGAAACGGAATATTTAACATGTTTTAAAATGTGTAAAACATATTTTACGTAATTGTAATTAAAGGAGTATTATTTTCTCCGGGACGATTCGGTATTAGTATATAAATCAGGTAAAAGCTGGTTTTCAACTTACAATCTCAAATTCAGTTGGTTCATAAATTTTGTCAAATTGACATAGAATGCTAACTTACACAGCCATTTGGTATTTGTTAATTCGGTAAGAAGGCGATGCTTGTCATTCAAAAAATTTTCAATCTCTATTCGAAGTTCAAAAAATCGCTGAAGGGAGTTTTCTGCAACTAAGCCAACGTACGGCAGTATGATATGGTAAGTCATTTTCTCCAATTTCTTCAATAAACTCGCGGAACTGTCGGTGATTTAGCTAAGTGGTCTGATGAAATTAACAACTGATATGACTGGTTTTAGAACTTCAGACATATCCAAACATTTTCCACACAAGGACTGTTGATAAATGATTCAATTTTAGACTAATGGTTTTGAACCACCATTATTTTCTACAGCTTTTGACACAAGTACAACCACTCCTTTATTTTTACCACACATGTTTTAGCCTCCATCAGTTGTAATAGAGTTTAAGGTTTTCTATCGAAGGTTCTTCTTATTAATGGCATTTTCAACTCCCTTGAAAATATCTTTCCCAGTAGTCGTGCCGTGAATACTATCAATATCAAGAAGTTCTTCATACACTTCGTTGCTTTTATCTACTCGAATATAAATCCACACCTAAGCAGTATCTGACACATCCGTTGACTCATCCAAAATCAGAGAAAACTACTCAAGATGTCAATTTTTCTCAGACAGTTAAGATGATATATTTTCAGCGATGTCTTGTACCTTCCGAGCCATGGTGTTTGCTGAAAAACTGACAGGTTTAAATAAATTTACTTTTTCGGAGCACATTTCTTCGGCTACTGCAATTACGCATTCTTTAATCATTTATCCATCGGTAAATGGTTTTCCACGTTTTGCGATTTCAAAAGCCACACGAAAGCTGGCACATGTTGTAGCCTCTTGTTCAGTATTGACTTTCGTAAACAAAGATTGCTACGATTTCAATCCGCACTTCAAAGCTTCAAAGTTATTACTAAACTCAATCACGAAATATTGAAAGTTCTATTGATATTTGTATGTTCTGTATTCACAATCTATTTCTACCACAATCTAGTCGATTTTTCGTTTCTTTTCCATACTAGTACATCACACACAACCACAACAAGTTAAATCAAAATACTTTTACTTATGGGTGTTGGTCGGTTCGAAGATGTCATTTAATTGGGGTTACATACTCCTTTATTCCACAACAGACCGTTTCGCTTCCTTCGCCTTCCCTATGCAGACTGACTCGCGGTCGCGCCGCTAGCTTTTTTATACTCCTATTACTGCCATTTCCAAGTGATTGGAATGCACTAGAACTTTCTCGAACCGACGAGGTTATTCACGGATGTTAGACGGACGTTATTCACGGACGATAGAGGGTACTACAACTACCTATTTCCGCTGCCATTATCTATAATAGAGTACGCATCCTAAACGAGCATACGTGTGCTAAATTCGCTAGTTCAATTACCATTATATATTGTTATGACCATGACATTTGACGAAATCTGATGATTAGATTTCGTTCTTGGAACTTATTGGAGTTATCAGTATGGCTCTAAGGCTAGAAAGTCTGGAGACCCCTGATATAGACGGACAAAGGTCATTAGAAAATGATGTGTATTTGAAAAAGTGATTAACATCAAAACAAACTAGTTAACATACTTTCTAAAAAAATAGAATCTCTGCAAAAGGGACCACAGCTTCATTAACTTTTGAGTGAAAAATAAAATTGTAATTTTAGGTCATTGTACTTCGTTTGAAGGATCTGTCTGCAGTTATTTGCCATTAGAACTTCAATATACAGTTAATTACCAAATGGCAAATAAAAACTAGTTATAGCATGTTTGACTACTTGAAACTTTAGGTCTTATTTTAGGGAACTATCATGCGTTAATGAACTTATTGAGTATTTTTACTCTATCAGATAAAGCGGTAAGTCACTTAATTTTTAAATAAAATGCTATTTTAACCGATTTATCGACAACCAAACATTTGTCGACAATCGATTTATTTCTCAACGTAATCTCCTTTTAGTTTCGCCAAACAACTTTCGAACTTTTTTATACCTTTTAAAATGACGACGAACTCTGCAAAATAGTCCTCAGATAGTTTTTCATGTTTCAAAAGAGAAAGATATGCTAAGATGTCAAGTCCAGAGAATAAGATCCCTGCAACATTAATTCGTAGCATAAATTGATCAATGTCTCTGTTGGAAGGACGAACCAATGGGCGAGTGCATTATCATGAGGAAACAGCATTTTTTCTTTATATAATAGCGTTTTTTCTTTGTCCACTTTTTTGAAAACGAATCTCAAATTATCAACGAATTATACAGCATAACACTCTCCAGTGATCCTGTTGCCCTGTTCTAAATAGAAGATGATCCCTGAGAATCCTAAAAAATAGTATAACTATAACCTAGTCAGTCGAGGAAAGCATCTTCGGCTTAGTAGTAAATCCAGATTTTTTCAACAGTCACGTTTTGCCCACAAACTCCTGCGGATTGAGCTTATACATGTTTAAACACCATTGTGAAGTGGCCACTTTAATCCATTTTTCCTCTGTAATAAACCAACAGGACACTCATAGCTTTCACTCTGAAAGCTTTCTTATGTCTAAATGTTCATGTAGCATATACTGCACGCGTTCTCGAAAGATTTTTATCCTCTTAATAATCGCTAGGACCTTCACTGTGTGATCGCCCAACACAATATCAAGGTTTTTGTTGACCACTTCCTTAGTAATGACCTCAACGGAGCATTATGGGCGCAAAGAGTTGGTAAAGACACCGGTAAACCACGTATGAATCATGAAATGTTATAGGGCAGAGTTAATATTTACGCTTTTTCAATTTTTCTTCTGTTTGTACGATGGATTTTCGAAACAAAAGTTATGTTTAGTGAACACAGATTTACATCAACAACTTTATTGGAAGGTTATATTTAGCCAAACCTCCTGAGATCTGTGGAAGGTATTTTCTGTAATGGGGGTTTACCTTTGGGTTTCTCCTCTTCACTTATTAATAGAGGTGCAATGTTAGCTCTCCTCCTTATGCTGCATCCTCAATCCAAATTTATAACCTAGATATAAAAATATAAGCTACTCAAAGAACCAGTATCCATCAAAACATTTAAAAAATGGCAAAATAGATCTAGTCAAGGAGAGGCAAACTACCGGGTTACAAACTTCTGTGTGCTACGTATCATCGAATGTATGGCGTTGCAACGTATGTTAGACAAGACATAGAAAACACTTCTCTGATTTCCACGTATATCGACGACGAGATGCATAGCGTTGTCGTTAAAGTCGGAAGCATCAGTGCATCCAACACTTACAAACCGCCAGCTACACCCGGGTCCGCCAAAGTTTTAAAAACAAACCCTCATTCTGCTATGGATGTAGGTGACTACAGCAATCATCATGAACGCGTAAGTAATATGGGCAGAAGACCAACATCTTACTCTTATTTTTAATGCTAAAGACCGCTCCACATTTAAATCCACTGCCTTGAAACTTGAATATAATCTGGATCTATGCTTCCTCTCATCTGATGATGGAGGCCAACCAATCTTAGCGGAGACAGAAACGCATATCTCTCTAATTACTTCGTTCTCCATTGAACTAAGTTCTCCATGGAACTGGACAAATACTTGGGCTGGATACCTCCAGTAAAAATTACTACTGATTTTTCGGCGCCGTAAGAACTACCGCCAAAAAGGGTATACCAAGAGACTACTGTAAAGAACAGATTCCTAGCTACTGAGGAGATGCATCTAAACCAGTGAAGAGATATACAAAAACTTCCTTGAGACTCGCAGGCGACCTGCTCTATAACGGCAAAAATTGACAGAAAACAGTATGCATACTTTGAACCCCCAGACCTGGAGCAGACAAGCGTGGATACTATTGAATAAACTGAGGAAGAGGAGCTTCACACAACAAAGGACGACTGTTAGCCTAAACGCTAAAGCTTCACATGTAGTAGCGATATCAAGAGCTCTCAGAGACTAAGTACACACAACTCCGGTGAAGCGAGAACTTAAAGCTCTAAAAACTGTAACCACATAACCCGAATATTGCCGCCCCTTCTCATGCGAAAAGGTTTAGATTTTTTTTATACACATTAAACAATGGAAAGCTCAAGGGTTTGACAATATTCAGCCTGGATTACTAATAATACTGTGGCAGGTATATAAAAATTTAATTAGCTCATTTGTTCACAGATAATATGCAAACCGGCAATATTCCACAAGAATTTAAACGCTGGAAGATATTTGCTATATTGAAGCCGAGCAAATCAGCTAACAATCCTAAAAGCTACAGGCCGACAGCCCTTTTTCTAATGATATAAAAGCTACTGGAACGGCATATTTATAACAGAATTAATAAAGGGCTTTTCGAACCAACTCCGATCGAGCAGACCACCAAGCAGGACTAAGCAGGTTTGGACTAAGCAGGTTTTATCTAGGATCTCAGGATCTATCAGCAACCTACGACATAGTATGAGAGCGGGCATGATATATAAGTTTCTTCGAGTGAGCCTCTGTAAACTGATCGACAACATGCTGAACAACCGACTGTTTCAGGTAGCCATGGTATCCAAAATCAACTCCCCAAGGAAACTAAAGAATGGATTACTACCGGGATCAGTTGTTGTCTGAAACAAGACCAAAAAAGTTTGGCTACGCCGACGACTGGGCACTTGCGACAAGGGGCAGTTTAATTGAACAGTCAGAAGGTATTTTAGCGGTAGATCTGAACTTAGTATTAAGAAAAGTATTTTCAAAAATGGCAATTTTAACCAAACTCCAGCAAAACAGAACTAACAGAATTCCACCAAAATAACAAACTTGCAAAAAGGGGAACTTAACATACACTTTGAAAACACCGTATTTACCAACATTAAAAAACTAAAATGCCTAGAAGTCACCTTTGGCAGAACATTATCATTCAGAGAGCACTTGACAAAAACAGCAAAAAAAAAAACAAAAAAAAAAAGAAACAACATTACTCAGAAGCTATATGGCATAACCTGGAGAGCATTGGCTCTGTGTTCTCAACTGCTGATTACTGAACTCTAGTCTGGCTAAATAGTACACAAAATTGGCGTTCAGATGAACAACACCATGAGGAAGATTACGGGTGTTATCAAACCAACCCCCATCAGATGGCTACCAATTACAATATACAGAAATCGTGGATAATAGAAACCTATAAATCCACCAATATATGGAAGAGGCCGCTCCGCTCTAGATGACCATGGACAAAACCGGTAGTGACTGCTATGGAAGATGAGTTAACCTCACTAACACATGAACTCAAAAATGGACTGCACTACAAAATATTCATAATGACATGACATGACAATAATCACAAACCATCAGGCATGTCATAAAAGAGGGTCCCACGTGATCATTAATGGCAGGCCCGAGAACATTCTGCTGGCAACCCCAGAATTGATAGATTACATAAATAGACTACACGGTTGTTTGTACCCTGTTAAACCGCTCGCAGACTGCAAACTTTTGATCGGCCAATGGTTTTGAAGGTGTTTTAATTACCATGAGGGCGTATAACAGTGCACATGCTTAAAAAAGTTGAAATAGGCCGATAATAATGTGTAATTCGACTAAATTATTCATACTGTGGAAATCCTTCAACATTTTATGATTAAGTTTAACATTTTAAGACGATAGTTTAGCCTATAATGTGCAAGGGCTCTTAAAGTGTATATCTACTCGTTTATGTTTGTGTATATTTATTATATTATATATTACTTTTATTTTATTATATATTCTTTTATAATTATTTATATTTATATTTTATATATTTGTACATTTTATATTTATATTTACATTTTTATATTTATACTTCTGTAGTTCTATTTATATTTATTATATTATATTATCGTTCTGAACTCAGCATCTCAGCCTAAGTTGGTCTATATTACAATGCCAAAATGAGAAAGCAATTCAACTCCTCTCACTTAGCATAAAATTTTACGAACAATGTGGCATGTCTCCAAGAGTACTGCACGTGGTCCTACTATGGCAATCCTAATTAGCTAATTATTACTATGAGCTAATTATATTATTATTATTATTATTATTATTCACGTATGGGCCCTGGTGGACCACGCGAAGTATAATTAGAGGCGTTTGTTGTTGTTAGCCTTCTTTTGCGCCCATACTAATTTCATTCTTTCGCTATGAGCTTTTTTCCTTTCGTCAGACCAAGTTGCTCCAGTCTTCCTACATTTTTCTCTCTGGTCAACCTTCTAAACGTCAACCTTGTGTCTGAAACAGCCTCTATCCTGAATTTCACTTTGAGCAATATTTGCTGATCTCAGGTCCTCTTTAATTGCAGCAATCCATTTAATTATTTCTACTTTAGCTCTACTCCTATTTTCATAAAATTCAACTATTTGTCTAGTTAGCCTACTCGGATTCATCCATTTTATGTGTCCGTAAAACTTAAGTCTTCTTTTTCGCATATAGCTATGTACATCTGTGTATTGTTTGATTTTTTGGTTTTCTCGAAGTCGGTATGTTGTGGTATTTATTTGTTTGGTGCCTAGGAATTTCCTTATGATTTTTCTTTCCTTCTTTTCAATGTCCTCGATGTCTCTCTTTCATTATGGCTTAATAATGGTCTCAGTTTTGTGTATTTAGATAGGCATTTTTTGTTGTAAATATTATGTGTAAGTCTCAATGCCGTTTCCATTTTGACTTCTTCCCTTATTGGCCGCTTTTTCCAGCCCATTTTCCATGATTATTTCACTCAAATATTTGAATTGGGAGACTCGTTTGATGTTACCATATTTTTTTTTTAGAAATGGTGTTCTTAGTTTGTTACAGGTCATGTATTGTGTCTTTTCAAAGGAAATTTGGAGTACTACCTTTTCTGCTGTTCCTTTTAGGATCTGTTCTGTATCAATCTGTTTCTGTACCGTTAATACATCTTTAGCCAAAATTGCTAGATCATCAGCAAACACCAGACAATCAATTTTAATGTTGGTTCTCCCCAGTTTAATGGGCTGGTCAATATTCAGGGCCGACATTTTTTCACGCCACTCCTGTACTACTTTTTCTAGAACACAGTTTAATTACAGTGGTGAGAATCCATCCCTTTGTCTCACTCCAGTTTTAATTTCGAAGGGCTCTGAGATGTCACCCATTAATTTAACTTTTGACCTTGTGTTAGTTAATGTTGCTTTAATAATTGCCAGCGTTTTCAGATCTAGTCCTTGTTCTTTCAATATTCGGAATAAAGATTCGCGGTCAATAGAATCATATGCTTTTTTGAAATCCACAAATGTACAGACGATATTTTTATTGTACAGTTTTTGATATCTTAGGATCAGCTTTAGAATCAGGACCTGTTCAGTGCAGGATCTGCCCAGTCGAAAACCTGCTTGATATTCACCAGTTTTAAGTTCTAACTGCCTCTGTGCTCTGTCTAGTAGACATTGAGATAGAATCTTGTAACAAACTGGGAGAAGAGATATCCCTCTATAGTTGTTTACATCCGTTCTATCTCCTTTCTTGTGTAGTGGATGGATTAGAGCATCTTTACAATCTTCCGGAATCCGTTCGGTTCGCCAAACTTCTTGTAGAATTTTGGTTATTTCCTTAATTGTACCTGGACCAGCGGATTTCAAAAGTTCAGCAGTGATTCCATCTTCACCAGAACCTTTGTTATTTTGAAGCCGCTTGATTTACCTAATTATTTCATCTTCATTCAGTGGTAATGAATCTGGGTTTGTTTGTTTAGAGTTTTGTGTTGGTAATTTGTTTGCGGGCTCAGAACAGTTTAGTATTTGTTCAAAATATTTCGCAAGTTCTTTGCAATTATCTTGGTTATTTAGAGCTAATCGTCCGTTTTTCTTTTGGAAGCAAAGACTTTACGGTTGATAGCCTATTAATTTAGTTTTAAATGTTTTGTAAAAGTTTCAGGTTTTGTAAAAGTTGATTGTTTTCATATTTTCTTTTAGTTTGTCTAATTAGCTTCGATGTTTCTTTTCTTACCTCCAAAAAGATGTTATAGTTTATTGCTGTTTTTTGACTGTTCCAATCTTTGAATGCTTTATTTTGGCTTAATACTGCTTGCTCACAAACTTCATCCCACCACGGATGTTTTCTATGTTTTTGTAAAGGGACCAACCTTAAGGCTGTTTTAATAATTTTTTGTTTCAATTCGTGCCAGTTCTATGCTGGTTGTTTATCAAGCTCTTCAGTTAGGGCTGGTTTTATTTTCGTTGAGTCAAACTTTGGTATTAGCAGTCTCTTTTGAATAAGTTTTCGAGGTTTTAAGCTAAGTTTGATTCTAGTCAAGTAGTGATCCCTGTCTATGTTAGCTCCTTTCCTGACTTGAACATTCAAAATCTCTTTATAATTGGGGTACGAAATGGCAACATGGTCAATTTGAAATTCACCAATGTACGTGTTTGGGCACCTCCAGGTCTTTTGTTTTGTTATTTTCTTCTTAAAATGGGTTGACATTATTTTTAGATTAAACTGCGAACAAAGTTCAACCAATCTTCTACCATTATGGTTAGTCCATTTATGAGCGGGAAAACTGCCGACTGTTTTCCAGTACTTTTTTTCTTTCCCTAGTTGGGCGTTGAAATCACCCAATAGGATTTTTACATGGTTAGAGGGAATTGTAGAGGTAGTCTTTTCCAGAATTTTCCAGGACTTATTTACTTTTTCAGGATTAGATTTATTTTCTTCGTTAACTGAGAGGTGTGCATTGATTAATGTATAGTTTTTGTTAGCACACTTGAGGGATAGTGTCATAAGTCGATTATTTACTGGCTGGATATTAGTTATAGAACCAATAATGTTTCTTGAGATAGCGAAAGCAACAGCGAGATGTGGTGTATTTTTGAGTATTCTTTTGTCCGTTTTACTTTTAAAAAGTCTGTAGTTGCCGAATTCTAAGGTGTATCAATCTGGTTTCCTGCAAAGCTAAAATTTGGATTTTTTGCTGATTCAATGTTTGCCCCAAATCGTGTAGTTTTCCTGGACGCAGGAGAGAATTAATATTTACCGTTCCAAAGAAAGTTTTTATTTTCGGTTTCAGACGTTGGCCAGAGGTCTCCGACTCCCTCTGAATGATTTTGCGTTTAACCCCGGAAGCCCCAGAATTCGAAAGTCCTGTTGTACCAGCAAAGCTAGCAAGGGATTGTCTACCTCCTGGGGTAATTTTTTAATTACTAGAACGCATTATCTTGTAGTTTGAATTAAAGGTTTGAACCATGACGGTTCAGAGGTTAAGACTGGAGGGGTTAGTTCCAGAATTTGAATATCAGCCGCACCACTGGTGAACAGACGCTGACCACTGAACCGCTTGATACAAGTCAGACGCTAAGTGAATTTAGTTTTTTTTTTTTGCCTTGATTAAGGGTCTGCTTATTTTGAGATATTCGCAGCTGTCCATTAATATCTAATGGAACTTTCACTAACCACCACCCGTGACCCGTCCAGTACCTTAGGCGAGGTATACTGGATATTATATTATTTATTATAATTCAGCTATATGTATACAGCCACACGATAAATTGAATACTGGTTTCAGACAATCGTAGCATAATGGTACATGGAATGCAGTAGCGATATGGCTTTAGAGTTTTTAAAGATAATAAAATCATCATTTCAGTAAAGACAAATAATGTGCTTTTTATTACCTTGTTCTTACTTGCCAATAAATCACTTAGAGTTTCCATTTTATGATTGCATTCGGTTTAAACTGTAGTTTAAACTGTAGTTTGCGCGTTTTCGTATTTTAAACGATTGATTAAAGATATATTTGCGTGTCAATTATCTGATCTATTTAAGATGTTATAAACTATACCGTAACTATATATTCCACCGTATTACTTTCTGGATCAACTAGAGGCCTCAAAACTCCTTGGAAACCCCCCCTCGAGCCTATTTAACAAAATAAAAGTACCGGTAAATGTTCAAAAAAAATCGTACTACCGATTTGTAGGCACCTTGGCGTGGTATTTCCAAATAAACTTCCATCTGACGTCGGACATCACAATTAACTTTATTCCATATTGATGAAAAATTGTATTGAATGAAAAACATTGCTATAGCCGTCACTAAAACATCAGCAAATGTCTCCCGTGACCAGTTTTTGACGTTAAGCTGTTATCGGCTGAGCTGAAGCTTTTGAACGTTCAAAAAGTAGCTAAAGGAATAGCAAACCATATACATTGGCCTTGTCGGATGTATGCTGTAATTAAAGACAGCTCACACCTTTCTGTTGGTGACCGTCCGCAACAACAAGACTGCACGAAACTGCCCATATGACCCCGCCCAGTCTAGATACCAGATATACATAAAATGCTGCAAGTTCCTCTGTGGAGAATATTAAGAATAATCAAAACCTGGAAGCATGCGTGCAATTTCATGCATATGTGGTATCTAGAATGGGCCTAGGGCGGATAACGGGGTTCGTTTTCCGCTCTCTGACTGTTCTATGTATTGTGCTGAATGTATTGTACTCAGTAGCTATCTACTAGTACTATCTACTATCTCAGTAGCTATCTCAGTAGCTATCTTATCTTAAAGTAAAGCAATATTAAATAACTTTTAATATAGTTTAAGAATTATTAAATTATTTTAAAGAATATATGCTGCAATTTTTCTTCTTCATGTTTGACAATCTGTACAATTAGATACAAATTATATCTGTAATTTTTTACCACTTTCTTTATTGAACATACTGAATAAGCCCATTTAGAAAATGCAATTTAATTCCTAATAAGGAATTTTATGTTAAAACAAAAATTATCTGTTAAACAGTAACTGAGATATAAATCATTTGATGACTAATTGTTTGACCACCTGGAATTGCATCTGGTGGAATTATACCAGAATAATCCCTCCAAGAGTAACCTAGAAAATATTACATATTGACATTTTGTTCTCTATTATAAAAACAATCCAAACGTTTAACTTTAGATATCTGTTCGAAAGTAAATAATGGCTGAATAATTCGTTCATAGGGATTTTCCATTTTTATTTTCTAATTCTGTCGTATAGACACTACAAATTGTAACTAGATTAAATATATCTAATTAACAATATTTTTCTATTAAACTAAAAACTTTCTATAAACTAAAACTTACCTGTATAATAGTCTGTTTGGTAGATTCATGTCCCACGACGTGCTCCTCAATACACTAATCACTCTTTTCATGTGATTGACAGACGCATATAATAAATTCCGGGCACCCTTCATTGACACTACATTGATCCGAACAATTTCAGTCTCTTCAGCCGCCAAATAAGTCCGTTGTTGTGAAGTAACGAAATCACTTCGACATTTTCATCAGCCTCTTCTGGTGTTTGTTTGCAAACCCCTTAATCGCATCTTCGACCATAGGCACTTTCAGATCTTGATGGATCATCATTTCGGATGTTTCTTGTGCATTCCCAAAGTTTTATAACGTTTCTTCTTCACATGCGTTTTCCATCTTAGCTTGGCATCCAGAGTCACGCCCAGGTAGTTTGCTTCATTGGCATGTGGGATTCTATTCCGGTTGACTATCACTGACTTCGGCTTATTTAATTTAATCCGCCATTTATTTTTCCAATTGGTGACATTGTTACAGATGTTTTGAAGTTTATTTGTAGCTGGATTAATTTCATTTCCAGTAGCGAGTAAAACAGTATCATCGGCGAATGTTGCCGTCACTACTCCACTGCTCTGCGGGATATCGCTGGGATACAGCAAATAAAGGACTGCTCCGAGAACGCTACCTTGTGGCAGTCCAGCATATATATTTTTAAGGTCTAAATATTCTTCACCATGCTTGACTCTAAAGTGATAGTCAGTGATGTATCAATGAAGATTTTGGCTCATTTGTTGTGGTAGATATTTTTTGAGCTTATATTCGAGGCCTTGGTGACACACTCGGTCGAATGCTTGGGCCACATCGAGGAATATCGTTGCAGAGATATTTTTCTCTTCTAGTGCTCTCTCGATTACATCAGTGATTCGATGTACTTGATCTATTGTCGAGTGCTTATTGCGGAATCCAAACTCATGCGTTGGAATAAAATGATTCTCCTCTATAATGGGTTTGAGGCGTTGTAGGAGCAGCTTTTTAAACAACTTGGATATAATCGGGAACAAGGATATTTTGCGGTATGATGTTTTGTCTTCCGGTGGTGTACCAGGTTTCACGATCAATATAACTTCACCAATCTTCTAGTGCACTGGCACGTTTCTGATCCATAATACAGCGTTGAAAAGATGAGCCAATTTCATAATAGCTTTACCTGGTAACTCCCTGAGCATTTACACTGTTATTAGGCCATGTGGCCTGGTCATGGTCACCTGGGGCTTTCTTTGGATTGAGATGTTTGCCAATGGTTGTGACAATCTCTCCTGTGGTGATTAGTTTAAGTGTCATGTCATCTCTATTGCTAATAAGCGGGATTTCTTCCAACCCAGTCGGTGGATGAGGCTGGAAAGTATTCTCTAGATATTCAGGGAATATTTATGCTTTTTCTTCATCTCGCCGCGCCCAGTTACCATTACTTTTGTGGATTGGTGGGTCATGGTTCTTTGGTCTGTTCAAAGATTCGGTAGATTTCCATAGCGAGTAGTCAGAGCTTTAGTGATCTGTTAATTCACTTAAGTATATCTTTACACCATCATGTTCCCAATCCAGTTTACGGAATACTTCTTCAAGGTAAGCCCAGAAATGAATAGGCGATATTGCGTCACCCTCCGTATACCCCGTTCTACTTAAGTAGTTCTTAAAGCTTTCATTCTTTTGGTTGTGATTTCATCTTGAGCCATTTACAGTGTTTATTTAGGAGTATTTTGTTATCCGGAGTTCGAGTTTGCTGCCGTGTTTTCCGAACTTTTTTTTTCTTGTACCAGATCTCGAATTTCCTTGATGTCGGTAGATTCTGGTATTTTTTTACTTCATTTTGGGTATGTTATTGCACGCAGCTTGCTACAGGTCAACCACAAGTTTTTCAATTTCATAGTCTAGCTGCTCTTTCGTCATCAGGGTTATATTTGGCTCAATTATCTGTTCAAGTTCTGTTCAAAGCTTTCTTCAATGCTGACATATGAGGATGCAATGTTGCGCACCACGAAGAAGTCGAGTAAGCTTGGCATTTTATTTCTATCCATGGACAAGTACGTTGGTTTGCTTGTTGATTGGAAGTGGCAGGCCATTATCTTTGCAGTTGCGTACAGCTGTCTTCCTTTCGGCGTGAAGTCAGCAGAACCCCAGTAGGTGTGCTTGGCATTGAAATCGGGTCTTATAAGGAAGCGATCTCCTAATGACCTGAAGAAATAAGTAAACCATTCCTCCTTTCGTGACTTTCCTGCTGGGCATTATATAGGAGCAATTGTGATGTCTTTAGATTTCATCTCGACTGTCACAGCTGTCACTTGTATCTCAGGGGTATCATATTCAGCATTTACATAGTGATTTATGTTTTCTTTGATAATTAATGCTGATCCACCTTTTCCTGGTAGGTCCGAGCGGGCAGGGTGATAGAATTTGAAGATAGAATAGAAGAATAGAAGAATAGAATAAAAGTGTGATCCTCTTATTTTACAATAATTTGTTTTAGTCATGTATGTCTCTGAGATTAGAGCTACATCAATTCTATCATTCGATAGGAATGTTTCGAGCTCATTAGATCTTTGTAGTAGCCCATTGGTATTCTAGGCTACTATTCTTATTAAATTGTCCATTTCTTCTTTCTATTAGCAGAAGGTTGTTGCCGCTTTTTATTAGCAGAAGGTTGTTCCCTTATTGCCGCTTTCTAGTTTGTCTAGTCTATCTAGGATCATTTTATTGGCTTTTTCTGTTGGTCAAGTCTCACCATGATTTTTTGCAATATTTAGCTGGTATCATAATGCTCTTCTTGATCTTTTTCTTTGGTTTGATTTTACTGCGTCTCGTAGTTTGGGCGAATATCTTATTCTCTTTGTCATGCTTTATTATTGGTTTTGAATTAATTGTCTGGGTTGTGGGTTCTAGCACATCGGGACTTCTCATGTTTAGCTTCTGTTTGCGAACTACGTCATTCCTAATCTTTTGAAGTTCCTTGGCAACTATATATCCTCGATGGTTGGCAGGATGTGCTTCATTGCAGTTGGCGCATTTAGGTGCTCGGCCCTTTGGATTACTGCATTAGTTAGTTTTCTGCTTCCCAGCACATCTAACACATCGTGGTGTTTCGAAATAGTTATTTTGGGTGTGCCCATAACCATGGCATCTTTTGCATTGTGGAATCAAAGCAGATCATTTTCGTAGACCTTCGATGTTTACTTCCATTCCCAAAATGGTTTTAATTTCATATTCTCTCTTGATGTCCTCTTTACGGAAAATTAGATAAAAATCGGGAGGCGGGGGTGCACGGATGCGTGCCTGCGTACGTGCGTGCGTGTATGTATATGTGCGTATGTGTGTGTGTGTGTGTGTGTGTGTGTGTGTGTGTGTGTGTGTGTGTGCCAAATGAGGGCAATCTATTTGGCCAAATGTCGTGATTCTTCACAGAATGAACGGATCGGCACTCGGGACATAATTTAGAAGCACGCACACGCACACACGCACACACACACACGCACACGAACACGCACATGCACATGCACAGGCACACGCACACACGCACACACACACACGCACACGAACACGCACATGCACATGCACATGCACAGGCACACGCACACGCACATAGACACACACACACACACACACACACACACACACACACACACACACACACACACGCACACACACACACACACACACACACACACACACACACACAGATATATATATATTTATATATATATATATATATATATATATATATATATATATATATATATATATATATATATATATATATATATATATATATATATATATATATATATATATATATATATATATATATATATATATATATATATATATATATATATATATATATATATATATATATATATATATACATATAATCTCCAAATCCCTTTCTAGAACTGAAATTCTTCGGATTCTTCTGTCCTCAGCGAATTTATTGAACATCACCTGACTTTATTTTAGGTTTATTTTAAAGCCAAATGGTCAAATGGTTTTTGGCCCTTTGTAGCTCTTGTATACGTCTTTGCAGCTCCTGTGAGTCTGATAAAAGGAGAACGATATCATCTGCAAATCTAAGATGGTTTAAGTTTGCACCATTGATCTTTACACCATCATGTTCCCAATCCAGTTTACGGAATACTTCTTCAAGGTAAGCCCAGAAAAGAATAGGCGATATTGCGTCACCCTCCGTATACGCCGTTCTACATTAATTCCCAGTTCAGGATCATCAAGGTGAATTGTCGCTGTAGCTTCATCATATATCTATGCTAAGAGGTTTACATATGCTTTGTCTGCCCTCTGGCTAAGCAATAAAATTGCCAGTTATAAATAAAAAAAACCATTTCTGTACGCGCCCCGCATACTCTGCCATCCTCACGAATTAAAGCATACATTTGCGTTCTTTTCTTTCTCAGCCTCTGTTTAGCCTTGATAATTATTTTATTTTCTTCCAGTTTTGTTTTTTACACTAGCTGATACTTTTCTGATACCTTTATTATAGTTTTGCAGACCTCAGCATACTCGACCTTGCCAAAAAGACTCCTCGCATTTCTCATTGCCCGTTGTTTCTTAATTACATCAATGGTTGGACTACTACTACTTCGTTCCTGGTTTTCAAGTTAACCCTAGATGATAGCCGAACACGTCCGAACACGTCTTCGCGCCACACGCGCCGGAGAAAATTTTTAGTCGCCGTCCTTTTGGCGAGGTTTGCCGTGCCTTCACGGTATTATATCGAGGTTAATCGATCATGTTAGAAAAAGGGGTTACTGCCCCGAACCCCGATGTTGTTCTTCTCTATTCTTATACTTGGTTGCTTTACAGGTGTTAAACTGCTTATTCTGAGGTTAGATGAGCCATGATGGAAGATTTGGCGGTGCTGCCAATCCCATGGCATCCAAGCTTTTCCAACGTCGGAGCTAAAGCTATTCACTTAGTTAGGTTTGAAGAAACACTCGTGTCACTAACTGGGATACGCCGATTTCACGCCGACTTAGTACGCTACGTCGGGAACGAAACTGCAAACAGTCACTTCTGTCTGCCCCCATGGAGACCAGACGTGGATGGACACGTCCGATCACCTCGGAGCCCATCCCCGAACTGATCAACGGTTGGAGATTGTGGACCACTTTATATATCTTGGGCAGATGATTTGATCGGAGGGAATACCGCCCGGGAGGTGGAATGGCGTTTTAAATGTAGCTAGCAGGCATTCTGGCAGTCGCATAGTGTTTAAGAGCAGAGTCCCACTTTGACTTAAAAGATAAGTCTAAAAGTCTTCGATCAGTGAGTCCTACCCGTTATGAAATATGGGAGTGAAACCTGGAGGCACATTGCAATCAATTCAAAGACTTCGGGTAGCACAGAGAGGAATGGAAAGATGTATACGTGGCATTGCAAGACAACAAGAAGAAAGCCCTTCGCATGGATCAGGGAACGAACGAAAGTGTGTGACATCATTAGAAGAGTAAATCATTTGAAATGGAGATGGGCAGGCCATATAGCGATGCGATGGGATGACAGATGGACCTGGGCAATCCTGGAGGGGATACCGCTTGATCGCAAACACCCACGAAGAAAACCGAAAGCACGATGGAGTGATGAGATCGCTAAGTATTCCTGGTTGAGCGTAATTACGCTCACCACACATATACAACCCCAGAAGAACGCAATCTCCGCGTTCTTTTCCGTGGCGTCCTCGAAAATATTCCTATCGAGGACGTCAAAGCCGAACTTGAATCTCTGGGTTACTACCCTACCAACGTTAAACGTTGGAAAACAAGAAAGGGTGCCCCACTCGCTATCATACAGATAAAGGTGCCTAAGACTGAGAAAGGCATCATTAACACAAAGTATTTCATGGACCAAACCATCAGAGTCAAGTTGGGCAGTGTTTTAACTGCCAACAATTTGGCCACACAGCACGCTAGTGCTTTGCCCCTCCAAAGTGTATTAAATGCGCTGCCGATCATAAGTCTAGGCAGTGCCCCAAACCCAAAGATTCCCCGGCCAAATGCGCTAACTGCGGTGGTAATCATACCGCCAGTTACGGGAAGTGTTCGGCACGTCCCGCACCCCGTGCTGCGAAGGCTTCGTCCTCGCAGCACACCCGCAAGGCTGCTCCACAGCCAAAACCCGTGCAAGCCCCCACATCCACCTTCGTGTGGTGGTCTCAGCGCAATGCGCAACCCAGCCCCAAGTTAATATTCAAACTGACGTAGGTCAGATTGTAAACCACTTCTCGCAACAGATAATGAGCCTAATAATGGCTCAATTAACGTCTGCCTTCCCCAACAATGTCCGTTAAACCGGACTCGCTAAAAATTATCGCATGGAATGCCAACTCCGTAGGTGGCAAGAAGGAGGAACTTGCTCACGTACTTTCGGCACATAATATCGATGTCATCCTAATTCAGGTGACATTCTTAAAACCCTCCACCCGTTTCAGCATCCCGAATTATAAAGTTCACAGGGATGAGAGATTCAACGGCCGTGGTGGCGGCACGTTGATTCTTATCAAACGTAACATCCGGCACTATAGACATCCAGTACCAGAGCTTGCTACTCTGGAAGTGACTGCCATTATAGTCGAGCTCAAGGCCCGACCTATCATTCTTTATTCCGTGTATCAGCGTCTCGGTGAACCTTTGGTTCCGGCTGATTACACCAAAATCTTTGACACTGATGCCGCCATTATTATCGGCGGCGATTTCAACGCACATAACACTCGCTGGGGTTGCAGAACCACGAACGATCGTAGTAGGACCCTAAGCACTGTGTACGAATCGCTCGGGTGCCTCATCGCCTTTCCTGATGAGGGTACCCACTATGCCTATAACCGCTCGCATCACACGGGATCGGTTATAGAATTCTTCATTACGAAGAATTCCTCCAGAGCGATTGCCATGTCGGTCCTGCACGAGCTCGACTCCGACCATCCTCCTGTCCTCCTCGAACTCGGGGACGGCCGACTCTTGGGTGCTCCGTTTAAGTTGACATATAATGTCACTAATTGGAACATTTTCCAAACCCTTCTCCATTCCACGGAGCCAATCCCCACAATTGCTTCCCCGAAGCAGCTCGATCTTGCTGTCGGTAAACTGACAGAGGACATCCAAAAGGCGTTCGGCCTTGCCACGAGGCATCGGAACTTCCGACCTCCCGACGGATCTGAAAGACCTTCTCCGGGCGAAAAATCGCCTGGTAAGGAAAGCCAGATCCACCCTCGATCCCGAGGCCAGAGAGGCGATGGCGTCGTACAGAGATGAGAAGTGGGATTCACTTCTTTTCTCTGTAGACACGTCAAATCCGAGGCAGATCTGGCATCTGGCAAGGTCCTTGGCGGGGAAATCCCGACGGGATATTCCCCCTTGAAGTCGGATGATGGCGTTTCTATCGCCGTCTCCGACTTGGACAAAGCTGAGATGCTGGCGGAGTCTTTTAGGCTCCAGATGACCAGTCCGAAGCTGACCGAGGCGCAGACGGAAGAACAGGCAGTCGACCGCGCTTACGCGCGGTTGACGGATAAGCCTGAACTTTCCTGTCTGCAGGATTACCTCATTTCTGCAAAGTCAATAACGGCTTACATTCGTAGTTTCGCCCCCAATAAACCTTCGGGCTGCGACGGCATCACCGTCCGACAGCTCCGGAAGCTCCCAAGTAAGCAAATCGCGGAAACCACGAATATCGTGAATTCCATTCTGCGTTTGCAATACTTTCCAACCTCTTGGAAACACGCTAATTTAGCGGTGATTCCGAAGAAGAGAGATGCAAACTTCTCTCTGATTTTAGGCCCATCAGCCTTCTAAGTAATCTCTCAAAGATACCCGAAAAGGTCATTCTTTCCGCTTTAAATGACTTCACCGACAGCAAAGGTATTATACCTAATGAGCAATTCGGGTTCCGAAAGGGACATTCGTCCCTGCAGCAATGCGCAAGGCTTGCTGGCGAAATCCATCCGGCTTTTCGATTAACAAAGTGCGTTGGCGCTGTGTTTCTCGACATTTGCAAAACCTTTGACAAAGTATGGCACCGTGGTCTTATTTATAAGACCATGGAATTAGGTTTTCCAAAAGATCTTACCATACTTATCCGCTCCTTCCTGAAAGGCAGATCGTTTCAGTTTAGAATAAATTCGACCCTCTCAATGAGTAAACCCATAGAGTCGGGCGTCCCGCAAGGTTCTCCTCTGTCCCCGGCTTTGTACAATTTGTACATAGCCAAAATTCCCTGTCTCAGTGACGTTAGATCTGCATTTTTCGCAGACGATACTGCCTTCCTTGTCACGTCACGTCATGCATCGGCTATTCAAAACCGATTGCAAAAGCAACTAAATGTTGCGATTTCCTGGCTTAAATTCTGGCGCCTGCAGGTCAATCCTAAAAACACCCAGGCGATAATTTTTACCAGAAAGCGCAAAAGCGCAGCCAGACTGCTGGTTGACAAAGTGCCTATTCACTGCCTATTATTATGACTATTAACTGCCTATTATTATGATTGCAAAAAGCAACCTATCTAGGCTTACATTTCGACCACTCTCTTCAGTGGTCTAGTCAAATCCAGCTTACTTTAAGCAAAGGGTACGGTGTCTTCAAACTAGAGTACCCCTTGATTTCCAGGTCGAGCAAGCTAAACCCTTGCATCAAAGTAAATATCTATAATACCTTAATTAGATCTGTATATGTATACGGTCTATTAATATATTTTCGCTTCCTGTCACCTTATTCGGTGCACAGATTGCAAATTCTCCAGAACAAAACCCTGCGTTTGGCACTCAACGCTCCATGGTTTGTTCAGAATGCCCAAATTCATGCAGAAACCGGAGTCCCCACGGTTTCGCAATTATTTGAAAAAGCTGACGAGAAGTTTGTTCTAAAAGCTTCTCTAAGCGAAAACCCGCTCATCCGAAAAATTCCGGAAAATTTGCCCGGACCCCCCCTGGAAAATTGAGCCATAACCCCCCAAAAATCCTTTCTACGGGCGGCAAGCAGAAGGGAACCGAAAGAATGATGATCATCCCCGGCGTCGTCGGATGGCGAACGATCGGTCACTCTCGATCGGTCGGACCGCCATTCGGCGAAAACTCCATCGAATTTCCGATGGAAGTAAAAATAATAAATAATAGAAATCTAGCTATTGCTCTTTTTCCGTTCTTATTAACCTCTAGAAGTTCGCCAGGACTTTAAGATAATTGAAATACTATCCTTCTTGTCTTTCTTTAACTTAAATGATAGCCGGGATCTTCAATTCCGGCATATCACGGGTCAGCTAGAGACCCCCAAAAATATAAAAAGAGCCCATCTTAGGGTCGTAATCTTATTAGACACTAGTAGGAGCCTCCGGGCTAACTAAAAAACCTGGCTGAAGAAGTCGCTTTCTCACCCTGGTTTTCGGGTTGGCCGAAGAGGCCCTTATCCTTGTTCGAATTATTTATCCCGAAACGGGTACTGACTTTATCCCTTTTTGGGGTTCTATCTACCCCTTGTGATATGATATCAAACTTACCCACTGAAAAGGGTAAGTTTGACCTAAGATTATTGTTTTTCTCGAAGTCCAGGGGAACTTCGTGGTGGTTAATTTGAAATTTAGACTTTTCGTCTTCATCGGAATGTGACTGAGTCCGCGACCAAATGCCGGGCTGACGGCCAGCGGGAGCCGTCAGTCCGCCATCTGAAGACGGGACATAGGGACTTTGATGGCGGTTTCTGATAGGGTCTTATGCAGGCTGGAAAAACCCGAGAAGTTCGGGTCCCATGGGCCTGCTGTCTGAGGTTGAGGACGATCACGGAATTAGTTTTGCTGCCCTCCAAGGAGCGTTTGGAGGGCGGTGGACATCTGGGCCTGAAATTGGCTAACCAGTTGTCCCATTAGTTGCCCCACAAACTCGGAGAAGGGATTATTCGCTTGTGGAGCGGGCAGGGTGGCTGGAACCGTGTTCCGCTGAGACCCCCACACGAAGGTTGGTGGGGGAATAACTTTATTGACTGGCGGACCTGAAAAGGCCCTTTTGGTTATGTTAGCTGATCTTCTCGCTGCCTGGTTGCTGGTTGGTCTGGCCGGACAGCCCTGGAAGCTTGCAGTGTGCGAGCCTCCACAGTTGCTGCAGGTGGCTGGACTCTTCTTATCCTTCTTACATTCCCTGGATGGATGTCGTTCGGCACACTTGACGCACGCTGGATCTGCGTGGCATTTCTTCGCAGAATGACCGAACTGTTGGCAGTTATAGCACTGCACAATTCGGCCATTTGATTTTTGTCCTTGAACTGTTATTTCTTGATCGAACAGTGTCTTCAAGTCGAATATTTCCCTCTCCTCCTTAGGGATGACTACTTGTATCAAAGCCATCGGCGTTCCTTTTCTGGTCTTCCATCGTTCGACGTGGATCGGATGGTAACCCAAGCCGAGCAATTCTTCCCTCACTGTGGCTGCCGGAATCGCTTCCACTAAATCCCTGATGATGACGCGTAAATTGCGTTCATCGGGAGTGCAGAACGAGTGGTACTTGTATTGTCGTTCGTCGAGTAAACTGGTGAGTGCTCTGTAGTCATCTGAACTTGGTGGTATGACCATAACTCCATTGGGTTTGGTTGTTGATGTTCCGAGATTGATGTTCTTCTCCTTACACAGTCGAAGAATTTGTAGATAATCCGCCTTGTCTCTAAGGACAACCGGTGGAATTTTGTCGCTCTTCTGGGTCGCATTCTTTGCGATTCCACTAACTTCCTGACGTTTGGCAGTCTCCTTTTGCTTTGGAGACGTTGGTTTCTTGAATATTGGACCGTGTGAAGGGCAGTCACTAGCCGGTTTCTTGAGGGGAGGAAAGTCCTCTTTCCCCGGCTTCGCAACTCTCTTCGTCGGTTTTTTGGTGAATTTGCGCCTGAGACCATAGTCAGACTCTGATGCCGACGTCCAGTCAGCTTCATCGTCATCCATACGTACAGTAATTTTTTTTCCATTGCCATCGGCTTTAAGAAAAACCTCTGGCTTGTTCTTGACCTCAGCTAGTTGTCCTCTAAAACTTTCAATTTCTTTCTTGAGATCTTCAATCATCTCCAATTGGGGTTGATTCTCATTCCTGAGATCATCCAATTCATGGTAAGCATCTTCGTTATTCTGCTTCGTGTATTGCGCTTTTTCTTCTAACGTCGCGATGCGTTTGTCTTTTGCTGCTAATGAACGCTGTAATGCGTCAAAAGCATCCTTCGTGATGGTGAACCCCTTGGGGCCGCCATCGTCACTTTTTAATTCACGTTATACAATATCGCACAAAACGCCTACAAAAATTGCAAACGATTGCGCAACATTGTGCAACTTTAACACGTTTTTCGAGATATAACCTCACTTTATTTCTCTTCTGAATACGTCTGCACTCTGTGAAGGCAATACCTAGACTTTGAAACGTCCTCGTTTTGGATTGACGGAACACGACTTGAAGAAGTCGAAGTCGGATGGCTTATAAATCGAGTTTTTTTACTTCTTTGGACTGCGTCCAAGTAAAGGATGGGTGTAAGGGATGGGTGGGGCTTCCTTCCGGTCAAGCAACTAGCCATTGCTCATCCTGACTACTGTTGTCTCGTTGGCGTCACATCATCATCAGTCTTTGACTAGTATTCGAGGAGTGCAGACGTGTTCTTCGAGTGTTTCAGAGAGAAGCGATCCTGGTGGTGAAAATTGGAAGTTGGTCCTACGGATCGACGTCCGACCGAGCAGCTAGCAGCAGAAAGCGACCGGCGTGTTTGGTACCGCCCATTTTTGTGGGAGGTGCTAACCGCAAACCTCGTCGTCGGTGGGTGAGACCGACGGCGAATCGCGATCGGTTTTTGAAACTTTTTCGGCTCGAGATAGCGGTACAGACTAGTCGTTTTGACTTAGTCGACCGGCTAAAATTTTGAAAAATTTCCGATCAAAACTTATCGCGGTTTTTCAACGCGGAAAGTGGGCAGTTCCGTTTTTTCGGAACTGCCGGTCGGCGATCGACACTTTTTCAGTGGCGTGAATCAAGTGAAAGGTTGTGCGAAGTGTTTTCCTATCAGGACGATGGGAAAACAGGAAAAGAAGACCTCTGAGGCGCAGGAGGCGCATACAAAACGGCAGAAAGTCAGATGGTTAGAAAACCAACTGACGGAGAGAGACGCGCTGTTGGATAAGCAGCGCGCACAGATAGACGACCTTCAGGGAAGAATCAAGGCCCTGGAGGAGTTGGTGAAAAAATTCACCGACGGGGAGGAAGTAAAAGCTCCCAAGAAGACGTTAGCGGAGGCAGTTGCCGGTACGTCCGGCACTTCAAGTGCCCCAAATGCCAAGACGGCAAAAAAGAGACCTATACGGTCTTCTGACGAGGACACGTCGGACAATGATTTTCCGACGTTAGAAGAAGCCGGTAAGATCAGAAAGCAACCGGCAAAGAAGACGAAAACTGTGCCTGAAAGGCCAGTCCAGCAAGAAAACGAGAAAAAGGCCCTACCACCTGTCACCATTGTGTGTCAGGACTGGTCAGGGTTCTCCAAGTGCCTTGGTGAAAAGAGGATAAATTACACCAAGGCAAAGATGACTAGAGAGGGCATAAGAGTGACCCCACAATCTGCAGCAGATCACAGGGCTATGGTGAAGCTCTGTGATCAGAAGAAGGTGAGCTTCTTCACGTACAAGCTGCACGAAGATAAGAAGCACCAGGTGGTGCTGAAAGGAGTGCCTGAAAGCACTCCTATCGCAGAGATAAAAGAAACCTTGGTGAATCAGGGTTTCGACGATGTAGAGGTCGCAAGATTGCGATCTAGAAAAGCGGGCACCAAAGGCCGTGAGCTCCCCATGGTCTTGGTGAAAAGTAAAAGTGACAAGGTCTTCTCGATCAAATACCTAGATAGGTTGGTCGTGAAGACGGAGAAAAAAGCAAAGAACGACAGACCGGTACAGTGTTACCGGTGCCAGCGCTTTGGACACGTGCAGGGTAACTGCGGTTACCCGGTACGCTGCGTGAGTTGCGGAGAGGAGCACAGGAGCTCCGAATGCAAACGGTCAAAGGAAGAGGACGCGACCTGTGTTAATTGCGGAGGCAAACACCCCGCATCCTACATGGGTTGCAAGTCTGCCCCCACCAAAGGTGGGAAGAGCAAGAATAGGCAAGAGCCTACGCCAGTGAGAAATGACAAAAATAAGAAACCGGATATGGAGGAAATCATCCGCCTCGCGGTCGAGCAGTCAGTCCGCGCAATCTTGAATGCACAGAATGCCAAGTAAAGGACGAAAACCCTTCACGCTGAAGATAGGATCCTGGAATGTGAACGGGATCAGAGGAAAGAAGATGGAAGTAGAACAACTTCTAGAGGAATATGAACCGGACATTCTTGCACTGCAGGAAACAAGGTGTCCGTCCGGGTACAGGATTAATTTCCTGAACTATCGGACATACAGATTCGACAGACCGAATCCAGCTGGTGGTGGCGTAGCCATCCTGGTTAAACGAAGTCTGGAATCTGAGCCACTCAGAGATAACGATGGCGAAATTGAAGCTATTGGAATTAAGGTAGAGATGGCACAAGCACCCATTGAGGTGCAGTCCGTCTACCATCCTGGCAGGCCTGAACAGCTGCTAAGAGAAGACATTGAGGAACTCCTGCAGGGAAATGCAGGAAAAGTACTCATTGGAGATTACAACTGTAAGTCACCAGGCTGGCATAGCAGGATGTATAACTCCAATGGAAGGAAACTGGAGAGCTACGTGGAGGCTATGGGTGCAATCGTCATTGCCCCTGAAGAGCCCACGTATCAGCCATTAAATGGACTACCAGATGTACTGGACATCGCGGTCATCAAGGATATCCCCGTGGATATCGACATTGAGACCGTATACGACGGGACCTCCGACCATAACCCAATTTTTCTAAAGTTGGGTTCTGGTGACGGACAAAGGGATTTAAAGGTGAGGAGGTGGATGAACTGGGACTTGTTCCCGGAGAAACTCCACTCCAAAATCCAAATCCCGAAGATTAGTACAACGGAAGAGTTGGAAAAAGAAGTGGAGATTCTGGAAAAGGCCATCGTCAGTGCAGCTGAAGAATGCACGACGAGGACGGAAGAAAGGCCAACGCAGCATCCCTACGGACCTGTTCCTCAGTTTATTCGGAGGATGATCAGAAGGCGTAGGGCGCTGAAGAGAAGATATCGTGCCCATAGGACGGTGGACCTAGCCAGGGAGTTGACTAGATCCACAAATGTCCTGAGAGAGGCACTGAAGAATCTCAATGAAAAGAGGTGGGCTGACCGCTTGACCGAGTTAGGAAACACGGATGGCACACTATGGGGAGTCTACAGGGCGCTCAAGAGAGATCCGGATGTAAAGACGATACACGGAAGAAATGGATTGGTCTACACGGATGCAGAAAAATCTGAAGCCATGGCGGACGCGCTAGAAAGAGAGTGTGTTATCAACTCTCACGACGACGATGACGAAAACCTCGAGAGGTTAGTCAAGAAAACGGTAAAGAACTTCCGCGAGAGGATTGGGCCCAGGCCGCCTCCGGAGTTTGCAACTCCGAAGGAGGTCAAGGGTATAATCCAGAAGATACGGCTCAAGAAAGCTCCAGGGTGCGATGGGGTAACCAATCGCATGCTGAAAAAGCTGCCGAGAAAAGGAATTGCCGCCATCACCGCCATTGCAAACGCAGTCATCAGACTGCGGTATTTCCCGGATAGATGGAAATACGCAGTGGTGAGAATGATACCGAAGCCAGGGAAGGACAAAAAGTTCCCACAAAATTACCGACCGATTAGCTTATTGCCAGCAATAAGCAAGGTCGTGGAGCGAGTGGTTCTAAAGAGATTTGCGAAGGTGCTCGAAGATAATAGCATCCTTCCACCCGAACAATTCGGGTTCAGAAAAAACCACTCGTCAGAAGAACAACTGTTATGTGTCACTGAATACATAACAGAAACCCTGGACAGAAGACAAGGCGCGGCCATCGTCCTACTCGATGTTGAAAGAGCTTTCGACAGGGTATGGCACGATGGTCTGATACATAAGATGATCGAACTGGGTTTCCCAGAATGGATCACCGAGCTGATTGACTCATACCTAAGAGAACGAAGTTTCTCTGTGAAAATGGGTGCAGTCAAATCGGCCAGAAGATGGGTGGAGGCAGGAGTACCGCAAGGAGCGGTGCTAGCGCCCCACCTCTACAATGTATACACCAGTGATATTCCGCGGAGGAACAACACTAGGATAGCCCTGTATGCAGACGACACGGCCATTATGGCAAGACACAAACGACCGGACCGCGCCGTCGGATTCGTCCAGGAACACCTGGACGATCTGATGGAGTGGTTGATAGCCTGGAAGATCAAGGTGAATATCGCCAAGACACAGGCTATACACGTCTCGCAGAGAAAGAGCAGACCCGGTCATCAACTGGAAATAGAAGGCGAAAGAGTGGCATGGAAGGATACTGTAAAGTATCTAGGTGTCACCTTCGACAAGACGATGTCATGGAGGCAACATGCGAAGAACGCACGGTGTAAAGCCGTGTCTGTTGTGAAGATAGCTTACCCGCTAATTTGCAGAACAAGCAAATTAGACGTGAAGCTAAAGATCCTAATGATCAGATCATTAGTGAGAAGCGTTATGATGTATGGATCGATCGCGTGGGGCTACGCGGCAAAATCCTACATCAAGCAATTGGAAAGTTACGAGAACAAGCTAGTGAGACTAGCTCTCGATGCCCCTTGGTACATCTCCAATGTACAGATACACAGAGAGATGATGTGGACTCCCTTTAGGCAGTGCATGCAAGAAAAGGCAGAGAAAGCCTTTCTGAAGATACGGGACCACCCAAATCAAGAACTGCGAAGGTTAACGGACTATCGTCCGGAAGACATCGCAGCTTTGGGTGGTCGACGGCGCAGAAGACCGAAACTCCAACTCTTGGAGGATTAGGTTGACTGTTGCCCAACGCGGGATGGGACTATGTCCCCGTTTGGGAAAAAAGGAAAGAAATTGGCGATGTGCAGTGAAGTGAAGTTTTTCTCATTTTCAGGTAAAAAGGTAAGAGATATACATTTGGCCGAAACACCATCAGTGTGATCGGAAAATAAATACTTAAGATTACACCCCCCTCTGGTACTTGTCCCCCAGAGGGGTGTGGTGCGAAGCGCTTGGCCCACCCCGTCGGCGGCCAAGCAGCGGAAACACCAATGGAAGAGAAGATAACGGTTTTGTGAGTAGCTTTCGACTACGGAAACCTTATCCCATCTACCAAATAGTGCAGATACGGGATTATTTTAGAAAATAATCTCGGGTGGATGGAGGGCGCGAAACGCGAAACGTTGGCGTCAGTCGCTGACTAGTTCTCGTAGAGTGCGGATGTGTGTTCTTACGAGTGTTTTTTCAGGTTACGTGACAAGCTGAGAATTGGTGGACAACGCCGGTGGCAGCAGAATACTGACGATTTTTTCGGCAAGTTTGGCTCCGCCCTTTTTTGGGAGGAGCAAAACCGCATACACTGTAGGCTGGTAAGGCCGATCAGTGACGCGATCAGGCAAAACTTTTGCTTTTGACCGAAAGGCGGGTCGATAGGCTGTTTTTACGGCCAAACGCGATTGAATTTTTTTAAAATTTTCCGACCGATCGAAAAATTTTTATTACGTTAAAACTGGGTGGTAGTTTCTGGGCGTATAATTAGTGACAGTGCAGTTTCTAGTGAACTTGTGAGTGCCCAGTGAAGATAAAAGAGATGGCGGGCACAAAAGATGATGGCAAGGTAGAATGGCACGGAAAGAAGCAAAGGGTAAAATGGCTAGAAAGCCAAGTAGCAGAGAGAGATTCGCTTTTTGAAAAGCGACAAACAGAGATAGACAACCTCCAGCAAAGAGCAAAGAATCAAGAAGCTGGAGGAAATGGTTAGTGCCTTGATGGCAAAACAACCGAAAACTTCTCCGGTGGAGAAAAAGAAGATCAATGACCAAAAAATGACGACAGCCGAGGTGATGGCCAGCACGTCTGGCATGGATTTCCCGACACTGGCGGAAGCAACGAAGGTGGCAAAGAAAGCCAAAGCAAAAAGGACGAAGCAGGCGGAGCCGATGCAGGCCGCCCAGGAAACGTTGAAGATAAAGGCCCCACCACTAACCACAATTGTGTGTCAGGATTGGTCTAAATTGTCCAAGTCTCTGACTGGAAAGACGATCAATTATACCAAAGCGAAGTTGACGAAAGAAGGAATTAAAGTCTTTGCCCAGACTGGTAATGACCATAGGGCATTGATAAAATTCCTAGATAGTAACAAATACAGTTACTATACCTACAAGCTAGCAGAAGACAAAAAGCATCAAGTAGTGCTAAAGGGTGTGCCAGAAAGCACCCCTATCGAGGACATAAAATAAGCTTTATGTAACCAAGGATTTGACGACGCGGAAATAGCAAGATTGCGATCCCGCAAAAAAGATACGAAAGGCCATCTACTCCCGATGGTCTTGGTAAAGACAAAAAATGATGATATTTTCACGCTGAAATACCTAGACAGGTTAGCTGTGAAAGTTGAAAGGAAGACCAAGCCTGATAGACCGGTACAGTGTTACCGATGTCAGCGCTTCGGTCATGTGCAGAGTAACTGCGGTTACACTGCACGGTGCGTCTGCTGCGGACAGGAGCACAGGAGCTCCGAATGTGGCCAAAGGAAGAGGATGCAACATGCATCCATTGTGGCGGTGCCCATCCTGCATCCTTTATGGGATGCAAGTTTGCACCCACAAAAAAGGGCTCGAAGAATATGAGGCGTGAGCCAAAAAGGCAAGAGCCAACAACGTCGCAAAGAAATGACACAATGTCTAGAAAAGACATTGAAGAAGCTATAAAACTCGCGGTAGAGACGTCCGTCCATGCCATTCTTGGCGCCCAAAATGCCAGGAAGAAGTAAAAGACCAGCTACCCTGAAGATCGGATCCTGGAACGTAAACGGGATCCGTAGTAAGAAAATAGAAGTCGAGCAGCTACTGTCTGACTATGAGCCGGACTATGAGCCCTGCAAAAAACAAAATGTCCGCCAGGATGAACTTCCTGAATTACCGGGCATTCAGATTCGACAGACCGAATCCAGTAGGTGGTGGCGTTGCCATCCTGGTTAAATGAAGTCTAGAATCTGAGCCATTGAGAGACAACGATGGCGAAATCGAGGCAATTGGAGTAAGGGTAGAGATGGCACATGCACCCATCGAGGTGCAGTCCGTCTACCATCCAGGAAGGCCTGAAGTGCTTTTGAGAGAAGACATCGAAGAACTCCTGCAGGGAAATGTAGGTAAAGTTCTGATCGGGGATTACAACTGCAAGTCACCCGGGTGGCAGAGCAGATTATATAACCCCAATGGAAGAAGGCTTGAAAGGTATGTGGAGGCTATGGGAGCAATTCTGATAGCTCCCGAAGAGCCAACGTACCAGCCAATGGAAAGACTACCAGATGTACTGGACATCGCGGTCATCAAGGATATCCCGGTGGATATTGACATTGAGACCGTACACGACGGGACATCCGACTACAACCCAATTTTTCTGAAATTGGGTTCTGGTGACGGATAAAGGGATGTAAAGGTGAGGAGCGGGGTGAACTGGGACTTGTTCCCGGAGAAACTCCACTCCAAAATCCAAATCTCAAAGATTAATACGACTGAAGAGTTGGAAAACGAAATGGAGATACTGGAAAAGGCTATCGTCGATGCAGTGGATGAATGCACGACGAGGGCGACAGAAAGGCAAACGCAGCACCCCTACGGACCTGTTCCTCAGTACATTCGGAGGATGATTAGAAGGCGTAGGGTACTGAAGAGAAGATATCGTGCCTATAGGACAGCAGATCTGGCCAGGGAGTTGACCAGATCTACAAATGTCCTGAGACAGGCACTGAAGAACCTCGCGGAAAAGAGGTGGTCAGATCGCCTGACTGAGCTTGAAAACTCGGATGGCACACTATGGGGAGTCCACAGGGCACTCAAGAGAGATCCAGAGGTAAGGATGATCCATGGAAGGAATGGACTGGCCTACACCGACGCTGAAAAGTCTGGCTATGGCCGACGCACTTGAAAGAGAGTGCGTCATCAACACACACGACGAAGATGACGAAAACCTCGAGAGGTTAGTCAAAAGTATGGTGAGGAACTTCCGCGAGAGGATTGGGCCCAGGCCGCCTCCGGAGTTTGCAACTCCGAAGAAGGTCAAGGGTATAATCCAGAAGATTCGGCTCAAGAAAGCTCCAGGGTGCGATGGTGTTACCAATCGCATGCTGATAAAGCTGCCGAGAAAAGGAATTGCCGCCCTTACCGCCATTGCAAACGCAGTCATCAGACTGCGGTATTTCCCGGATAGATGGAAATACGCAATGGTGCGATCGATATCGAAGCCAGGGAAAGATAAAAAATTTCCCCAAAACTACAGACCGATAAGCTTATTGCCATCAATAAGTAAGGTCGTAGAAAGAGTGGTTTTAAAGAGATTAGAGAAGGTGCTCGAAGATAATAGCATCCTTCCACCCGAACAGTTCGGGTTTAGAAAAAACCACTCGGCCGAAGATCAACTGTTATGTGTCACCGAATACATAACAGAAACGTTGGACAGGAGACACGGCGCGGCTATCGTCCTACTCGATGTCGAAAGGGCTTTCGACAGGGTATGGCACGATGGCCTGATCCACAAGATGATCGAGATGGGATTCCCGGAGTGGATCGTCGAGCTGATTGACTCATACCTAAGAGAACGAAGTTTCACTGTGAAAATGGGTGAAGTCAAATCGGCCAGAAGATGGGTGGAAGCTGGAGTGCCGCAGGAAGCGGTGCTAGCGCTCCACCTCTACAACATATACACTAGTGATATTCCGAAGAGGAATAGCACTAGGGTAGCACTGTATGCAGACGACACGGCCATCATGGCCGGGCACAAGAGACCGGACCAGGCCGTCAGGTACGTCCAGGAGCACCTGGACGATCTGACGGAATGGTTGATAGCCTGGAAGATCAAGGTGAACATCGCCAAGACACAGGCTATCTACGTCACGCAGAGAATGTGCAGACCCGGTCATAGGGGAAATAGAAGGAACTGGAAATAGAAGATGAAAGAGTAACATGGAAAGATACTGTAAAGTATCTAGATGTCACCATCGACAAGAGAATTTCATGGAGACTATATGCAAAGAACGCACGGTGTAAAGCCGTGGCAGTTGCGAAGAAGAGCTTACCCGCTAATTTGCAGGACGAGCAAATTAGACGTGAAGCTGAAGATCCTAATGATTAGATCATTAGTGAGAAGCGTCATGATGTACGGATCGATCGCGTGGGGCTACGCGGCAAAATACTACATCAAGAAACTGGAAAGCTACGAGAACAAGCTAGCGAGACTAGCTCTCGATACCCCCTGGTACATCTCCAATGTGCAGATACACAGAGAGATGAAGTGGACTCCCTTTAGGCAGTGCATGCACGAAAAGGCAGAGAAAGCCTTCCTGAAGATACGCGACCACCCTAATCAAGAACTGCGAAGGTTAACGGACTATCGTCCGGAAGACTTCGCAGCTTTGGGTGGCAGACGGCACAGAAGACCGAAACTCCAACTTTTGGAGGACTAGGTTGACTGCTGCCCAACCAAGGATCAACATCGAGGGAAAGGGACGCCACGTCCCGGTTTGGAAAAAAGGAAAATGGTGAAATGTGAAGTGAAAGTTTTCTCTTACAGGTACAGAGGTAAGAAAGATAATTTATGCCGAAACACCTTCAGTGTCATCGGCAAATAAAATAATATCTTAAGACTACATCCCCCTCTGGTACTTGTCCCCCAGAGGGGAGTCGTGCGAAGCGCTTGGCCCACCCCGTCCGGCGGCCAAGCAGCGGAAACACCAATGGCAGAGAAGATAATGGTTTTGTGAGTAGCGTTACGACTACGGAAACCTTATCCCATCTAACCAGCAGTGAAGTTTCGGGATTATTTTAGAAAATAATCTCGGGTGAATGGAGGGCGCGAAACGCGAAAATTGTCTCGTTGGACGCAGTCCAAAGAAGTATCAAAAAATTCGATATATATATATATATATATATATATATATAGATAAATATGTAAAAATATATATATATATATATATATATATATATATATATATATATATATATATATATATATATATATAGATAAATATGTAAAAATCTGATCTAAACTTTCTGTTCTGTTATTCGCTAATAAATAATATGTAATCTCCTGTCTTCCTCATATCATTCCATCTTAAGTTGGCTAAAGGGCTGTAGTTATTTTCCTCATCTTCTAGATCCTTTAAGTCCCCTTCCTCAAAACACTCTGTACATTCGATGTTGGCATTTGTAGAATTAAAGATGTAATCTTTTGGTTCTTATCAGTATTATCAGCTTCATTATTTTGTCCATATCCTCAGCCGTCTCCTGCGTTTCCAAGCTTCCTTTTTCCTACTATACATTTTGTGCCCCATTTGGTCACATGTTGACAATTACCTTGCCTTTTTTATCTACATAACCATTTTTTTGTCATACACAATTAGTTTTCTATAACTTATTCTTATCTGTTTTCAATTATTCTGTTTCACTTTAGCAGGTATTATAACTATTTTCTGGATTTTGTTTTCTTTTTTTGATTTCTATTATTTCTTTTTTCTATTCTATTCTTTCTATTTCTTCTTTCTATTTTTTCTATTTTTTCTTTTATATCCTGAAGATTCCTGAAGTTACTTTTCTTCTTGAAAATGTTCATCTTATCTATCATGTTTTCGATTTCGATTACACAAATTTAAGTTTATTTTTTCAAATTCTTGACATCTCCATTAGTTTAACAACATCTTTATTTAACATATTTAATGCATTGCTTTTAAATTTTAATTTTATGCCTGCATTAATCATATACCGGCGTATAAAAAATCAGTGTGTGTTCCTTTTTGTCCAAGTAAACTCGATATTGCTAGGAAACTTGAGATTAATATTTATGTGCACTCAATCAAGCATCTCTGAAATATAAATTTAATTACTTCTTTTATTTTAGTAATTAACATTGACACTAAAAAAAAAACTTTACAACTTTTGTCTTATAATTTGTATTGTTCGAATGGTACGTGTCATTATCGAGACTGCGTAATAACTTTATTATAAATATGTTGTTTCTATAATTATTTGTTTATAACAAAACGCAGAACAGTATTGAACATTGATATCAAATCGATATCCGATGTTCAAATATCGAATATCTGATGAGTTTTGTGTCAATAAAGAAATCAGATAAGACAAGGATGCATCCTATCACCAATTTTATTTAACATTTGTGGTGAATATATCATGCATAGAGGTTTCGAGGATTGGACGAGTGGTTTCAGTATTGGCAGTATTAAGATAATTAACTGAGATATACCAATAACACTTCTTACGAGACCAGTCGAGGAACTGACCTTAAACTTTCAATAGTCGCGCGCGGACTGTCGCTCCGCACCGGTTTTGTTTTGACAACAATTTCCATTGCACAGCCATCCAAATATTGCGCTTCTCAATACCATCCGGGATGAGTGTGTATTACTAGGCGACGTATTACTAGGCAACAAAACATATTAATTAATTTTTCTGTGTCCTTTTGATAAGGTATGTTCTTTTCGCTGTTTTTTTTTGTTGTCACCGTTACACATATACGGTTTTAGAATGGTGTCCTATGAAAAAGAAGAAGAGCAGCTACATACATTTATTGGAACAATGTTTCCAATCCTCTGATGGGAGGAATTACTCGTTGATGAATGTGATGAAAAGGACGAAGACGCCATTGAACTGAATATACATGAAACAGATAGTGAATAGAATATTTCAGGCAATGAATCGCGTGTTTTGCAAGAAGTTGTCCATTTTTCACAGGTAAAAATCAAACTACCAAATGGAGGAAAGACTGTTCTCCAAAATATTTGGTAACCCGATTAAAAAATGTAATGGCAATATTCTTTTCAGAAAATGTTCTACAAATTAATGTAAAAAATACAAATAAATATGTCCAGGCTGCTCAAGAACGATAATCTCTTGTTTGGGTTCTTGTATCTGGCTGGGGTAATGAAAAATAATCACTTGAACACTGAAGATCTTTGGGGTGTAGATGGCACTGGTATCGAAATATTTCGGCTTAATATGTCTCTACAAAGATTTCGATTTTTACTGAGACATTTGCAGTTTGACAGTTTTGAAACTGGCGAAGCTACAAAGTCTGTTGAAAGAATGACAGCGATTCAAGATAATTTTGAGATCTTTGTAGAAAAATGTAAACCTGCATTTACATCCGTTCATTATGTAACAGTTGACGAAAAGTTAGGAGAATTTAGGGATATATATATATATATATATATATATATATATATATATATATATATATATATATATATATATATATATATATATTTATTCCGTCAATACACACCCAACAAACTGAATAAATACGGAATAAAAATGTATGCTTTTTGTGGCCGCAAAATTTGTTATACTTGTAACTTGGAAGTATTTGTTGGCAAACAGCCTGAGGGTCCTTGGGAGGTCAATAATTCCTCAGATGTTGTTCGGGAAAGGATGTGTAAACCCATAAAAGAAAGTGGAAGAAACGCAACTACTGATAATTGGTTTACCAAGAATTAAGAATTTCAGGATGACTCTCGTAGTAATGGTTAGGCAAAATATAACAGAGCTTGTTGTTGAATTTACCCGCCAAGTAAATCGGCCTAGAAAGTCGTCAATATTTGCCTTTCCAAAACAAATTAAAATGTTTTGCGTATGTCAAGTCTACATCATAATGACCCTATTGGTAGTGAAACACATAAGCTAGACATAATAATGCTTACAATCAAACTAAAGGAGGAGTAGATACGGTGAACAAATTTTGCGCTGCTTCTAATTGTTCACGTGCCACTCGAAGGTGGTCAATGGTAATCTTTTACCCAATGTTAAATATTGCAGGTATAAATTACTTAGTTATTTAGAAGGCGAATGACGTAGATAAAAAAAATATGGAGAGAATTTTTGCGGAAACTATATTTTGAATTAAAACGTGATTACATAGGAATTCGCTCTACTGTATCGAATATACCAAGATCGATAAAACTAAGAATTATGGAGATTCTTGACATAAATGTATGTATTAGAAGTTTTGCATGTTATTTAAAAAAAACATTGTATTGAATATATTTGTATGTTCTTAAATAAGTATGCAATACAATAATTTACGTTTAATAGGTGCCTTTTTATTCCATAATTGTCTAACTTAATCACTACGTAGCAAAAATACGACGTTCTTTAATGACGAACTCGGAGTCCGTAGCGACCACTGATGTTCCAAAACCTAGTGCGACTACTTAAACGTTAATTATTAAAAAAAAATAAATGCCGTCTTTGCGGACTAGAAGTAAACGAGGAGAAAACGAAAATAATGATTATAGACTGTCAAAATAACACACGCCCAATATCATTTAAAAAGGGCAATTTAAGGACATTAGCCAATTTGTCATGAGATTAGAATAAAATACGAAAGGACAAGCAGTAGAATGCAGAATTTGCAGAAAATCTGGGAGAAGAAATTAATGAACCTACAAAGTTATCCCAAATTATTCATGAACGCATACTAAGACTCATAGGCCACATTGAACGCAGAGATGGCAATGCCACAGAAAAACAGATGACTTGTATCACCTGTTTTTCTGTACCAAGAAGTACCAGAGAACAAGTACCAGAGGGAGGTGTATCTTAAGATATCATTTTATGTATATCATGGTGCTTCAGCTTATTTTATCTTTACTTACTTCGTAACCTAAAAGGGAAGGCACATCCTGAAAGAGAAGCACTTTACCTTCACCTCACCAATTTCCTTTCTTTTTTTTCGAACGTGGGACTGGCGGTCCCAATTCTTACGGCGGAAGATCCCTCGTTGAACAGTCAACCTAGTCCTCCAGAATTTGGAGTTTCGGTCTCCTGTGCGTTCTGCCACCCAAAGCTGCTAGATCTTCCGGACGATAGTCCGTTAACCTTCGCAGTTCTTGATTTGGGTGGTCAGTAATCTTCAGGAAGGCTTTCTCTGCCTTTTCCTGCATGCACTGCCTAAAGGGAGTCCACATCATCTCTCTTTGTAGTTCTACATTTGAGATGTACCAAGGGGCGTTCAAAGACTGTCTCAGTATTTTGTTCTCATAGCTTTCAAGCTGTTTGATGTAGGATTTTGCCGCGTAACCCCACGCGGTCGATCCATACATCATTACACTTCGCACTAATGATTTTATCATTAGCATCTTGAGCTTTACATCTAATTTTCTTTTTCTGCAAATTAGCAGATAATCCATCTTCGTTACGCTCACGGTTTTTATCCGTGCGTTCTTGACGTGTTGACTCCACGTCATCTTCTTGTCGTATGTGGCGCCCAGATACTTTACGGTATCTCGCCACGCCACATTTTAGTCTTCTATCTCCAGTTGGCGTCCAGGTCTATTTCTTCTCTGCGTGATGTAGATAGCCTGTGTCTTGGTGACATTCTCCTTGATCTTCCAGGCTATCATCCATTCCATCAAATCATCCAGGTGCTCCTGGACGTATCTGATGGCCTGGTCAGGTCGCTTGCGTCTTACCATTATGGCGTTGTCGTCGGCATACAGGGCTAACCTTGTGGTATTCCTCTTGGGAATATCAGAGGTGTATATGTTGTATAGGTGGGGCGCTAGCACGGCTCCCTGCGGCACCCCAGCCTCCACCCATATTCGTGCTGATTTGACTGCACCTATTTTCACAGAGAAACTTGTGTCTCTTAGGTATGAGTCAATCAGCTCGGTAATCCACTCAGGGATTCCTGTCTCTATCATCTTGTAGATAAGCTCATCGTGCCATACCCTGTCAAACACTCTTTCGACATCGAGTAGGACGATTGCCGTTCCATGTCTTCTGCTCGGTGCTTCCGCTATGTATTCTGTTACATATAACATCTGATCTTCCGCAGAGTGATTTTTTCTAAACCCAAATTGCTCGAGCGGAAGGATGCTGTTATCTACGAGCACCTTCTCTAATCTCTTTAGAATCACTCTTTCTACGACCTTGCTTATTGATGGTAATAAGTTAATCGGCCTGTAGTTTTGCGGGAACTTCTGCTCCTTTCCTGGCTTTGGTATCATTTTTACCGTTGCATATTTCCATCTATCTGGGAAATACCGCAGTCTAACGACTGCATTAGCAACGGCGGTGATGGCTGCAATGCCCTTTCTGGGTAGCTTCTTCAGCATGTGATTGGTTACACCATCGCATCCTGGAGCTTTCTTAAGCCTGATTCCGTGGATAATTCCCTTGACCTCCTTCGGAGTTGTAAACTCCGTCAGCGGCCTGGGTCCTCTCTCGGAAGCTTCTTACTGTTCTTCTGACTAACCTCTCATGGTTTTCGTCATCGTCGTCGTGCACATTTATGATGCACTCTCTTCGTGCAGCATCTTCGGCTCTAGTCTTTTCTTGAGTGCCCTGTAGACTCCCCATCTTCGTTGCCGAGCTCAGTGAGGCGGTCATTCCACCTCTGCTCGGCAAGGCCCTTCAGAGCTTTTCTCAGGACGTTCGACGACCTGGTCAACTCCCTGGCCAGATCGGCCGGTCCTGTTTGCTCTGTATCTTCGCTTTATGGCCCTACGCCTTCTTATCATCCTCCGTCTGGAGTGAGGAATAGGTCCGTAGGGATGATTCGATGGCATTTCTATCCTTTTAGTCGTGCAGTCTTCTACTGCATCGACTATGGCCTTTTCCAGTATCTCCACTTCTTGCTCCAACTCCTCGGTTGTATCAATCTTCGGGATTTGGATTTTGGAGTGGATCTTTTCTGGGAACATGTCCCAGTTGACCCACTTCCTCACCACATGATCCCTGTATCCGTCACCAGAACCCAACTTTAAGAAAATCGGGTTATGGTCGGATGTCCCGTCGTAAGCAGTCTCGATCTCCATATCCAATGGGATGTCCTTGATGACTGCGATGTCCAAGACGTCCGGCAGTCCTTCTATCGGCTGGAGGCTATGGGAGCAATCGTGATTGCTCCCGAAGAGCCCACGTATCTTTCAAGTCTTCTTCCGTTGGGATTATACAACCTGCTATGCCAACTCAGTGACTTGCAGTTAAAATCCGCTACAAGAACTTTCCCTACATTTCCCTGTAGGAGTTCTTGTATGTCTTCTTGTAGCAGCTGGTCATGCCTACCGGGGTGGTAGACGGACTGCACCTCTATGGGTGCACGTGCCATCTCTACCTTGACCCCGATGGCTTCGATCTCATCTTCACCATCACAAAGTGGTTCAGATTCCAGACTTCGCCTGACGAGGATGGCAACGCCACCCCCGACAGGATTCGGTCTGTCGAATCTGTACGTCCGGTAGTTCGGGAAATTAATCCTGAACTCATCCGGACATTTAGTTTCTTGCAAAGCAAGAATATCCGGATCGTAATCTGCCAGAAGTTGTTCAACTTCTATCTTCTTGTTCCGAATCCCGCTTACGTTCCAGGATCCGATCTTCAAAATAGCCGGTCTGTTGCTTCTACTTAGCATTTCGTGCTTCAAGTATTGCGCGGACGCTCTGCTCCACCGCTTGAGTTATTATCGCCTGCATGTCCTCTCTAGACATGGTGTCCTTTCGCTGTGTCGTTGGCTCTTGCCTTTCCGTCTTCCTCCCTTTTTTCGTGGGAGCATACTTGCATCCTAGGTAGGATGCAGCATACTCTCCACCGCAATGCACGCACGTTGCCTTTACATCACGCGATCGCGTACACTCGGAACTACGGTGTTCCTCACCGCACTTTACACAACGCGCAGGGTAACCGCAGTTACTCTGCACGTGCCCGTAGCGCTGGCAGCGAAAGCACTGCACAGACCTGTCTGCCTTTTCCTTCCTTTCTACCTTCACGGACAATCTGTCCACAAAGCGAAGGTTATAGAAGGTTGGATGTTTTCACCAGGACCATGGGGAGTGCATGGCCCTTGGTATCTTTCCTGCATGAGCGTAACCTCGCGACTTCGGCGTCTGCGAAGCCTTGCTTCTCTAGCGCCGCCTTAATCTCTTCAACTGGTGTGTTTTCCGGCACTCCTTTTAGGACTGCCTGAAGCTTTTTCTCCTCACATAACGTGTACGTGAAGAAGTTACACTTCTTCTGCCCGCAGATCTTGGTTAAGGCTCTATAATCACTGGCCGTTTGAAGAAATACTTTGATTCTCTCTTTTGTTTTGGCCTTCGTGTAGCCTATCTTCTTTTCCGTCAATAATTTGGAGAAGTTCGACCAGTCCGGGCAGGCCACGGTCACTGGTGGAACTCCTTTTGGGGTCTGCGTTTCCTCTTTCTGGGCAGGTTTCTCAATCGCTACCCTTTTCGCTTTCTTCTGTCTCTTCATCGCTTTACCGGAGTCCCTGATGGTCGGGTACTCCGACTCCGATGTATCGTTCTCCTCCTCAGTCGAAACTGCCGGACGTTTTTTGGCGTTTGGTACGCTGGATATACCAGCTACCGCTTCCGCCACAGTCTTTTTTGCTTTTTTACAGCTGCTTACTTTGGTAGTAAGCGCATTAACCATTTTTTCCAATTCTCTGATCTTTTCTTGAAGTTCATCTATCTGAACTTTCTGCTTTTCCAGAAGGTTATCCCTTTCGGCTACCTGGTTTTCCAGCCAGCGTACCTTCTGTTTCTTGCTGTACACTTCTTGTGCCTCTTGCTTATCTTTCACAGCCTTTCCCATCGCGGCTTCTGAAAAACAAACACTTTCACAATACTGGCACTGTCACAAAATATTCTTTCGCCGTCCGCGAGGTCACGGACACGAACAATTTTCGTTCGGTTTTTTGCCCTATCTCACCCGCCGAAAAATATTTATTTTTCCGATCGCGCCCACAGTCGTTCTTACCAAACGAACTGTGGATTTTTTCGGTTTACTCCGCCCAAAAAGTGGGAGGAGTCAACTCGCCGAAAAATTTTCGCTGCTGTCTCAGGTGGCGTTGAAAAACGCCTGTCGTCTCTGCTTGGCACCAAACCTAACCTGCAAAGGACACTCGAGAAAAACACAACCGTTCACCCCGTGTACTAATCGCAGACTGTTAGGTCGATATTCCTCGTGAATTGCTTATACAGCGTTCTTTTTTTTTAATGTAGTTACTTTATATATTTATATATATATATATATTTATATATATATATTTATATATACATATATATATATATATATATATATATATATATATATATATATATATATATATATATATATATATATATATATATATACATATATATATACATATTTATATATATATATATATATATATATATATATATATATATATATATATATATATATATATATATATATATATATATATATATATATATATATATATATATATATATATATATATATATATATATATATATATATATATATATGATTATGATTGAATGGTGTGTTCCTTGTCAGGGTTGTTTGTTGGTTTTTCTCCTACTTTGTGGTGCTTCTTTTCCTCATTCCATGCTTTCGGTGTCTGGAATGTTGTTTTGCTGGTGGGGGCTAGTACCTGGGCGGAGTTACTCAGTTCGCTCCGCCACTAGCCTTGATTGATTGATTCCATTTGGAATCGCTCTGATTACAGCATCTATTGTCCAGTTAGGCTAACTGGGACATTCAATCAGAAGCATTCATACAGTGAGGACGTATTTTCTGCGCTCCCATTGGCTAATGTGTTCTGATACTATCCAAGTGCAACTACACGTGGTTTCAACAAAGAATATTCCGGAATTAGGTTGTTTCTGTAGAAACGATCTATTTTCCAAAGTTTTTTAGTGCGGATTATATCGCTTCAGTGCGATACGAGTGAAGTGGAGAGTGTTGGACATATTTTTCACAGGTTTTCCTCGACGATCCTGGCCGGTAAGTGATAGGATAGTCTTTTGGGCATAAATCAAGCATTAATAATATCTTAAGGCGTTTAAATTTTCAATACAGCGCCTTATGCGCTGTTTTTGTCTTTTTACACTGCTTTTTTATCTTATTGTGATTATTGTTTTGGCATAAATGGCACTCGTGTTACCGGGTCCGTCCAACGGACCCGATGACGTCATCACAGCCCTTCAGGCTGAGTTACTGCAGGCCCGTAAGGATAATCACGGGCTAAATGAGACAATTTTTGAGCTTAAGGAGCTCATAAAGCAACTGAAAGACCAGGTGGCTTCGCTAAATGCGAAAATCGACAACCTGGAAAGGACAGAGACCGCCCGCACCAACGGGTCGAAAATTTTACCAAAAAAGGAGACCGCCAGCACCAAAGGGTCGGCTAAAATATTAAAAAAGGAGACCGGCCGCACCAACGGGCCGGCGCCTAAAGAAGGAAAAGAGACGGCCTGCGCCAAACAGCAGGAAGAGAAGAAATTAGCCAGCGGCGATGGGAAACTGAGCGAGGCCGATTTCCCGCCACTAAAATCGCCAAAAGGCATCAAACCGTCGAATATTCCGGTGACATCCAGAATGGAATTGGAACAAAGCGAAGGTGAAGCTGTCTCCACTGGCGGAGACTCCTCAGATTCTGACTTTGAGGTCAGCACTGGAAGGAAAAGGCGATGCACCAAGCGAAATAGGCCGTCCTCTGAAGAAGAGAGACAGCCAGAGCAGGCATTGAAGAAAAGACCCGTCGGAGAGGCGGGCCCCAGCACCACACCAACCCCGGTAGCCAAAGAGGCCACCGCAAAGAAAACACCGGTTGCGAAGACCGAAAAAGTCCCGCCGGTGATACTACGCAGCAAAGCGCAGTATATGAAGGTAATGACCTTCATACTTAAAGAGAAGATCGGCACCGACAAGGCGCTGAATCGCCCCGAAGGGGTCAAGATTCAGCCAAGAACGTCAACCGATTACAGGAAGTTGACGGCGTTCCTGGATGGGGAGAAAATTCCCTACCATACGTTTTGCTCTAAAGACGAAAAACAGCTCCATGTCCTGCTCCGCAACATCGTGGAAACGGTCACGGAGGACGAGGTCAGAGAAGAGCTCGTCGAACTAGGCTTCACTCCATCCAAAGTCCAGAGATGGAGAAACAAGAAGGGACCATTAGCAATGGTACATGTCATCCTCCCCAAGGCACAAAAGGGGATATATAACGTGAAGTTTCTGGTGCACCAGAAAATTAAAGTGGAGAACGTACGTTCCAACGGTGAGACCTCGCAGTGTTTCAACTGCCAGGTATATGGGCACACGGCCAAGAAGTGCCACGCCCCACCAAAATGCATGAGGTGTTCCATGAACCATGCCTCAAAAGACTGCAAAAAGCCGAGGAACATTCCGGCTAAATGCGCTAACTGCGGTGGTCCTCACCCAGCAAACGCAAAAACATGCCCAAGGAAACCCCCGAACAGGTTGGAGGGCAAGAAATCACAGGATTCCGCTCCGGTCAAAACTCCGCCGAAGATTCCACCCCCTACATTCGTCTGGGGGACCCAAAACAATAGGAAAACCCCGGTCGAGGCGACGGTCGCCCCGACACAGGCCACTCCCCCAAAATTCCAGTTGCCGGACTTCTCCGCGATGATGGAAAACATGATGCGTCAGATGGCTGCCATGGTACAGCAGCAACTGAACGCAGCACTAGCCATGTACCAACCCGCCAATGAATAATAAGGATTCATTGCGCGTTGTCACTTGGAATTCCAACTCCCTGAACGGGAAAAAGTTGGAACTAACGGCGTTTCTAGAAGACCACGGCATCGACGTAGCCCTGATTCAGGAAACTTTCCTCAAGCCGAGCCAACGGTTCGGCGTGAGGAACTTTTGCTGCTATAGGGAGGATCGCCTCGGCGGAGCGAAGGGTGGTCTGATGATTCTCGTCAGGAGAGGAATCAGACACAACCTTTTGCCCCCGACGGGCTTTACTTCCTCAGAGGTGATGTCGGTCCAAGTGGCTCTAGAAGGTAGTCCACTAAACCTATCTTCATGGTACCAGAGATCCTGCAACAACTTCGATTCAGGTGAAGTGAGCAGGTTCCTGACTAACAACACTCCATTCATCATTGGAGGGGACTATAACGCTCATAACCAAGTGTGGGGTTCGAGATGGATAAACAAGAGGGGCGCTGACCTGTTATCTATGGCGGATAGATACGGGCTGAACCTGCTTGTCCCGGACGAACCATCCCGTCTCGACAGCTTCTTAGATTTCTTCATCGTGAGAAATCTAACGAATCATTGCACCGTCCAGGTTGTTCACGAGCTTACGTCGGATCATTACCCGGTCATTCTAACCATAGGTACCAAGGTGGACACCTTCCCACCGCGAAAGGTATCTAACATCAGTTGGAGCAAATTCCAAGAGCATTTGCAAAACAGCGGGCCCAACCCGCGCATTGATAACGTTCAGCAGCTAGAGGATGCGGTCGAGAAACTAACTAAAGATATATTAGAAGCCACGAAAGTGGCGACTAGCTTCAAGACGGACCCTTCTCGGACCACCTTAGACATTCCGTCCGAGGTAAAAGAGAAGATCCGTCTGAAAAACCGACTATACAGACGTTATCGACTGACTGGCGACCCTGAGCTCGGGCGGCGTGCAAACGAAGCCAAAAGGGAGTCCCTACGGGCTCTCGAAGAGTTCAGGATTGACAGATGGGACGATTTTCTAGCGTCAATCGACAGGGCCGATCGACCGATTTGGAAAACGGCCAATCTCTTGGTGGGAAAGGCGAGAGCGCCGATTCCTCCCCTGAGGACGGGTGATACTCACGCCGTCACGGGGGCGGAAAAAGCGGAGCTCTTCGCCGTGACCTACCAAAAGCAGATGACCTCTCTTCGGCCTTCAGCCGAAAAGAGGACTAAAGTTGAACAGTTCAGGAAAGAAATTCTATCTTACCAAGGAACTCCTAATCCCGGCTACTTGATCAGCCAAATAGTCTCGCCGAAGATAATACACGATATTATCCGAGGTTTGAAATCTAGAAAAGTTCCTGGTCGCGACCGCATCTCTCCGATGCAGCTGAAACGGCTACCAAACAAGCAGATAGCTCAGTTGGCAAATATTGTCAACGCTTCTTTCAGACTTCAGCACTTTCCAGCTATATGGAAACAAGCCCAAATCATAGTAATCCTGAAAAAAGGAAAAAGCCCAAGAGAGCCAAGTAGCTATAGACCCATTAGCTTGCTTAGCGCACTCGGCAAGGTCGTCGAGAGGGCGATTTTACGCGCTCTCAACTTCGTTCTTGCCGACAAGAACATACTGCCGGACGAACAGCTCGGTTTCCGAAGGGGGCATGCGGCCGTCCACCAGGCGGCACGGCTCGCGACGGAAATCAGGCAGGGTTTCGGTGGTAGGCGCCACACGGGAGCAGTCTTCTTAGACCTCTCGCAAGCCTTCGACAGAGTCTGGCATCTCGGACTCATAGTCAAGATGCTCAGGCTGGGTATACCAACAGACCTAGTCAAGCTATTGGCATCGTTCCTGACTGGACGCACCTTCCAAGTGCTCGTCGATGGTACTTTGTCTTCAGTCCAGCGAATCGAAGCGGGAGTACCGCAAGGATCCCCTCTTGCCCCAGTAATCTTCAACGTCTACATGGCGGACTTTCCTAAAATTCCGCATGTAAAGACTGCATTCTATGCTGACGATACCGCTTTTTATACGTCAGCCACCGGAACCTGGCTGATCACAACCAGGCTCCAAAAGCAGACGTTAAAAGCCCTAAAATGGCTAGCCTATTGGAGGCTAGCAATAAATCGCAGCAAAACCCAGGCTGTCCTCTTCACAAGAAGACAGCCGATAATCAGACAGAATATCCGCATCTACGGAGTCCCCATCAAATGGGCCAGATCGGCACACTACCTGGGCCTTGAGTTCGACAAGGCCCTCACGTGGGTGCCGCACCTAAAGAAGGTAACCGGGAAAGCAAGAGCCATGGCTCGTCTGCTTTACCCCCTAATGAACGGCAAAAGTAAGCTATCGCTGAACATCCGAATAACCTTGTATAAAATCATGGTCCGATCCGTCCTCACCTACGGATCTCAGGCCTGGTTTCCGTACCTCCCCCCAACGTCGATTGCAATTCTGCAATCGTTCCAGTCACGCGTTCTTCGCACGTTAGTAGGTGCCCCATGGTTTGTAAGGAATGCGCAAATCCATCGGGAAACTGACATACCAGTGATTCAGACATTCCTGTCCAGACTTCTGGACAAATTCCTAGCGACGGCGTCCCTTTCGGACAATCCGCTAATCAGAGCCACGGCAGCTTCATTGCCGGCCGTTGCCCCAGTATGACCATCCTCTTCGGTCATCACCTCCATGCCTAAAGGACGGCAGCTAAAACCCTTCGAACAAGCGACATTGTCGTGACGTTCGAAAAATCAGTGAATACAAGTCAGGGCCTTCGGGTCAACTTAACCTCCAGGACAAGAAGAAGAAGAAGCTAACTGGGACAAGATGCTAATTTGTTCAAGGCCGGTTTTCGCCCCCCTGATTTGATTTTTCATCGCTCGTACCTCCTGCAACAGCTGCCGGAAGTTGCAGATCTCGTTTAGTTCTCTGATTTCCCGGATGCATTCCTGGAAATCTGTGAACAATCTGAGATCTGCTGCGGTAAGTTGGTTGGCTTTCAGTGTTGTCATCAGCATTGGTTCGGGTGCGGTGCTCGGTCCTGGCGTCGGTGTTGTGGTTGATCCTCTCAGTGTGGACGACTATGTCGCGCCTTTGTGGGTTTGTGTTGGTGTCGGCTCGTCGGTGGGCCGGGTCTGATTTTCCTTTTTGGCTGCTGCTGCTGCCGCCTTGGGGTTGATTTTCTTTAAGTACTCCAACAGCTTGGGGCACTTCCTGTAGTTGGCTGCGTGGTTTCCCGCACAATTACCGCACTTTAAAGAGATGTGTTCGTTCACACCCCTCTTCCGTTGGCACTGATGGGGAAAGCGTTCACCCGCGCACTTAACACACACGCACTTTTTGTGGCAATTCGCTGCACCGTGCCCGAAGGCCTGGCAGCGAAAGCACTGGGTGTGGGAGGTCATACGGTTGTATAGCTCCCACTTTAAGATGTCGTTGTTCAGCGATTTGATTCTTTATACATTCGCGAGATTCGTTGATTTGTCCATCGTCACCAGGTAAGAATGGCTTGCGCTGTTCTTACTCTTGAGATAGACACACGTGTTCACCCGCACATTTTTTTGTAAAAGTTCTCTTTTCACTTCCTCTGTGTCTAGTGAAGGTGGTCCTTTGAAGACTATTTTCTTTGGCTTGGTGGCACGGTTGGCGTACGTATAGAATTCGTACCCGTGCTCGTCCAGCTCGCTGGTGATCTCCTTGAATGCTGACTGCGATGCTGTGTACAGTCGTATACCCTTGGTTGTATACTTGGTCAGGTACTCCTCTTTGTCCAGCGTTGTCTCCACCGCCGACTTGAAGTCCCTGTAATTGATTGCCGTCGTAATTACTATCGGCGGCGGCTTTGTCCCTCTTATATTGCCCCTTTGTCGGGTCTCGGGAGGGTCGTCAGGTAGGGCTGTCAACGGTTCATACCTGTTCGATATGACCGTGGCAGGTATCTGGCGGACCTTTTTGGCGGCGGCTCTCTCAGGGCCGATGGCTAGACTACTGGGTCCGGCGCCGGCTTGGCTGGGTCCGGCGACGGCTGGGCTGGCTGCTTCCTCATTTTTCAGCGGTCGACGGAGTTATAATCACCCTATATAATAAATTGCATCAATGATAAAAGCATATCCTATAAAACTGCAATATTAGCTTTTTTAAAGTTCATCAGCATTTTATTTTTATAAATACTTTTGAATGTAAATCAAAGACAGCAGTTGTTGTTATTAGTGCAGTACGCACTTCACCAAGTTCCAATAAATACGTTTAAAGCCGCTTTTGTGTTTTTTTAAAAAGAAAATTTCCAAAGGCGAGAACAAAACTGGCGCAGTCGGTAGGATAGTGTTAACGGATTCGATAGTGTATCGCACACTAAAAGAATTCGGTTCGTTTCAACGATTTATGGCATAAAATCGAACAACTTGGTGAAGCAACATGGCTCAAGGCTAGGGAACAAGGTACAAGCATCGACCTACAGTCCTATTGGCACGAGTTCAAGGAACAAGCATCGTCCGAGAAACTCATACATAAGACAACTTAGAGAAGAGACAGGCATCGCTCATCTTATTGGGAAAACTAGATTTAAGGAATGGTCCACTACATCTTATTGCTGTAAGTGCATCCTAATTTTCATTTCCTAAATTTTTGCCCATTTTATATTGATTACTTTTTGTTTCCTAAACTGGAAGACATTTATAGTTTACTTAATAATATTAGTTTAAAAGATAAGGAACAAAATACAATAATGACTACTCCAAACTATGCTCTTATCCGTTATCAAGCCAAAAATATTCCAAATTTTGACGGTAACTCTAAACAAATTACACGATTTATTAATGCATGTGAAAATTTTTTGAATAACCACAGAGACAGAAGGAATGCAAACGCACCCGTCAACGTGTGTCTATTTGACACAATATTAAGTAAATTAGTAGGTAGGGCAGCTGATTTAATTGCCTCACGAGTGGAACTACATAGTTGGGAACTTGTTAAATCATCAATAATAAGTACATTTTCCGATCGCAGATCTATTGATTGCATTGTCCAAGATATAATAACATTAAAACCAGAAAAAAACGAAACACCTCAATTATTCGGCTTAAAATTGCAAGATGCAAGGAGTCTTTTATTTTCTAAAATAAATATGAGTGAAGATAGTAGAGAAATAAAACTTTTAAAAATCTCGGAGTACGAAAACATAGTTCTTAAAACTTTCATAAATGGCCTTGATTATAACATGCAGTTAGTAGTCCGGTTGAAAAATCCAAAATCACTAGAAGAAGCGATGAGTTTTGCAGAGGAAGAAGAAAATTTCTTGTATTTTAAAAACCGCGGAAACATTAATAAAATAAATATAAATTTAGCACCTCCAATGCAAACTCCAAGAGTTTATAATACACCCAAGAGTTATACTGCGAACGCACCCGACCCTGTACGTCATTCTTACAATACACCGATACAACTACAAAGGCCCAGCTTCAACAATCAGCAATTCTTACGATTCGGACAATGGGGTCCAAGAAACCCAAATTTTAACCAAAATATACCAAAACTTATCCAAAGAGAGAATAATTTTAATAACTTTAGACCGCAATATAATAATCAAAATAATTTTCGCGGAGTAAAAAGACAAGCCACTTCGTCGGTCATTCGAACAAACAAACCCAAACCGATGGATACATCCAGCGGAAATGCCAGATTCCATGTCAGTCGACCACAACATTTAGGTCAAAATCAACAAAAATATATGGTTCGAGAATTGTTTAACCAAACAATTGGTCCTTCCAACAATAATGGAGAAATTGCGGGAAACCAAACATTGCCAAGTAACGATTATTCCCTGAATAGGCATGAAGCGAGCGATCATACGAACAATCAGTACGAGAATTATTAATATTATGATACAGAAAACAACGAAAATTGGCATGATCAATATCCTATTTGTGATATTGATAATAATTGCCCTGACGATTTCTGCTATCAGCCAGAATATGAAAATTTTCAGGACGCCCCGAATATAAATCAAACGAGTTGATATATTTAAACACATATACTAGTGCCGATTTACCAGTAATCTTCTTACCCGAAATAAATGCAAAATTTTTAATTGACACACGTAGCGGTAGAAGTTTTTTTAAGCCACAAATATCGTATCAATTATTTCCTAACTTCATTGAACAAGAAACCTTTATTGTAAAAACAGCACACGCCACATCTACTCATGGAGAAGTCATGAATATACCGATATTTTCTTCTTTCAATCATCCTGGAAATCATAAATTTTATCTCTTCGATTTTTCTCCTAAATTTGACGGACTTTTAGGTATTGATTTTTTGACGCACATAGGCGCTAACATTAATTTAAAAGACTTCTGTTTGCAATCACAAAAGGCTACTATACCTTTGTATTATCAATGTAATAAAAATTCGAAAAATGTCTTTAAAGGAGTTGAATTCACCGTACCTACCCGTAGTTCTCAAGTCATAAAAATACCTGTAAGTAAATCGAACGGAATCGGTATTCTAAGTTATACGAACCTTGGCCAAGCAGAAATTCCCGAATCTTTAGTTACCATCAAAAATTTCAGCGCAAATATAATAATAACGAACTCAAGAGAAAATCCAATCGAAATTAAAATTTTCGAACCTTTACCTGTCGAAATTATAAAAGAAACAGAAGTCCTTTTTGTCGAAAAAATGGAAACTAACATCGAATACGACCAACGCATGGACAATTTAGCAAAGCAAAATCTCAAAAATATTCGGCTAAAGCATTGCAATGATGAAGAATATAAAACTCTTAGGAAACTTTGTTACGAATATCGTGACATTTTTTATTGCGAAAACACACCCTTACGTTCACAAACCAAATAAAGCACCAAATAAAATTAACCGATGAAACACCGATTTTTATTAAAACTTATAGATACCCCCATGTTCATAAACAAGAGGTAGATTCGCAAATATCCAAAATGTTAAAAAACGGCATAATACAATATTCAAATTCACCCTGGAGCAGTCCTATTTGGATTGTACCAAAAAAATTAGATGCGTCTGGGAAACGAAAATGGAGGATCGTTATCGATTACGGGAAATTAAATGAAAAAACTATCGATCAAAAATTTCCACTTCCCCAAATAACAGACATTTTAGACAGACTGGGAAAAGCTCAATACTTTACCACTTTAGATCTAACAAACGGTTTTCATCAAGTCGAAATGGATCCAGCCGATATTCAGAAAACAACCTTCTCTACTGACACCGGACATTACGAATTTCGTCGCATACCTTTTGGGTTAAAAAACGCACCGGCGACATTCCAAAAGATAATGAACAATGTATTGCGTGGACTTCAACACACTTTGCTCGGACTTTTGTTTGGACTCGACATCTTTGCAAGGGCACATCGATAGACTAAGAGAAGTTTTTAACCGTCTCAGGCAATCAAACCTTAAAATCCAATTAGATAAGAGTGAGTTTCTTCATAAAGAAGTTACTTATCTAGGCCATAAAGTTACCAGCGAATGCGTTATGCCAAACCCGGACAAATTAGACGTGATAAAGAGATTTCCTATACCTAATACCAGGAAAGAAATTAAATCTTTGTTAGGACTGACTGGTTATTACCGCCGTTTTATTAAAGATTTTGCAAAAATTGCCAAACCTCTTACCCTTTGTTTAAAAAAAGATGCAAAAATAATTCATTCACCTGCTTTCATAAAATCTTTCAATCACCTTAAAAATCTTCTAATGAATGCTCCAATCCTAAATTATCCAGACTTTTCCAAACCATTTGTATTAACAACCGACGCATCGAATATAGCCCTAGGAGCTGTACTTTCACAAGGCAACCCCCCTCATGATCTCCAAATCGCTTTTGCATCCAGGACGCTGAACGAGACTGAACAACGTTATTCAACAATAGAAAAAGAACTTTTGGGAATTGTATGGTCATGCAAATATTTCAGACCATACTTATATGGAAGAAAATTTAAGATATACACAGACCACCGATCTCTAGTATGGCTTTTTAACTTAAAAGAGCCTAACAGCAAGTTCGTTCGCTGGCGATTAAAGTTAGAGGAATATGATTACGAAATCATATACAAAAAGGGCAGTCAAAACACTAACGCGGATGCTCTTTCACGGATCCAACTAAACACAATTAACGGTGACCCGACATATAACTGTCCAGGTGATATCGATAAAGATATCGAAGAATTTCTAAAAATCATCGAATCGAGCCCTGCAAACCAAGACGATATCGATCGAGTAAAAAAGGAAATAGAAGAATCAAGTCGACCTAGAATTAATATTATCTCAGATATACAAATACGTCCTCCTACTTCCCAATTACCAATAGAAAAAGCGTATAACACTGATCATACTATTCATACCACAAATTCCGATCAAAACTATACGGCAATGTCCTTATTAGATGAAATCATTAACAACAAAGCAAATCAAATTATAATAAAGAAATCTCCTTATGATCCTTATATAAAAATTGAACGCAAAAACTTCGACGGACACAAAATTATTTATGCAACTTTACCGACAAACCCTCAACGGATAACAAACCTCTTAAAGGAAAATTTGACTGAAAAACGTATATTCTGAATACGTTCATAACCATAAGAATAACACAAAAATTTTATACAATAAAATCGCAGAAGAAACCCAACAACATAAACAAAAAATAATCGACAAAATCAATCAAAAGAAAAAGAACATACATCCACAGATAGGCTCTCAAGTTTACAAAAAACCAGATCCACGAGCAGGAAAACTGAAAAAGAAATATCTAGGTTCTTTTATCTTAACAAAAATCTTAGATAATCATAAAATTGAAATCGAACACCCGAAAACAAAAAAAATAAGGAAGTTCTGCACATCAATGAAACTAAAATAACACCGATTGTTGCAGATGGACCTGCACCGTCTTAACAGCAGAGGTAAAATTCCACAATCTTAACAACTATCCAGGAATGCTACTCTTCAAGAAAGGAATCGCAAAAATTACATCAAATCATTGGACTTTTATCCAAAATTTTGATATGGAACCAATAGTTGATGAATTCCACTCTCTAAAAGCTCAATCACAAACTCTTCTAGCAGCCTTAGCAAATAATAACGACTATCAGCAAGAATATTACAAATCGTTTATTTCGTTAAGTTCGACAGAAAAACAAATAGAAACCCTAATAAATCAAATAGTGCTACATGAAAAAACGTATCGAAATAAAAGAGGATTATTCAACCCTTTAAGTTCATTCATTAAATGTATCACAGGGAATCTTGATCAAAGGGACGCAGAAATAATCGAAGCTAAATTTAAAAATCTACAAAGCAATCAAAATAAATTGGGAATTGATGAAGAAAACCGCATCACTTTATTAACGAAAGCTCTTAATAATATTAAAGATATGATGTCTAATATTACGCATAATCAACAGCAGTTGCAAATAAGAATATCACAAATTGAACAAACAATCAAAGAAGTATCTATACATGAAACCAATGATCATCAATATTTACAAATTTATACCCATATTAATCAGATAACTATGTTGTATCACTCGATATATAATTTACTTGATAAAGTTGAAACAGCAATTACCTTCTCAAAAATTAATATTTTGCATAATTAAATTATTGATCCTAATGAACTTTTGTTAGAAATAAGAAAACTCGAAAATTATTTAGATCCAAAAATACTACCCTTGACAACAGAAGTTCAAAATGTTTTAAAATTTGAAAAATTAATCGAAATAAAATGCTATTCTAAAGGTTATGAAATTACGTTTTTATTAGAGCTTCCATTAGTGGAAACAGGAAGATATCAATATTACCATCTTTACCCTCTACCTGTTCCGAGTAACCATACTTTCATAGTCAACATACCTTCTGAACCATACCTAGCACTTAGTGATAAAACTTATTCATACCAAAATAAAGAATGTCTAGAAACATCCTTGAATGAATATATATGCAGATATGCTTCTAGCAAACCACTTGGAGATAACAACCCCTGTGCAGTGAGCCTGTTAAAATATATGTCACATAGTACCTTATGCCACTCGTTTAACATTGAGCTACGAGAAGTCCAAGTTACACCAATTATCGACGATAAATGGATTGTGACCACACCAATGGAAATCCTTGCCCATTCGATGTGCCATAAATCAGAAGAAACCATCCCTCTTTTCGGCTCTTACCTTATAGAGTCATCAGCAGGATGTAAGATGTATCTAACAATCTCGAGAGCTATACTTCAAGTAACATACCATTCCAAGGTATGATTTTGCCCAAGTTAAACTGGTCAATCATCCAAAGGAAAGAAGCCAAATTCAATCCACCATCCCTGGATTTCAAATTCATCAACCTCAAGGCTAACGATGAGATCTAATACAGCCTCAATCGCCAAAAAGAAGACCTTCAACAGATGTCATCCGTTATCTATACAAATAGAACAAGTGTTTGGACAATTTTGATTTATGTGTTTATTCTTATAACAATTATGTTTCTATTATATAAATATTATTCTAAAAGAAAGGTTTCAAAAAATGTTACAAATAATGACGAGTCTATTGAAAATATAGAATTTTAACTTTGAAATTCCTACCAAAAGGTTGTACTTTCATCTTAGGCAGGAGGAGTTATAATCACCCTATATAATAAATTGCATCAATGATAAAAGCATATCCTGTTAAACTGCAATATTAGCTTTTTTAAAGTTCATCAGCATTTTATTTTTATAAATACTTTTGAATGTAAATCAAAGACAGCAGTTGTTGTTATTAGTGCAGTACGCACGTCACCAAGTTCCAATAAATACGTTTAAAGTCGCTTTTGTGTTTTTTTAAAAAGAAAATTTCGAAATGCGAGAACAAAACTACGGGTGTTTGCGCTTGGATCGCCGTCCCGACGCCGGGAGGAGAACCGTCGTAAATCCTTCGTCGTCTTCCATTGTTTCTTCTGGTTGTGGCTGCGGCACTTCCGTTGATTTCGGGCACTTTACCATTTTTATCGCCCCGAGTTTGGTGTCGGGGTTGATCTGGATTACGAAGGTTGAAGTTTGCACGGGCCTCGGGACTACTTCCTTTGGCGCTGCTACTGTCTTGCTGTCGGAACGCACTGGTAACGCGGGTCGCGACTGTCGGACATACTGCGGAGCGGTCTAAGAGGAGATGTTTCCTCTTCGACTGCCCGACGTGAACTGCATATACAGCGTTCCTGGGAAATCCGTTGACTTGGTCGTTGACCTCTGCATAACTCCTCCCTTCGGAGACTCAACTATATCGATGAGGGGGTAGTTGAACTTGATTTTCTTAAGGGGCTTCTTGGATCGTCTTCTTCAGAGGTAGGTGTCCGTGACGTAGAGGGGTAAGGTCCAAAGACTTGGAGATTGTCTAATTGGCTCAAAGACTAAGTGAGGACGGTGGGCTTCGATTTGTTTTTTTAGCATGTGGAGGCTATCGAGTTTTATATCTTGGACTGTTTTAAGATTACTGTCCAGAGGCAGATTAGACAGATTTTCGGCTTTTATTTCCAGGTCGGCAAATTCAATGACTTGATCACAGGACTCGATTTCTTGTTGTTGATTGATGATAAAAATGTCTTTTGTTTCGACTTGACAACTGATGGGTATTTCTAATAAATAGGACCCTCTGTATCTAACTTTTTCTTCCTGCTTGTGGCATTTTAGTTACAGCTGTGTTTCTATTGGCAATACAGCTATCCATTGATTCGTATTACCTAGCTGGTTAGCAATAGGATGTGTCAGTTTGATTTCTGTCTGTTGGCACATCGAAAGATCGTTTTTGGCTTCCAGTAGTTGGACTGAACAGGGGTTGTTGTTTTCGATCTCTTTCAGGGCTGTATCGCAGATAAAATTGGCCGCGGTAGCTTCTTTACAGAGTTCATGTTTAAATGCATGGTGCAATTTATTTTTAATTAAAAACTTATTTGCCGCTATAACAGCCTCTAAGAGACTCTGATAATATATCGATATCGAATATAAATGATAGTAATCGAAATTATTTGGATTCGTTACTGGAAAGTGAAGTAAATAAGTTATTTTATTGTTTACGATATAGCATTGCAAATTCGATTATTTTTTCCAAATATAGAATATTTCCTAAATTAACTGTTAGAGGCATGTTGTTTATGCCGACTGTTTCTTGGACTATTTTTAATTCCTTGAAGAGATCGAGTTTATTATACTGGGATGGATAATTTTTAATTTCGAGAAAGTTATCGAATTCTTGACATCTTGTAAAATTGAATCGATCACTTCGTATATGTTGATTAGTTGGTTTAAAATGTCTTTGATGTAATCGTAATTGAGTCCGTGTGTAGTTGACTCTATTATTAAGGATATATGATTGAGTTTTGATTGCGGACATTTTTCATTTTGATTTATGCTTTGAACTGTCGAGTTAAAGTTATTAATTACACTTAACTTTGTAATTTTTTGTAACCAAGAAATTTGCTTTTGAATATTTCTCTCCAACGATTGTTGGTTTTCTTGCAAGTTTCTTATTAACTTTTCATAACGTTCTTCATCTGATGCGTCCAAATTACCAGAAATTGCTTCAAATAGCGAGCCGACAACGTTTACTAATCCTCTTTTTATGAGTTCCGGGTGTGGAATAATCTCCTTAATTTTATCGTCCACTCTTTCTTGCAGAATTTTTAAGACTTTTAAATAATTGCTCGATTCTAGATTGTATTCTTTATGTTTGCCTACAAGTTCGATAACCTTTTTTGAATTTATGTGCATTTTATTGATTTCATAGATTATTGGATTTAAATCGTAAAAATGGATTAAGGTATAAATATATTCTCGAATTTTAGCTCTGCCCAATTTTATTGGTATTATCCCGATATTATCATTTAGTTCCCTGGCATTAGTTTTCTTTTCTATCTCGTACATGTTGGTGAAACTAATGAATGTTCTGAAATACAATACGCAAGTTGTGACTGAAGAGTACTAACGGAGGTCAATGTGTTATTTGTTAAAACTATATCTGATCCTAAGTGGGCGGTTTACATTACCCATGTGCACCTTTCCTTGTACTTGAGTAGTGATAGTTTTCTTTTCGGTGTTAACTGTGTTTATCTTAGTGGGTTTTGAAAATTTATCCGCTAATTTTTGACGGATATGCTTTTCGACATATATCGTTTGGTAAGGCTTTAATATGTCTGGATCCGCACGATTTTCATTAATCTTATCTATTACTTTTTCCTTGGTAGCCAGAAGTTTTTCCTAAATTTGCGAATATAATAATTTAGTTTTATCACGATGATCTGTGACGTAATTACTACTTACTAACTGATCGATATCCAAATTGAAGGGGTCGTTCGAACTTATCTGACCATATATTATGTGTACTGGTTTGAATTTTGTAACCGAATGTATTGTTAATAGGTGTTTTATTATGAAATTCTGATTATTTAGCAAACGAATATGTTCAGTTAAAGTAGAATGAAGTCTTTCTATTACACCATTCGATTGTGGATGGTTAGGCGAGCAAAAATGAATATCTATCTTATGGAGCTGTAAATGTTCAGTTACTATAATTTTATTTGATATACCGTGGTGAGAAAAGAAGGTATTCATTTATCGACAATTTCAGTTGCTGCCAAACATTTTAGAGAATATGCTTGAGCATATTTTGAAAAGCTATCTATAATTGTCAAAAATTTTGTATTTTCAAGTGTGTAACTGTCAAGGTGGATTATTTCAAAAGGTTTAGTAGCCGTAGGTGTCACACTCATTTTGATATCTATTGGATGTTTCTCGTATTTACTGATCTGGCAAATTTCGCATTCATTTATGAATGCTTGGGTGGAACTTTTGATAGTTGGCCAATAATATATATTTTTTATTCTGGATTCGGTTTCATAGATCCCTCTGTGATTGGTTTTACTTTCATGATAGTTTCGGATTATTTCTGGAATATCGTTTTCGCTGGTGACGTCTATTAGCGTAGTTAAACATCTTTAAAATTGAATAGATGACCACTTGAAGGCCGTTCTAATTATTTCGCAAAATGGTTCGTACTTATCTGCCGATTCCAAATACAAAAAATCAGTCTTGTTTGGCACGATATTTTCTCTTACGAAATTTAAAACATCAATTTCGAAATTAGCATCTGATAGTTGCACTAAAAATCTATGTTTCTTTTTTTAATAATATGATTTTCTTTGTTTTTGCCGAACTATGAAACACTTTTGAAAATATTATTTGATTAGCTCCGTAGTTAACAGCAGTTTCGAGGATTGGAATTCCTACGATGGGGTCTTGTTCGTTATTCGAATGTATTGTAGCATCATCTGCTTCAGCGTCATCAATCACGTCGGGTAGGTCTGTGTCTGGTTGCACTACCATAGATATGTCATCTAGGTTATCCTCACAATTTCGGGTGTTTCTTTCACGTTCCATCTCTTGCTCTAATTCCTTATTAAAATTGTCCATATAATTTCTTAGCACAGATATTTCATTTGCATCCTTAGTATGTAATTTTATTCGTGATAATGCGTCGGTGTTGGTGTTCAACTTTCCCTTTCTGTAGATAATTGAATAGTCGAATTCCTCCAACTTTATTCGCTAACGTAAAAGCTTGCTGCTTGGGTCTTTTAATGCGAAGAGCCATTGTAGGGGTTTGTGGTCAGTTATTATATTAAACTTTCGACCAAAAAGATAGGGTCGAAAGTATTTCGTAGCCCATACAGACAAAGGTATTCTTTCTCGATGGTGGAATAATTTAACTCCGAATCGTTTAACGTTCGGGATGTGTATGCGATTGGTAGATCTTAACCAATCGGACCTTGTGACAGAACTGCCCCTATTGCCACATTACTGACATCCGTTGTCATATTAAAGGGCTTTGAGAAATCCGGATACTGTAAAATGGTTCATTGGTTAGTAGGTGTTGCAGTATATCAGTACAACACAATGCATTATTCGAAGCATTCTACAAATTATATGTTATGTTCAACTTTTGCGCCCTTTTTTAAGCATTTAGTGAGAGGTTTCGTAATTTTTGCAAAATTATTTATGAATCATCGTTAGTAACCCAGCAGTCCCAAAAATTCTTTAATTTGTTTAGTTGTTTTGGATATCGGATAGTTTATGACTGTTTTGATTTTGTCGGGGTTCGACTTAATTCCGTTTGGTGTTACTATATGTCCTAAATATGCGATTTCATGCCGTTAAAATTCGCTCTTATCTAACCGTATCTTGAAATTGCATTCTCGTAGTCGGGTAAAAACAGATCTTAATCGTTCCAAGTGCTCTTGTAGGGATGTCGAAAACTCAATTATGTCATCCAGGTACACCAGGCATTCTTCGTTCTGGATACCGCGTAATATATTATCCATAATTCGCTGGAAAGTTGCAAGGGGCATTCTTCAGCCCAAAAGGCACACGCAGGAACCCGTAGTACCCCTTTTCGGTATTAAATGCCGTTTTCGGGATGTCTTCTTTATTCATTTCGATTTGATACATTCATTTCATACTCATTTCGATATGAATCCGCTGGCCAGGTCGATGGTGGTAAAATTCTGGCAGTTCCCTAATTTATCTAAAAGGTCATTAATATTCGGTAGCGGATACTCATCATCAACAGTTTTTTCGTACAATTTTCGGAAGTCAATGACTACGCGCCATTTCTGCTTTCCAGACGCATCGGATTTCTTAGGTACCACCCGTATTCGGGTGAATTGCTTGGTCTTATACTTTTTTGTTCTAACATCTTGTTAATTTGGCTATTGACTTCTTTATGGATGACCGGATACCTGTTGGTTTTAATGTACACTGGGATTTCGTCGTTTGTTCTGATTTTATGTTTAATTTTATTCGTGAACGTTAGTGGTGTATTTTCGTAGTAAAATACGTCCGAGAATTCCTGGCAAAGAGCAATAATTTTGGAACTTGATTCGATATTTAAACGGTCTGTTCGAATTACTGATGGATCAAATTCGGTTGGTATTGAATCTTCAAAATTGTTTAATTCGATATTTTTAAATTCTTTTTTATTAAATTTTTCCGCTTGAATTGGTTCAGAAATATCTAGAGTAATTGGGCTAGTTATTTTATTTAGCAGTGACGTCAGGGCATAGCCGTTCTTAGAAGCTGTTAGACACGATGAAATCTCGCAATTTTGCAGGTTTTGATACGGGATGATAATCTCACCGTTACGGATTTTTGTCCTTATCTTAATGACTTATTCTACACGTGGCGATACAGTAATAGAATGTACCTCAGGCTTGGTTCTTTGAAAATGTAATTTAATCTTCGCGCGTGGTGTGATTAAATAACCAGAATCAAAGTCTAAATTAGCTTGCAACAATTTCAGATTATCTAAGCCAACAAGACCATCAAAAACATTATGAAATTTAAATAGATAGAATTTTAATTTTTGATCTTGCTGCAAATTAAAAATTTTTGAAGATGGTAAAAATGCACTAAATTTGTGGTTGTTACAATAAAAGGATCTGCGACAATGTAAATTTTAAATGCCAAATTAGGATCAATAAAAGACCTCGTCGATCCAGAATCGATTAGAAATTTTAAGTTATGTTTCGGCAATATCACATAAGATAGTTCACTGAAACTCGTTTCGTTCAAGAGAATAATAGGTGTTAGCTCTCGTTGTTGATTATCGGGGTAGTCTGAAATTTTTCGTTTTCTTGATTTTGAGATTTAAGTTTATAATACTCAGAGCAATTGTTTCCTTGATCTCCATCGTAAAGATTTTGTGGTTCGGAGTAATTTTCCAACTGATAATCCGGATTCTTCGTGTGTAAAATGTGTGTAATCATGATTTGACAAATTTGTAGGATCAGCCTCCGCATTATACAATTCTTCGAAGACACATTTTGGAGGTTCATGTGGCCCATTGAAATTATTTGGCCTCACGTTACTTGTTTGTCTCATGGATATGCTCATAGGGGTTGGTTGGTTTGTAGGAATTGTTGTTGCTGAGGATTTGGTTTGAAAACGTTTGCGCTGGTTGGTTTCCTGAAAACTTGGAAATTGGTTGAAATATGGGGCGGATTATTAAAGTTAGGTCTAATATTTATTGGTTGTGACGGAAAGTTTAATTTTGACCTAAATAAATTATTTGGAGAATGACTGTTAAAATGCCAAATGGGTTTACAGGCGAACGTTTGAAAAATTATGATTAAACATCTGTGGCCTGAATTTTGGTTGAACATTGATTTCGGGTTTCGAAAATGGTTTTGAATAATTTTGGAAATATTTGGTGTTATATTCCTGCATTACATACTGCAATACAGTGTATTCCCCAATGGTTCTCCCAATCCTGATAAATATGTTTTTAGGGCTAAATCGTTATATAGTTTGCGTTTGAGATGTTTTGCAACATCATCTATTTCGTGAATGTCTACATAAAAACAGAGTAAATTTAGAAGATAGAGAATTTTATCATAAAATTGGTTTGGGCTTTCGTTAGGCATTTGACGAAGCATCACTAGATCACGATTTAGGCTGACTTCGTCGTATTGATCAGCGATATGTATATGTAGAGTTTCTTTGAGGTTATTCCATGTAGAGAGGTTATGAATATTTATTACAATTCTAGCATTCCCGGTTAGTTTACCAATCAAACAATTTAGGAGATAAACATTACGAAAGTTGTTTGGTTCGTTGACTATATAAAAGTGATCGATTAAACTCTAACAAGTTGTCAGATATCTATTCAAATCATTTGGCGTTCCGTCAAATATAGATACGCAATTAAGATATTCGGGTTTAAAATCGTTATTGCGATTAGCATTAGAATTGATAGGTTGTGAAGTTTGCATTTTATATCCGCTGTTACTAAAATTTTGAGTTCGATCGTTTAAATTAGAGCCTCTTAAAGGATTTACCGTTAAATTTTCAAATATATCTGATACTTTATCAATCATTTGTACCGAAAGTTCAAATTAAACTAACTATAAGTTCGAACTAACTAAAAAACTGAACTTGGAAAGAATGCACTTAGGTTTATATTCCTCGTGAATTGTATATTCAGCGTTCTTGGGAAATCCGTTAACTTGGTCGTTGACCGCTGCATAACTCATGCTTACCTGAACGTAATGGTTGTGGCCCCATCTTATTGGAATAACGTTTCACCGTTGATCTCATAATGCTGAAGTTCAATCATCAGTCTCTTTATCACAGTAACATTTACTGCAAACAATTGTAGAGTAGTCCCGGCAATTATTTCTCAAACAAGCCGCACATTGTGTCTTAGATTGTCTCCTTTTTTTAGCAGGACATATTTTGCAGCGTCCTCTGCATGCACTGGAATTTGTGCCTGATTTGGCACATGAGTTTCCGTCGTTTATGTTTAAGTAGTCCCTTATTTTTTTTTGAGTCTTCTCGGAAGGTACCATTTTATCTACGGTGGCCATCCTTGCTCTTCTCTCCACATACTTTTTTATAATTACTTTATTTACCCTCAATATTGCCATGGCGTTTATTATATAATTTTTTTGACGTCGGGTGTGCGTAAACTATTCGACATTTACGCTTCGATTAAAACAAATGCTATCTGTATGTTACAGACCGCACGCAGGAAGGCCTTGATACATATCAAGACCGCCCTTGATACATATCAAAACCAGTCGGTGGTTAATAGAGTCAACTTGGTGCGCTTAATTCTTCAAACTATATAGGGTCTTTAATATTATACAGGGACACATTGTTAAGCGTCATAGTAGGGAATATGTGGTGCTGAAGCATTCTCTTACAAACGATATGGGAAAAAACCAAACCAATCCTTGTGACCTCTAGAAGTACGGTCAAAAAACTAGAGTAAATTTTTTTCTCATTTAATTATTAATCCCATTTTTTAATAATCGTGGAATATGCGTGGGGATGGCACAGTGTGCAGGGAGCAGATGGAAATGTTAGAGGTTGTCCGAAGATTTTATTTAATGTTATATGAGGATCAGAACGAGTCAAGAACAGTAACGCTCACTAAATAACAAGTACCTGATATCCTGGTGGAGCAAGTGAGAAAAGCTATAGACTCGATAAAAAATGGCAAAGCTTCAGGAAAGGATAGTATAACTATTGAGATGTTAAAAGCTGGTAGTCAGACTTTACATAAAACACTGGCAAAATTATACTCAAAATGCCCCAACAAACAAAAAGTAGCTGACTTAAAAGAAAAATGCAGAAGTGATTCCTTTACATAAAAAAGAAGCACAGGAAGATTTAAAGAACTACCGTCCAATAAGTCTCCTATCAGTGGTGTACAAAGTTTTATAAGATAATATCATGCGTGCACCATTAAGAAAACTTAATGACGCACAACCAAGAGAAAAAGTAGGATTCAGAAGTGGATTCAGTACAATGAATCACATTCAGGTTGTACAACAAGTCATAGAAAGACACAACGAATAAACTATGAACTATATTAACTATAAACTAACTATTTATATATATTTATATATTTATAAAGTTTTAAACTCTTCACCAAGATATCAATGCCACAATGGAGGGGTTTGTTTAACAGTCGCTAAATCAAGGCTCAAATTTTTGTAAAATTTCTTGAATTTTTGTATAAAAGTTTATATAAAACAAGTTTAATACACACTTAATAAAATGACAACAATCCGATCCCTTTATTAATTAGTTATCTCTGTGCAAAAAATTCTTCAATATACGTTATAGTTATTTTTTCGACCATTAGAGTATAGATGTAGAGCCCATTAATGTAGAATTTAAACTGATTTTTTTACAAAATAACAATATATTCCTTTTGTGGATCAGACCTTGACGTGGTAAAGGGGTTTGAGCAGGGCAATGAAGTTTTGAACTATGCCATCTGGAGTCTATGCTCCTGCGAGGGTCCCCCTGGCGGACAGGTCAAGGTAGAGACCTCAGACTAACTTGATCCAAAATCTGGGAACCCGCAAACCCGCAAGCAGCGTGGCAGATTACGGTCCATACCTTCAACATGGTATTTCAATATGACAATACAGCCTCAAACGCCCCCCCCCCCCCACCCCGGAGGCCAAGGGGCAACTATCTACGTTAGCGGGAAGACCTGCCCCAAGGCAGAGGGTGCTAACAATCACCGTTTTAGATCAGGCTGCCATTGCACTTTTGACATTGCTACCCTTAATATACGGACTATGAAGACGGAGGCCCGATTGCAATAACTGTTAATTGAACTTGACAACATAGATTGGGATATTATTGGGGTCTGTGAAACACGAAGAAAGGGCGAAGAGTTAATTAAACTGAACTCTACTGGACAAGTACTCTACGAGGAATCCGGTTCCCCCGGATTCCTCATCAATCGAAAGCTGAAGAACAGTGTAGTAAAAGTTGAAAGTACATCGGACCGACTAGCCCAATGTGTCATTCAGCTGAATAAAAAGTTTAGGCTTCAAATCGTTCAAGCTTATGCACCAACTATAAGCCATAGGGATGAGGAAATTGGGGAATTTTATGATAATGTGGCCCAGCTTTTATACAAGTAGAAATGTAGGTATGAAATCCTGATGGGTGATTTTAATGCCAGAATGGGAATAACAAGAACTGGTGAAAATGCAACTGGCCCATATGTAACTGGTAAGCGTGATAATAGAGGTGACAGATTGGTTGATTTTGTTGAAAGACAAGAACTTTATATTATGAATTATTTCTATAAGAAAAATATCAGCAGAAAATGGATATGAAAAAGTCCATCTGGACTGACTGAAGTGAAATTGGTTACATCGTGACCAACGATAAAACAATATTTTGCAGTTGTACTATCCTAAACCAATGTTAAGTGACCATCGAATGGTACGAGCAAAAGTTTAGATTAACTGTCGAAGAGAACGAGAAATAATGGAAAGGTCTAAGAAGGGCAAAGTGGATTCTGGAGATTGCTGGAGAGGGGCAGTGATTTTGAGATTACTTTATCGAACCGCTTTGCTGTGTTACAAGATCCGGAGGAGATCGACATATCAGTTCAATATGTAGATATCACTAACAATATGCTTCAAATGGCGGCTTCAATAGCACCAGAAGAAAAAGGTTTCAAACAGACAAAAATATCCAGTGAAACCATTGATTTAATGAACAAACGATGGACAATGAGAAATGCAGGAAGTCCTTTTGGCAGGGTCGAATACTCTGAGCTCTGCAAAACTATAAGAAAACGTATCAAACAGGACACGTGTCGGTTTAACATAAAGCTAGTGCAAAAAACCCATGGAAGAAAACAAACCAATTAACAAGGCTAAACAGAAACCGACAAAGAAAGGAATGCAAATTTATGCCTTAATGCGTGAGGATAGCACAATGTCAGGGCGCCTACGCAAATGTTAGAGGTCAGAAAAATTTATTCTCTGTTTTATGAAGATCAGAACCAATCAATGAGAACAATATCCACAGAAGAACGAAATGCCAGATAGCCTAGTGGAGGAAGTAACAAACGCTATAGAATAGATGAAAAACGGCAAGGCTCCAGGAGATGACAGTGTAACTGTCGAAATGCTACTAAGTTGGTGGTCGGACCTTACATAAAACACTGGCAAAATTATATTCAAAATGCCTCAAAGAACAAAATATACCAGATTTATGGAAAAATGCAGAAGTGATCATTTTACATAAAAAAGGAGTACATGAAGTTTTAAAGAACTACTGTCTAATAAGTCTCCTATCAGTAATGTACAAAGTTTTCACTAAGATAATATCTAAAGGAACATAAATAAAAACTGAATAACGCACAACCAAGAGAACAGGCAGGATTCAGAAGTGGATTCAGAACAAGTGATCACATCCAGGTTGGGCAGCAGGTCATAGAAATGCACAACGAATACACCATGCCACCATGTGCTTGGCTTTTATCGACTACGAAAAAGCATTGGACTCCATCTCAAAGCATGCCATAATGGATGCTGAGAAAGGGGGTAGACAAACCGTATGTAAACCTATTAGGATAGATATATGATAGAGCTACAGCGACAATTCACCTTGATGGTCTTGAAGTGGAAATTAATGGTTTTGTGAAGACTTCAAATTCTCGGCTGGCCTTGAAGAGGTATTCTGAAAACTGAATTGGGAACATAGATGGTGTAAAGATTACCGGTGCAAACTTAAACCATCTTAGATTTGCAGGTTCTTTTTTCACAAGACCCAGAGGAGCTTTACAGACGCATTCAAGAGCTGCAAGGGGCTGGCGAATCGTTTGGCTTAAAAATAATCCCGAAAAAGAGTCAGGTTATGTTCAATAAATTTGCTCAAAATAAAAGAATTTCAGTTTTAAGAAGGTATTTGGAGACTATGGACTACATTATATATCTTTAGCAGAGGATTTCAATGGAGAGTGATACCGCCCGGGAGGTGGAACGACGTGTTAAATGTGGCTGGCAGGCATTTGGCAGGGTCAACATAGTGTTTAAGAGCAGACTCCCACTTTGCTTGAAAAGAAAAGTCTTCGATCAGTGCGTTCTACCCATTATGACATACGGAAGTGAAAGCTGGATACTCACATCACAATCAATTCAAGAACTTCAGGTAGCACAAAAGATGGAAAGATGTATGCTTGGCATTACAAGGCGAGACAGAACGCCCTGTGCATGGATCAGGGAACAAACAAAAGTGTGTGACATCATTGGAAGAGTAATATACATGGTATTAGGCTGAATATAAACAATTACTTTATTCATATTTATATGTTAATGCAATATTTTAGAAAAAATTACGTTTTCAAAAAAGGCTAGAGTAATGTTGATTGCAAATAATTAAAAACCAAAAAGTGTAATTCTCTAAATCTGTTTATCAATTATATGATTTCCACTTTTCTCCTGCATATCGAATATCAGCCTAATGCGTCCCGATACACAGAGTTAGCAATATATACATATATATATATATATATATATATATATATATATATATATATATATATATATATATATATATATATATATATATATATATATAATACCTAGAATTGCATATCCGCCTACCAATCCGTAGATTACCTTGGACAGATTTTTCGTTATCACTCGTGATGGTTACAATGTTACTTTTAAAACAATTTCTTTATTTTGTAATACATAAAGTACCTACTAACTTTGTATGTACTTATGAGATGGTGATTGCATTCCAAAGCCTCTCTACTCATCTTGCCTTTCAAACTAAAAACCTACTACTAATGTACATAATATATAATGATCTCTGGTTTAACCCTTCTGCTTAGCTCTATTCTAGTTCCTGTTCTTAAATCATGCTAACAACATCTTTCAGTGAATGGCCTGCAGGTTGTCTGAGTTATTAGAGCAAAATAATCTGTTGAACCTTCACTTACGATACCTATCAGTATCATTTCTGTCTTTTCAGATCAACGTTAGATCATATTGTAGATTTTAATTTAAATATGAAAACATCCTTCTCTAAGGGCGACCATCTGACCGTCTGCCTTCGACACACTCTAGAGATATGGTATCAAATATCTTCATGTCCATGGCATTAAAGAATACCTCATACTTTATATGAAAAAAATTATCTCACAGTACTTTATATTCAGTACTATCTATCATAATTAACGGTTAGCTCTCCACCTCATTCCCTTTGAAAAATGGCGTCCCTCAAGGCTTAGTCCTGAGCTCCACTCTATTTAACATCACCATCAACGATATCTCCACATATTTTATTTTACCACTCCTCTTTTAACACCCGAATCTGTTTCAGAAAAACCCAAAACTCCCTCACTTTCTGTTTAGATGGTCGGTAAGAATAGATTTAGGGTAAATGCAAGTGTATTCGCATTTAGGCCTTTCCAATATCAAAATACCCTATTCATAAAGCCTTCTTAATCAAATTCATTTGTCTATTTTTCAATAGCAGACTCCTTTGGAAAGATAATCTCCTAAATTAAAATGATCTAAGAATTTTGGGATTATCATATATCACTTCAGCTCTCAAATCTTATCTACAGTATATTGACAAAATCCAAAACGTCCAAAATCCAAGACCAATTGAAATTAAATGAAAAAACAACGCACCAAAAATTGAAAAAGCAAAGTTATGTCGTAAGTAAATTTTGAACTCACCGGTGACGTGAAATGAATTATAGGATAACTGAAACGTTTGGACTCTTAACACAGCGCCCCATAAGTGCAAGTATATTGTATAGTTACCCAATCAGGACACTAAAGAGTTAAAACGTTATGTTGATAAACTAACTTACATCGCCCTCTGTTAGAAACTTATGGAACTCACAGATAATTATAACCCTTTGTCATATAATAAACAAATAATTTGCAATAAAAAAATATTGCGATTATAAATTGGGATAAAGACTAGCCAATCTCTCAAGTTGGACCAAACTGCTCACAGTGTGCAAAATTTTATTAAAATCGGTTCAGTAGTTTGGGAGTTCATCGCGGACAAACAATATGATACGAAATTTTTATATATAAAGATATACCATGTGTCGCGAAATTACTTTAAAATATTTTGGGAGGTGACTTTAGGGATTAATATATTAAAAAAAGTTCGTATAAACATATCCCAAAAATTGCTTCTTAAAGGGGCTAGAGCCCCTTAAAGAATATATTTCAATAAGTTGGAATGGAAAAACCTTTTCTGAATTAATAATTGAAAATTTTAGTCACGAGCGTCTTCTTGGTAAATGCTGTCATAACTTATTTTTTTAATATCTTTTGATTTTTTAAATCAAATTATAGAATCGCAAAGATTTTTAAATAAAGAAGGTCCTCTCATTTCATCTCGTTAAGCATAGACCGTTTTCCAGAAAACTGACTTTTTCTAAAACGATGTACGATTACATGGATATTGAAATGCATCTTAATAATTAAGTTGGCACACTTGGCACGTATGAAAATATGTATTTATAGCTAACAACAGCAAGACTAATTACTATTAAGGATTTAGCATTTATTCAAAACAGATGTTGAAAATGACCTACATTCATCTCAATGCACCCTGTAATTCTTTTCTTCATAGAAGATCTTATCCTGCCGAAAATACCAGGCTTATTTTTGATATAATCACAAGCAGTAAATGCACGTTGCGGCAATTCTTCTACAGTGCCAATCGGGAGAGCATAGACCAATGCCTTCAAATATCCCCACAGAAAGTAATCGTAAGGATTTAAATTTGAGGAACGTGGAGGCCAATGCAATGGTCCAACACGTCATATCCATCGTCTTGGAAATAACCGATCTAAATGCGCTCTTACATTTACAGAGAAATTAGGCGGAGCCCCATCGCGCATAAAAAACATATCTGAACTGATATGGTATATCTTCCATTAGGTTCAGCAAATGGTTTTCCAAGATGTGCAAATACTGTTGTCAATTTAAACGGTTGGGAAACATAAACGGTCCAATCAAAAAATTCTCTAGTATGCCTGCCCAGATATTGATAGAAAACTTGTCCTGATGCCCCTATTCGAAAAATTCATGTAGATTTTCTTCCTCTAACACATGAGTATTGAAAAAAATTCCATTGCGTGTGAACATAGCTTCGCCTGTAAAGAGAATATTCTGTACAAAATTTTTATTTAAACGGTATTGCTTCCTTAACCATTGACTAAACTGGATACTTTGTGGTATATTACCAGGATTTCATGGTTTCTGCAAAGAATATGGAGAGAGCGCTTGCTCTCTAACAAGTTCTGCTTTCTTGAACAGCAATTCATCTGTCACTTATTCCTGGGTTTTCTGCTACATTTTTAAAACTCGTTCTTCATTTTCTACAGTTTTTTTGCTCCAGCGTTGTCCACAGTCGCGTTTGGAAGGCATGAAAGATCCCTTTTCGCATAATCTTCTACGCAGGTTTGTAAATGTTTCTATACAAGGAAGTCCTATTCCGGGAAAAGCCTCTGCATACAATCTAGCATCACATGCGTTTCCATTCGCCTTCCCGTACATAAAATGCATATTCGCCATTTCTTCTAAGGAATAATGGGTCCATTTTGCAGTTTAAAAATTAAAAATCTAGACTTTATTGCGAAAATTGTTCAGTTTTACGAAATGCCAAAGACAAAGATTAACAGTGACAGCCGCCTAATAATTAATAATAATTAATAATTTAATTATTAAGATGCATTTCAATATCCATGTAATCGTGCATCGGTTTAGAATAAGTCCGTTTTCTCGAAAACGGTCTATTCTAATGATATGAAATAAGAGCGGGGGATTTTTTACCTAAAAATTATAGCGATTCAATAATTTGACTTAAAAAATTAAAAAACTTTACAAACAAAAAAGTTGTGGCAGCATATACCAAAGAGACGCCCCTGACTAAAATATTGAATTATTAACACAAAAAATGTTTTTCCATTCCAACGTATTGAAGTATACAGAATTTCACGACTTATAGGGGCTATAGCCCCTTTAAGAAGCAATTTTTGGGGCATATTTATAGGAACTTTTTTTATGTTTTAATCCCTAGAGTCACCTCCCAAAATATGTCGACGTTATTTTCGGACACCCTAGCTAAAATAAACATATTACCCCTATATATATATATATATATATATATATATATATATATATATATATATATATATATATATATATATATATATATATATAGGGGTAATATGTTTATTTTTTAATACACAATTTTTATAATATACTATTTCTTCTGATAAGTCAATACCTAATTATTATTGTTATCACTCTTCGTTATACAAGGTTTCCATTAAAGATATATTCATTATAATGCGTATATTAAATTTATCCACCGCCATTTTGTCTATTTAATTCAGTATTTAGTGTAAACATAGTAGTCAACACAACAAAAAATTACACACACACACACACACATATATATATATATATATATATATATATATATATATATATATATATATATATATATATATATATATATATATATATAAAATATATAAAAAAATAAATATGAATAAAGTAATTCTTTATATTCAGTTCATAAAGTATTGTTTATATATAATTGGTTATATTCAAAACGTATTTTGCAAACCTTTATATTTTTAACAGAAAGTACAAAATAAAAGGCAAATTTAAATTAATTAAAAAACTATAATTATTAATTCTTATTTTTATTTCAATATTTATAGACAAAGACCTCGAAGAAATATGATTCAATATGATCATTGTTATATGCAATACGTAATTTTGCAGATCCAACCAAATAAGATGTCACTTTTCCCACAACAACAGCACCTTGATAGTGAATTCTCCCAATATTCGTAAACTTATTTTTCTCAAAACCTCCGTTAACTATGGTTTTATTCAATAAATCAACCTGAAATTTGTCATGGTTTGTAAGTAACCAGTGAAAGTTATTAGGGTCATTTCCACATAAAATCTAAAAATCAAAACATATATTAGAATTAAATCAGGTTTGTCGATAGTAAATATGGGCAAACTTTTTAATAAGGAGAAAATGTGGTTTCTACTAAAGCCACCTGATTTGATTTTTGTTATCTAAAGACGTAATAACAATATTATGTCTTTAGATAACAAAAATCAAAAAGATTTACCGCTAATTACCAAATCACTTTATTTTAGCTTCTCGACACTTATTTGGCTAACCATATTACCATCAGCAGATTATTTAGGCTATTCCGATTATTATTCTATTCCCTGATGATGTTAACAGGGTTAGAGAAACGTGAGCCGAAAAGTAAAGAAAAAGTGATCTGCGGTACATATGTTCGAGATTAGTGTTTTTCACCAAAGGTTTCAATAAAAAGATTGACATAATATGATTAGTAAAAAAATTAAAGGTTCTATCTTCGAGGGATTATCTGCGCTTTGTTTCTCCCCTCCTTATCAAGATTATTGCAAAAACCAATATTTATTTTTTTGAGAATTTTTGGAAACCTTTAGTTGACCCAGGAAGTTGACTCACGGAGCTTAAATTGACGTCCAGTGAAGTCATCAGTGTATTGGTGCTAATTTTTGCCATTGCCACACCGACCCCCTGGCTGGCATCAACAAAAACGCTTGAATATTTGACATGCAAGCGGAAATATGACTTGTACAAGTCGAGAATCGAGATAATTTCAAAACCCGGGTCTTGATGCTGAAGTTTAAAGTCGAAACTATTGGAGATGATGCGATAATTCTCGCATCAGAGAGTTGCTGCTTCGCGAAGTTGAGAGCTTAAACTTCGCGAGCTAAAGTTGATTGACTTGGGAAACAGTAGGAACACCTGTTTCCCCGATGGATTTGGTTGTTTCTAACAAATCATGGTACGTTAAGAGCCACATGCAGATTTGTTTTAGAAGATCTGAAGCTTGTCAGCAGCTGCCGACCTCAGAAACTAATAGTAAACCTGAAGACCGTACAGGACTCGGATCTTACCAGGACATAAAAAAAATTTAACCTTGATTATCGAAGTTTCTGAAGTTTACTCGTTCTGCAGGAAAGTGGGAAAAACAATTTGATGACGACTATGCCCTTATAGATTACTTGCTGAATTTGACTGGATCCAGAGAGAGAAAGGTGGAAATGCAGACCTAGATAGGTTGCTTTTTGCAACCATGGAATTCGAACTTTGTCCACCAGCAGCTTTAGAGAGTGCGCTTTTTGGGGAAAATTATTGCCTGAGTATTTTTGGGGTTGAGCTGTAGGCGCCAGAATTTCAGCCATTGAACGGGAGTATTTAACTGCTTCGGAAATTTGTTGTATATAGCTGACGTCCGATAGGACGCAACAAAGAAGGTTGTGCCGTCGCGAAAAATGCGGACTACACTTCACGAAGACGAGGGATACTGGTCATGTAAATGTTAAGTGGGAGAACCTTGAGGGATGTCCGATTCGATGGATTTCCTTATGGAAAAAGATTGATTTTAAGATTTGGTTTTAACCTGAAAAGATCTTAACTGCAGGAGAGATTGAATGAACATGATTAGGTTCCCAAGGAAGCCAAATTCGATGGTTTTGTCGAAAACCTTGGAGATCTGGAAATTACGGCTATTAAGATGTGTTTCCGCGAGCTTGGGAAGTGTTGCAGACCCAAAAAGGAGTTCACGATGTTTGTGATTTCTGCGATCTGCTTAGTCGGGAGTTTTTGGATTTGCTTTATTGTGATACGGTCCTGGCCGGGAACTTTTCTTGGGCAACATTTTTGGTGATAGCCATGATTGATTTGGGTGAGACTAGATAGTCTTGCAGGCCAAAAATTAGTCTCGGTAGACACTTGATGACATTTTGGTGGCGGCTAAAGTAATGCCCAATATTTTCGTCAAACAGATGATTATTTCTTGTTTTTGAATAATTTTAACATTCTGCACGGGCCCAGAATGCAACTTTTCATACTATAGAGCTCTTCAATTTTTCCAGAATACGAGGTTTACCTTTATAAACGAGTGATTTACTTAAAATCTTTACACACGCGTTACATTAACAACCCTCAAAGACAAAAATCGTATATGGAAAGGTCCGGTGATGGAGGAGGCTACGGAACATCATCAAAGCGAGAAATTGTTCGGTTAAGAAATGCAACTCAAATTTCATTCATGGTCATATGAATAGTGGTAACATATTTTTAAAACCACAGTATTCAAGTTGATTTAATGTCTCCGAAGTTCTGGTTTGAGGAAGTTTTCCAATATGGTTATGTAGCGAAATGTATTATCAGCTGGTTTGAACGTATTTTCTTGGAAAAAAATGGCCCGAAAATTTGGCACTTGGCAATACACCATATATCGATTTTGGAATGTGTAGTGGTTTAAAATAAACTTTTTAGAGATGCTGAAAGTTATATTATTAATCATATTTTCTGAGTAGTAAATTTTTCATTTTTCGAAAAATTTTAGTATTTTTGATACATTGTTAATCAACCGCACTGAATGGACAAAATAATATTTTGAATCAAGCTGATGGAAATCTTTATCAGAAGGTACATATATTAAAATAAACGATATTAAACTAAATACTGGATTATTCCCGCAGTTTTTGCAATTTGTTTATTTTTTCTCCAATTCTATTTTGTTTGGCCAAGTGTATTCATAAATTCGAAAGCTTCTTTCTTGCTCTATCAAACAGTTTTTCAGAAAAGCTTAATTTTAATTAACTTTCCGGCTTTTGAAACGGAAATTCCAGGTGTCAAGAAACTTCAAAAAATTTTTGACACTTGCTGTTATTAAGCTTTCTTCTCCTGGTCAAAAAGCTACAGAAAAAGTTCGAGATATTTGCACTATATGTGGAGAGGGTGCTATAGCCAATCGGACTTTTCGAGCTTGAATTTCCAAGTTCAAAAAATGGTAACATAGAACCGAAAGACACGTCCTGCTCTGGGTGTCCTTCCGACTTCGACGAGGACCATCTTAAAGCGCTTCTGAAGGAGAACAGAAACTGAAAATTTGACATGTTTTAAAATGTGTGATACATTTTTTACGTAATTGTGATTGAAACAGTATTATTTTCTCCCGGGACGATTTGATTAGTGTATAAATCAGGGAGAAACTGATTTTCAACTTGCAATCTCAAATTCAGTTCGTTTATATGTTTTGTCAAATTGACATAGTATACTAACTTCCACCTCCTGATATGACTGATATGGTTTTAGAACTTCAGACATATCCAAACATTTTCCACACAAGGACTGTTGATTAATGATCCAATGATTTTGAACCACCATTATTTTCTACTGCCTTTGACACAAGTACAATCACTCCTTTATTTATACCACACATGTTTTGGCCTCCATCAGTTGTAATAGAGTTTAAGGTTTTCCATCGAAGGTTCTTATTAATGGCATTTTCAACTCCCTTAAAAGTATATTCCCCAGTAGTCGTGCCGTGAATACTATCAATATCAAGAAGTTATTCATACACTTCATAGTTTTTATCTACTCCTCGAATATAAATCAACACCTGAGCAGTATCTGATACATCTGTTGACTCATCCAAAATCAGAGAAAACTACTCAAGATGTCCATTTTTCTCAGACAATTTAGATGATATATTTTCAGCGATGTCTCGTACCCTCCAAGCCACGGTGTTTGCTGAAAAATTGACAGGTTTAAATAAATTGACTTTTTAGGGGCACATTTTTTCGGCTACTGCATTTACGCATTCTTTGATCATTTGTCCATCAGTGAATGGTTTTCCACGTTTTGCGATTTCAAGAGCCATAGGAAAGCTGGCACGAGTTGCAGCCTTTTGTGCAATATCGACTGTCGTAAACAAAGATTGCTGCGATTTCAATCCACACTTCAAAGCTTCAAATTTTCCTGTCCACAAAATTCCTGTATATTTTGAGTAATTTTCTTTCGTTTCATAATGAGGTTTAATGTTATATTCTTTGAGAACGGCTACGGTTTTATTGCAAATTAAACATAGTGCCTTATTACTAGACTCAATCACGAAATATTGAAAATGCCATTGATATTTCAATGTTCTGCATTCACTATCTATTTTGTCTATTTTTCACTTCTATTCCATATTAGTAAATCACACACAAAAACAAGTGAAATCAGAATACTGTTACGTATGTATGTTGGTCGGTTCGAAGATGTCTTTTAAACAGGATTATGTATGCTTTATTCCTTAACAGACAGTTTCGCTTCCTTCGCCTTCCCTAGGCAGACTACCTCGCGGTCGCGCCGCTAGCCTTTTTATACTCCTATTACTACCATGTCGAACTGAGTGGAATACACTAGAATTTTCTCAACCCAAAGAGGTTATTCACGAATGTTTAATTATTACTGCGCTTTCGAAAGTACTACTAAAGCCATCTGTTAGCGATAGAGGGTACTACAACTACCTATTTCCGCTTTTGACCACCAGATTTTGTCAAGTGTCACGGTCGTAACAATATACAATAGTAATTGAACTAGCGAATTTAGCAAACGTATGCTCGTTTAAGGTGCGTACCCGGCGACTAGTTTAGAAATTATAGATAATGGCAGGAAAATTACAATGGTTTTTGCCCTTAGAACTTACTAGAGTAATCAGTATGGCCCTAAGGCTGGAACATTTGGAGACCCCTGATATAGACAGTTAAAGGTCATTAGAAAACAATGTGAATTTACCTGAAGAAATTTTATTATGAACAATCTACCGAAGGCATAGCAATACAGTTATTTTTATTTAAATAAATTATAGCGGTTTCTTTTAATCTTCTGTATTTTGTTACCGATTCTTTTAATACCATTTTGGAATTATTCCAATTGATTTTATGACCCGATTCCCATGCGTGTTGACAAATTCTAGATTTATTAAAATCGCCCTTTCTAAGAAGGTTCTTATGCTCTTTTACTCTAACATCTAACAGTCTAGATGTCTCACCTATATAGAATTTGCCTCATTCGCAGGGAATTTTGTAAACCACATTTTTGGTATTTTGTTGTATATTGGTTGGTTTAGTCTTTGTTAATAGAGATCTAAGAGTATTTTTTGTTTTAAATGGCGTTCTTATGTTGTATTTATTTCCTACTCTACTAATTGTGTCAGAATTTTTTTTTCAGATATTTTTTGAGTTTTAGATAGGGGCGAAATACCCAAATAAAGGAAAAAAATAAACTATCATAAACCTATTAAGTATTTACGCTCTACTAGATAAAGTGGTAAGTCACTTCATTTTTAAATAAAATATTATTTTAATCAATTTATCGATAATCATACTAAATAATATTGATAATCATACAAATTTTCTAAATAGAAGATGATCCCTAAGAATCCTAAAAGATAGTATAATGACCTAGTATAATGAACTATGAACTAGTTAGCCGAGGAAAGCATCTTCGGCTTAGTAATAAATCCAGGTTTTTTCGACAGTCACGATTTGCCATAGAAAATCCTGCAGATTGCGCTTATACATGTTTAAACACCATTGTAAAGTGGTCACTCTAATCCGTTTTTCGTCTGCCGTAAACCAACAGGACACTCATTGCCACCACCATGAGATCACCATCACCTTTCTCATGTCTAAATGTTCATGTAGCATATATTGCACGCGTTCTCCAAATAATTTTATCATCTCAATAATCGCTAGAACCTTCACTGTGTGATCGCCCAACACAATATCAAGGTTTTTGTTGACGACTTCCTTAGTAGTGACCTCAGCAGAGCATTATAGGTGCGAAGCGTCAGTCGTTCTGATTCGACATCGGTAAACCACTTATGAATCATGAAATGTTATAGGGCAGACTTAATATTCACGCTCTTTCAATTTTTCTTGTGTTTGCGCGAAGGATTTTCGATATAAAAAGTTGTGTTTAATGAACACAGATTTACATCAACAACAACTTTATTCGACTGTTATATTTAGCCAAACTTCCTGAGATCTGTGGTGTGTAATTTCTGTAGTGAGGGCTTACCTTTGGGTTTCTTCTCGTCACTTGTTTCATAGGGGTGTAATATTAGCTCGCCTCCTTATGCTGTACCTTCCAAATTTGTCACCTAGATGTAGAAAATATGAGCTACTCAAAGAGCCAGTATCCATCAAAATATTTAAAAAATGCCAAAGTAGATCTAGTTAAAGAGAAGCAAAATACCGGGCTACAAACTTCTGGGTGCTACGTACCATTGAATGTATAGCGTAACAATATATGTTAGGCAAGACGAAAAAAAACACCTTTCTAACTTCCATGTTAACTGATGACGAGATCCATAGCGTTGTCGTTAAAGTCGGAAGCATCAGTGTATATAACAGTTACAAACCGCCAGCTATACCCTGGCCCGCCAAAGTTTTAAAAACACACCCTCATCTTGCTATGGATGTAGATAATTACAATAATAATCACGAGCAATGGAAATACAGGAACTGCGAACAAAATGGGAACGCGTTAGTAAAATGGGCAGAAGATGAACATCCGACCCTTATTTTTGATGCTAAAGACCGTTCCACATTTAAATCAACTGCCTGGAAATGAGAATATAATCTGGATCTGTGTTTCCTCTTAGCTGATGATGGAGGCCAACCAATCTTAGCGGAGACAGGAACGCATATCCCTCTAATTACTTCTGTTCCTCGCGCAAAGAAGAATCTTAAAAGGGCTAACTAGACTAAGTTCTCCATAGAACTGGACAAATACTTGGACTGGATACCCCCAGTAAAAATTATTAGAGATTTATTGGCGCCGTAACAAGTACCACCAAAAAGGGTATACCAAAAGGTTACCGTAAAGAACACATTCCTGGCTGCTGAGGAGATGATATCAAACCAGTGAAGAGATATACCAAATCTTACTTGAGACTCGCAGTCGACATGCTCTACAACCTAGATGCGGTGAGACCGAAAAAATTGACAGAAACAAGGTATGCATACCTTGAACATCCACACCTGGAGCAGACAAACGTGGACACTATTCAGGAAACTAGGAAGAAGCTTCACACAACAAACAAAGAACCACTGTTAGCCCAAACGCTATTGCTTCACACGTAGTAGCGATATCGAGAGCACTTAGAGACTCAGCAAACACAACTGCGGTGAAGCGAGAACTTAAAACTCTAAAAGCTGAAGCCTCATAAACCGAATATATCACCCCTTCTCGTGCGAACAGGTTTTGAATTCTCTTAAAAACATGAAACAATGGAAAGCTCCAGGGTTTGACAAAATTCACCCCGGTTTCCTAAAAATACTGCGGCAGGTACATACAAACTGGAAATATTCCACAAGAATTTAAACACTCGATGATAGTTGCCATATTGAAGCCGAGCAAACCAGCTGACAATCCTAAAAACTACAGGCCGACAGCCCATTTGCTCATGATATAAAAGCTACTGGAACGGCGTATTTATAACAGATTTTATACAGGACTGTTCCAAACAATTCTGATCGAGCAGGCGGGCTTTAAAAAAACTTTCAAAGACTCTTATACTCAGCTGCATTTATCGACCTACCAGCGGCCTACGACACAGTATGGAGAGAGGGCATGATATATAAGTTTCTTCGAGTAAATCTCTGCAAACCGATCGACAACATGCTGAACAACTGACTGTTTCAAGTAGCCATGGTATCCAAAATCAACTCCACAAGGAAACTAAAGGACGGGTTACTGCAGAGATCAGTTGTTGTTCCACTCCTCTTTAGCTTGTATATTGTAGAAACGGTAGTGACAGCTATGGAATATAAGTTAACCTCACTAGCACATGGACTCAAGAATGCACTATAAGTATGCACAACAAAATAATAACATGACAAGCATCATCCAAAAGCTACCACACTCGGCCGAAAGCTTGGGCCACATCGAGGAATATCGTTCTCGCTCTCGATTACATCAATGATTCGATGTACTTGATCAATTGTCGAGTGCTTATTGCGGAATCCAAACTGATGCGTTGGATAAGATGCTTCTTCTCTATAATGAGTTTGAAGCGTTATATGATGTTTTGTCTTCAGGTGGTTTGCCAGGTTTCAGTATCATTATAACTTCAGCAATCCTCCATTGGACTGACACGTACCTGATCCGTTATACAGCGTTGAAAGTATGAATCAGTCTCATAATAGCTTTACGTGGTAACTCCTTGAGCATTAGTACTGTTATTAGATCATAACCTGGGGCTTTCTTTGGATTGAGATGTTTGTCAATGGTTGTGACACTCTCTTGTGGTGATTGGTTTAATTGTCATGCCATCTCTATTGCTAATATGCGGGATTTCTTCCAAGCCAGTCGGTGGATGAGGCTGGAAAGTGTTCTCTAGATATTCAGCAAATATATCTGCTTTTTCATCATCTCGCCACGCCCAGTTAACTTATTTAGGTAGTTCTCAAAGCTTTCATTCTTGATGGTTCTGATTTCATCTTTGATTGATTGCGGGTGTTATCAAACCAAGCCTTACCAGATAACTATCGGTTACAATATACAGAAATACAATCATAGAAGAATGTCCCACGAGATCACTAATGGCAGACTCGAGAACATCCTGCTGCTGGCAGCCCCACAATCTATAGATGTAATGTAATGTAATCTATCGATTACATAAATAGACTGCACGATTATTTGTAACTTGTTAGACTTCCCGCAGACTACAAACTTTTGATCACGCGATAGTTATGTAAATTTTTCGTTACCCTGAAGATGTATACCAGTATGCATAATTAGAAGATTTGAAGTCGGCCGATAATAAAGTGTAATTCGGCTAAATTATTCATATAGAGAAAATCCTTCAACATTTTAAGATTAAGTTTAAGACGATTTTAAGACCATAGTTTAGTCTGTAATATGCGAGGGCTCTTAAAGTGTACATCTACATGTTTATATGTAAGAGTTTATTTATTACATTACATATTACTTTTATATTTATATTTACATTTTTATATTTATATTTGTATTTTTATATTTATACTTTTGTATTTGTATTTATATTATATTACTTATTATAATTCAGCAAGGCGCCTACAGCCATACGATAAATAGAATACTGGTTTCAGGCAATCGTAGCATTAGGGTACATGGTATGAAGTAGCAATTTAGTTTTAGATTTTTTAAAGACAATAGAATCATCATTTCAGTAAAGGTAAATAATGTACTTTTACTACCTTGTTCTTACTTGCCAATAAATCACTTAGAGTTTCCCTTTCATATTTGGATTCGGTTTAAAGTGTAGTTATCGTTCTTCCATCTGACGCCGGACATCACAATTAAGTTTATTCCATATTGATTAAAAGTTGCAAGTGGGACAGTGGTGAATATTAAAAATATCCAAAAGCGAGGAAAATTTATCCGTGTCCAATATTGTCCATTCCTATAGCCGTCACTAAAACATCAGCAAGTGCCTCCCGACGTCAGTTTCTGGCGTTAAGCTGTTATCGGTCAAGCTCAAGCTGAACGTTGAAAAAGCAGCTAAAGGGATGGTTTAGAGTACGATCATATACATCGGCCTTGTTGGATGTAGGTTACAATTAAACGCAGCTCACACCATTCTGTGTTGACCGTCCGCAACAGCCAGACTGCGCAAAACTGTTCATGTGACTCGGCTCAGTCTAGATACCAGATATGCATGAAAGTTTGGAAGTTGGTCCGTAGAGAATATTAAGAATATTCAAAACCCCGGAGCATGCATGCATTTTCGCATTTTCATGCATACCTGGTACCTAGACAGGGCTTAGATCGGATAATGAGAACCGTTTCCGCAGTCTGACTGCTGCGTACAGTGACTACAAGATGGCGTGGGCGTTACATTATAGCCTACATTCAACAATGCCGATGTATATGATCGCACCCTTTATCATTGTTTTAGCTGCTTTCTGAGCGTTCAGCTCCAAGCCGACTGATAACGACTTAAGGCCAGAAACTGGTCTCGGGAGACACTTGCGGATGTTTTAGTACCAGCTAAAGGAATGCACAATGAATATTCAATGATCACAAAAACCCAAGAGGTGTTCAACAAATCGTGGATTGGCACTAACCAATTATTTGATTGGTGCTCTTGGTCAACGAGGAAAATATCTGCTTACTATTTTTACAATTTTCTTTTAGAAATTTATTGCTTATCAGAGAACCTATAGTAAATTTCTCACTTATGAAATATGATAAGAACTCTCTTCCCAATGAATTTTATTCCTCCCACTTTAGAAATATTTATCAAGCCAATCCTAACAAGATTATTAACAGGAAACTGAAGTCGGATGTAGCTTTTTACACGGTACAACGTCTTCATTGTACAAACTACCTATATTCACAAATACTACAGCTGCAGAATTAGTAGCGATTTACAACGTTATTGACTATATCCTCACTAAGAATAAGACGGCATGGGTAATAATATCTGATTCCAGAAAAGATACAAAATATATTGATACAAAAACAAAATCTCAAATATTCTGGCGTGGGCAAAATCCTTGAGAGAATTAAAAACATTTTCCGTAAGAAATTTAAATAGTCACCAGGACACAAAGGGGTACTTGGAAATACAAAGACGGATGGACTTGCTAAATTAGCAATATCTGAAGGCATACCTCACCTATAGACTTTCTACTACAGGGACCTTTACCTTCGGATAAACACTGCAATCAATGTACGTATATCTATAGTACACCTTAACACCTTAGAGCTTAGAAATGTTCTCGAAATGAAGAAAGAACTATCAGCAATTTTCTTACCAGAAAACTATCAAAAACTAATAACATTCGTAAAATCCTCAGGATTCGGAAATTATGATAAGAATAACAATGTATGTCAACAAGCAGCAAGAGCCAAAGGAAAGGGTTCATTGCGGCTTAAGCTTTTACTTTTGGTTTGTCTTCATTACTTCAATATTTTTATCAATTTTCTGCTTACATTTATTTATACTCAAATATGTGTTAGTTTAAATTGCAGTATACAATTCAATCAATGTTACACATAAACAATATATGTACATACTTTTGTCTAAATAGCTTGTGCCTAAAGTACTTGTTTTTAAATATATATCCTACTTATCTATTATCTTATCTATTATCTACATAAAAATTCCAAAGCACGCGTTTATTCAAAAATTAACCTCCCATCAAATCTGATCATGTTCAACTCTGTGAAAACACCAAAAACCAGATTAGATCCATCTTCATCTACAAGCACAGTGATTTGACCGACAATCTGCGTACGGTCGCTAAATGACATAAGGGTTGAAGCGGCCTCACTCTCATAAATTCTATCTTTCTCTCTATATATTTCGCTTTTAGAACATTCTCGGCATTAGAATATTGGAAATAGTTTAAGAATTATTAAAAGAGTTTAAAGAATATATCCTGCAAATCTTCTTTCTCATATTTGACAATCTGCACAATTAGATATAAATAATATCTGTAATTCTTTACCATTTTTTTTATTAAACATACGGTATAAGCCCATTTAGAAAATGCATTTTAATTAACTAATGCAACATGTAAATGACACTAATAAAGAATTTTGTGTAAAAACAAGAATTATCTATTAAACAATAACTGGCAGCTTATAGGTTAATTCTATAATTATCCATTCATTAATTACATTCTTTCTCTATTAGCTTTTTTCCTTTCGTCAGACCAAGCTGTTTCAGTCTTTCTACATTTTTCTCCCTGGCCAACCATCCAAACGTTAACCTTGTATCTGAAACAGCCTCTATCCTGAATTTCACTTTGTGTAGTATGTGCTGATCTTAGGTCATCTTTAATTGCAGCAATCCATTTAATTATTTCTACTTTAGCTCTACTCCTAGTTTCATAAAATTCGACTATTTGTCTAATTAGCCTATTCGGATTCATCCGTTTGATGTGTCCGTAAAACTTAAGTCTTCTTTTTCTCATATCGCTATGTATATCTGTGTATTGTTTGATTTCTTGGTTTTCTCGAAGTCGGTATGTTGTGCTATTTATTTGTTTGGGACCTAGGATTTTTCTTATGATTTTTCTTTCCTTCTTTTCAATGTTCTCGATGTCCCTCTTTCTATTCAAAATGAGCGTCTCTGCAGCATATATACATTCTGGCTTAATAACCGTGTTGTAATGTCTCAGTTTTGTGTTTTTAGATAGGCATTTTTTGTTGTAAATATTTTGTGTAAGTCTCAATGCCGTTTCCATTTTTTGACATCTACTCTTGTTGGCCACTTTTTCCAACCCATTTTCCATGATTATTTCACCCAAATATGTGAATTGACTCGTCTGATGTTGCCATATTTTGTTTTTAGAAATTGTGTTCTTAGTCTGTTGCAGGTCATGTATTGTGTCTTCTCAAAGGAAATTTGGAGTCCTACCTTTTCTGCTGTTTCTTTTAGGATTTCAATCTGTTTTTGTGCCGTTAATATATCTTGAGCCAAAAGTGCTAGATCATCAGCCAACGCCAGACAATCAATTTTGATGTTGGTTCTCCCTAGTTTAATGGTCTGGTCAATATTCAGGGCCGACGCCTGATTTTTCCACGCCACTCCTGTATTACTTTTTCTAGAACACAGTTAACTAAGAGTGGCGAAAGTCCATCCCTTTGTTTCACGCCAGTTTTAATTTCGAAGGGCTCTAAGATGTCACCCATGAATTTAACTTTTGACCTGTGTTAGTTAATGTTGCTTTAATAATTGCCAACGTTTTTAGATCTAGTCCTTGTTTTTTTAAGATTTGGAATAAAGATTCGCCGTCAATAGAATCATATGATTATTTAATATCCACAAATTTACCGACGAGATTTTTATTGCACAGTTTTTGATGCCTTAAGATCCACTTTAGATTCAGCATCTGTTCAGGGCAGGATCTGCCCGGTCGAAAATCTGCTTGATATTCACCAATTTTAGGTTCTAACTGTTGCTTTGCTCTAGTAGACATTGAGATAGAATCTTGTAACAAACTAGGAGAAGAGATATCCCTCTGCAGTTGTTTATATCCGTTCTATCTCCTTTCTTGTGTAGTGGATGGATTAGAGCATCTTTACAATCTTCCGGAGTCCGTTCGGTTTGCCAAACTTCTTGTAGGTTGTTTTGGTTATTTCCTTTATTGTACCTGGACCAGCGGATTTCAAAAGTTCAGCAGTGATTCAATCTTCATTAGAAGCTTTGTTATTTTTAAGTCGTTGATTTGCCTAATTATTTCATCTTCATTCGGTGGTAATGAATCTGGGTTTATTTGTTTAGGGTTTAGTGTTGGTAATTTGTTTCGGGCTCAGAACAGTTTAGTAGTTGTTCAAAATATTTCTCAAGTTCTTTGCAATTGTCTTGGTTATTTAGAACTAATTGCCCGTTTTCCTTTTGGAAGCAAAAACTTTGGGGTTGATAGCCTGTTAATTTAGTTTTAAATGTTTTGTAAATGTTTCGGGCGTTATTGTTTTGGAAATCGTTTTCTATTTCATTAAGTTGATTGTTTTCATATTTTCTTTTAGTTTGTTTAGCTTCGATGTTTCTTTTCTTGCTTCCAAAAAGTTGTTATAATGTATTGCTGTTTTTTGACTATTCCAATCTTTGAATGCTTTTCTTCGGCTTAATACTGTTTGCTCGCCAACTCCATCCCACCACGGATGTTTTCTACGTATTTGTAAATGGTCCAACGTTACGGCTGTTTTAATAATTTTTTGTTTCAATTCTTGCCAGTTCTGTACTGGTTGTTTATCAAGCTCCTCTGTTAGGGTTGGTTTTATTTTCGTATGGTCGAACTTTGGGATTAGCAGTCTCTTTTGAATAATATTTCGAGGTTTTAAGCTTAGTTTGATTCTAGTTAAGTAGTGATCTGTGACTATGTTAACTCCTTTCCTGATTTGAACATTCAAAAGCTCTTTATAATTGGGGTACGAAATAGCAACATGGTCAATTTGAAATTCACCCATGTACGAGTTTGGGCACCTCCAGGTCTTTTGTTTTGTTATTTTCTTCTTAAAATGGATTGACATTATTTTTAGATTAAACTGCGAACATAGTTCAACCAATCTTCTACCATTATAGTTAGTCCATTTATGAGCGGGAAAACTGCCGACTGTTTTTCTATACTTTCTTTCATTCCCTAGTTGGGCGTTGAAATCACCCAATAGGATTTTTACATGATTAGAAGGAGTTTTAGAACTAGTCTTTTCCAGAATTTCCCAGGTCTTATTTACTTTTTCAGTATTAGATTTATTTTCTTCGTGAACTGGGAGGTGTGCATTGATTAATGTATAGTTTTTGTTAGCACACTTGAGGGATAGTGTCATTATTTCGATTATTTACTGGCTGGACATTAGTTATAGAACCAAGAAGGTTTCTTGAGATAGCGAAAGCAACACGGAGATGTGGTGTATTTTTGAGTATTCTTTTGTCCGTTTTATTTCTAAAAAGTCTGTAGTTGCTGAATTCCAAGGTGTTATCATCTATCAATCTGGTTTCTTGCAAAGCTAAAATTTGAATTTTTTGCTGATTCAATGTTCGCTCCAATTCGTGTAGTTTTCCTGGGAGAGTATAGGAGAGAATTGATATTTACCGTTCCAAAGAAAGTTTTTGTTATCAGTTTCAGACGTTGGCCAGAGGTCTCCGACTCCCTCTGAAAGATTTTGCGTTTAAGCCCGGACGCCCTAGAATCCGAAAGCGCGGTTGTACCAGCGAAGCTGGCAGAGGATTGTCAACCTCCTGCGGTAATTTTGTAATTACTAAAACGCTTCATCTTATACTTTGAATTAAAGGTTTGAACTATGACCGTTCGGAGGTTAAGACTGGAGGGGTTAGTTCCAGAATTTAAATTTCAGCCGCACCACTGGTGAACAGACGCTGACCACTTAACCGCTTGATTCAAGTCAGACGCTAAGTGGATTTAATTTTTTTTGCCTTGGTTCGGGGCTGCTTATTTTGAGATATTCGCAGCTGTCCATTTATATCTAATGGAACTTTCACCATTTACCACCCGTGACCCATCCAGTACCTCAGGCGAGGTATACTGGATATTTATTTATTTATTTATTCATTCGTCCTAAACACACAAATCGTGTAATTACATGAGATTCATAACTAAGACTAACAATGTAATATATTAAAGAAAAAAAAGAAACAATTATATTCTTAAACATAATGCCTAATAATTAAGATCTAAGAACTAAGAAAATAATGATAACAGAAAATTAGTAACAAATAAACAAAACCTTGTATAGTATATATAAAATATATATACTATACTCTATATTCTACATTCTATATTCTGCATATTTTATATATAAATATTCTATAATAAAAATATCTCTTTTACCTCTATGAAGCCAGCTCCTTTATATACGTTGGACGAGAAATAAAAAATGTCTTCAGTATTTGGATCTATATTCACCGGAAATATTCCTTCGCTACTGAATACTTGACCAATATAAGTCACTTGATTATTAACTGTTCGACCACCTGGAATTGCATCTGGTGGAATTATATCAGAATAATCTCTCCAATAGTAACCTAGAAATTATGACATATTGGAATTTCTTTTTCTATCATGACAATAATACAATAATCCACTTTAGATATCTATAAATAAGGGCTGAACAATTCGTTCATATTGATTTCCCATTATTTATTCCTTTTAAAAACTTGTTAGATTAGAAAGGTTTGTTAACATGTGTTACTTACAATTAACAAGTGTTATATTACTTTTGACCTTTTGACCGCCGCCAATACAGAATTTGCCTTGAGATGTTTTCGAATTAGGTTATTGTTTACATGATTCTCTATTACTATTATTTAAGCTCCTTGTTACCACCCATTTGTTAGCACTGATGTGTAAACATTATTTGAATAGTTTAATATTCGTAGGGGTGCTTATTTGTTTCATTTTTAAATGTTTTATTCAATATATGCGAATACTGCTGCCAATACTGACCCCACTCGTCCAATCTTCGAAACCTCTATGCATGATCACCAAAAATGTTGAATAGAATTGGTGATAGGATGCATCCTTGCCTTGTCTGGTTTCTTTATTGATGCAAAACTCGTCGAATATTCGATATTTATCGATTTCGATATCAATTTTCAATACTGCTTTGCGTTTTTTATAAACAACTAATTATAGAAAAAAAAATTATAATAAAGTTGTTACGGTTACGTTCAATAATGCCACGTACTATTCGAACAATATCAATTTTAAGACAAAAGTTGTAAAGCTGTTTTTTAGTGGCAGTGTTGATTGTTACAATAAAAGAAGTAATTAAATTTATGTTACAGGGATGCTCGATAGAGTACATATAATACGATATAGATATAGTGCAAAAAATATGAAAAATTCCAAGCTCTTGAGCTACTTCGCTCAACTAATGAGACCCAAAAGGTCGAAAGCAACAAACTGGATCTTTTCTGTTTATCACAGGGTTAACATGAAACCCAGAAGAGGGTAATCATACGGATTTACAAACCCGGCAAACTGGAAAACTCGCAAAAATCTGCGTTTCCTCATCAGGAATCATAGGCCTTTTTTAAGATAAGCGTTGACGAGCATAAACTGTTAATTCTGTGCGATATTCTGAAATGTTGCGCCCGTTTTTCATTCCTCAGCTTCAGCATTATGAGATCAACGATGAAACGTTATTTCACAGGAACCGGGTGTTCTACCAAAATGGCCTCCTCGAAATGGAAATTCCTTGGCCTCCTAAAAGTACTTAGTACTTTTAATATCTTAATTTTGTACTTCTAACATTGGATTTATATTTTTTGTGATATATGCCTCCGGTTCTGTTCTGCTTTGGGTTTCCATTCCTCTACCACCTTCCACTATTTCGACGCAGTCTTCCTCAACCATTCAATACTTCCCTTGTCACTTACTCGCTTTGTTTTGGATTCAGTTGTTTCCAATCAGTATTATTTTTTCAGGGTGCTTTATAATAATTTGCTACAATAACGCGCTATTTTTTTCGGAATTCTGTCGAGTATTTCTGTTTTACTTCCTTGGTCCTCATTTTAACTATTCTGTTTCATTTTTTATACACTTGCTCGCTTATTTCAGTCCTATTGCTTTGCTTTGTTTTACACAGTTTCTTTATTTTTTGTTCTTAATCTTTGTCTTAACTGGCTCATTCTCCATGCCGTACACTATTTTGTCTTTGAGTTGTATTTTTATCACTTCTTTTAAATACGGTCTATAATCGGTCTACTTCACTTATATTCCCCCACCCCTTTCTGCCAAATTCTTCTTTTGGTGCAATTTTATATTTATTATTTATATCATATTTTAGTGAATTGTATGTCTGATGTCATCTTGGGTTTCATTAGGAAGTGGTCGCTCTTAACTTCGAATTCTCTGTATACTCTTACATCATGCACTTTCCGCACTTACATTATGCTACTTTTCTGTTTGAATCCATTTTTTTTCAAAATTTGGTTAATAATACAAATTTGAATTCATCTTTCCATTAATCTTGAAAATTTTATGATTATCCCTATGGAAAAATAAATATTGCTCTTAATATGTGTAATAAATATTACACATTACTAGAGACCTGACTTGTCATAAGATAAGTGGAAAAAGATTTACCACTAAACACCAAATCACTTTTTTAAATTTTTCGACGCACATTTTGTTAACCATGTTAGCATCATCAGGATATGATTTACACGCTACGTACGTTACCTTAGGTACACTTGTTATACAAATTAAAAATAATTTAATTTTAAAACTACATTAAATCATCTTCTGATGATGCTAATATGGTAAGCAGAACGTCCGTTGCGTACTTTAAAAACGTTATTTGGTGTTTAGTGGTAAATCTCTTTGAGTTTAATAAGACAACGTTCTGTAGAACGGGCGCAAAGGTGGTTTGTTCCAAAAATAGCTTATACCTGGTATATTCTTGAATTGTAGAACCGGCCCTTAAAACTATAGACTGAAGAATTCGATCCAAAGGAAGAATGTTCTATTTACTGTAATTAACAGTTGGATATGAATTTATAAAATACGAATTTAGGTCATTTACCGTTTTAAATCGATCTTTAAATTAATTCAAGGGATTCCCGAATTCTGGCCGATTATCGGTGTATCAGTTAATGTTTTTACTATCTTTCAAGGGGCTCGCACCTTGTTATCAGATCTATTTATTAACTTCTTGTTTGAGAATTGATTTAGCTTGTATTATTACAAGTTTTAAAATTTTGCACTATATTTTAAAAAAGGGATTAGAAATTATTCAATCAATCTTCATCAGAAATTGCTCTCGTTTGTGTCTACATGATACCCTAATATGTGTAATCCAATTCTTGCTATTGCTATTTAAATAGCATTTTTTCTATTCCAAATATCTTACTGAAAATGTTTTCAATTAAATACAAAAATGCCCCATATACTTTATAAAGTTAATCAATCAATGCCTTCCACTTCTCTTTTCAGACAGTATTGGGAAAGTTCTTTGATAAATAAATCTGTTCAGTCATTTTGACTCATTTCGTCCTTCAATCCTTAAGTTTATATTAATTACTTGTGCGTAGAGATAAGAGTCAGCCGTATTTAGAACAGAAATTGGAAAATATAATTTTTGCATTAATGTGGTTGTATTCAGGATATGCATGAATGAAGATTGTATAATATGTGCAAAACAAATCTAGCAGCCGAGCAACTTGATTGTTTTGATTATCATTTGATCATTATTATTAAAATTAAACTTGAACAGATTTATCACTAAACACACAAATCACTCTTTTTGAACTTCTCGGCGCACGTTTCACTAACCATGTTGGCATCATCAGGATACGATTCAATCTTTAGATTAAATCAGGAGATTAAATCATCCCCTGATGATGCTATCATCATCATCAGCATCATCAGCCCGTATCAATCAACTGCAGGATAAAGGCCTCTTCAGCATGCTTCCAGCTTTCACGGTCCTGGTCTTTCCTCTGCTATTCGGGTCCAATATACTTTTGGTCTTCTTCAAGGACGTTTGCGATCAAGCGATATCCATTCCAGGATTTCCCTGGTCCATCTATCGTCCCAACACCTCGCTACATGGCCTGCCCATCCACTTTTCAATTGATTCACTCTTCTAATGATGTCACACACCTTTGTTTGTTCCCTGATCTATAAGCAAGGCTTTCTGTTTCGTCTTGTAATGCCAAGCATAGATACTTACATTGCCCTCTGGACTACCCGAAGTTTTTGAATTGATTAAGATGTGAGTATCCAGGTTTCACTTCCGTATGTTATAATGGGCAGGATGTACTGATCGAATACTTTTCTATTCAGACAAAGTGGGAGTCTGCTCTTAAACACTATGTTAAGCCTGCCACACTTAATACATCGTTCCACCTGCCGGGCGGTATCCCCATCCATTGAAATTCTCTACCCAAGATATATAAAGTGGCCCACAATTTCCAAATCCATTTCTAAAACTAAATGTCTCCTGTTCTCAGCAAATTTATTGAATATAACCTGACTCTTTTTCAGGTTATTTTTCAACCAATTGGTTCACCAGCACTTTGCAGTTCTTGTATGCATAGGAGGACAATACCATCTGCAAATCTAAGATGGTTTAAGTTTGAACCATTGATCTTTACACCATCCTGTTCCCAATCAAATTTACAGAATAGTTCCTCAAGGCTAGCTGAGAAAAGAATAGGCGATAGTGCGTCACCCTGCCTCACACCTAGTTATACATTAATTCCCACTTCAAGATCATCAAGGTGAATTGTCGCTGTAGCTCTATCATATATCAATCCTAGTAGGTTTATATATGCTTTGTCAACCCCCTGGCTAAGCAATACATCTATTATGGCATGCTTTGAGATGGAGTGAAATGCCTTTTCATAGTCGATACAAACCAACCACAGTGACATGGTGTATTCGTTGTGTCTTTTGTATGGTCTGCTGTACAACCTGGATGTAATCCATTGCAGTGAATCTACTTCTGAATCCTGCTTGTTCTCATGGTTATGGATAATTCAGTTTTCTTAATATTCTTTTAGATATTATCTTAGTAAAAGGTTTGTACATTACTGATAGGAGACTTATTGAGCGATAGTTCTTTAAATCTTTCTGTGCTCCTTTCTCAAATAAGGATCAGTCTTGCTTGTCAGGTACTTTTTGTTCTTTGACGCATTTTGAATATAATTTTGCCATGTAACGCCCAACCAACAGCTTTTTGCATTTCGACAGTTGCACTGTCCTTTCCTGGAACCTTGCCGTTTTTTATTGATTCTATAGCATTTATTACTTTCTCCACTAGGATATCTGTCATTTATTCTTCCGTGCATATTGTTGTCTTTGATTGGTTTTGATCTTCATATAACTGGGAATAAAATTTTCTGACAACCTCTACATTTGCGTACGCGCCCTGTGCCATTCTCACGCCTCAATGCATAAATTTGCGTTCTTTTGTTTCTCAGCTTCTATTTAGCCTTATTAATTCCTTTGTTTTATATATATATATATATATATATATATATATATATATATATATATATATATATATATATATATATATATATATATATATATATATATATATTTATATATATTTATATATATATATATATATATATATATATATATATATATATATATATATATATATATATATATATATATATATATATATATATATATATTTATATTTATATATATATATATATATATATATATATATATATATATATATATATATATATATATATATATATATATATATATATATATAAATAGATCATCACCATCAGCCTGCATTAATCCACTGCAGAATGAAGGCCTCTTCAGCATGCTTTCAACTCTCGGAGTCTTTAGCTTTCCTATGCCATTCGTGTCCAATGTACTTAGATGTCATCAGTCCATCGTGTTTTCGGTCTTCTTCGCGCACGTTTGCGATCACGCGGTATCCACTTCAGGATCGCTTTGGTCCATCTTTCGTCCCATTATCTCGCTACATGCCCTACCCACCTCCATTTTAATTTCATTATTCTTCCAGTGATGTCACTCACTTTTGTTTATGGTCTGATCGATGTGCAGGGCTTTCTATCCTGTCTAGTAATGCCAAGCATATATCTTTCCATTTCCCTATGAGCTACTCGAAGTTTTTGAACTGACTGCGAGGTGAGTGTCCAGGTTTCACTTCGGTATATCATAACAGGCAGTACACACTGATCTTATTTAAGATTTTTCTTATCAGACAAAATGCCAGCCAGCAAGCCACAATTATCGTGCCCTTCAACCTCCCGGACGGTATCTTTTTCCAAATCCTCTGCCCAAATAAAAAATATATTTATATAGTGATACACAACTTTCAATTCCATTCCTACAATAAAAATCCTTTTGCTCTCAGCAAATGAATTGAACATGACCTGACTCTCCTTCTAGTTTATGTTCAAACCAAATGCCAATACCAAAAGCTGATAAAAAAATTAGCAAAGAAAAAAATGTTAGTGAACTGCAGCCACATCAGCTTTATTCTCCAGACGTAGTCCTTTCCCATTTCCTTCTCCTTCCAATTATAACAATATAACGGCCTGAAAGGAAATTCACATCAAATAAAAAGATCATCACATAAACAAATATTTTCCAGAGATCAACAAGTCCAACTGTTTGAAAGGCATAGAAAAGTTAGACAATGTTTTGGCAAAGTGTATCGAGCAAAAAGGAGATTGCGTTAAAAAATAAACTGAGTTTTGATTTAAAAAATCAAATAATTGATTGATTTTTACGTTACTTTGTAATAGTTCATAATAGTTTTTAAATTGAATAAAATACATTTTTCACTTTGTCACACAAGGTGCGGCCGTCAATCCAACATTTTTGAAAAAGCAGCGAAAAAAATTATAGATTTTTTCATAATATTATTGACATCAACTTATTCTACATCAAATAGCATTTAAGAATTAAGTTCACTCTTTAAAAATAGCATCAGTTGGATGGTGTCCATCGCGGTTGGTACACGCGGTTGGTACACGCGGTTGCAAGCGCCTCTTAAAATTCTCCATCGCATCATTTGTTGAGGAATACTCCCAATTTCTTGCCGGATTGTTGTTTTGAGTTGTTGAAGTGTACCAAGTCAGTGTTCGTACATTTTATTCTTGAGGTAACCCCACAAGAAATAATCACAAGCTGTAAGGTCGGTGATCGAGAAGGCCAAGGTGTCCATTCCGAGAGATCACCAGGTTCGAAAACACGTTGTGGAGAATAACCATGCTTACCTGAGTGGAGTAGTTGTGGTACCATGTTATTGGAATAATGTTTCGGCGTTGATCTCATAATGCTAAAAGCTGAGGACTGAAAAACGTGCGCAACATTTCAATTATAGGTCTCTTTATCACAGTAACATTCACTGCAAATAATTGTAGTGTGGTCGCGACAATTATTCCTCAGAGAAGCTGCACACTGTGTCTTGGATTGTCTCCTTTTTTTTAGCAGAACATGTTTTGCAGCTTCCTCTGCATGCACTGGAATTTATGTCTGTTTCGTCACTTGAGTTTCCATCATTTATATTTAAGTAGTCCCTTATTTTTCCTTTGAGTTTTCCCGGAACGTCCCATTTTAACTACGGTGGCCATCCTTGCTCTTCTCTCTACATACTCCTCCAGACTACATACTATTTTCGCCTTTTTTCTATAATTACTTTATTTGCCCTCCAGATTACCGGGGCGTTTATTATATAATTTTCTTGACGTCGAGCGTGCGTAAACTACTCGACATTTACGCTGCGATTAAAACAAATGCTATCTGTACGTTACGGACCGCACTTGGTGCGCTTGATTCTTCCAACTATATAGGGACATAAATATTATAAAGGGAGATATTGTTAACCGTCATAGTCGGAAATATATGGTGCTGAAGCATTCTCTTATAAACGATACGAAAACAAGAAAAAAACGATAACGAAAAAACCAAACTAATCCTTGTGACCCCCCACAAGTTTTGAATCACATTTGTGCTGTATAAAATGAGAAGCTAGTTTTAATATAAATTTCCTGTTACTAAATTTTTGGAAATGTATGTTGCTAGTAATGATATATGTGCAAGTAAATTTCAAGACTATAAATATATATGGTTCTACCAATAACATGTACATAATTCCATTAAAAATGCGAATTTCGTGTGTTGATTAATCCATGAGTGCATAGGGTTCCTTATCGGTGTGTGAACTTATTTCTGATATTTCTTTAGATACAGATCTCGAATTTTACTCAACGAAAAATAGTGGGTAAGTTTTTATTTCTTATATGGAGGCTTGATGACACTAGGCCTTTCAAATTTTGACAAAACATCGTAATTACTAGTAGTTGGGTCCCACAAAGTTTACACGCAATTTGCACAACTTGTTTATAATAATATTAGTGTATATTTGTATCGCCCCTTATAAGCGACTCCATACACAATAACCAAATCCAAAACTTAACAATTATACATTTACTTTACAGATGATCCTTACACGAGCTACTTACTTTAGTTGAAGAAAAGTTGCAGTGTCATGCTGGACTGAGTGGTGGACCCATCTCACAACTGAGAAAAAACCCTCGTAACTTTCATTCTTTCGCGTTCTCTTCGACAGTTAATCCTAACTTTTGCTCGTACCATTCGGTGGTCACTTCCAACATTAAAATTGTTAAGAACAGAACAATTACAATGATGTAGTCAATGTAGCCAATGTAGGTCATGATGTAGCCAATTTCACTTCTGGTGATATTTTTCTTATAGAACGAATTCATAATATATAGTTCTTGTCTTTCAGCAAAATCAACCAATTTATCACCTCTATTATCCCGCTCACCAGTTCCATATGGGCCAGTTGCATTTTAGTCAGTTCTTGTTTTTCCGATTCTGGCATTAAAATCACCCATCAGGATTTTGTATCTACAAAAGCCCCTATGTTGACAAGCAGAAGTTTCGAAACAGATTTTTGATTAAAACTTTTAAAGAAAAAACTTTTCGTGTTACTTTTTCATTTGCAGTTTTATCGGTCATACAAATGCCAAGGTGTGGGTGTTTTGGTGTTGATGTGACAACAGTACGTGAGTGCGTCATGGATTTTGATGACGTGCAACCATTATTTCTTTGAATGGGCTGTATATACAGGCTTTTAATGGTATGAGGCAATCATAGTGTTTACCGTTAACATACATACAGTCTCTATCCGATTGCATTATCTACATTACATGTAGTACAAAAAAAGTAGTAAAACAAGATATTTTTCTGCAAAATTAAAATAATTCAAAATTATACCTAAAAAGTTAAATAATCCTCAATAAAATTTTCAGAATTTTTATTATTTCCAAATATAAAAATTAAAATTGATGTAAATATGCTTAACCCTTAATTAGTATAATGGGTCAGTAGTGACCCAACCAATTTACATTAGTCTGGCAATCAGCCGTATATATGACGTCATCATTGGTGTTCTATGAATTTTTCAAATTTTACCGTGCCCTTTGCGTAAAGGACTTCTCGTTTGTGAACTGTGCAGGCTTGCGATCAAATCTGACCTGATATTACCTCATACGTAGTTTTAAATATTTTTATATGGCGCACAAAATCAAGCTCTTAACTGATGCACAGCTTTTGCGGGAGGCTGAAAACGCCTACATAGTGAATATGAGTCGGGTAAAAGTGAATTCAGTAATCATGAGAGTGATTCTAAAATAGAAGAGACGGATACTGAGGAAGAGGACGATCAAAATAGTCTAGAAGAGGACTATAAGGAAACGGAAATCGATACAGGTGAAGGGAATATAGATAAAAATAAGTTAGACTTTTCTAAGAAAAATAAATACAAGTGGTTCAAAATACTCTCCACTAGTAGAAAAAATCGAGCTGAAAACACAATTAGGTCTAAGATTCTAGATGTAATTGCTGAGACATGCAGGAACAAACCATCCAAACGCATAGATGCATGGAATTTATTGTTTGATGATTGTTGGACATCATTGTTTAGTATACAAACGAACGAATAACTGACTTGGCAGCTTCTTATGATGATCAAGCTCTATCATGTAAATTTACGAATTACATTGAAAAAACTGAGCTAAAAACTTTTATAGGTCTTCTTCTTTTCTCTAGCGCATTCAAATCCAATAACGAAGATGTAAATTCACTGTGGACTACGAATTTATCGGGGCATGACATATTTCCTGTTAATATGACTTTTAAACGTTTTTAAGAAAAATATACAAGATGTATATGGCCAATATACATACAAGATGTATATGGCCAATACAAGTAAATACAAGATGTATATGGCCAATAAACCCAACAATATATGATGGTCTCTGTGATGCAAAGACACATTATTTATAAAATGCATTTATATATTCTGGTAAAGACACGTCTCCTAATCCAAGGCAGTCCAACTTTGAATGTTTTACAACTTGTTCAACCAATTACAAGCAGCAACCGTAACATTAGCAACGATAACTGGTTTTTGTCAATAGAACTAAAAAAAATCGATTTGACATATGTATGAATGCTGCCTAAAAATAAAAGAGAAATACTACCTAATTTTAGATATACCTACTTAGAACCTTACCTTACTTACCTAGACATTCTACCTAATAATAATCCAGTTTTATCAACAATATTTAGCTTTACAAAAGATTTCACCATTTTTTCTTGCGTACCTAAGAAACGCAAAGCTGTTTTAATGTTATCTTCATTGCATCATACAGATACAATAATTCAAAATGAAAAATGTCTTCCTAAAGTTATCGATTTCTACAATTCAACAAAAGGTGGGGTAGATAGTTTGGACAAAAATATGCCTGTTATAATGTGAGTCGTAAAAGTAGATGTTGGCACTTGACTTTATTTTATGCGATGGTCAATATAATGGGCATTAATGCAATGCTCCGTTGGAGGAGATCTCATAATGGACAATTTAAAAAACAGGGTAACAACACAAGCAATTCCAACAGATCTTCGGACATAGATCAAAGGTCATATTGGCATAACTACGGAAGCTTCAGAGGGCATTATTCCCATGAACAAAAATCACAATGTCACAATGCTAACAAATACCCACAGAAATATTCAGTGTGCCAGAAAGGTATTTCTAAATCCCATAGTATCAATACTGTCAAATGCTTGAATTGCAGAGATTAAAAGTTCAATAAAAACAGAAGTTACAAATACTTCAGGCTTTTTAATTTATTTTTATTTATTGTGTTTTCTTTTATTGCAGGTGGCTAAAAGCATCTTCTTTGTCTTGAGAGAGTTATTTCATGTTTTTATTTTTTTTTAGGTTCATAATATTTATTATGGACCTTATTAAAATGTCACTTGTTAAAATGTCAACCATTGTCTATATTTCAACACTAGACAGTAAAATATTTTAATTTTTGTATTTTTATAGTTTTTTAATATACATATATATCTAAACAATTCGACAAAAATTTAAAACACAAACACTCTTGATTATATTTTTTATAATTATTTAATATTCGTGGGTCACCCATGACCCATCATATCTTAAGAAGCTAAACAAGTCACCATACCAGTTGATGGTTAACAATAAACTATTATATACCATTATATAAAAGAACTTCATAAACATCTGATTCAACTTGTTGATTTTTATATGCTATATGTAATTTTGCAGATCCAACAGAATAAGACGTAATTTTTCCAACAATTATGTCACCTTGGTATTGCATTCTGCCGATGTTGGTCAATTTTTGGTGTTCGAACCCTCCTCTAACTACTGTCCTTCCAATTGTATCAACTTGGAGCTTTTTCTGATCTGAACGGAACCATTCAAAATCGCATTTGTTATTTCCACATAAAATCTAAAAATCAAACTTATGTAAAGGAATACAAAATCAAATAGCAAAAATGCTTATAGAAGCAATGAAGTACGAAAAAAGCTCAAATGCATTACTAGTTAAACTATCTTTGTAGTATCTATGTAGTTGAACTACATGACTAAGGAATTGAACTGAATTTATTACTCTCTAGTGATTTAAACATATTTTAACTAAGCAAATATAAAAAATATTTTATATTTGCTTAGTCAAAAAATGTAATGAAAATCTTTTCGTAGCAGGAAAAGTTAATATTGTCTACAAACAAAGAGCAATCGGCAATAAAAATAATTTGAAAGTTTGAAGTATACTAAATAATGATCCTGCAGGCTCCTAGTAGGCTCTTGCCTTGTATTCGCTTTGTCGATTTTCATAAGTTCCCACCGTTTTTATAATTATGTTGTTTTCCTTCCATTTTATTGTGGTCAAGTGTATATATGATTTCATAAGCTCTTTTCTTATTTTACAAACATGTTGGCATCATTTTTCTGAAAACCTTAATTTTAATTAACTCTCAAGCTTTGGAAATGGAAAGGTTCCAATTAGAATCTCATTTTCGATTCTTGATATATTTTGTCTTTCGTCCGGTACAAAAAGCAACAGAAGTCGTTCGATATATTTGCGCAGTATATGGAGACGATGCTAGAGCCGATTGGACTGCTCGATATTGGTTTGCCAAGTTCAAAAATGGCAACTTCGACCTGAATAACACGTTTATCGACCTTCCGATTTTGACAAAGACCACCTTAAAAAATTGTTGAAAGAGAACAGACATCAAAAATGTCGAGAATTGGCTGAGCAGATGGACTGCGGCCTTGCGAAAATCTCCCGACATTTTCGATCTATGGGATTTATTTCATGCAAAACTTAGATCTTCGTGCCGCACAAACCAAACAAGGAAAAATGTTGCTCGAGATCTCTCCCGACATCGCGTCACCGAGGCTGAGAAATACTATTCTCTATGTCAATATGAAGCAAAGAAAAGGGTGAATGCCCGCCCTAGACATGCCAAAGTCGAGAGTTAAGCAAGATATCCATCCCAAGAAGATCATGATATGGGTTTGGTGGGACTGGAAGGGTCTCATGTACTGGGAAATGCTGGAAAAGAATACCTCAAAAAGAATACCTGGGAAATGCTGGAAAAGAATGCTCGAAAAGAACCTCGCCCAGCTGCACCGAAACAACTCTATCGACAAGGCCAAGTCATCTCACTCAACAATAATGCCCGACCTTACACTGCAAACATCGTAAAAGAAGCCCTCAATGATCTCGAATGGGGGATTTCTCCGCATCCGCCGTACTCTCCAGGTCTTACACCAACCGATTATTACTTCTTTCGCTCACTGCCCAACTGACAAGGAGAGGCGTAACTTCTCGATGCGATATCTGGAAACTGGCATCAATTTCATTAAAGCACGATTTAAAACGTTTAAAAAAATTGAAGTTTTGGCCATCATCATGAGCGATAAACCTAATTTACATTTAAATTGAGTAGTTGTAAATGTAATGTAAATTGTAAATCAAACTGCTTATTTTAGGTCTTATAAAATCTCTATGAATTGCATCTGGGCCAAAAACAAGCAAACTTTTGAGAATGGCTCCAACCGTATATCAAATGGCCGCCCCTTCGTCATTTCAATAACATTATTTGATGGGGATATCATAAGTCACTACATTAAAATTGATCTAAGTATATCTACCCACTTTAACCCATGAAGACCAAGAATATCCGGAAGACCCATGAAGACCAAGAACTGATAGAAGTGAAGATAAGATAGGAGAATTCGGAATTAGGATCCGCAATGAAAGAGGAGAACTTTTAATGAGGTACCTGGAGGAACAGAAGTTGTTTGCTATGAATACGTTTTTTTTTTTTGAAGGGGTTAAAACGCAAGTGGACATGGATGTGGACAAGGGCCAAAATGCAAGTGGACAAGTTGGCCCCGGATGAAAGAACCAAGAATGAGATCGACTACATTCTACTGTCTGCGAGATTAATAGCACGGGACGGTGTTCAATAACTTCAGCACAGGGAGTGACCATCATTTGGTAAGAGCCAAACTAAATATAAACACCAAAAAGGAAAGATTCCTAAAGATAGAGAAGACAGGTGTCCAACCACTAATTGACGCAGACAAACTAACAGTCAATAGAGAAAAATATCAACAACAACTTGGAAGTTCCTATGATGAGATAGAGCTGACAAATTATAACTTAACTAAACTACAAATTATAACTTAAGAACGTCATTGGAGTAAGGGATGATAGCGAAACAATCGTCAGAGACAAAAAAGCCATGATCAAGGGAGTAGAGCTGTTTTATGGTAAACTCTATGAAACAAAAACCGTGGCAAAGGAACAATCCCAGAAGGCACAAAACCAAATGTAAACTCAGAAAAAATGCCAGACATAAGCTAAGGTGAAATATCCGAAGCAGTAAGACAAATGAAGGGAAACAAAGCCCCAGGATAGGATAACATAATACCTGAACTGATTAAAGAAGGAGTACAGTTTTTAGTTCTGGGCAGTAGAAGAGAGCCTTGTCAAATGCAGAATATATTACGCTACAGAACCCTACTACAGAATATTAACAGAAAATCTGAAATGGCACTATAAATGGATACTCATACTCATACCAAATCCATTAAGATCGATAGAGGGTAAGACAAGGTAACTCACTGTCTCTTAAACTATTCACATTGACCTTAGAAGACATTTTTAAAGAACTAGACTGCGAAAATATAGGAATGAATATAAATGCAAAGCGTTTAAAATATCTGAAATTTGCCGACGATACCATAATAATATCAAACAATCTTGAAGACATTCAAAAAATGTTTAATGAGTTCCACCACGTGTCAGCCAACAAAGATCTCACAATGAATCTAACGAAAACAAAAGTCATAAACAAAGCAGACGACTACAGGCATGTCAGTGTGTGGATGGTACCCAACTGGAACCGATGAACGAACATAAACTAAACTAAATCCACCCTTGATAAACTGACGAAGACACACGAGAGCTCTGGAGCGAAGAATGCTGAATATAATTCTACGAGACCGCAAAAAAAAATAGTTGGATACGACAAAGGACCAAAGTTTTAGATATAGTAGAACATGCTGCCAGACTGAAATAAAAATTCGCATGACACAACCAAAGGCTCTGACAGGCACAACTGGCTGAGACAATAGGTGGAACCATGTCATCCAAATTTGGTGCCCATATGAAAATCAAAGAAAGAGAGGTGGGTGGATGAAATAAAGAGACACGGAGGATTGGCATGACAAAAAACAGCAGAGGACAACTAAATATATGGAGATGGAGATACCTGAATGAATAAATATGATAATATTGATGATGATGATGATGCTTGGAGTCATGCCACCAGATCTCAAGCTTCCACTTACTTTCGGATCTGGATCGGCGTATCCAATTACTTTAGGTAACGTTTGTCCCCCCTTCTTCTCATTTCTTTCAGGCATGAGCCATTTTTAAATTGGTTTAGTGAGTCGCTGTTCGCCCATTCCCTCCTCATCGCCAAACTACCGTATTAGTTGAAGTTGTTCTATTTCATATATTTATAACAATTATTTATCATTTTTTGTGCACCCATAATTTTCTTTAATCGCTTAATATTTATTCTACTCATACCTAGAGGAACGGAATGTACAGGGTAAATAAGTAACGCGTCATAGGGCAAACAATTTTTGAAACGTGTGGCCATATATTGTCATGATGAAACACGACGGCTTTCCTGTGTACCATATTCTTCCAGTCTGGCCATATTTCTTCAATCGATGCCTTCAAACGATCTAATTGTGAACAGTTGACTTTCAACAGGTGTGGCCTACATGCCGAATATATAACTCACGATGAAGCTCTTGCCCCCACGAAGGTTACGTCAAAAGAGGGGCACTAAGTGTACTAGTGGGATTCCCCTCCCGTGGTACTCATATTAGATTAGCTGCCTTATCAACGTTGATTAGTAACCGTCCAGTTCAGATTTTTAGCAAACTGTAATTTACTAGTTTTTAATTTCAACGCCTGTTGCTTAAAGGTGTCTATATATATATAAATATATATATATATATATATATATATATATATATATATATATATATATATATATATATATATATATATTTATATATATATTAATATATATATATATTAATATATATATATTATATATATATATATATATATATATATATATATATATATATATATATATATATATATATATATATATATATACATATATATACATATATATATATATAAATATATATATATATATATATATATATATATATATATATATATATATATATATATATATATATATATATATAAATATATAGAGTAGTTAAACATCAGTTATGTGGGTGTGTGTCGTAAAGACATCGCACATCTCAGATGTTGATGGTTCCTTAGAAGAAGTTGAATATGTATAGATCCCTTCGAATCACACTAAATACAAACCATAATGTTCTTCGGATGAAGGCCGTCTTTCGCTGTACTTAAAACCTCTGACCTTGGCAACCCCTGTTTTTTTGTATTTCACGTTGTTGTATACAATCCACTTTTTATCAATAGTTACCATCTGCTTCAGAAATGGGGCCTCAGATTTATTTTTGTTTTGAGCAGAAAATCGCACGAGGAGATTTCGTCCAACAGATTTCAGAATGACTCACACATCGTATCCGCAGATATAGCCAGGCACGCATATTTTTGAAAATATTAGTTTATCTGCCATCGCACAAACCATAGTGCATGGATTCTTTACGTCTGATCTTTATTTCCTTGACGTCAGTGCTTGAAGGACGGTCAGAGATATGCCGATATTCAAAACCAAAATCTCCACCACTTAACCGACCTAGCTACTTTGTACCGTAGTATTCCCAACAAAACCCTCTCCGTAAAGGATACAAAGCCTGTTTTTTTTTGTTTATACGGCGTTCTTGTCTTTTTTGAAATAAAAAAGCATAATGCAAGTACATGCAATTTGTCGACCGACATTTTCAATTTGAATCCATCTTGACTAACTAAAGACAAATCGAAGCGAATCTGAACACATATATTGTAAATATCACAGGAATTATTCATATATAAATAATAAATACTAATCCAATACGAGTTTTTGTTTACACGCATTAAAATAGCAACTAATGGAAAAATCACTACAAACTTTCCGTAGCAGACCACTGGTAAAATCGATAAAGTATTTTATGGTGTATAGCGAACCACTGGTAAAATCCCATTTAATTTTTATGATATTGTACAAAAAATTATGTATGTAAATAGTTATATGACTAACATCGCCAGCTTGCACCTCAACCAGATGAGTCAACCCCAACAGATGATGTCATTGCTGACACAGCCCTTAGTTCAGCATTAATTTAAATATAAATACTGTTAATTGTAAACAAAATTCAATCTTTAGTAAACTGTCAAAAGTACCGTTACTCTTTGTACTACCCAAAAACAAAAATAAAGCTTTTAAAAACGCTTCCACGTGATTTCAAACTTTAACTAAATGTATATTACACTTCTTACAAATATAAATTGTGTGATTATGGCATACTCCGTACCGTCGACATGATTTATTAACATTAGAAACAATGAGATGGCCTTTATTGCCATAACGGAGTTCATGTATTGCAGGAGCAAGGTTTCTTATATAATATATGTGATATCTTATATTTTCATTGACAATGTTGTACATTGCAATGGCTTTGTCATGTAGGTCAGCACCACCCATGTATTTATTATATTGGGCAATAACATTAGGTTGTGGGGTACATATGTATCCACCTTTTCTTTTCTATTGAAGCGTCTTACGCGACCAATGGGATCTGGAGAAAAGCCGTTCCTTACAATAGTTACAAAGGAGTTATCCTTCCATCGGACTATGGAAACTTCTGATGCGGTATCATATTTAGAAATATAGGAACCGCGATCTTTTTTTAGAAAATAATTTAGAATTTTCGAGCTGACACTTATTTGTTCGATTCTCCCTGATAGTGCCTGTGGCGAAAAAACCTTTATCTTTTAGATGTACAAAAAGTTTAAAAGATGAAAAGAAATAGTAAAAAAAATTGATGGTGTACTGGTTTATCTATAACAGATAGAAGACTGATGACAACATCACCATCAAGACCTAGGGCAGAGTATTTTTTGAAGCTTGAATCCGATACGAACTGGCTTACACTTGATATAAATTTTATACGAGTGGCGTCCAAAGTAAGGTACCATTTGTTCATCTATGGATAGTAAATTTGAAGAAATTTGCCATTGTTGCACCATTTACCAACACCAAAACACTTTTTTGAACTGCTCGACGCACGTTTCGCTAACCATGTTATGTTATGTTCAAAAAAGTGTTTTGGTGTTTAGTGGTAAATATCTTCAAGTTTAGTGTTTCACACCAAAGGTTCTAATAGAAAAATTGATCTATGGAGAGGTTGAACGCAAATAAACTGACCTAAAGTAACCGAATAAAAATGACCTAACTTTGGAAAATTTATCAGTTTTGCTAGGTTATCACAGGTTTCTCTCATTGAATGGGCTAAAGAAATAGATGGGTTTTTCTTGCTATGATGAAGCAAAACTGCTTTAGGTTGTATTTCGATGAATCTATGAAACTACGCCACTCGGAAGGTACGTGTTCCATACTAAACTCATTCACTAAACCATCAATATCACAACAGATATATAGTGATCCTTCCATTTTATAAAAACTTGAAAATGTTACATTCCATTTTCGATAAAGTGAAACACTTGCATTTTTATCTAAGAGGTTCCACTGTTGAAGTATGGAATAAAGAAGTTCGGTTTTTTGTTTTGACAACCCCAGGTCACGTACCAAATCATTTAATTCACTATGAGTTTTTAAGTGAGGTTCACTGGTAGTTGTTAAAAATGTTGAGTCACAACTGGAGTTCTCAGGAAGTTGTGGATCAGATTCTGATAAAGAATTAGAATCACAAATGAACCAATTCGTGAATGAATTAATGAAGAATTAGAATCATCATGGGGTCCAGGTTTAAAGGCGCAATCGGTACCGGTAGTTCTTGGCTGTGAGGAACTGGCCTAAGTGCAGAAAGCAAATTTGGATACTGAATTTTGTCCCTTTGCTTTTTTGAAATCCCTTCTGTTTTACTGGTATAAAATTAGCAATCACATGGTCAGTAGGTTCTCTCCAAACCATAGCATATATCTCCAAAGCATAGAAATTTTCTTGCGATTCATCCATTGCTCTAAATTTATGTGACAACTCATACAGTAAACATGAGGAGCCCAATCTTGATTTCCAATTTGGCCTAAAATTATTAAATATAGGTATTTTTCACTTCCTTTAAAATAAATCGTCCGTATACATCACAAAACTTATCAGCTGGATTTTTGCAAAATCGACGACCATTCAACTTACCATTTTATATAAAATCGACTGAAACACTTGATTGTACTGTAAAGGAGACAGAAACAAACTAAACTATTGTAAACAATAAAACTACCCTTAAAGGTTCGTAAAATACTGTCAAAATTAACCCCCTACGATCTTGCGGTCTCTATTTATCAAGTTAGTTCCTCGGAAACTTTTGTTTTACCTGAACAAAACCGGGGGCTTTCTTTACACCACCAAAACAGTAATAAATATCCTCGATATTGGGATGTAGGTTAACAGGAATTACTCCCTCACTTGTGAATACTTGTCCGATAAATGTCATTTGTTTTTCGACTGTTTGACCACCAGGAATGGCATCTGCTGGAATTTTTCCATAATAATCCCTCCAATAATAATCTAAAAAATAATGTTTTAAAATTTTTTACAAGTCGACGTATGCATACAATGACATTATTTTTTTAATTTAATTTTTAAATTTGTTAAAAAAAATGAAAATATTACATAGCTCAACTAACAGAGCTTCGCCTCTGAGATGCGCAAAAGAAAGAGTGAGAGGGTCACTGTCTAGCAGAGACAGAGAACAGAGAGTTCCTCGAATGTACAGTACTTAATCGAAGTTAACACCACGAAAGTTGCTCTCGGGCGTTAGGCTACTGCGCATCCAAACCTCGGAGGCCAAGCTATGTTAGTTGAGCTGTAGTTATAGGAAAAGCAATACGAGTAGCGTAACGCGAATACCATTTGTAGCTGTTGATGAGATTCCCTTTACCTGAATAAGAGGGTAGAAAAGAAAGATACTTCTTAAATAAAATATGTTTTCGTTCGTTCTTCGTTTGTTTCTATCCTTCTTTTTCATCATTTTAGCACTTTAAATACACACACACGCCTACTGATTTTTAAATTCTTTTATGCGTTTCAGGAAGTACGACTTATCGAACTCTAAAAAATAGTGCTCTGTTTCGTCGATGACGATTTAATTTAGAGAGACGCCGAATTCGGCATCATTTCGAAACGTAAATTGGCCAACTTCACTGTTACAACAGCGTAAGAAAACTGAGTACCCTGTCTTGGCAAAACAGCCCTTTTTTCTTAAAAAAAAATTTGATCAATAGTGCGAAAAAAATACTCTCCTGAGATCGTCTTTCCTTTTTCAGAATAGTCGATGAATATAAGGCTTTGCAAATTATAGAAAAGCGCCCTTCGCCTTCTTTGGGGAAGGTTCTCCGAGAAAAATCCTCTGTGTTGACTATTCCTATGTTTTTGATCTGAAGTTATGATGAAATGATAAACCAATGAAATTATCTACAGCAAATATATGGAAACGAGAAAGACGCTTACAGGAGAGTATTCTACTGCATTGTTGAAAAAAGTTCTGTATCATTACGACAATGCACCCTCCCATTCATCCGCTATTGCAACAGTAAAATTGGTCAGTTAATACTACAAATTGATGCCGCATCCACCTTATTTTCCGGACTTGTCACCATTCCACTTATATATCTTTGCAGGTATAAAGAAAAGACTGCCTAAAACGAAATTCACAACAAATGAATAGATCATAGCCGAAACAGTGAGGTATTTTCCACAGTTCGACAAGTAGTGCCTTTTGGGTTCCATACACACAGTGGAAAGTCGTTGGGCGAAATCTTTCGAGATAGACAGTAAAAACGTAGAAAAATAACTCGATTATCGATCAAAAAATAATATTTGTTAAAAACACTGCCGTAGAGTTTTCACTCTACCATCGTACTGTACGGAAAATAGCACTTAAAAAAATGCTATTTCTAGTACCGCCATCTTCTGACGGGGTAAGTCCAACGCTTACCCCGTCAGAAGGTGCATCCGTCACAAATGTTCAAAAGTCAAAAGTCTGTCAAAAGTTTATGACATTCGGATCATTAGAAGCCAACTCATCGCGCTTAAAGCGTCAATGTGTTTATACCATCTGTCGAACAAAGGACGAGTTTTGTTTACAATTTGGTGAAACATTCAGCGAAACGTTTCAATTAACGAAACAAGTATATGGTGAGGATTGTGAATCCGTGGCAGAGTCCAGTGGTTTAAACGATTCATAGAAGGTTGTGAGGACATCAAGGACGACAAATTCAAAACAGTCACAAATCAAAACAATGTTGATTTATTTCTACGATTGGGAGGAAATTGTGCACAAGGAGTTCGTTCCACCAGGTCAAATGATCAAACTTGGTGTTATGAAGCGCTTGTTGTCGCGTGTGCGGCTATACTACAAGACAGCTGGCACTTGTTGCACGATAACGTACTGTCCCATCAGTCGACGCTCATCACTGATTTTTTGACCAAAAATGCCATTTTAACCATCAATCATTCACCATACTTGCCAGATTTTGCTCCCTATGACTTTACCTCTTCGAAAAACATCATTTGAAGATGAAAAGATACGGTTATGCTGACATTGAAGCCATTCAAAAGGCGTCGACCGCCATCCTGAAAATTCATTCATCAACCTAATTCACTGTTGTATTGAGGTACAATATTATTTTGCAGACTATTTTGAATAAAAATAATGATTTTACGAAAAAATAAATATTTGTGTTCTGTTTTTCGTGAAACGCATATATATATATATATATATATATATATATATATATATATATATATATATATATATATATATATTAGCGTGTTTTCAATGTTTATGTAATGTATTTTTACTGGTTGTAGTATACGTAAAAATAAGCAATTTTACCAAGAATAATTTATATAAAAGTTGCAAAGTGCAAAATAAAGAAGCGTTGTAAACACATAAAGTATATGTTTACTGTTGATACTGGGTATGACTAATTTTATGTATTATTGTGCCATATTACTTTTGAGTGCGATATTACTTTTGAGTGCGATGTTCGATTTGACCAGTGATAATAATTCCTTAATGGTGTGTATTTAATTTCTGGGTACTTTCTGCGATTAAAATGCTACACGTTTATGAAAACAATGAACTAGTGACATAATATTAACTTACAGGGAGTGCCACTAAAATGCAGCGCGGAAAGGTTTCCTTTAAGAAATCATCCGGCTCTGCGGATGTCGGTAAATTTAGTTACCAGACTTCGCGACACAGAGTACTTAAAGGCACAACGAAGAGGTCCACGCGAAATGGTAGAGACTGCAAAAGAAATTTTATAAATTGCCTAAAACGAGCCAACAACAAGGACTAGGTCCACAGTAGGCCAAGTTGAAGTTGGTCATAGTAAAGTGTAGAACACTATACAACAAGAACACATTTATTCCTATCATTATCAACGGGTACAAGCGTTACAACCAGAATATTATCCTAGAAGAGTTGAATTTTGTCAGTGGTTTTTACATCAGTACAACAGATATCAAAATTTTACCAAATTTATTTTGGCTACCAACGAGATCACATTTACAAGAAATGGATTAAATAATTTCCACAACAACCATGTTTGGGCAGTAAAAAATCCATATGCTGTGAAAATTACCCATTTTCAATACAGATTTTCAGTAAATGTGTGGGCTGGCGTAGTAAATAGCATGCTTGTTAGGCTTTACTTTCTTCTAGGTCGACTGACAAGTGAAAATTATTTAGACCTTCTTCAAAACAATCTGCCACAAGTATAATAAGATTCCCTTTAAATGTTTGACACAGTATGTCGTTTCTACATGATGGAGCTCCGCCACATTTTAAATGAGAAGTTCACGAACAATTAAATAATTAATTTCCTAACAGATGGATAGAGCACAATGGACTTATTTCTTGGCCTGCACGCTCTCCGGATTTAACGCCCTATGATTTATTTCTGCGGAGTTATTTAAAAAAGTTAGTTTATCACGATGGAGAAGTAAATGCTGTGGAAGAACTACAACAGCACATCGAAAAACGCTTATGATGTTATTCGTGGACACCAAGATTTTATTTCTGACGCGTGTAGTGGCGCATGAGTACGCCGAGCAAGATTTTGTGCTAAACCGAACAATTTTTTTAACATGTAACATTATTGTTTTTGTTATTCTGAAACTTTTATATAAATGATTTTTGCTAAATTGACTTCTCTTCGCGTGTCTACAATGCAGTGGTCGATAATATCAAAAAGTCAGTAAAAGTGAACTTTGTTGAAGTATTTAAGGATCTTCTATTCCCTTGTTATTAAGGAACACTTCAAGATGATTCTGAATATCATGTCATGAATATCATATGAATATCATATATTCATCCTGAAGTGTCCACGAAGTAGTCCACGTTGCATTGCTCTTACTGGCATGACCTAAATGTGATTTCTTGTCGAATGTTACAGTATGGCTTATTAAAATAAAGTAGATAAGTCTGACTTTAATTTAAATCGTTACGCATCAATGAGATAATCGCAACAAGTTAATACAAACGTTAAACTCTCATACAGACTAAAATTTGATTTACGGTTAGCCAAAAAAGTACCAATTACATCAACGTGTATAGTATCAATTTCGAATCTCTTTTATTGCCACAGTATTAATTTAAAATTATTTAAATGTAATAATTAGGTAGAGTAGGCAACCGACAATCAACGCAAATCACGACGAAGACAAAACTAAAGCGAAAACGAGGAGAAGATGATAAAGATTATATCTTGGGAGATGATCGCGAAGCAGAGCAGTGAAGTCGAGTCCCGTGCCACCAAAAAGCCAAATTTCCCCTTATCTAGAAAGTTCACATCCTATCTGTATACGTGTCTGTTAAGATGCGGTTTTAAAAGTCCGTAAGTGTTTCAGTGCCTTCTATATTAGAAAAATATTTTATTATCCTATTATCCATCTTCCACTCCTTTTATTCAAAAAATTAATTTTAAAAGTTCAGTAGCTTTTCTGGTATAAAACACAATAGCGTACAATAAATCTAATACAAATGTACGTTTGGAAGAAACTGCCATATGAAGTAGCCATTGCAGTGGCGGCTCGTGAGGGAAGACGTTGGAGCGCCACCCCTCCTGCATTTATCACAGTAAACAATTTTTCAGAGCAAAACACCAAATTTAATTTCCGTTCAGTTTCTTTCCTTTAACTCATTTTTCTGGTTCACCTCCTGTATAGGGTATCAATAGCACGAAAAGTAAAAACGAGGAAGGAATATGGAATATGGTATTGTAAAATAAATAAATAAATATAAAGGTAAAATAAATAAATAAATACAAAGGTAAAATAAATAAATAAATACAAAGGTAAAATAAATAAATAAATACAAGCAAATAAAATACTAAATTCTTTAAATGTATTTATAAAAAAGAGATTCAATGCTAGCAAAAGTTCCACTTTGCACGAGCTAGTAAAAAAAAATAACCACTTATAATAATAGGAACATAAATAAATAAGAACTAACAAAATCCTTAATTTTATAAATGTTTCAACTAAAAAAAGATTCAAAAATGATGTGTAAAGGGCATTATAGTTTTAATAGCACCTGACTGTTTGTCAATAAATTTCCTACTTTGAATTTTAGAAAGCATTTTATTCCAGAAAGCATGATGTCTTGATTTTCTTGAAATACACCACATACACACAAGGTTTTCCAAGCTCTGGTAAAACTGTCTTTTTATTAAATGTGTCAAAAAGGATATCAATATCTGATAAATATTCTGCTGTATAAATAGCTTGGCTTGGTAAACCACCAAACTTCGATTGGTTTCCACCAATCATGCTGTTTATTGCTGCAACTACTATATTACTTAGCGTTTTTGCAGCGATACTGACTTTCATTTCATTTAAAAAGATTTAATAAATCTCTCGAATTTTTGTCAAACTCTGAAATTTTCTTGTTTTGTCGATCGCAAAACACATCTTGAAATATCCCGGTCTTGCATATTTATTTTTATCATATTTAATGGTACATTTAAAAAAAACATTGCGAGTATTTTTCAGCAAATTATACGTCCTTAGGTCCTCAAAACTGGTAGCACCTACTTCAAAAAATAGTAACAGGCAATCTGATATGATATCTTTCAGATTCGGCGGGCGAAATATTGTACATTATTCCAATAAATTTCGATTTTCTTTCTCGCTTTTTCAGACATAATAAACTGGCATTTCTGATTAAATATGGGCACTTCTTGTTGATAGAATTTTATTTATATCAAACCAAGTTATTAACTCCGGCGCCTGTGTGCGAAGTGTGCGGCACTCACAGGCGCCAAGGCAATAGGGGCGTCCGATGAAATGCCAGCGCCAATTATTGAAATTATTTTTGTTACACAACTACATATTCGTTATAGTTGAGTAACAATAAGTAAGTAGGTACAAGTCTCCCAAGACAATATTCACGTCTGTGGTATAGTTTTACGCTATTTGAATAAACCCAATGTTTACGTTTCTGATTTTAATTTTTATTAACAGCGTTAAAATCAAACGAACCGCTTCGCAGTTGCTACAAGGGCCGACTATTTTATTACAAAAGCCATGTTTATGAACGCAAACCGATGCGATGCGACGCAGGCGGTGGAGTCACCGAGGATTCCCCGATTTTAATGAACGAGAGAGCCAAAACAATTGAACAAACATTTTATCGACAGTGGGTGCAAGGTGCACACTAAATTTTTCACGCTATCTACTATAATAAAAATAAATATACTTTCTAGCACTAATAACAATACTTAGTTTGTGTGTAACTGATTCGTTTAACGTGTTTTCATAATGAGTGATAGTGATCAAGATACAAAAAAATTATCTGGTTACCAGAATCTAATAAGGAAAAGAAAACGAGAAGAAGAACGTGACAAAAATACTACTAAAATAAGTAAATATTTTACGACTCTACCATCCACTTCTAAGCAATTTATCGATGAAGGTGTTAAAACTGATTCATAAAACTCCTTTATGCAGTGGTGGTATATGCTTTTTATGTAATTTCCTATACAAATAAATAAAAATGTCTGTTTGTAATGTCTAGATAACAGTTTTTCACTAAATGCATTATGAAGGAATATGCGGTACTTAGGTATAACAAAAAACTAAATTTTTGTCTGTCTGTATGTCTGTTTCTTAAATTTCGAAACGCCTGCAGCGATTTTGACGGGGTTTACACTAGCGGATAGCTGACGTGATAAAAAGTAACCTAGGCTACTTTTATTTTATACAAGTTACCGCTGATATTATAAGTAAACCTGTATTATATATAATTATACATACTATTATATGAACAATATTTAAGTATTTGTTTTTCTGTTTGTAATTTAAGATGATGCCGCTGAAGTTACGTCTGGTCCTGTGCCCGATACGCCATTTTCACCGCCAAGACATTTGTCGTCACCAATACCAACTTTTTCCAAAGATGATTCTGGACTCTGGCCAGAAGTTTTAAACGCTACTTTGATGCAGTATTTGATAGACAATCCGATTAAACAAGTTAAACAGCATAATTTTCCGCGTGACTCTTCGGAACGAAAATTTAGTACTATTATGTAAGACATTTAGGAAATGGTGAAAAGTATCAAAAAGAGTGGCTGCTGTATTCAGTGTCCAAAAATGCCGTTTATTGCTTCTGTTGCAAGCTATTCGAATCAAAACAAAAAAATAGCGAAGGAATTAGTGATTGACAATATTTAGCTTTGTGCAGCAGACATGAAAAAAGTTTTGCTCATTTCAATAGTTATTAAAAATGGACAGATTTGTGTCAGTCTCTTAAAAATAAAACCACTATTGATAGTTTTCATCAAAAACTTTTAGGAGTTGAAAAGCAGCGCTGGTGCGATGTAATTAAAAGAATAATATATGTGGTCCAATTTCTAAATACACAAAATATAACTTTTCGTGGCCAAAGCCAAAAATTATACGACCGTAACAATGGTAATTTTGCGCTGGCTTAACTATATTTATAATAGAAGAACTAGACAAAATTAATTTGGATATAAACTATTTAAGGGGACAGGGCTATGATAATGGATCAAATATGCGTAATAAAAACAATGATCTTCAAAAAAAATTGCTGGATCTAAATCCTCCCGTTTTCTATGTACCGTGCGCTAGCCATAGTTTAAATTTAATAGTAAATGACAACACCAACCTCAATTATCACACGACTGGATTTTTTAGAATTGTACAAGAAATATATAAATATGTTTCGTCCTCTACCAAAAGATGGGATTTATTAATTTACTATACTGAATGCATGGCATCAAATATTGACAAAAATAAATTTTGTGAGCAAAATTCTACAGCCCAAACGACATGATAGAAATTAGAATCGACGAAAATTTTGAGAACATTGGAAATAATGCCATGAAAATTGCTGAAAAATTAGATATTAAGACCGAATCTGAAACCGAATCCTGGCCGAATCAAATTCAGACCCCTAAGACATCGAAAAACACCAAAGAACATACTAAAATGATGAATAACCTCTTTTAGAAATAACGTTTTTTTTATTGTTATTTTTATTTTATATATTGGATAAAGCGTTATCCTTCGTAGACGAAAAATTTAATTTGTTAAATAATTACAACGACGTGTTTAAATTTTTATTTAAACTGAATGATGACCAAGATCAAAGTCGATTAAGAACTAGCTGTAATCATTTGCAGGAAAACTTTCAGTATTCAATTTGACGGCCGTATGCCCTAACATCACGATAGTATTAGGAATTGCAAGCGCAGAAAAGTCGTTTTCTAAATTAAAACTTGTAAAAAATTACCTGCGTTCAACAATGAGCCAGGAAAGGTTAACAAATTTAGCAACAATATCTATCGAGGAGGCCATATTAGACCATTTAGATATACACGAAACTATTAAGGATTTCGCAAACAGAAAAGCGAGAAGAGTAGAAAATAAATAATTATGTTTATATATATATATATATATATATATATATATATATATATATATATATATAGGAAAGGTTAACAAATTTAGCAACAATATCTATCGAGGAGGCCATATTAGACCATTTAGATATACACGAAACTATTAAGGATTTCGCAAACAGAAAAGCGAGAAGAGTAGAAAATTTATAATTATGTTTATATATATATATATATATATATATATATATATATATATATATATATATATATATATATATATATATATATATAAATAATTTTTTTTTCGACTCTTGTTGCTTTTTTAAAAAAATATAGCATACGTAATGGTTCAATTAGTATTATTAGTTATTATTAGTAAAAAAGTCAGCTATTTTATTAATATCTATACATTAATATGTATCTCAAATAATGTATGTAAAAATTTAATTCGTGTTTTATTTTTAGCAATAATTGCCAAGCGGAAGCGAACCGTTTTTACCTATTTGGGAAAATACTATATATAACTTGAGAACATATTTCAATCAAAATTTGAAAAATAAAAAAAAAATCATGTCGAAACACGACGACAAAAAAAGAGGCGCTGCATAGGTTGCGCACACAGTCTTCATAAGTCGCGCCGGGTCGGCGCGGCCTTGAATGAACTGGTAAGAGAACTACATGAGATTTTTTATGGATTGGATAGGAGAATATTCTGTAAGTAGCTTGGAACTTGAACTGATATAGGAATTATTCAAAAATGTTGACACTTCATCATGATGAAATATATCTTTATCAGTATTGTACATTACCACAACCATGCCCCTCGTAAACATATTTCTGTATATGCTTTACGGTATGAATACTTGCACATAGTTCTACATTAATATGAGCTTGAAAATATATTAAAAATTGATTGTATGGAACTATATATCGGTTATCAATTTAAATACATTTTCAATTAATATATTTAGTGCTAGTCCTACCATTATATTTTTGATAACGAATATATATTTGAGATAACTCTCAAATATTTTTAAAAATTCCTTTGTACACTTACCCTCGACCATACAAACTGATTGTTGGTTCAGATACTTAACTAAATTATATAATGTTTTATTCGTGGAGTCCGGAATTTCTGCAGATATACATTTATCAATATCCGAAATTTCCCGAACGTTATAGTTTTCTTTTAAAGTTAAATATAAATAAAAATGTGGGAAACCTCTCTTTTGGAACGTGTGTATAAAAAAGTTTGGACTTCACCAAGTATTTTTTTGTGATTAATTAATCGCAATAATTCCTTGTCTCTTATTCACATACAATATCATCGGGTCTATTATTGGGAGTTTCATATGAATAAATAATATTTCTTATTTCCTGCCACAAAGGATTACAGGTAAAAGTTAAAGAAATATCAGGTTTTTCGAATTTACTAACTATTGCCATTGCATGTTGATAATTCTGCATCATAATACGCGGCTACCAATAAAGCCAGAAGGAAATATTGCAATTCGTCCAACTCAGAGTTTTTCATTCTCGACACTTACGAGATACTCATATGAGATGCCTATGGGAGTGGGAGGTTCCATTCACCGATTCAAATAAAGCTGCTACTTCTGAACATGGGGGACCTGAATGAGGACCTGAATGAGCTCATGATAAAACCGCATAACAAAATTCAAAGGTTCTCGATTTTCATTTAGAGCCAGCTCTTTTTTTTTAATAAATATTTTGATGTATTGTTTTATATGATCACACATAAGGATTATGTTGACACAGACATATGACACAGACGTGACATATTATTTAAACTTTTTAGAATATCCCTGCGTATATAAGTGTTTACTGGATTATGAACTCTCATTTGGTTGCCTTTTGATACATCCATAATATATAGTTGCCCGTAAGAAGCTGAACCTGAATTTTAGAGGTAAAAAGAAGCAATCCCAATTACTAACCTACCACCTAGAAAACGTACTACCTACTTAATGAAGCGTGTAAAAAAAGGATTAAAGAAAAAAGTTAAAAGTAAAAAAGAAATAAAAAAATGATCCGTGAGGTTAACTGAGCCTTACATTAATAATTGAGAAAGTTGACTGAACGGAATTGGTCCTTTATCCCGGTTCATGATTTTCTTACATTTTTCTGTTTGAATGCTTTCATATACATCCAAAACCCTATTGATATTTACACATTGTGGTCTGGATAATGTAGAAATTACCAAGACCGTAGAGGGGGTATTTGCACAGTATTCAACGAACCTTTATTGTTTTCTATAATTTCGTTTGTTTTTGTCTCGTTTACAGCACAGTCAAGTGTTTAAATTAATTTTATATAAAGTAGCAAGTTCAAGCTGTCGAGTTTGCAAAAATCCCGCCGATAAATTTTGTCACATATGCGGACGATTTATAATAGTCACAAGCTATTTACATCGGAGGAAATAAAAAGGCCTATCTTCAAATGCTTTAAGTGCCAAATTTGAGATCAAGATAAAAATTAGGCACCTCAAGTTTGCTATGTGAATTATAATGTAAATGTAGTGCAGTGGATGCATCGCAAGAAAAATTACATGCCGTTTGCTGTTCCTATGGTGTGGAGAGGACCTACTGACCATGTAAGTGATTTCTACCTTTGTATAACTAAAACAGAAGGGATTTCAAAAAAGCAAAGGGACAAAATTCAGTACCCATATTTGCCTTCTGCACTTAGGCCAGTACCTCATAGCCTGGAACTACCGGTACCAATTGCGCTTTTAAACCTGGACAATATGTTTCCCGGTGATTCTAATTTTTTATGAGGATTTGATCCACAACTTCCTGAGAACATCAGTTGTGACTCAACAGTTTTTAACAACTACCAGTGAACCTCACTTAATAACTCAGAATGAATTAGATGATTTGGTACGTGATCTGGGACTGTCAAAACAAAAATCGGAACTTCTTGGTTCCAAACTTCAACACGGGAACCTGTTAGATAAAAATGCAAGTGTTTCACTTTACTGAAAGCGGAAAGTAACATTTTCAAGTTTTTATAAAATGGAAGGATTGCTATGTGTCTGTTGTGATCAGCTTATCATTTTCGGATTTAGGACTACAAAATACTTCATATACACCTATTTTCATTAATATTACCTCAAAAACTTTAAACGACCTTTGTAATTTATAGATATGATAAAATCGTATTTTAGAATTTAAGCCGCAACTTCTTATATGATAAACATTAGTTTGTATGGAAATGCAAATATAGGTGCAATCATCTATGTAGTCATTGACTACATTTCAATCTATTTCAATATTGATAATTTTTGCATGATATCATCTAACTTCATAATGTGTAAAGAACATGTTTTATTGTCTCATCAATTAACGTTCTTGACACATATGTCTTGTATTTGAACACTACAATTTTCTGCAATAAACCACTAGCAATATTGATTAAAATATGTCGCTGGATTAATTAATATATCTACAATATATTTGAATAAGTTTCAGTATATCAAATATTTATCAAATATTTTTCAAGTATATATCAAATATTTACTTATATTGTTAATTTTATAACAAAAATATAAAAAGGAAATATCTCAACAATATTTACACTTTATTAAATTACCAACTTAATGTAAGTTGCTTACCTGCAGGTCTTTTACCCTTAGGATCTGTTAGTTTTTCCATCAAATCGTTCTTTTTTGTATCACTTAATATTACTAAATAATTCGAAATCTTCAGCGATAAACCGATAAAATTACTTATCTTATCAAAACAAATCATAGTCGATTTATTAGAGAAGATACGTGGCGTGGCGAAAAAATTAATTTTATTTTATTCGGTTAGAAAGTGATAGCTAATTAGATTTTGAAAATTTTCATGTGAAGCCAATTCGCTGCATTACGAGAGAAAAAAAAACATAGCCGTACTTATATAGGATATTCCTGGCCTTAATAGATAAATCTCTCATCACCCTTAATATAACTCTCTTGAGATTTGCTTATAGAATAAGCATATAAGTACCAACAGGCACCAGAGAGGACATTCTGTAACTTGTTGTAGACTGTTCGACTTCGGTCTTCCTGTAACGATTTCGATTACCTAGTTATTAGAGTCATAAGGAATTTTGTAATACTTATTTGTTAGTTTAAAAATGAAGTTTTTAAAAACAGTGTTTACTAAAAAATCCATTTAATTCCGTTACGCTTGGCAAAATTTAAATCTATTCTCTAGATGTAAAGAACAAATTTGCAGATTCAATATGCGGTACTTTTAAACAATTTAATTGTTAATGTAATAGCTCATGGTATAACCTCAAATGGTAAATGTTTTTGTAGGTAAAATTAAAACTGGTTGAAAATATAAGCAAACTTATGGGGTAGGTTAATTATTTTAAATTTCTCCCATGGAATGTAAAAGTATTAAAAGAAATGAAAATTAAAATTTGCTCCAAACTTAATATAAAAATAAACGTAATGTTATAAATATAATGTTATAAATATAATGTAAATATATTAAATATAAAAGTAATATGATTATAATTGTCATCCTAACATTTCAACAATTTCTGGTTTTTTTCCACGTTGGGGACTGCTAGGGCATTTTAACCATTGTAATTAACCACAAAGCCCATTTACCCATATTTTTTCATTTATTTGCGCCGATAATAAGGGTAATGATCCTTGTTGTCCAGCCATATTTATAAAAATTGCCCGAAACTTTCATATTCACGCCTCGTTAACATAGAGGACGCGCTTGCGCGCAACTAGTCATGAAAATATCTATACGAAAGAGTGTACTGTGCGCATGGTGTATTCTGACTATATAGCAAAAGAAAAGACTATCACTATATTCCTGTTCAAATTTCACGGAGAGTTAATAACAAAGCTCCCCCATTTAACGAAGAAAAAAGTTACATTACTGTTACACCTCTAAAATACACCAATCCATTCATACACCATCGATTTGCGCTACGAACTGATGTCATATCCACCCAAATACTCAGACTTGAAACAGAGTATTATTTTGCTAGAGAGTATTGGCCCTACCTACCGTACCACAGCTGTAGCTAAAATCATGCCCCCAAGATCTTGAGGGTTTGGGTGCGAAAAGATATAGCTATCGTCACGAGAACAACTACATGAATATAAAACATAATTCATGTTTCATTTGAACAATAGTATAGTTTGAAAATACACAGTGAGCAAGTGAAGAATATTAAAGATATTCAAAAAGCAAGGAAAAAATGTTTCCTGTGCTCTACGTAAAATTCTCAATCCTTCAGTCGCCATCAAACGCCAACAAGCATCTCCCGAGACCGGTTTCTGGCCTTAAGCCGTCCTCAGTTGGGCTTCGAGTTGTACGCTTGAAAGCGACGCAGGATTAACCAGGGTCCTGACCATATTAATCGGCCAAATTTGATGAAAGCAGCATTGAAATGCAGCTCACGCCATCCGGTGGTTCGTAACAGTACTATTGCCTGAAACCATTCGGACCCAAACCCAGGCCCTATATTCAAGTACCAGATATGCATGAAAACATACAGTGGGCAAGTGGAGAGTATTAAAAATATTCTAAAATCAAGGTAAATTTTTTTCCATTGCTCCACGTAAAATTCTTAATCCTTCAATCGCCATCAAATGCCAACAAGCATCTCCCGAGACCAGTTTCTGCACGTTGTACGTTCGAAAGCAATAAAGGACTGACCGCTGTTTCATTCTGGTTTTTGGCTAACCCGTAGGCCCTGACCTTTATTGGATTAATTTCTCCCCGAAACGGGTCCTGGCTTTTTCCCTTTTTGGAGGTAATCTTACCTCTGGACTTCGAACTTTTCCCTGAGGGTCCGGTTCGACTATGTTTAAATTGGGTTTGCAACGAAGCCCAGAAAAACTTAAGATTAACTAGAAAATGACAACAAAGTCTCATCGGAAAGGCGACTAGTGCACGTCCTGATGCCGGGCCGACGACCGCGGAAGTCGACGGTCCGCCATCTGCGGACGGGAAATCTGGGTTAGTGAAGGCGGTCATTGTTGGATCTTATGCTGTCCGGGAATCCGAAAAATTCGGACCCCATTGGACAGCTGTCCGGAATTAAGAAACGAATTTGACTTAGATTCTAAGCCCTTCAAGGGAGTTTTGGAAAGCAGCAATTAATTATGCCTGACTTTGGGTAACCAATTGACATGTAAGTTGCTCCATAAGTGCGGAGAAGGGATATAATACTTGTGGAGCGGGCGTTTTGGAAGGAATCGTGTTCCTCTGGGACCCCAACACGAAGGTTGGCGGGGGAATAACTTTATTGGTTTTTGGACCTAATAAGGCCCTATTTTGTTTATTTTGTGAAGTTTTCGATGCAGAGTTTTCTGGCCTGGCTGGGCAACCATGGAAGCTCGCAATGTGCTCGCCTCCGCAGTTGATGCAGGTCGCTGGTGTGGACTTATCCTTCTTCCAGACATCTGAGTGATGTTCTTCTCCACATTTGACGCAGATGGGATCAGTGTGACATTTCTTCGCCGATTGGCAGAACTGCTGATAGTTAAAACACTACATAACATGGCTATTCGACCTCTGGGTTTAAACCTTGACTTCCAGTCCGAACAAGATCTTCATTCCGTGGATCTCGTTCTCCTCCTTCGGGACCACTTGCACTAGAGCCATGGCACCTTTTTGAGTTTTCCATCCCTCGACATGGACTGGTTGATAGCCCATGTCGGAGAGTTGTTGAGTTATCGTTGCTGCGAGGATTGACTCAACTGCACCCCTGATTACAACCCGGAGGTTGCTAGATTGATATTCTTCTCCTTGCAGAGACGAGTTATTTGAAGATACGCCGACTTATCACAAATGACAATCGGCGGGACCTTAGCTGATTTTTGAGACATAATCGTCTCATTCTTCTTAGTTGGAGGTGTCTTTGATTCTACTAGTTTAGGTGTTGGTGGTTTATTGAAAACTGGAGCCTGCGACTTGCTTTCTGATGCCGACTTTTTTAGAGGTGGTCTTCCTTGTTGGCCTTGGCAGTACGCTTTGCATTCTTCTCCTTATTCTTGCAACTACTGCACCCCTCGGATTTAGAGGCAGAAGTCCAGCCACATTCGAAAAGCTCAATATCTGAGCCGTAAAATGGGTGACATCCATCATGGTTTCTTGTTTTTCTTTTTTAGCTTCTGATGCCTTGATAAAACCATCGGAATTTGTAGAAACCTTCTTTAGTTTATCCAGAGGTTGAGAATTCTCATTTTGGAGTTTTTCTATATTTTTTGACAGTAATTGGTTTTCGTTACGTAGATCGTTTAATTCGGCGTTTAAAAGGTACCCATTTCGTTGAGATAACGCATCTGCCCTTCGAGCTCATTGTCGTCGAGTGACCGCTGGAGAGCTTGAAACGCTTCATGCCTGATGATGAATCCCGTAGGATCCGCCATCACCCCGGACTGAAACTAACTGAGAAATACGACGATACAGAGACTGTTACTCTCTGAATGCTCGGACTCGACTCGACTGAAGGATTGACCCGGTTCCTGACCATATTAATCGGCCAAATACTTGTGAATCTGCATTAATTATACGTTTTTCCAGACCTTTTACAATGACAATGAAATACTTCTTAAACAATGAAATACTTTTATATTTTTGGGACCACCTTGTTTCACACAGCGGTGGGATTTTTTTACATATTTGTGCATATTTAAGCAAAACTGATTTCCTAAAAAAAGAAATCGTATCCTTGACGGATCGAGCGTATCTTTGACGTTTGAGCTTTGACGACGAGCTCAAACATTGTTTAAGTCGTTTACAACAAGGTTTAGTTTGTGGCAGGCGCAGTGAATATACAAACCCTGCAAAAAAATGTTCCCTCAATATTTTTTGTACACCACCATCTTGTCCCGCCATCGTAGCACATCCGTCGTAGCCCTGCCCCACGCATTGGTTAAGATCAATATTCAATATAATAATGAATCTATTAATTTCAGCAGCTATAGTTTGGGCATCCGTTTTTTCTAACTCGAGAAAACCCATAAATTCTTCCCTTACATTTTTTTCTTTATGGTCGTAAAATCTGCTAGCTATTGATTGTTGCTCCTTTCCCGATATATCAGCTGATTCATCGCCAAAATGCTGTAAGCACTTGCAGCTTTAACATCGTCGACTAAATTTTCTCTCAAATCTCAAATTTGCTCTCAATGGCAAATCATGTGTTCGGCAAAAAAACTGCTCTTAATGCATTTTTATTATCTTCAATGATTTTTGCGTGGTCTGTTAGCATAGCAACCAGTACATTTGTTTTTGGGTTGCTAAAATTTTTGGCAGACGCACTTGATTATTTGTGCCATTAACTACTTACATGTGCTTTACAATAAGTATGTATATCCTTATACTTAGTGAATGGTCGGATAATAAATGAAACCTGCACACCACGTACAAGTTTTGGCGAAAATAAAACGTAAAACAAAGAGAACGCATCTTTCATTTTTTTCGAATAAGCAAGCCAAGGATTATATATTTCTAACCAAGTGTGGTTAAATTTAAGTTTTAAATGCGTAGCATCGCCAGTAAAATCAAACTTTTCAAGAGGCACCCAACATCGCCTAAATATGTCCATTCACTTTTTTCGGTAGTCCTTACAAAAGATCCAATCCAATCCATCCAATCCATCGCCCAATATCATTTTCATGACATTCATCTTTATCTCCCACAGCTGACAGAGATTCATATGCATGAGATTGAGAAGCGTCGTCAATAATTTTTACAGAATTTACGGGTTTCGATTCCGATCCATCATCTTGATTCAGTAGTAAGTTACTCAAGTTTTCAATATTGCTATTTACTGGTACTGGATGATCAGGGTGAGATTGTGTTGTAACTGCCGCCTGATCCGCTTCACTAGTTTTACTGCCAGTAGAAAAACCATCCTCTTTATTTGTAATTTTCCTCTTTTTTTTGGTTTTGTTGCTGCACATAATAAAGAATTAAGAAACAAGTTAAACAATAATGATTCTATTAGTTTGAAGTTACAATTTTGAACACGAGTTCCTCTAAGAATAAACTAGATATTTTGGAACATCAAGAGTTGCAACGTGCCCATTCGTTTCACTTAGGATAGAGTTATAAATATATTAATCGTCCGAGCAATTAACGTTTTGTTTTTCATATTCTCAACTACATAATCCGAAATGACTGAAAAACCTTTCACCGAAAAACATTAGCGTTGGCATGAGATAAAATCATGACTATCTTCTACAGCTTTGTAGTACTACGACTATCAACAGCTGTGCTAATGATTGCAGATTGACCAAAAAAAATTAAGAGTTAATAATCAATAAGATAAATTACACTACACAGTTTTTATACCCGAGCTGAAAGTTATTAATTATTGTTTATTTAGATAAGAGTTATCCGAAAAAATAATAAAAAGATTCTGTCACGTCTGCTTTTAGAAATATTTATTTACTTAAAAATTTAAAAAATCTTAGTATGAGTAACAAAAAAAAAATTAAATGGCTAATGTTCTTCTTCTTTTTATAGTTTTTTGAATCGGTTTCTCTTATAATGGACCAACAGTAACCCCTAACATGCTTTCATCCCAAAATCCTTGATGTCGTTCTTTGAAAATCTTTAAATCTTGGTGAAAACGTTCTCCCTGTTCATCACTCATACTTCCTACGTTTTCAAGGAAAAAAACTGAAATGCGAGTGCGGAAAATGAATCTTCAATGACATATTCATTCCCATCTGTTGAAAATTTTTCAATAAATCAGCAACAATATCTTCGTAATTTAATTTTTTTTTTATTTCCCAAATATTCTTCGACATCCATTTTGAATGAGTTCCAAGCAGGTTTTTCATTAACAGATTAAAAGCTTTCAAACTGAGGATATTTTACAACTTTACGGATCTGTAAGCTAACAAATATTCCCTCTTTCAGTTTTGCTTCTGTAATACTTGTAAAGATTTTTTGTAAATACAGGAAAACATCACTATTATTGTTTAGCGCCTTCGCAAAGTTTTCCACACTCCCCCGCCCGTTGATGATGAGAACTTTCCAGTTCTGCCTGAAAAACGGGCGGTGGTTCCCCCGTCTCATTCTCCGGGAACTTTCGACATCATCCGTCTAGGCTCCCAGATATCCCAACCCAAGGCCAACCAGAAGCCGGTAAATTCTGCCGGTAAATCTGGTCTTTCGGCCAAAGACAAAAAGGCCTTAGATATCGTACTTCACGGTAAATCGGCCTATCTTGAAGTAATTCGTATTTTAAAAAGCCATAATATTGATTTCGGTCATACGACCACTAAACCCGATGGGATAATGTTTCATCCCAAATCTCATGACGCTTATCGAGCAATCACAAAATTGCTCGAGGAGCGTAAATATCCATATCGCACTTTTCTAAGTCCAAATGAAAGAAATATCAGGGTGTTGATTCGTGGTCTCGCCGAATCAATATCCGATAAAGAAATTAAAGCCGAGTTGACCGATTTGGGTTATCATCCAACCCGAGTCGAGCGATTCACAAAAGACAAAAATCCCGTAGCCATGGTTTCTGACACAATCCCTAATTCCGAAACAAGTATCTATAACATTAAATATCTCTTACACCAAAGTATTAAGGTTGAAACCCAAAAATCTAGTGGCGAAGTTGGGCAGTGCTTTAACTGCCAACTTTATGGCCACACTGCACGAAAGTGCATAGCACCTCCCAGGTGTATGAAATGCGGTGAGGCTCATGGATCGAAAGATTTCAAAAAGTCCCGCAATTGTAATTGTGGTGGTGATCACACCGCCAATCACAAAAAATGCCCAAAACGTCCCATTAGAGGTGTTGTGAACGCTTCTTCCTCACAACACCCGAAAAACGCTAATCTTCAGCCAAAAATCCAAAATCCGCGAAAACTACCCCAACCCCCACACCCACCTTCGTGTGGGGGTCTCAGCGCAATCAGCGCAGTACTCCGGCACAAATTGACCCTGCCCAGTTTGACCCAAAAGCTGTCTGTTCACAGCTGATGGACCAAATGGTCTCGAGTTGCATGGGGTTATTCCAAACCCAATTTTCACAATACTTCCAAAATTTCAATGGCTGTTAAACCAGCTACCCTTAAAATAATCTCCTGGAATGCTAATTCGGTGCGTGACAAGCAGGAGGAACTTGTTCACGCACTGACAGAGCACAATATCGATGTCGCCCTTATTCAGGAGACTTTCTTAAAACCCTCCATCCGATTCAGCGTCCCGAATTACAAAGTAATTCGGGACGATAGAACCAGCGGCCGAGGTGGCGGCACGTTGATTCATATCTTGCTAAGCAACATACCTCCGTTGCGTGCTGATTACACTGCCCTATTTCGAAGTAACGCCGCCACTATCACTGGCGGCGACTTCAATGCTCACAACACGCTCTGGGGTTGTCGCAACACGAACTCTCGTGGCGCGACCCTCGGACGGTTGTGTTTCTCGCTCGGGTGTATCGTCAATTATCCTGACGAACCCACCCATTATGACTATCCGGTTCACGCCGGATCTGTCGTAGACCTCTTCATTAAGAAGGGTGTCCCAAGAGCGATAGCCACGTCGGTTCTGCATGAGCTCGACTCAGACCACCTTCCCGTTCTTTTCGAACTGGGAGACGCCCGACTCTTAGGTGCGCCATTCAAGCCGTCACATTTCGTGACGGATTGGAGGGTTTTCAAATCCACACTTCATTCCACAAATCCAATACCCCGGGTTGCTGACCCGGAGCAGCTCGATCTTGCTGTCGGTAAACTGACAGAGGACATCCTGAAGGCTTTCAGCCTAGCCACGAAGCCTTGACCGTCTGATCAGCAGCGGCTAACTTCCGATCTGACCTGAAAAATCTTCTTCGGGCGATAAATCGCCTGGTGAAGAAGGCCAGGGCTACCCCCTCTCGAGAGGATAGAAGTCGGGCAAATCGGGCGATCAGAGAAGCCAAAGAGGAGATGAAGTCATACAGAAATGAGAGGTGGGATAACCTGCTTCTCTCTGTTGACACGTCGAATCTGAGGCAGATCTGGCGTCTGACAAGATCGTTGACGGGGAAGTCCCGCAGGGACATTCCGCCGTTAAGATTGGATGATGGCAATCATGCCGTCTCCGATTCGGAGAAGGCCGAGCTGCTGGCGGAGTCTTTCAGACTCCAAATGACGAGTCCGAGGCTGCCCGAGGCTCAGGAAGATCGAGATTGGGCGGTCTCCAATGTTGTTCAAACACGGATGACCGAAAACCCACGTTTCGACTTCCTGCGGGATCACCTCGTATCTCCAAAGTCAGTTATGGCTATAATTCGAAGTTTTTCGCCCCGTAAAGCTCCCGGAAGCGATGGAAAAGTCATTCTCTCTGCAGTGAATGACTTTACCAACAGCAATGGTATCATTCCAAATGAGCAGTTTGGGTTCAGACGAGGCCATTCGTCCTTGCAACAGACAGCCAGATTAGCTGGCGAAATTAATCAGGCTTTCAGGTTGGGCAAGCGCCTCGGCGCTGTCTTTTTAGACCTTTCCACAGCCTTCGATAAAGTATGGCACGAGGGACTTATTTTTAAGTTACTCGAATTAGGTTTCCCGGGGGACCTAACCATGCTAATAAATTCATTTCTGAAAGGTAGATTCTTTCGAGTAAAAATCAATTCTACCTTCTCGACGAGCAAACCTATTGAGTCGGGAGTCCCGCAAGGTTCTCCCCTGTCACCGGCCTTGTTTAACATCTACTTGGCCAAATTTCCTCATTTCCGTGACGTCAGTGTTTCATTCTTTGCGAATGATACTGCTTTCTTTTCAACGTCACGTTCCACTTCGGTTATTCATAACCGATTGCAACGGCAGCTTAAGGCTCTACGCTAAATTCGTCCAAGCGGCGAAATTTAGCGAAAATTCGATTCCCGGCTTGCATAAGACCGCTTCGACGACTTATAATCCTGTCCGTGGTCTGGCAGTCTAAAGATCGTTTCCGATCGATCGGTCTGCTAGACAGAAGACCTGTCATTCTCTGACGGGGAAAAAGTAAAATTTTTCATTTTCTTTTTCATTCGTAATAACCTCAGAAGTTCGCCAGGACTTCATCTAAAATACTATCCTTTCTTATCTTACTATTCTATGCCACTTGCTAGGCAACCTTCTGGGTCAAATAGAGGCCCCCCTAAATTAGTGCCTATATAGGGTCAAAGCCGACTAGAAACGGGTAAGAGCCTGCGAGGCTAACCCAAAAACCTGGCAAATAAGTCGAAGTCGACACATTGTTTCATAGCTCTCTTTACAATTCACTGCGTGTTATATTGATATAGACGGTTTCTTATTCCCGTTGGGTAATAAAACAGCTTTCAGAGTATATTTTGAAGAGTCTACAAATAAACGCCACTATGTTTTATTATAGTTTTGATTCATTGCTTCAAAAAGTCCCAGGATATCAGTACAATAACAATATTCCCCTTCTCTTTTAAAAAATTCTGACTAAACTTTGCTCCTATTTACAGTTCTAAGCTCTTGCTGAACCAAAATGTTGACATGGTCAATATCCAGGAGACCCATATAAAAAGCACATATCAACAATATCACCCATGCAAAATTTATGATTTCGGCCTGCTTGGAACCACCTACCATCGTTCATATGCAGTTGCAACTTAGGTTCGTAAATCCATTGAAAATGATATATTATTAAATTCTTCAGCAAACTCAAATGTCGACCAAGTAATTACAAAAACAGCAAACTACCGTTGTCAATATCTATAAACCAACCCAAACATCCTGGCCTGAAAACGTGCTAGATGTCAACCCACACCCTGCAATATATGCAGATGACTTCAATAGCCACCACACTGCCTGGAAATACCGTACCATTATTTGAAATGGTGATCGCTTTGCGAACTAGGCAGACTCCCAAGGTCTTGACTTGATCTTTGATACCAAAGAACGTAGTTCTTTATGGTCGGTTGCGTGGAACATTGAAATAAACCTATACATCTGCTTTGTCTCAGAGGATACCGAAAAACGCCCTATCCCAATATCAAGGATAGTCTTAGATGACTTCCCACAAAGCCAATACCGCCCCGTAATTCTCGAAACTGGAATTAAAATCCCGATAATTCATTGTACATCTAAGCCTAGGTAGAATTTTGAGAAGGCCCAATGGGATAATTTTGCTGTGCAGCTAGATAAAGTCGTCAGATGGATTCCCCTTAAGAACATCAATTATGGCAGATTTGTAAAACCCCTTATAACAACAGCAAAAATGTATATACCCCACTGGTTTTCGGAGGGCATACGTCTAAGGAGGGAACAAACAGATGGAACTGCTCTCTCAGGAATTCCAGAAAAATGTAGGAGCAAAGCTTGGAGCCTTCTGAGAAAACTATGTAGTTCTAACCCACCCGCTCGTGATCCACCATGAGTATTGGTGGACCAAATCGCTGCACGAGCTATAGCACTCTCTAAAGCTGCGATTAGCAAACAGCGGAATACAGACATTAAGAAACAACTGACAATCCGTCGAGGAACAACTGTAGTCCATCCTGATTACTCCAGACCATTCACTTCGGAAGACCAGGTACTCAGCACTGGTAGACACCAAATCTGGTAAATCTCTTAGGTTTCGATGGAATTTACTCGGAATTCCTCAAAAACTGCGGGAAACATACTAGAATGTGGTTAAGTAAATTCTACTCCGACATCCTACTAACAGCACATATCCCAGTGGAGCTTAAGAAATCCAAAATAATCGCAGTTCCGAAACTAAAGAAATCCAAAAACTTGCCTGAGTGCTTTCGCCCGATAGCTCTATTAAGTTTACGTTACAAACTTCTAGAGAGATTGTTGATAAACCGACTAGACCCGCTGATACTGGAACATAGCCCTGTTGAACATGCTGGATTAAGGCCTCATCGCAGCTGTGTGGACCTGGTACTCAGCTAAACAACACATATTTAGGCAGGGTTTTAAGAACGGCTGAAGACTGCTGTGATGTATGTTGACTTGACTGCAGCATATGAAACAGTTTGGAGAGAAGGTGTTCTAGTACAAATTCCTTAGCGTGATACTATGCTGCCGTGTAACAACTTTAGTAAACAACATGTTCTGCGACGGGTCCTTACAAGTAATAACAGGAAAGAACAAGAGCAAAATGAGATACTTTAATAGCGGGCAGCGTCAAGGATTGGTAGTTGTACCTGCCATGTTCAATATTTATATCTCAGTTATACCACAGACAACGTCAACTAAAAATTTGGATATGCTGACGACCTAGCTCCTGCTATCTGCAGTAAAACCATAGAAGAAGCTAGTAACATATTATCAGAAGACCTGTCTGTATTGGGAAAATATTTCGCTGACTGGTGATTAATCCCAAACATGAATAAAACTGAAGTGTCGTGCTCCCACCTTAATAACAAAACAAGCACGCCTGGAGCCCCAAGTATACTTCAATAACAACCCGCTACGTTACAGTTCCTATCCAAAATACTTAGGAGTAACAATGAATCGAACACTTTCGTATAAAAAACATCTGGAGAATATCGCAGCTAAAATTAACACCCGAAATAATACAATGCACAAACTTTGTGATACCACGTGGGGCACAAACGCATATACCCTTTTAAGTATAGTCTGGCTAAACAGCTGTCACATAAGGATGATTGACACCAAACTAAACGAGACAATGAGAATAATCAATGGCTTTTTAAGAAGCACATCTCTAGCTTTGCTAATCAGGGAATGCAATAAAATACTATCAAATTCCCACCTCTCAATACACAATGACTTACTTATTGTCGGAATGCGGAGACTGAAGTCTAGATCCCTCCACAGCTGTTAGCAGAACAATTCCTCGGAAATAATTTCAACCTAAATGGAGGAAATTCTGGAATATTTCGGGACCGAGACAGGCAGCTCATGGAGCCACCCCGCGATCACCCAAAAATGGAGCTTCCCCGCGACGAGTGAAAGACACTTAATATAATAAAAACGTCCCACGGCTTATGCTGTGAGTATTTCTGCACTGAGTGGGTCACCAGCTTGTGACTGTGGAGAACTCCGCCAAATCCTTCATCACACCGTAGCTAAGTGCCCTCTTACAGCTTAAGGTGGTGAAATGAGTGATTTCTCGAAGCCACACACTCCGTGTTGAAATGGATGAATGGCCTCGATTTTAAGATTTGATGCACTTATTGTGATGTGTCTTCAGTTTTGTATATGTATTTATATTTTTGTCTTTTACAATTTAATCTGTTTATTTGTAATATTTAAATGTATTTACCTGATACTGAACTTTATTTTATACATTTTTTATCTTTTTGTTTTTTATATTTTTATAGTTTATTTTATATTTTATACTTTTGTGTGTTTTAGAATTTAATCTGTTTATGTCTTATATTTTAATGTGAGCCATACGCTAAATAAATAAAATAAATCAAATAAAGAGATCATCGCCGAAAAAGGAATATTTTGCAGAGTTTGACAAGTTGTTCTTTTTGAAAATCAAAAGTGTATCAAAGTGAGAGGATACTGACTACATGTGGATATATTTTTAAATTATTTTTGTACTGTACTTTGTAGTAGGATTTCATGATTTTTTATAATTACAAAATACTGTCATTCATAATAAACTTATTTTGTTCTTTAGTAAAAAAAGGGTGGCTTAAATTGTATCCGGGTTTAAAATTCCTGGCAATTTTTTTGTTTTGTGGTTAATAACTCCGATATTTTTGCAGTTATAATCTATGATTCTTTCGATTAGAAAATATGAAACGCTGTATAAAGGACAGTGTGTTATTATTGTTAAAACGAATAACAAATTTAGTGAAAATTTTATAAAGATGGTACTAAAACTGTGGATCTTTTGGTTGAAACAGTGCATTAAATGAGCCAACTGCCTAAAGGTTGATTATTAAAAATAATTAAACTGAACCGGTCGGGGACACAAGACCTCGGGGGTATAAATAAGGTACTGTGAGAATATTGCCATGGTATATGCATCATACAGCAGAGTTTAAAATTGGCCGAAAAAATTATCAGCGTTAAAAACTTCAGCGCTATGGCTCATTTTAAACTCGGTGAAAAAAGTTTCGTCAATAAATAAACCTGTCAAATTTCAGGTTTTGAAAATCCTTGCTGCATAATTAATGAGAAGCTGTATATATTGGGCAGGTAACGGGATAGGTCCCCATTTTTTTTTAAAGAAGCTAAAAACGAGTAATTGTGATTGACGATCGTTACCACAGAAAGATAATGGAGTTTGTTTGGAACCAACTAGACCAGCTGTCGGCAAACCACGTCAGGAGACGGGAGACAAGGTGCCGAAGGGTCGCGGAGTACTAGGTGGGGTAGCGCACATGCGACTAATGCTCGAGTTGAGTGAGTCAGTCAATAAGCAGTCATTGTGTACAGTTGAACCGCTGAAAGATTACCCGTGCGTAATCAACTGACGTCATCAATTGCCATATCATAGACATAGTCTCAATATGTTCTGTTTCTTTAACGAATATAAGAGAAGGAGATAAAGAACCAATAAGCATGTCTTCGGGTATGAGATAGCGTTACAGCGAGGTAGAAAGAGAAAGTAACAAATAATTAAAATGTGTTTGTTCATACCGCCGGTTAAAAGTTCGTCTATTGAGTTCAGCGGTCTTGTTCTGGTTATCATTTAAATTGTTTTGCTATTGTGTTTTAGTACTGTAAAGTCCAGTTTTATTGTAAAATAAGTTCTTATAAGAAATACTGTTATTGATTTTTTGTTATTGGTAAGTATTTGTAAAGATTCATAAAGTTTTATTTCCTTCAATAATTCTAACCTAACTAAAGACAATTTATTACAAATGTTTAATAAAAACAGAATGTATATTGGCTAATTCTAAAAACATACTGAAAAATAAACAACTGCTTTAAAATTATAACAGAAATATAGAACTTTTAAGGTGTTTATTTTAACATTTTGTGTGATTCCAGGTAATGTCGGGAAAAACACTTAAATTACAAGCCCAACAATTTATGCTCGATGTTTATGAGTATATTGAAATGGAAAAAAGGAATGGGAAAAACCATTAGAGACCCTTTTAATCATTCAAGAGGTAAAGAATAATTATTGTGATTACATTTTACTAATTTTGCATGGTCATATCGTAATATTTTTTTTAAGAGAGTTGTAGTAGCATTAAAAATATCAAGGAAAACTGTCTATTATATTAAAAAAAGAAAAGAACATAATCCAGTTATTTCTTCTCTTAGAACAAGCCGATCTGGTGTAAAGTCCAACAACAGTCTTACTCGATGAAAGTAAAATGGAAGTTTGAAATACCTTGTACAATATATATAGATAATTATATGATATGTTTGTAATAAATGTGTGATATAATTGTAATAAATGTGTAATGCAACTGTTTAAAGACCCGTATATTCCCACAGATTAGTAACATTTTCATCATATAAAAATGGGTCTCGACAACAATGATCATAGAGTAGAAAAAATAATGATTTTAACCAATACCAAAATTATTTTATTCATTGTTTTGACCAATAACAAACAAATTTCATTCATTGGATACTTCCCTAACATTTCTTATACATAACTTGAAATTGTCCGTACAATTTTAATCTACAAAATTCTCCGTTTAATCTACAACATAAAAGTTTACAATTTCATGACACACACTTGAAATTTTACGGTAAAATGTCGATTTATAACAGGAGGTTTTATAATTTCATGTTACAAATATATACAAATAAATATATCGGGAATTTAAATCGTAAACATAAATATCCATCTTTCGAGGCACCAAAGACGTCCATTATGAAACTTAGTACTAATTTGACTAACAATGTTTGATTCATATGGATAAAATTGATGACGTACGGGTAATTTTTCGGCAATTGACCTATACAGTGATCAGTGCTCGTTGCGTTCGTAAATCGCGCGCTGGTGACAAAAAGCCCTTCTGATAGCATAAAGTTACCTATACTTTTTCAGCTCGCTCCAAATCCTACAAGTATTTTTGTCGTCCATTTAAAAATTGTAATTACTTTGCGTGGTGGCTTTATTATTAAAAAATGAAATATTTTTTAGATGCTACCTATCTCACATGGCTACAAAGAAGAAGCAAAGAAAGCGGAAAACTAAAACCGTAAATTTAAACCGGGACTTTCTCGTGTATTTAATGGCCTTCCGATCAACGGGCGTAGCCAAGTGGGGGGTGGGGATTTTCAAACCCCCCCGAAAAAAGCCTAATATTATACCGAAAAAATACGAGGAGTGAAGAGAGTTAAATTATTACATTTGAATTGAATATATATCCGAACTAGTGGACGTTGCACACAGTAACGCCATCTCTTGTCGAGTAGTCGAACTATTTTGTATCGTATGGAAACTTTGCGTTGTTTCTCGATTATTTACCACGCCCCTCGGTCGGAATGAGCGGAGCTTTGTGGAAGTTTGTGGTAGTTTCTGGACGGCTACTACTATATAAGCGGCGCGTGACTCGCTTACGGCAGTATTGTTAAGTGCGAACTCGAAGCGAATATAAGTGAAAAGTGGTGAACGAATAGTGAAGAGAATTAAGTGTACCGTGTAAGTGAGTAATTTTAATGCAGTTATTCGGTGACCTTGTTAAGGATAGATGTTTGTTGATAGAGTTTGCGTGGTAAAGGGTCGTTTGCTTGATGAAGGTAAAGGCGGTCATCAAAGGATCGGCCAGTTGGTAACCGAACCTTTTTGTATGTGGAAAAATGCCCTAGAAATATTTGAAGCTCATGTGAAATCGGGATACTGATTCGACATGAGCGAAATTCAGAACTGGCAGATAACTTTCTAAAAGTAATATTTTCGCAAGCTTTTTCGGTCACTGAACAGCTGTCTTCTGAAAGAAAGAGACAACAAGAGGAGAATCGAAAGAAACTAATCCCTATCGTAAAAGCAATAATTTTTTGCGGCAAACAAGGCATCTCCTTGAGAGGTAAAATCGATTCGGGGCGCATACAAATTACACCAGAACCTGAATAACCACTACAGAATGATGGTAATTTTAGAGCCCTGTTGCGGTTTGCGGCTGAGTCTGGAGATAAAGATCTGGCTGAGTATTTGAATACTTCACAGAAGAATGCCCTGTACACAAGCCCTCAGATCCAAAACGAAATAATTGACATTTGCGGTGAATTAATTCAACATAAAATAAGTAAAGAAAAAGAAAAATTCAACATAAAAAAGTAAAGAAAGCCAAACTATTTGCGATTCTGGCTGACGAAACCACCGACATCGGACGTGTAGAACAAGTCTCGTTATGTCTTCGATATGTTGATTTTACAGATCAGATTTTACAGAACACCATATACTTAAAGAGATGTTCCTTGAGTACATTCCAACCGTCGATGTTTCAGGATCCGATCTCGCAAATCTTATTATTACAGCTCTGAAAAAGCATGGACTTGAATGTTTTCATGTGGTTGGTCAAGGTTACGATGGGGCTGCAGCTATGAGTGGGTATTTGCACGGTGCCCAAGCTTATGTTCACCAAGAATGTCCTCTTGCTCTTTATGTACACTGTAGTGCACACTCTCTCAACCTTGCTATTGCTGATTCATGTTCATTAGCAAATGTCTGAAATTGTATTGGGATTCTGCAGTCTGTTGGTTCCTACTTTCGACATTCTGCTCAACGCACTGGTTTGTTGAAAGAAAAAGAGCTACTACTCGTCGGTAACCAAAAAAGCTTGCTCTCAATGTGTGAAATAAGGTGGGTCCACAAACATGAAGCTGTTATAAGATTCAGGGAAATGTATTCAGCGATTGTGAATGCTCTCGAAGAACTCCAATTTAATCACAAAAAGGAAACATCGCAACAAGCCGCCCAATTCCTAAGTACGCTTCAATCTTCGGATTTTATAATGTGTTTAGTGATTCTTCAAAAACTTATAAGCTATACATTATCGCTATCAAAACAATTACAGACAATTGACATCGATCTTATCACGGCATTCAAACATGTAGATGATGTTATTAATGTCTTACAACTCCTGAGAAACAACACTGACGTCGAATATCTTCATCTCTATGAAGACGAAAAGGTTTTACTGGAAGAAATGGTGGTATACTGCTAATGCCACGCGTCGTCGGAAGACAATTAAATAGACCGAACATTCCTGCATTGGATGTATGCACGTATTACAAAATTAATTTGTTCATTCCATTTCTTGATCATACAATTCAACAATTGGTTGAAAAGTTTACCAAACATCGTAAAGTAGTATCAGCATTATCTGGTGTGCTACCTTCAAATTTTTCTGCCAGTTCTGAAATTGAAGAAGCAATTTCCATGTACTCGTCACTGCTTCCCGAAAGCAACATATCAGTGGTTAAAGCCGAACTTGAAGTATGGAAAACAGAGATGACAAGTATCTCGCCTACCCCGAAATCTAGTTTGGAATGCCCAGATATGTGCCATAAAAACCTTTATCCTAATATTTACACATTACTACAAATCTTGGCTACCATTCCTGTATCCACTGTTACCCCAGAAAGGTCTTTCTCGAGCCTAAGGAGACTGAAAAACTATTTACGAAACACTACAAGTGAAAACAGACTTAATGGTTTGGCTCTCATGAACATTCACTATGGAACAGAAATTCATGCAGATGAAGTAGTGGATATATTTAAAAGAAAGAGCTGAAGATTTCTTCTTTAATGGTTTTAGATTTAGCGCAGAGGAACGAAATTAATTTAACCATTTCATTTAAAGTTAAGAACTTTATAAATATATCGTAATTTTTCTGCTGAATATATAGATATTAAATTTCATGTAAGTAAATTTTTGTTGTTTTATTTACTTCAAACTACACCCCCCCCCCCCCCAACTAAATCCTGCCTACGCCCGTGTTCCGATCTATCTTATTTGTCAGGAAAAATTGGCGTATAACAAGAAGTCCAATTTAGAGAGACACTTTGCAAGTAAACACGTGTCATTTAGCACTAAATACTCTGTCGGTGATGCAAGGAAGAAAACGGTTGAGGAACTTCAATAAGTCTAGAAAAATCAATTTTTGTATTTAATCAATCTTTCTATAATATTGCAAGTTTTGTGGTTAGTCAAGAGATTGCTAAGCGAGGGAAACCACAGTACAGACCAGTACATAAAAAGTTGTTTTATAAATACATCCAACGAGCTATTTCAGGATTTTAAGAAAATAAAGCAGATATTCTAAAAAAATAAAAAATTACCATTGTCTGCTAAAACCGTGAAAGATTGAACAGTTAAAATGTCTTCGAATATAACCAATCAGCAAGTAGAAGATCTAAAATTGGTTGAAGTCTTGTGACATAAATGATAAAGTTCAAAGTTCACTTTTTGTACGATTATTTCATCTACAGGTCTTAGAAGAACTTTTAGGATTATTGGCACTCAAAGGTCAAACACAATTATTGCCACACAAAAGGCATATTGCAAATGCTGTAACTGAGTTCATAGAAAAACATTATATTCCACTTGATAAAATTGTGTGATAAAATTTCAACAGATGCACAGTGAATCCTAGTTGGGGAGATTAGTCCAAAAAAGGGTATTAGTCTAAAAAAGGGTAGTTAGTGGTAACATAACAAATCCTAAAAATTCCAAATAGAAAAAGATTTCAGACGATGCGTGTATTTATTGCACTGAAATATACGGAAATAGGCGATCAAGTGATGATTGGGTGCAATGTCTTAAATGTAAGAAATGGGTCCATGAAGACTGTACTGGTTGGGAACAAGATGCACTGGATGAGTTCCATTGCTTCCATTGTTAAGGGGCACAGTTGGGTATAAGATGAGAGTATACCCGGTTTTGGACCAGGTATGGGGCAAAGCCGTAAAAAGTTAATATTTAAAAATTATAATTTTTTTATTATTTATAATAATGAAACCCACGATCTCGTTGACCAAATATGTGATTAATAAGTTAAACTAAACGAAGGGTAATAAAGTTAATTAATAATGTTTGAAATATTTTTTTTATTTAATATTTTCCTTAGCATCCCGATTTTACCCCCCTTTACCCTACAAGCTAAGTGGGCAAAAGTGAATTCAAAGAATCGATTAATCGCTTATCCCATTATAATAACAACCTTCCATAGATCACAATTCGAGGTAATAATTAATGGCAAACATTCGAGAGTCATAAACGGTTGAAGTGAAGTAATTCCATTTATGTAAACAATTTTGTTGCAATTTTGTAGTGCTTTCAACAACATCTAACAAGATTTGAAGTGAAAACTATTACTGTTGCTGTGATGGATTTTACTTTAGAAGGTAAGTATTTTATATTTCATTTAAAATTTGATCAAATTAGAAACACTATATATTATAATATTTAAAAACTACGTAAAAATTGTAATATTGCTTCCGTTGTTAAGGGGCACAGTCGGGTATAAGATGAGAGTATACCCGGTTTTGGACCAGGTATGGGGCAAAGCCGTAAAAAGTTAATATTTAAAAATTATAATTTTTTTATTATTTATAATAATGAAACCCACGATCTCGTTGACCAAATATGTGATTAATAAGTTAAACTAAACGAAGGGAAATAAAGTTAATTAATAATGTTTGAAATATTTTTTTTATTTAATATTTTCCTTAGCATCCCGATTTTACCCCCCTTTACCCTACAAGCTAAGTGGGCAAAAGTGAATTCAAAGAATCGATTAATCGCTGATCCCATTATAATAACAACCTTCCATAGATCACAATTCGAGGTAATAATTATGGCAAACATTCGAGAGTCATAAGCGGTTGAAGTGAAGTAATTCCATTTATGTAAACAATTTTGTTGCAATTTTGTAGTGCTTTCAACAACATCTAACAAGATTTGAAGTGAAAACTATTACTGTTGCTGTGATGGATTTTACTTTAGAAGGTAAGTATTTTATATTTCATTTAAAATTTGATCAAATTAGAAACACTATGTATTATAATATTTAAAAACTACGTAAAAATTGTAATATTTTTCGTTTTTAATTTTTAAACATATACAGTTTTTTTATCTACATGTATCCAGGCTAATTTTTTAATATTGTATAGTGGCAATCTTAACCTGTACAATGTTATATAATGGAATACCATATCAATCCCCGATCTTTTTTCTTTTCAGGTCGTGTGTGCTCTCTTTCAAAAATGGAGCTATTCGAAGAATGGCGGAAACGTAAGAAAGAAATAGAAATTCTCATCTAATGGATTTTATTATGCAAAAATTTAGTATTACACATGTGACTCCTGATTCACAGAGTTATTACAGTTAAAAAATTTATTTTTGTCAAAATTCTCTGATAAGTGGGCTGCAGCCAATATGATGATGGACCGTTTTTTAAATAGAAATAAAAATTAGTTAGAGGGCGCAGATATAGAATTTCCCATAAGTATGTATCAGCCCTGTGCTTCTTGATTATCTGGAAGAAGTCGGCTTCAAGGTCGGTCTAAAAAGAATTTTGACTCGTTTTTCAAAACGAAAAATATAAGGTTGAAGACGTAGTGCAATCGCGAAGTGGCATTAAGTTGACCACAGCTGCTGAAATAGCAAATCGTTTGTCAGGTTACAGAAACGTAGCCACTGTGATTAGACAAAGCTCGGAATACTAACTCGGAATAACTCGAAGAAATTTACCTTAACACTAAATCACTTTCTGAAAACTTCTCGACGCGCATTTCGCTAACCATGTTATGATTTAATCTTCTAATATAACTTAAATCATCTTCTGATGATGCTAACATGGTTAGCGAAACGTCCGTCGAGAAGTTTTCAAAAAGTTATTTGGTGTTTAGTGGTAAATCTCTTCGAGTATAGTATTTCACACCGAAGGTTCCAATAGAAGAATTGGAAGCTCGGAATCTCGAGAAAAAAGGAAATCTGGTTATGTTATTTGTGGTGGTAGGCAGTTGAACAGTGACAAGGCATTAGCTTATTACGTAGACTCTAAATGCACTAGTCACACTTATAAACAGACGCAAAAGTGGTCATCGAAAGCGGGACATCAAGTGTTTCCGTCTTATAGTCTATGTAAGTTCAAAAAGTTGTGTTACATTCAGATTGACATATTTCTGTGACAGAAACGAGCGCCGAAATTAAACTTCAAGCCATACTGGATAAAACTACTGAATGTTTAATTGAAGCACAAAGTGAATTTCCAAAAAATGTACCTTCTGAGGGTACATTTTTTGAAGTTGAAGAAAACTAATTCTGCTGTTCTTTCCCTTTTTCGGTTCTACATAATTATGAGATCAATCTTTTTCAAGCGTGAACATTATCAAGAGTAAATTGAGAAGTCGTCTTACTAATGAAAACCTGGAATCGTGCCTAAAATTCAAAATAACATTATACAAACCTGACCTACCCAAATTTTCCAAGGATATACAAAGTCATTGTTCACATTAAGTGTTTGTCGATCATTGTCATAATTTAATTTTATAGATACCTTAGTTACAATTTAATTTTTATCAATAAATAAGATCATTATTAACCCTTTCAGCCCCAGTTTGTTTTTTTATTTTCTTGATTTGATTTTGTTATATACGCTTCACTTTGATCACAAAAAAGGGAAAAAATATAATTCCAAGCTTTTTTATCAAAAGGGGGTATGTTAAACATATACATCCCATTAATACTAGTTGTGGGAACATAAAGAAAGGAAACATTCAAAAACTTTTTTTCTTTTCATATATTAGGTGTGGTAAGTAGTAAAACAGGGTTTGCATAATAATAGATTGCAAGCCACACAAATTGTTGGTGGGCCTTCGATGGGTAAATGGTCCCTTATATTTAGTAGCCTGGAACCTTATGACGGCCTACCATATTGTCTTCTGCGTACCACTTTTGCATGTTGTCGGCCATAACTTAATAGAGATTCAGCCCAGCGGAACCAAATAATACAAGAACCTTTTCTTATATTTTTCTCGCTCTTTTAGCTCAGTAAATATGATCCATATATTTGTTAAAGAATTCATTTTTGGACAGGGAATTTTTCTAATCGGATTCCATCTTTCGCTTTTCTATTTGCTACAGTTATTTAATTGCCATGATAATTTGAAAGAATTGATACATCTTTGGTATTCCTCCATGAGACTGCACAGGTACCATACTGATTTCATAAAAACTAAGCTTCACCTCTTTGACGCTTTCTGTCTATATTGAATTTAGGCATTTTTTTCTGATAATTGTTGATGTACCAACTACACCAAACGTAATTTATTTATAAGATGAGAGCTAGTAAAAAAAATTAAAGCATAGGCTAACATCAGTATCTCGAATAGTGTCTGCTAACTTCATGATGACATATACTATAGTTGAATTTGGTTTTTATTTTCATCTCTTCCAAAATCTGCATAGAAAAAGCGGCATAGAAAACATACTAAAATAAGAACCCAAGATTATGAGAAAAATTCTCGCCCCAAAACTAACAGGAAGGAAGGAAGGATACAGACTATATTCCAGGAAGACCACAGAGAGAATGTACAACGTAGCGTCGGACATAAGAAAAAGAAGGTTGAAATTCTATTAACATATCAGTAGTCTCTCACCGGCAGGACTCACCAACAAAATTCTTATATATATATACAAGGAGTCAAGTCAACTGTACGCACAAGTCAGAACTGATCTGAAAAGGGCACAAATGGTTCCGACAGAGATTGAGGACAGAAGCAAGTACAGAAACAAAATACATATGTGGAACGTCGCATCAGAGAGCGAAATTTCAAGGAGATCGGGGACAAGATGGATGGAAGAGAGAAAGAGGATCCACGGAGAGAGGATGAGAAAGTGGAAGATCAGAAAGAATAATGTCTGAGTGATTGTGGCGTGTTCATATATTTTTTTTTCTTTTATTGGGGTTTCTGGGGTTCTAATTTAAAGAAAGAATCATTGAATCAAGAAATCATCAATTTTACAAACTTTTAACGTTAATGTTTCGGAGGGTACTCAGCCCCCGTTTTCAAAACTAAACTAAAAAATAAATTATATTAATTTGTAATATATAAAGTAACGAGTGAAAGTAAATATATTTTTTTTTGTATATGTCAACGATACTTACATTGACAACAGTGTATTTTTTGTTTTTACCCAGTGATTCTTTCTTTAAATAAGAGCAGGTATTTTTGATATTTTTTGAGTTTTATATAGTGGCGAAAAACCCCAATAAAAGAAAAAAATCAGAAAGAATACTCAAAAATGAGTCGGAATGCTTTGTGTGATCTAACCGGGTCTATACCCACCTAATCATAATAATAATAATAATAATTATATTATTATTAATAACTAACTAACTATTATATTATATATAATAATTATATTATTATATATAATTATATTATTATTAATAACAAAAATGCTCATTAAGGCGGAGACGCAGGTTGGGTGTATGATAAAACTCAACTACTGTTCTCTTATTGGATGCAGTCCAAAGAAATCTGACATTGCATATATATGCCATCCGACAGGAAGTCGGCGAAAACATTGGTTGTTGGCTGTGGATAGGGTTTCCTTATTCTTGATGGGGGAGCATGTATAGGTACCCTGAAGAGTCTAAACATCATGAGACGAAACATATGCCCCCAGTTGAATGGTGGGACTCGTAGCCAGTCATCAACCAACAAAAATGCTCATTAAATCGGAGACTCAGGTTGTTTGTGTTCCACATGAGATTGTCCGCATGTCCACATGAGATGGCCCGTAGTGACAATCACGGGTTAAACGAGACGATATTTGAGCTAAAGGAGCTCATCAAGCAGCTAAAGGACCAGGTGGCTTCGCTAAATGCGAAAGTCGATAACCAGGAAAGGACAGAGACCGCCCTCACCAACGGGACGGAAAATTCTCCTCGAAAAGAGACCGCCAGCACCAAAGGGTCGGCAAAAATATTAAAAAAGGAAACTGGCCGCACCAACGGGCTGGCGCCTAAAGAAGATAAAGAGACGGCCTGCATCAAACAGCAGGATGTAAAGAAAACAATCACTGGCGATGGGAAATTGAGCGATGCCGATTTCCCTCCATTAAAATCGCCAAAAGGCGTCAAATCGATGAATAAAATTCCTGTGGTAGTCAGAATGGAACAGGAAGAAAGTGAAGGTGAAGTTGTCTCCATCGGCGGAGACTCTTCAGACTCTGATTTCGAGGTCAGCACTGGCAGAAAAAGGCGCTGTACCAAGCGGAATAGGCCGTCCTCTGAGGAAGAGAGGCAGCCAGAACAGGCACCGAAGAAAAGACCCGTCGGAGAGGCGGGCCCCAGCACAACACCAACCCCAGTAGCCAAAGAGGCCACCGCAAAGAAAATACCGGTAGCGAAGACAGAAAAAGTCCCGCCGGTGATACTACGCAGCAAAGCGCAGTACATGAAGGTGATGACCTTCATACTAAAAGAGAAAATCGGCACTGACAAGGCGCTGAATCGCCCGGAAGGGGTCAAGATTCAGCCTAGAACGTCAACCGATTACAGGAAATTGACGGCGTTCTTGGATGGGGAAAAAATTCCCTATCACACGTTCTGCACAAGAGACGAAAAGCAGCTCCATGTCCTGCTCCGCAACATCGTGGAAACGGTCACGGAGGACGAGGTCAGAGAAGAGCTCGTCGAACTAGGGTTCACCCCATCCAAAGTCCAGAGATGGAGAAATAAGAAGGGACCACTAGCAATGGTACACGTCATTCTCCCCAAGTCACAAAAGGGGATATATAACGTAAAGTTTCTGGTGCACCAGAAAATCAAAGTGGAGAATGTACGATCCAACGGTGAGACCTCGCAGTGCTTCAACTGCCAGGTCTATGGGCACACGGCCAAGAAGTGCCACGCCCCACCAAAATGCATGAGGTGTTCGATGAATCACGCCTCAAAAGATTGCAAAAAGCCGAGGAACACTCCGGCTAAATGCGTTAATTGCGGTGGTCCTCACCCAGCAAACGCGAAAACTTGCCCCAGGAAACCCCCGAACAGGCTGGAGGGCAAGAAAGTACAGGAAACCGCTCCGGTCAAAACTCCGCCGAAGATTCCACCCCCTACATTCGTCTGGGGGACCCAAACCAACAGGAAAACCCCGGTCGAGGCGACGGTCGCGGCGACGGTCGACGGACACAGGCCACTCTCCCAAAAATCCAGTTGCCGGACTTCTCCGCAATGATGGAGAACATGATGCGTCAGATGGCTGCCATGGTACAGCAGCAACTGAACGCAGCTTTAGCCATGTACCAAACCGCCAATGAACAATAAAAATTCATTGCGCGTTGTGACATGGAATTCCAACTCCCTGAACGGGAAAAAGTTGGAATTAACGGCGTTTCTAGAAGACCACGGCATCGACGTAGCCCTGATTCAGGAAACTTTCCTCAAGCCGAGCCAACGGTTCGGCGTGAGGAACTTTTGCTGCTACAGGGAGGATCGTCTCGGCGGAGCGAAGGGTGGCCTGATGATTCTCGTCAAGAGAGGAATCAGACACAACCTTTTGCCTCCGACGGGCTTTACTTCCTCAGAGGTGATGTCGGTGCAAGTGGCTCTAGAAGGTGGTCCCGTAAACCTATCTTCATGGTACCAGAGAACCTGCAATAACTTCGATCCAGGTGAAGTGAGCAGGCTCCTGACTAACAACACTCCAGTCATCATTGGAGGGGGCTATAACGCTCATAACCAAGTGTGGGGTTCGAGATGGATAAACAAGAGGGGTGCTGACCTGTTATCTATGGCGGATAGATACGGGCTGAATCTGCTTGTCCCGGACGAACCATCCCGTCTCGACAGCTTCTTAGACTTCTTCATCGTGAGAAATCTAACGAATCATTGCACTGTCCAGGTTGTCCACGAGCTTACGTCGGATCATTACCCGGTCATTCTAACCATAGGTACCAAGGTGGACACCTTCCCACCGCGAAAGGTATCTAACATCAGTTGGAGCAAATTCCAAGAGCATTTGCAAAACAGCGGGCCCAACCCGCGCATTGATAACGTTCAGCAGCTAGAGGATGCGGTCGAGAAACTAACCAAAGATATAATAGAAGCTACGAAAGTTGCTACTAGCTTCAAGACGGACCCTTCTCGGACCACCTTAGACATTCCGTCCGAGGTAAAAGAGAAGATCCGTCTGAAAAACAGACTATACAGACGCTATCGACTGACTGGCGACCCTGAGCTCGGGCGACGTGCAAACGAAGCCAAAAGGGAGTCCTTACAGGCTCTCAGAGAGTTCAGGATTGACAGATGGGACGATTTTCTAGCGTCAATCGACAGGGCCGATAGATCGATTTGGAAAACGGCCAATCACTTGGTGGGAAAGGCGAGAGCGCCGATTCCTCCCCTGAGGACGGGTGATACTCACGCCGTCACGGGGGCGGAAAAAGCGGAGCTCTTCGCCGTGACCTACCAAAAGCAGATGACCTCTCTTCGGCCTTCAGCCGAAAAGAGGACTAAAGTTGAACAGTTTAGGAAAGAAATTCTATCTTACCAAGGAACTCCTAATCCTGGCTACTTGATCAGCCAAATAGTCTCGCCGAAGATAATACACAATATTATCCGAGGTTTGAAATCTAGAAAAGTTCCTGGTCGCGACCGTATCTCTCCGATGCAGCTGAAACGGCTACCAAACAAGCAAATAGCCCAGTTGGCAAATATTGTCAACGCTTCTTTCAGACTTCAGCACTTTCCAGCTATATGGAAACATGCCCAAATCATAGTAATCCTGAAAAAAGGAAAAAGCCCAAGAGAGCCAAGTAGCTATAGACCCATTAGCTTGCTTAGCGCACTCGGCAAGATCGTCGAGAGGGCGACTCTACACGCTCTCAACTTCGTTCTTGCCGACAAGAACATACTGCCGGACGAACAGCTCGGTTTCCGAAGGGGGCATGCGGCCGTCCACCAGGCGGCACGGCTCGCGACGGAAATCAGGCAGGGTTTCGGTGGCAGGCGCCATACGGGAGCCGTCTTCTTAGACCTCTCGCAAGCCTTCGACAGAGGCTGGCATCTCGGACTCATAGTCAAGATGCTCAGGCTGGGTATACCAACAGACCTAGTCAAGCTATTGGCATCGTTCCTGACTGGACGCACTTTCCAAGTGCTCGTCGATGGCACTTTGTCTTCAGTCCAGCGAATCGAAGCGGGAGTACCGCAAGGATCCCCTCTTGCCCCAGTAATCTTCAACGTCTACATGGCGGACTTCCCTAAAATTCCGCATGTAAAGACTGCATTCTATGCTGACGATACCGCTTTTTATACGTCAGCCCCCGGGACCTGGCTGATCACATCCAGGCTCCAAGGGCAGACGTTAAAAGCCCTAAAATGGCTAGCCTACTGGAGGTTAGCAATAAATCGTAGCAAAACCCAGGCTGTCCTCTTCACAAGAAGACAGCCGATAATCAGACAGAATATCCGCATCTACGGAGTCCCCATCAAATGGGCCAGATCGGCACACTACCTGGGCCTTGAGTTCGACAAGGCCCTCACGTGGGTGCCGCACCTAAAGAAGGTAACCGGGAAAGCAAGAGCCATGGCTCGTCTGCTTTACCCCCTAATGAACGGCAAAAGTAAGCTCTCGCTGAACATCCGAATAACCCTGTATAAAATCATGGTCCGATCCGTCCTCACCTACGGATCTCAGGCCTGGTTCCCGTACCTCCCCCCAACGTCGATTGCAATTCTGCAATCGTTCCAGTCACGTGTTCTTCGCACATTAGTAGGTGCCCCATTGTTTGTAAGGAATGCGCAAATCCATCGGGAAACTGACACACTGAGCTTCAGACATTCCTGTCCAGACTTCTGGACAAATTCCTAGCGACGGCGTCCCTTTCGGACAATCCGCTAATCAGAGCCACGGCAGCTTCATTGCCGGCCGTTGCCCCAGTATGACCATCCTCTTCGGTCATCACCTCCATGCCTAAAGGACGGCAGCTAAAACCCTTCGAATAAGCGACATTGTCGTGACGTTCGAAAAAATCAGTGAATACAAGTCAGGGCCTTCGGGTCAACTTAACCTCCAGGACAAGTAGTAGCATATATATATATATATATATATATATATATATATATATATATATATATATATATATATATATATATATATATATATATACTATGGGTAACCAGTTTTTGAATTACATCTCACCCATTGTTACGCCTCTTTTAGTAGGTTTTACCGGAAGGTGCTATTTCAGACAACTTCTTTCCTTGAACTTTGACTTAGCCTCATCGATACTTGAATGTACTCCCACTTTTTGCTCGTAAAAAAGTTTGCTTCAAGCACGAAAGCACTTCTTCCATAAAATATATATTTTATGGGCGCCATCTGGCTTTTGGGGGAATTGAAATATAGTTTGGAAGACAGTAACAGGAATCTATTTCAAGAAATTGTTTGTTTGGTCATTGTGTTGCCAAGTGAAGTATTAGAAGACCAGCAGTATCGCTGTGTAAGCACTATATTATGGACATTACGAGAAAACATTCAATGACAATCATTATTTCATACTGATCAGTTTTGAGTATATATAATTTCATTTTTGCTTGAAGTATCTCCAATCTTTCGTTGGTTTTTCCAGAAATCTATAGAAAAACGTTTTTGTGAAACCGTTTGAAAAAAAGACGTCCAACTCAGTAGATGGCCTATCGAGTTTTGAAAGAATTGTACAGGGTTTTTCGATACGTAATCTTGGCAAAAAATTGTTATCTACAGATTTCTATTGGAAAAAAATTATTTTAGGCGGATTGAATGTTTTGTCATTCTCACATTCTTCAGAAGATGAACATTCCGTGGACGATAAATTTTCATTTAGTTCAACTTTCCTTTTTACTTTGATTGTAGATGGTCCCGAAAATGCACTGAGGATGACTGAACATATTCTAAACCACTATAAATGAATGGTTCATCTTCCATAACAGAAATATTTTCTGCCAACTACATGAATTCCTGCTCAGACAATGGTACAAATACACTAGTACAAATTTATACCACAGTGGGATCCCACTGGTCAACAAAGTTTAGAAAAAATATTTTGTATGGCAATATTTACACGCAAAAACACTTCCTATAAGTAATATGTAAACATAAACACACTTACCTAGACATTGTTTCATAAATTAGTCAAATTAATGCCAAATACACCAATATAAATGTACAGCATGTGGTTTACGTATAGTAAAAAAATTTACTGATCCGCCATATTGAGAAAATACACAAACATTTTCGAGAAGGATATTAGAAACAATGCATATTACCAGTTGGGCATTGGCCTGGGTAAATCTAAACCGCGTGATTCCCTCTATGTTGCATTAAACACCTTCTGGATCTATATCACCCATTAGGACTGAAAGGGTTAAGTATGATATCAAGTTTTATTCAGTGTACCTAAAGTGTAATTAAGACTAGGAGATTAAGATATAAACGGTGTACTAACCTAATAGTTAAAATTTTAGAAATTTGGCTCTCAAAGGAAATCTCAATGGTTGTATTATTGATATTTGGCTCTGTTGACTAATGAGTTTGCCGACCACTGAATAGACACTTGCCGTACAAGTCAAGCAACAATTAATAAATTGGACCAACAATTTCCTGGTAGCATATTTTGACCAAATGTCGCCGTCAATTGACTAGAAAATTTTGCGCTGATAACTCTGATATTTTGACAGTTATAATGTATGATTCTTTCGATCAGAAAATATGGAACGCTGTACGAAAGCACGGTGTATTATTATTGTTAAAACCGATTACAAATTCAGTGAAAATTTTATAAAAATGGTACAAAAATTGTAGATCTTTTGTATGAAATTGTTCACGAAATGAGCCATATTCATCATGCAGTAAACTTTTAATTTGGTTGAATAGTCATTTCCAGCGATGAGGCTCATTTTCAACTCAAAAGCTTTATAAAATAAACAAACTAGTTACATTTCGGGCTTGGAAATCCAAAAGGCAAACGAGTCACTTTAGGCTGTGTATATTGGGTAGGCTTCTTAAAAGACCCCTATTTTTTTAAAACGAGGCTGGAAAATATATACCTTCATAGAAATATGATGGACTTTTGTTGGAACATATTTATTCATATTTTTATTTGGTCATATTTTCAAGCAGTGCCAACCAGTGTCATCAATTTAATAGCAAGATATTTGATTTGCTTTTGAGGGATTTGAATAGATCATACCCTTTGCGCTTCTTTCACACAACCAAGTGATCAAGAGTGACCTCTACTGTTCACAATTAGATTGGAGAATTGGAGAAAAGCAGCCAGAATTAGCAAATTGGAAGGGTGTCCTATTTCATTATGGCAATGCACGACCACACCTTTCGATTAGGACTTGATAAAATTTGTTGAGCTTCAATTGGGAATTTTTGCCCCGTTCAATTTACATATCGGATATCACGTCCTCGAACAACCATGTAGTTCGCGCCATACAAAAATGTTTAAATGGGAAATCTTTGAAATAGAAGAAGAGGCGAAAAGCAATCTATTGACGCTTTTTGGCAATGTAGCTTTTAATTTTTGACAAAAAGGCTTTATGAACCCACTACTACGTTAGCTAAAAGTTGGAAATAGTAATGGCTAATAGCCTATTGAATATTTACTTAAACAATTTGCATTTCTCTTTCTCTTACAAAATCCCTACGGACTTTCTGGACAATCCGACTTTTAACATGCAAGTATTCATAGATGATGTAAATGTCAGAGTTATTCTTCTAGCTATCAATCCGTTTATTTAAGATATTTCTTATTCTTGGCGACGTTTCGCCAAATTCTGATTAGTAATTTTCTAATGTCTCCTCTTTAGGTTCTCAAGTTTCTTAACGATTGTTAGAACTTTAAAATGAGGCACAATGATTTGTACAAGTGAGAATTTGATAATTTTTATTTTATTTTGAAGAACAAATAATGGCAAATGTTCTGAAAATAATATCGTTCAAATATTTTCTTCGTCTTTATTTACTGGAATGCATTCTAGAGACTTTATTATTATCTATTACTCTTTAACACATATCGCGTAGTATATGTTTAATGCTGAAGATTAGATTTCGATTAAGGTCAAGAATTGTAAACCATTTCTGTAAATCAGATATTTAACAGGATATGACAAAAAATAAAGAGGGGAGTGACATCCGAAGTTGTCCAATTCCAAATCCAATTGAAACCTCAATCTTGTAGGTCAGTTCACATTACAATTTCAAGAATTAACACGTGCTGTAAATTTTTTTGCAATAAAACGATATCCACATTTATCAGGTCGGGTTAAAGGTATTTTGTTAGCGTATTCTTAAAGCATTCATCATTAACGGTAACACTATTTTCATAATGGTTTTCAAAAAAATAAGGTCACTTCCCGTTGTTAGGGATTAGAGATTCTTTTTAAAAAGTGATCGCTGACCTTCATAGAAAGAATAATATTTGAATTAACCTGACTTTAAATCTAATTCTTTCCATTTCTTTGATTGTTATAATGATGTTATCCCCAATTACAAATTGATACACAAAATATCCTTAAAATGTCTCTAAATTATATATTATTTACTATTTTAAATTCTATATGTTCATGCTTATCTAATAATTGATTTATATCATGAAATGGGTTCCCAGCAAACCCAATTTTACAAATTACTATTTCAATATAATATCAGAATGGAGCTTAACAAATTCAATAATAAATTATTCTTAACAAATTATGGAGTCGCCTGACAATTTTTTTAATGCATTTAACTGAGGTAGCCGATACTTGATGGAAATACATTTTAAATATACAAATATTTATATCTAAATTTCCACTATATTTAAAACTGTATGTATTACAATTATTTCGACACACAGTGCCTTTAGCAAATAAGAACTATATTTAACTAACAGTAAGAAAAGTAGTTACAACCTAAACTGTCTATACTCTTAATACAATCATAAATGATGATGGTGGGGAAATCAACTTTTTCAATGTCTACTTATGCAATATAAATTTAACAAGGGTTAATAATTGAACTCTACCTGGTCTATTTGCAAAATATCCCATTTTTTCTTATATTAATTTCTAGGCTCTCTATAAAATTTAGTTTTTTAGATTTATTTTCATTATGTAACATTTGAAAATTATCGCTGAAAATTGTTTTGTTTCCTAATATAACTTCTTTTAAGTGTACTGAGCTTACTAGAAATAAACCTTCTTGTTTATCCAGCATAAGCTTTTGGACACGAACCTCACTCAATTAAAAACACTCCTGATTTATAAAGTTTATTGATTTGACTTTTAATGTTTCTAATGAGGCATCCTAGACTATTATTTGTTTTGAAAACAATATTTATTTTGTTTGATTTTGATAAATGTTTATAAACTAATTTAGTATATTTTCCGGTATATGTAATTGTTGTGTAAGTGCTAATTTTGATATTATTGCTAGGATATATTAAATTAATAGTTTTATTATAGGATTTTATTAATTATTTTCTTTATAATATTAGACTCGTATCTATTATTTACCGCGATTTGTTTGATGACATTCAATTTTTGTTATAATTATCTATTCACATTGGGGTATTTAACAATATATGTATAATATAAATGAATTAAATGTTTCCATTTTTTGTGAATAAGGATGACAAGAAAACCAATCTATTGGTGCTTTTTGGAGATAAAGCTGCTATTTTTTTGGCAAAAAGGTATTATGAACCCACTAATATATTAGCAGACAATTGAAAATAATAATGGTAATTATATAATAGACTAATGAACATTTACTTAAACTATTTACATTTCTCTGTTTCTTAAAAAATCCTTATGGCTTTCCGTACAATTCGATATTTATATGCAGGTTTCCATGGATCTAGTAAATGTCAGGGTTATTCTTCTAGCTGTCAATTCGTTTATTTCGGATGTTTTTTTATTCTTAACGACGTTTCGCTAAAATCTCAATTGTCATTTTCAAGTTTCTTCTCTCTTGATAGACAGCTTCGAATTAATAATGGAAGTGACGACTGAATATTGGAGAGCATACCAAGAGAACAAACATTTGAAGATACGAAAGGAGATTTTGACGAAACATTGTCAAGAAACGAACAATTTGACACTCGGAAAGTAGCGCCAACGTATATAAAGGGTTGTTCAGTCCAATAAGAGTGTTAGAACGTTTTAAAATGATGCACAATGATTTGTACAAGTGATAATTTGGTAAAATTTTATTTTATCTTCAAGAACAAATAATACATTATGTCCTGAAAATAATATCGTTTAAATATTCCCCTCGAGTTCGGTTGGTGGAGTGCATTCTGGAGACCTTATTATTATATATTATTCTTTCACACATATCGCGTAGTATATTTTCAATGGTAGTCTGTCAATGGTATGTCTGAAGATTTTGTTTAAGGTGAAAAATTGTAAATCATTTCTCCCAATCAGATATTTAACAAGATATCACAAAAAATAATGAGGGCCGTTAAATCACAAGAGCTTGTTGGTCAGTTGACATCACTATTTTATAAATAACCCACGAAATTCCCTTGCAATAAATCAATTTACACCCTTATCAGGTCGGATCAAGGATATTATGTTAACGTATTCCTATAGCATTCATCGTTAACACTAACACTATTTTGGTCATCGTCTTCAAAAAAATAAAAGAAAAGATAAAGATAGATATTATTTTTAAAAACTGGTCGCTCACCATAGAAAGAAGTATATTCATTTTTTTTTTATTGTTAAAATGATGTTATCTCTAATTACAAATTGATATACAAAATATCTTATAAGTTTCTCTAAATTATATATTATTTACTATTATTATTTTTATATGATTAAGCTTATCCAATAATTGATTTATGTCATTGCAAGAGTTCTCAGCAAATTTAATTGTACAAATTACTATTTCAATGTAATATCAAAATGGATGCGAACAAATTCAATAATAAATTATCCTTAACAAATTACGAGTCGCGTGGCAATTTTATTTTAATATATTTAACTGAGGAAGCTGATAATTGATGGAAATTCGTTTAAAAATGTACAAAGATTTATATCTAAATTTCCACCATATTAAAAATTGTATGTATTACAATGTTTCGACGCACAGTGCCTTTTTCAAAACGAATTATATTAAACTAACATTAAGAAAAGTAGTTACAACCAAAACTAAACGTGTTAAAACCATAAATGATAATTGTGGAGATTGATAACGAGATTTTGACGAAACATCATCAAAAAACGAACAGATTTTATTAAGGTTATCCAGTAAGAGTGTTAGAATTTTAAAAGGAGACACAATAATTTGGTCGTCTTTATTTTATCTCGAACAAATAATGTAAATGTTCCGAATAATCTGAATAATGATCTGAGAATAATATCGTTCAAATATCCCCCGCGTCTTCATTTGGTGGAAAGCTTTTTGGAAACCTTATTAGTATCTATTACTCTTTCACACATATCGCGTGGTATAATTTTTATGGTCGTCTGAAAATTTCGTTTAAGGTCAATTACGGTCAATTTTGTTACCACTTTATGAAATAATGCGTGCAGGAAATTTTCTTACAATAAATCGATATCCACATTTATCAGGTCGGGTCAAAGATATTCTGTTAGCGTATTCCTATAGCATCATTAACAGTAACACTATTACCGTTATAATCGTTTTCAAAAAAATAAGGTTATTTCCCTTTGTTAAGGATTGAGATTCTTTTAAAAAAAGTGATCGTTCACCTTCATAGAAAGAAGAATATTTGAAGTGACCCGACGTTAAATCTAATTATTTTAATTTCATTGATTGTTACAGTGGCGGCTCGTGAGGGAGGGCGTTGGGTTAGGTTAGTCCTCCAGCATTTATCACAGTACACAATTTTTCAGAGCAAAACACCATGTGTTATTTCCGTTCACCTCCTGTATAGGGTTTCAATTGCACGAAAAGTAAAAGAGAGAAAAAAAGGGGAAAAGGAATACAAAAAATTCTTCAGCGGCACTATTTTCTTCTACGCCCTCCCACTTTAAAAACCCACGAGCCGCCGGATTGTTATAATGATGTTGATATCTATGACAAATTGATACACAAAATATCGTTCAAGTTTCTCTAAATTATATATTATTTACTATTTTAATTTCTATATGTTTATGCTTATCCAATAAATGATGTACATCATCGCATGAGTTCCCAGCAAACACAATTTTACTAATTACTAAAGAAAAGGCGAATTGGCGCTTTTTGACAATAAAGCTGCTAATTTTTAGAAAAAAAGGCATTATGAACCAACTATTATTTTAGCAGAAAATTTAAAATAATAATGGTATTTATATAATATATTATTAATAAATATTTATTTAGTCTAATGACTAAATAAATATTTGCTTATTACTTTATCTTTTTCCTAAAACAATCCCCAAGATTTATTATGTATGACTATAAATCTGCATGAGATGGTTTATGAACAAAAATGCAAAATTCTTATGTAAAGAATTTGTGTAAATTAAGAATTATTTACTTGTCTGTCAGTATCTTTAAAACAAAGAAGGCAGGAATAATGTCCGACTGTAACACTTAATGCACATCGACTCCTCCAGTTAAACTGTGTGTGTTATCTTGGAATAAAACTTAGATCGTAGCCTACACTGTAAACAACACATTTTTGTGAAGAGGAATCAACTTCGCTTAAAATTATCCAAAATCTATTCGTTAATAGTGGAAAATCCAAACTATCGTTGGTTAACAAGTTAACATTCTACAAACTCATCCTTAAATTATACGACATACAACTGTATGATATTGGGGATGCGAGTGCATCCAATATGGAAACATCTCAAAGATTCCAGTCCAAAGCTCTGAGAATAATTACTGATGCTTCTTGGTTCGTGACAAATCAAACTTTACAGCGCAATCTAAAAATAAAGCATGTGCTAGAAGAAGCCAAGTCCACGAATGCGAAGTATTTATCGCGACTTGAAGTGCATCCCAAGTCCCTATTTGTATATATATATATATGTTACATATATATATGTTACATGTAATATTTTTACGGATGGTAGATAATGTTTCTAAATCATTCCGGGTGTCGATCCGTTGATCCTGTGAAGAGTCACTGTTGTGTGACTTGTATATATATATATATATATATATATATATATATATATATATATATATATATATATATATATATATATATATATATATATATATATATATGTCCAATATACTTAATAATGTCATCAGTCCATCGTGTTTTCGGTCTTCCCCGTGGATGTTTGCGATCAAGCGGTATCTAGATCAGGACCGCCCTTGTCCATCTTTCATCCCACCGCCTCGCTACATGGCCTGCCAACTTCCATTTCAATTGCTTTACTCTTCCAATGATGTCACTCACTTTCGTTTGCTCGCTGATCTATGTGCAGGTCTTTCTATCCCGTCTAGTAGTTCTAAGCATACATCTTTCCATTCCCCTCTGTGCTACTCGAAGTTTTTGAACTGACTGTGATGTGAGTGTCCAGGTCTCACTTCCGTGTGTCATAACGGTCAGGACACATTGATCAAAGACTTTCCCTCTTAGGCAAAGTGGTAGTTTGCTCTTAAACACTATGTTGAACCTGCCAGCCACATTTAACGCGTTTCCTTATTCCATCCTGTTCCCAATCCAGATTACGGAACACTTCTTCCAGGCAGGCTGAGAAAAGAAAAGGCGATATTGCGTCACCCTGCCATACACCCCGCTCTACATTTATTCCAACCTCAAGATCCTCAAGGTGGACTGTCGCTTTAGCTTCATCATATATCGATCCTAGTAGATTTACATAGGCTTTCTCTACACCTTGATTAAGCAATGCATCCATTATGACCCGTTTTGATATTGAATCAAATGCTTTTTCATAATCGATAAAAGCCAAGCACAGTGGCATAGTGTATTCCTTGTGTCTTTCTATGACCTGCTGTAGGACCTGGATGTGATCCATTGTAATGAATCCACTTCTGAATCCTGCTTGCTCCCTTGGTTGTGATTAATTAAATCTTCTTAGTATTCTTTTGGATATTATCTTGGTGAAAACTTTGTACACCACTGACAGGAGGCTTATTGGACGGTAGTTCTTTAAATCTTCCCGTGCTCCTTTCTTATGCAAAAGAATCACTTCTGCATTTTTCTATAAGCTGGGTACTTCTTGTTGTTTGAGACATTTTGAAAATAATTTTGCTAGTGTTTTATGTAAAGTCTGACCACCAGCTTTTAACATCTCCACAGTTATACTATCCTTTCCTGGAGCCTTGCCATTTTTCATCGAGTCTATAGCCTTTGTCACTTCCTCCACCAGGATATCCGGCACTTGTTCTTCAGTGGGCATTGCTGTTTTTGCTTGATTCTATATATATATATATATATATATATATATATATATATATATATATATATATATATATATACAATCTACCCAAAGGGTAATAACATTTAGGGCAAGGCAGCGAGTAGCCAAGTATCAAGACAAAATTAATACTATGTCATTATTCTATGGCTGGGAATATCAGTAAACTGATGATTTAAATAGCTAATGCTGGTTTATCTTTTTTCTAAAAATTTCTATAAAATTTATATTTTTTTTCCATAAAATTTTCAGCCAGTATAGGGCTTAAAGGGTTCTCCCGTTATTTGAAAAATAAAACGTATTATCAAATTTAAAATAATCCTGATCCAACGTAATTGAAAGTAGCTCTAAAATGTATTGTTTATAATTAAATTAACTTTGTTTTTAATAAGTAATTTGTCAACTGATTTCATTACTTTATTTACTGGTATATTCGGGAATAAATTTTGTACATCGAAATAAATTATTTTGGATTTTTTGGGTAAATTAATATACTTTATCCTATTTATGATATCATAGGTATTTAGAAAACCATATTTTGGTATAAAATTCGTATATTGTAAAATGATATTAATAAGCTCATTTGAAAATTTAATTGATGCAGCTGTAATAAATGAACGACCGGTAATTATGGGTAACTTCCTGTATAACTTTATTAACAAGTAGAATTTTGGTAATTGAACATTCACCTTTAGTAATTGTTGTTTCTCGTAATCGTTAAAAATAGACGAATATTTTATTACTTGTTCAATTCCTTTTTGAAGTATTCAGGATCAAAATCAATTTTGTCAAATTTCCATAATTTTAAAAAAATATTAGATTTTATTACATAATTATCTCTCCATCGCAACAATGCAACATTGTCTGACAAAAGCTATGTTGGTTCTATTCCGATATATACAATATTGCACTGTGATTCACCAAAGACATAGGGTCAATACAAAATATTCGCTTTAAAAAATATAAAAATATAGTGATTATATTTCACTACAGTTCAAAATTAATGCGGCATAATATATTCAAAAGCAAACACCAATTGCAACAACTATATGAATTAACAAGATTTTTTGCATCTTTTTAAATGTCCTCCAATCAGGAATAATAATTTTATAAATCGGTTTTAGCTTCTGTTCCTACCCAAACATTTCCATATTCGCCTTTATTCAAGATTGTGTTAAGACCTTTAGCGAATCATCTGAACCATGAATTTGCCATTCAAAGTTAGGTTTATGGAATGTTATATCTTGTCCCAAAGGCTCAGATAACAAAAAAATATCGAGACCTCCTAACTTTGGTTATGCAAACGTATGGTAAGAATACCGTGGACTACCAAAGTTGTAAATGACGCAATGCTTGAAAGAACAAGTCGATAGAGAAGACTGTTGAGAGATATTAAAACAACTTATTTTGGTAATAGCGCTCTCGATCTATTTCCCGTTGGTAAGTATAGATAATCTTTTATACAAGTGGTCGCTCATATTCGCTAATGGGGTTGGCACACAAAGCAGAAAAATATTATTGTGGTGTCCCAAATAATATAGACAATGTCGTTTACTGTTGATTGGCCTGACCTTAAAGCTAACCAAAACAAACAACAAAAGAAAAAAATAACTTAATTAATATTAAGTTATTTTTTCGGTCCGTAGTGTTAAATAATTAGTAAAATAAAAAAATATATGTCACATATCAAATTTTTTTTTTAATTGAAAAAGCGTGCAATAACTCTAATTATATAATTTATTTAGAAAATATAAAAAAATACAATAGAATTGAACTTCAATGATTGAAGAATCAATATACTTGTCAAAAAAAACAATAAATTGAATATATTCAGTTCCGAACAATTTCAGTTGAAGTTCGCATGTATGCACTTTGAGAGCTGAACGATATTCTTAGCTAAAGATATAAGTATATACAACCAGGTAATCGGAATATCGTCGTTCGAACTTCAACTAAAACAGCTCAAAAATGAATATATTCATTTTTTTGACAAGTATATTGATTCTTTAATGTCATTTTCTTTCTTATATTTTCTGAATAAATTATAATATTGTAATTATAATATAAATTAAAATAATCAGAATTACTGCGGGTTTTTCAATTAAAAAACAAATGTGTATGGTGAATGAGGTACGTTTTTTTTTTATTTTACGCCACCAATTGTTTAACACTAGAGACTGAAAAAAAAACTTACAACTTAATGATTATCAGAAATGAATAACAGAATAATTTTAATACAATTTTTGAACAAAAAAAAAATATAGCAATGGTGAGGATTTGAACTCCAAAGTTAAGTCCTCACACCATAAAAATTTTAAATTGATGCCTGGATACCCGTGAGTTGGCGGCACTGCTTGACACATTTCCCATCGTCCCTTGTAGGATTGGAATACCTTCTTATGTATTGATAGAATAGAAGCAGAAACACACAACACATTCAATAATAAACTACCCAAACAAATTATAAGGTTAGTTGATATTTTTTTTTAAATAAATTTGACATAAAAAAGTAAAATTTTAGGGTTAGAGGGGCATCAGCAACTAAGAAGGCTATTTAGCGACTAAACCTACAGCTTAACGTGAGTTCCGACCACGGTCATCGGCTACCGAAAACCCGGTCATCACCCCCCTCGGGCAATCAACCCTTGGTTTTGTGCTTAACCATAAGTTAGGCTATCGTACTCTATTTTATGCTCAGACGGCATCCGGCCTTACCCAGCCTCGAACTGGCATGACTGAGGTGTGATTTCATGTCAGATTTTTCACTCTTACCTTAAAATTCACAAGAATGGTAGAAAAAGTTCTTACCTAGCCTTTTATGGCGAATAAAGCCTTTTATGGCGAATAATAACCTTCTTTAAAGGCTTATGGGAATCGGATCGGTTCCACGCTAACTGCCGAATCGTTAGGCTGGCGTCTTAGACACCACGGCTAACGTGGCTCTTACATTTGAGTTTTATCATGTTCTGATATGTAAAAATATTGCCAAATGATTAAAATCACGAACAGATGAACGGTGAATATTATGCTAGGAACATAATTAAAGAGTCAATATAAAATATTCGCTTAATAATAAAATCACGCTGAATAATGTAGTGTTTATATTTTTATAGATTTTAAAATTAATATGACAATATATACAAAAGCATACACCAATTACAGCAACTATATGAATCAACAAGCCTTTTTTGTATCTTTTTTAAATGTTCTCCTATCTGGAATTATCGCTTCGTAAATCGGTTTAGCCTCTTCTCCTACCCAAACACTTCCATTTTCTCCTTCATTCAGCATTGTGTTAAGACCCTCAGCCAACCATTCCGTTGATTGCGGGATCATTGATCCCAACTGTCCTGCTAAGGTTTTTCCTAAGTTTGGAAATCCATCAAACGCCCATTGTTCAGCGTCAGATATCATGGGAGTATCAGTAACTCCCGGGCAAATTGTTACAAAACGAACTCCTGTTAGATCGTACCAGAACTTACTTCCCATAGACCTTGTAAAACCAATAACAAAATGCTTTGTTCCTGTATAAACTGGGCATCCAGAAAGCGGTTGCAGTCCAAGAATCGACGCTGTATTGACTATTGTTCCTCCACAGCCACCATTATTTTTTCCCATATATTGTATTCCTAACAAACTTCCTCGAACAGTAGCTGTAATATTTATATCGATCATTCTCTCCCAAGTTTTATCTCGTAAAATTCCTGCATTGTTTATCACGACATCGAGACGATCAAATTTTTTCATATTCGTTTGAAAAATACATTCAAATGCGTTTTTATCAGTAACATCGGCGTTTACAAAAATTGCCTTTCCATCTCCGTAACAAGAGTTGATTTCCTTTACTAGTGCTTCACCTCTATCATCAATGTCGGAAAGAGTAGCTCCTTTTAATCCTCTTTTGAAAAGTTCTTTGGCGTATGCAGCTCCAATACCAGTTGCTCCTCCAGTAATCAGAGCAATTTTTCCCGCAATGATATCCATATTTTATATGGTTCTTCAACGATAATTTTGAATTATAAAAATTTCAGTTTGAAATTGCTAAATTGACTTTGACATTCTGAAGTGTCAATTTTCCAGGTGTATGTTTAAATTTGCAGGTATTATATTTGGCTTGAATCTAAACGAAAACGATGTAACTAATTTTCAGAAAACAACTGTGGCGCTGACGAGTCTCCTACATATTCACTTCCACTTGTACTTATAGATTGTATGGAATAATGCGAGTTCGAAAACACTGTTGCTTCTGACGGCGCACGGTCCAGCTGCGAGGCGTAAATAAGCGAATGAATTTCTTTGTTGTGAAAAACAGGGCATGTCACAGATTCTAAATCTGGATATTGACATTTGTTATGCCGATTGAAGCCTTTGACGTCTACTATGCAAAAGTAGCAACTATCGAAATATTTTGGGCTCCCTCCAGATCATAGGAATACCAAAATTTAACCATAAACGTTATCCTTTCTTCCACAAGCGTCAAGATTCAACAAAATGTTTAGAAACTTTGAGAAGAACCCTTGGTTTATCATGTCAATTTGTCCGAAATAAGCGGCGTAAACATCCTTTATGAAGTCGGTGATATTTCATCTATTTTTATTGTTGTAATTTTTATTTATATTTGTTGCCTACACTTCACAGATGTAGCAAAATACATCAGGTTGATATCCGAATTTTCTTCGCGAGCTCATCATTCTATGGACAATTTGTATTATAAAAATCAAAATATGAATTAATTTTTAAACATAAAGCGTTAGTAACTTTCTTAAATTCACGGTGTGCGTCCATTAACCTTATCAAAAAATTGAATACTTAGGACTGTTACATGGGGTGGGGGCATAAGGAAAACTAAGGTTACGTGAACAGCCGCGTGATATGCAGATGTGTTCTAACTTGTGATTAGGGTTAAAAAATTAAATATTATTACGGCTTCTAGATATACTTCAATAACACAAAAACCACAGCCAATCTAATACACTTATGATTTGAATATTAAATTCTGTATTCTAAAGTACGAAAATTCACAGAATTGTAATATTTCATTTTTGGATCATCCCTCTATTCCCCCTTTCTCGTGTTTTTATTACTGAGTAATATAAAGTGTAACACTATATTACTTCTTGATATGTTTCGTTCATTTCTAATAGCATTTATACTCTCTTGGAATAAAACGTGACTTCGGTTTTGAAAAGTTTAATGCATTACATCGAACACGAGTGAACGATATCATATCAAATTATTTTATTAAGACTATTACAACAAATCCATTATTAAAAAATAAATAAAAAATATTTGTTTCTATAAAAGTTATTTGAGTCTCAGATACTTGAGATACATCAGAAAGACGTAGATAGAACGGTAAACCTGATGGTGTAATTGAAAAAAGAATAATAAAATTACAATATTTGGGGTTCAGAAATATGCACTCTATTTCATAACTCTAAATACAGATAACTGTTAAAGTCTAAAAAATAAAATTTCTTTTAAATATCTGAAGCAAGGCAGATGAGAGTTCCACTAACAAAATAAATGCACTCAGTCCTAATCCTATGAGCCATATTATAAAAACACCTTTTAGATGTTTCAATTGTAATTTTTGTATGATTCTTGCTTGCCCTGTAGGACGTTTCTCTATCTTTCCAAAATTTTTTGAATAAAACCCATATTGCAAACTATTTAAGATAATCATTTTTAATTTGCTTTTGTAAGGTGAGTTATGTCTCAAATAAAAAACTATATACCCTTTTCCTGGATGATCTTTCAACTGATGGTAAAATGACCTAATTTTTAGAAATGATTCTTCATTGTTCATCTTTTGAGCCATTTCAAAAGGGGCACTAATTGCACAATTGGGGGTCTTACTGAAAAGTTTGTCTTGTATATCGTTAATATCTATCGAAACAAACTGTGGTAGCAATGTGGATGACAGCATTCCCTCCCAAGACATATGTCCGTACAGAGGTAAACCACTTTCTTGTAAATCTTCTATTGTATCGATGTTCTTTCTTTGTTTTGGAGACATCAATACTGTAATAATCCAGCCTAAAACATAACAAAATAATTGAAATATGGTTTTATTAAACGTATAGATACTATATTTATCTTACAAAACTTCTATGATATATAAAGCCATATCTGATAATAAAATACAATTTGGAACCATTTTAATACACAGGAGGGTTTTCTTACAAGATTAATCAAATCGTTATACATTAGTTACAGATCTAGTTAGAATTATGTACAGGGATGACAACAAAGATGGGTTAATTTTTTTCTTTTTTTATATTTATTATTCAAACTATTTACACAACAATAAGAATAAGTACATTTAAGGCACTGGAAACTGGCATGGAATATTTAGTAATTTTTTTTCTATCTGTTTAACTATAAACTAACTATACTAACTCTAAGATCTATTGACAAAATGTTATTCATACATACAGATATACAATGTAGTATTTCACTTTTTGTTTCAATCTTTAAATTTTCTAGTTGTCAAGCAAATATATTACTAGCGCATTCGAGTGGCTTTCTAAGCGTCGAATATAACATGTGATGATGTTATTTATCACATTATTTATGGAGAATACTCATATAAGTCGTGGGGATGTCATCGTTACTTAAGAACCAAGTAGCATCAACCATAGCGCGTAGTACTTTATATTGTTGTTTTTCCAAAATTATTTTGTGATAAGGTTTTATACCAACAGATCATTTCTGATAGTGAGTTGTGATTTGAGATCTTAGAATTAATATTTGTTTCCAAATATGCGTTCTCTAACAGGCATTAATCGAGGTAAATTTCAACTATCGCTATAAATTACGCCATCTACTATAGGGAGGGTTAGAACTTTCTTTCATTAAGCTATATTTTCCACTTTTTGCTCCATTTAATAACACCATCTAAATTTTTCTGGAGATGAAGGCTATTATTATAGGATCGGATGTATTATTATAGGATATAAAATTTGAGGGGACTGCCGTATCATCTGCTGCGAAAGAGCCCATATAGATATTATTGTCTGTGGGCATTTCTTGAGTCAAGATTAATAAGGATATTGGAACAAGGGCTCTGTCTTGAGCAACTCCCAATATTCTGGGGTGTAAGTTCACGGGTTAAAAAATGAGATTATAATATTCTAGCGTGATACTGAGTATATGAGCCTGAGTAACAACTAAAGGGAGATATATACACAGTATGTCGAAAAAATAACGGAACTTTTTAAATTAAAAGATACATTTAGTTATTTTGCCAAAATGGTTTATTTTTATTCAAAGTGCATCCCTTCTGAATCCATATATCGCTGAATATGTTCAACCGATGCTAACTTACATTTTTATGTCGTTTTTCGGAATCGCCTCAATGACCTTCGTCACGAATTCTTGGCCTTGGTTCATTTCATGGCCTGTTTGAGTTTCGGGGACTGGAAATTCGGAGATAAATCAGGCAAATACGGAATATGTCAAAGTACACGAAGTTGTTTTTTGGCCAAAAATTCACGAACAATGACACATACTTTCGAGAAATGTGCACAGACGCACACAGACAAACATTTTATGAATCATGTCTTTGGTCGTATTTAATTCATCCGCTATCCATAGCTTAGTCGAATTCGCATCGTAGGCGATAATTTCACGCATTTTTTCTACCAAATCATCGCGATTTTGTTTTTTTGACGGCCCTGGCTTTGAGTCGTCTTTCCAAGCATCTCGACACTCCTGGAATCGCTTATACCACTCGAACAAACGTATACAAGATAAGCTATCATTACCATAAAACATGTTATTCATTAAATCAAATGTTTCTGTAAACCTTTTATCAAGCTTGAAACAAAATTTAATATTAGGTCTTTGTTCCATCGACAAAAGGTACAGTCATTTTAAGCGTTATAACTTGACAATCCTTTGAACGATTCTAATGATGGTAGTCTCGTTTCATAGAGGAGACATATAGCTTTTAAATTATATATTACTTCAATGAATTTCGTTAAATTAAAAAAAACCGTTATTTTTACCACATACTGTATTATTAAGTAGTAAAAGGACTCTAGTTCTATGCCACTCCCATCTATTACGTGCAATATCCTTCAATTCATGTCAAGCACAATTAACACTTAAAATGAATATCCCACTGGCGCTGTCAATGTCCTAATAATTTCAAAGCATATTTGAATCATTGATGTTCTTACAATGTTTTAAATATAATAGGACTACGAAATACGAAAATGTAACGAGGTCAAGGTATAAAGGTATATTTCCAAATAGAAAACAAACTTTCAGAATAGTACTCCTAAATTTTTAAAAAGTATGGAAACCCTAAATTATGCCAGTTACTCGTTTTCTGGGCACCGGTACATCACAAAGCAACCCCGAACAAGGGTACCACTATATTTATTATGTCAACATAATTTTCGATCCTAACGTTTCATCGATTCGAAAATCTATTTCAATCCCATTTCCCCATTTTCCCGTCGTACAGTTATTAAAACGCCATCTTTCAGCTTCAAAACAAGATACAATATATGAGTTTTCAGTGAACATAACCTGAAACATCAATTGTTGAGGCAATGCCTTCTGTTCGTCTTTCATCTAAACGTCAGGAACAGCCAAAAACGTGGAGGATGAAGAATTGAAAGCACTACTAAAGCTCGGGCAGGAACTCGGTGTATCACCGCAAAGCATTTTTAAATGTCTACTCAAGCTGGGGACAGTTCAAAAGGAGAGACTTGTGGATAATAACAGAATAAGTGTGGATACTTTAATGTGAGTGATACAACAGTGTCATTTCTTTCCAATTTCAAGGATAGGAATTTTCTGCATAAGATTGTGACCTGAAACAAAAAGTGGTTTCTCTACAACCAGGAGATAATCATGGTTTACAAAATTTGAAAATAGAACAAAATAGAGAAAATAGACTTTTTGATAATCTCGACCACTGCACATGTAGAACTCGTAAAGAGAAGTAAATTTAGCAAAAATCATTTTCCAGAATAAAAAAAAACAAAAATGTTACATGTTACAAACATTGTTCAAAATTGTCACCATTTATTCGGTTAGCACCAAATCTTGCCCGGCGTACCCATGCGTCACTAGACGCGTAAAAAATAAAATCCCGGTGTCCACGAATAACAAGCGTTTTCGGTGCGCTGTTCTATTTCTTCCACAGTATTTACTTCTCTATCCTGATAAACTAACTTTTTAAAATAGTCCCACAGAAAGAAATCGGAGGGGGTTAAATCCGGCGAACGTGCAGACCTAGAAATGGGTCCATTACGCCGTATCCATCTCATGGAAATTAATTATTTAAATGTTCGTGAACTTCTCATCTAAAATGTGGCGGAGCTCGATCATGTAGAAACTACATATTCTGTTTCACGTTTGAAGGAACATCTTGTAATAATTGTGGCAGATTGTTTTGAAGAAAGTCTAAATAATTTTCAGAATTTATAATTACAATAATATGATACAGAAATATGTCAAATGCTATCAGATGGAAGCTGTATGACGCTTTAGTCATACAGCTTTAGTTCACAGTACAATACAGTGAACAGCATAGCACCACCAGGAATAATATGGTAACCTAAAAAAAACAGAAACATCAATGCTGTACGTAGAATAACATTTGAGATACAGTCAAAGCTCCTTATTGACGTTCGCATTTTCAGTATTCACGGATTAAAAAATTGTAACCCCTTTCTTTATTCATGGGTCCAAAACTAATGATACATATTATAATTTTTAGTATAATATGTATTTACCAGTTACCTTTCAAAACCAACAAGTATCAAAGTATTTATAAACAAACCAGTTTTATTGCCGCTTAGCCAAAAGTTATTTGACGAATAGGCCGCACCTGTCGCCGTGTTACGCGTGACGCTATGGCTTTTGATAAACGCCGCCTTCGCATGATCGGTGCCGAATCTCTTGTTTTATTGCTTCAACTTGCCATTCGTCTGAATATTCTGCAGTGTTCGCGATTTATAATATCGATTGGAGCAGATGTATCAGAAAAATCCTCGGAGATTGAGGGCTATGAAAATGGACGTTTAGCGAAGTAGCTCTAGTAAGAGTCTTATAGGTAAAATCAGAAATGAAACCATATGAGAAAGAATGGGAATACTCTTTAGCGTAAAGGATACTATAAAAGCAAAATGTCTAAATGTTATGGCCACATAAAAAAAATGCATACGGAAAAAAACCTTCAAAGGTATGCCACTGAATACCAATACAGCGAAGGAATAATTAAAGTATAAATTAAATAATAATTTAATCAAAAACAATTTTTTAAATAAGCGTCATTGCTTGTTACTTTTTAAAAATTTTCATTTCAAAACCATTGGTGTTAAATAAAAACTTTATATCGAGTCTTGAGTCGCGCCATATACACTCACAACAAAGTAAAGTAATTTTATAAATAATAATTTTCTCGCCAATCGAACGAATTTCTCGCCAAAACATTCAATAAAACACGGTGGACCTTACAAAAATGCTTAATACATTATCTATACCAAAAAAAAAAACGTTTTCTAGCATCATTTGTCGTTAGCAACATATTCCCGGTTATTCCGAATAAGGATTGCCTACAATGAATAGATAATTTACTCATAAAATAACATCAATCTAATTATTAAGCACGATATTTTAGAACTCTTTAACTTATGCTTTAATGAAAATTATTTTCAATTTAATAGTGTTGTTTTTACAAACAAAAGGATGGTCTAGCAATGGGTTTCTCACTAAGGTCTTTATTATCAAAACTGTTTATGTTAAACTTAAAATAATTTTTAGAAAACGGATAAAGCTAAAAATATATTGTTTTGGTTTAGACAGACAAATAGAAGAAACATTAAAGCATTTAAATATAATCCATCCAAAAATAAAATTTACTCTTGACAATGAACAAAATAAAACCATAAATTTTCTGGGTAATATACAGCATTTCAACTATGATCCATCGAGCTTTCACAATTCCACAATCCGAAAATAATAGAAAAATAAAACTAATAGCACAAAATAACGGCTTCAATAAAAAAGAAATTAGTTACTTAATAAATAAAAAATGGAAACAATTATTAATTCATCAAGTATAACCAAAAGTAAAACAAAAAAAATATATAAAAAATACTGTAAGATTACATATTTCGGTCCAAATTCAGAACAAATAGCTCGCTCTTTGAAGAAACATAATTTGCAAATAGTGTTTAAAACCCCCCAGTCAACCAATAAATTACTTTTAATGCCAAAGATAAAACATCATAATATAAAAAAAAATCTGGAGTTTATATGTTAAGTTTCAACGAGTACGACCTATTAAAGAAAAAAATTCTAATTTTTCGCCTTTCGCTTTCGTTAGTCGCATGCCAGGCAATTCAAAGGTAGTTGGTTAGATTCCAGTGCTCGGATGGATGTTTTTCTTTAATTATTATGTCCGTCTTACTTCCAACCCTACACCCACACATTTATATAGACTCACATATACATAGACACGCCCACACATTTCCACACCTAAATGCCTGTGATTGTTTCTAGGCAAGAGTGTAAAATCCGACAACGAATTACCCCTCAGTCTCAGAAACCGACATCTTCCGTCGGAAATTCAGACCAGCCAGCCAAGAAATACCGGGTACCGCCGGTCGTTCTTCACGATAAAGCGGCATATCAACAAGTCGTTCGGCTGTGTAAGCAGCTGAACATTAACCACGGCATCTCCACGACGAAACCCAAGGGGGTTTCGTTCCAGCCGCCTACTTCCAATGATCATCGGGATTTCACCAAATTCCTTGATGATCGGAAGTACCCGTATCACTCGTACACGTCCCCCGACGAGCGCAATCTCCGCGTTCTGTTCCGTGGCGTCCTCGAGAGTATCCCCATCGAGGACGTCAAAGCCGAACTCGAGGCTTTGGGATATCACCCCACCAACGTCCAACGTTGGTCAAATAAATCAGGCCCTCTGGCCATTATCCAAATCACGGTGCCTAAGACCGAAAAAGGCATCATCAACACAAAATATTTTCTGGACCAAACCATCCGAGTCCAGACCCAAAAGCCCTCGAACCAAGTTGGTCAGTGTTTCAACTGCCAACAATTTGGTCACACGGCACGCAAGTGCCATGCCCCCCCCAAATGTGTGAAATGCTCTGCCGAGCACAGGTCCAGGCACTGCCCCAAGTCGAAAGACTCCCCGGCCAAGTGCGCTAACTGCGGCGGTGATCACACCGCCAGTTACCGCAACTGCACGGCCCGTCCCGCGCCCCGCACTGCGAAGGCTTCGTCCTCGCAGCGCGCCCAGAAGGCTGCTCCACAGCCAAAAACCGCGAAAATCCCCACATCCACCTTCGTGTGGGGATCTCAGCGCCAAACGGCGCAACCCCAAGCTAAAGTTAACCAGGTTCAATCTGACGTAAGTCAGATTGTAAACCAGTTAACCAGCCAGATTATGGGCCTAGTAATGGCCCAATTAACGTCTGCCTTCCCGAACAATGTCCGTTAAACCGGACTCCCTCAAAATAATTTCATGGAACGCCAACTCCGTACGTGACAAGAAGGAGGAACTTGCTCACGTACTTTCGGCGCACAACATCGATGTCATCCTGATTCAGGAGACATTTCTTAAACCCTCTATCCGCTTCAGCATCCCGAACTATAAAGTTCACAGGGATGACAGAATCGACGGCCGTGGTGGCGGCACGTTGATTCTTGTGAAAAGAAACATCCGGCATTTCAGACTTCCTAAACCAGAGCTTGCCACTCTGGAAGCCACTGCCATTACTGTCGAGCTCAAGGACCGACCTATCATCTTATATTCCGTGTATCAGCGTTTCGGTGAACCTTTGGTTCCGGCTGATTACACCAAAATCTTTGATACAGATGCCGCCATCATCATCGGCGGCGATTTCAACGCACACAACACCAGCTGGGGTTGCAGAACCACGAACGATCGTGGTAGCACCCTAAGCACCGTGTGCGAATCGCTCGGGTGCCTCATCGCCTTTCCTGATGAGCCCACCCACTACGCCTATAACCACCCGCAACACGCGGGATCGGTTATAGACTTCTTCATCACGAAGAATTCCTCCAGAGCGATTGCCACGTCGGTCCTGCACGAGCTCGACTCCGACCACCTTCCTGTCCTCCTCGAACTGGGGGACGGCCGGCTCTCGGGCGCTCCGTTCAAGTTGACTTCCAAAGTCACGGATTGGAACGTTTTCCGAGCCCATCTCCGCTCCACGGAGCCGATCCCGACCATTGCTTCCCCGAAGCAGCTCGATCTCGCTGTCGGTAAACTGACAAGGGATATCCAAGAGGCTTTCAGCCTTGCCACGAAGCATCGGACGGTCGACCAGCTTCAGCGAACTTCCGACCTCCCGACGGATCTGAAAAACCAGCTCCGGGCGAAAAATCGCCTGGTCAGGTTGGCCAGATCCACCCTCGATCCCGAGGGTAAACGTCGGGCAAACCGGGCGATCAGAGAAGCCAGAGAGGCGATGGCGTCGTACAGAGAGGAAAAGTGGGACTCACTTCTTTTCTCTGTCGACACGTCAAATCCGAGGCAGATCTGGCGTCTGGCAAGGTCCTTGGCGGGGAAGTCCCGACGGGACATTCCCCCCTTGAAGTCGGATGATGGCGTTTCTTTCGCCGTCTCCGACTTGGAAAAAGCTGAAATGCTGGCTGAGTCTTTCAGACTTCAGATGACCAGTCCGAGGCTGACCGAGGCGCAGGCGGAAGAACGGGCAGTCGACCGCGCTTACGCGCGGCTTTCCGACAAGCCCGAACTTTCGTATCTGCAGGATTACCTGATTTCTCCAAAGTCAGTAGTGGCTATCATTCGCAGTTTCGCCCCAAATAAAGCTCCGGGCTGCGACGGTATCACCGTCAAGCAGCTCCGGAAGCTCCACAGTAAGCAAATCGCAGAAATCACGAATATCGTGAATTCCATTCTGCGTTTGCAATACTTTCCCGCATCCTGGAAACACGCTAATTTAGCGGTAATTCCGAAGAAGAGAGGTGCGAACCTCTCTTCTGATTTCAGGCCCATAAGCCTTCTGAATAATCTCTCCAAGATAGCCGAAAAGGTCATTCTTTCCGCACTAAATGACTTCACCGACAGCAAAGGTATCATACCTAACGAGCAATTCGGGTTCCGAAAGGGACATTCGTCCCTGCAGCAATGCGCAAGGCTTGCTGGCGACATTCATCAGGCTTTTCGATTAACAAAGTGCGTTGGCGCTGTGTTTCTCGACATTTCCAAAGCCTTTGACAAAGTATGGCACCGTGGTCTTATCTATAAGACCATGGAATTAGGTTTTCCAAAAGACCTTACCATACTGATCCGCTCTTTCCTGTCTGGCAGATCCTTTCAGGTAAAGATAAATTCGTCTCTTTCAACGAGAAAGCCCATAGAGTCGGGCGTCCCGCAAGGTTCACCTCTTTCTCCGGCTTTGTACAACCTGTACATAGCCAAAATTCCCTGCTTCAGTGACGTTAGATCTGCATTTTTCGCAGACGACACTGCCTTCTTTGTCACGTCACGTCACGCGTCGGCTATTCATAACCGACTGCAAAAGCAACTTAACGTTGCCGTTTCCTGGCTTAAATTCTGGCGTCTGCAGGTCAATCCAAAAAAGACCCAGGCGATCATCTTCACCAGAAAGCGCCCAAAATGCGCAGCCAGACTGCTGGTTGACAAAGTGCCTATTCCGTGGTTGCAAAAAGCAACCTATCTAGGCTTACATTTCGACCGCTCTCTTCAGTGGTCTAGTCAAATCCAGCTAACTCTAAGCAAGGGGTACGGTATCTTCAAACTCGCGTACCCCTTAATTTCCAGGTCGAGCAAGCTAAACCCTTGCATCAAAATAAATATTTATAACGCTTTAATTAGATCCGTATATCTATACGGTCTAATAGTGTATTTTCGCTTCCTGTCACCGCATTCGGTGCACAGGTTACAAGTTTTTCAGAACAAAACCTTGCTTTTGGCGCTCAACGCTCCATGGTTTGTTCGGAACACCCAAATTCACGCGGAAACCGGAGTACCCACGGTTTCGCAATTCTTTGAAAAAGCTTACGAGAAGTTTGTTCTAAAAACTTCTCTAAGCGAAAACCCGCTCGTCCGGAAAATACCGGAAAATTTACCCGGACCTCCCGGGTAAATCGAGCCGCAAAAATCCCCAATGTCATTGTACGGGCGGCGAGCAGAAGGGAATCGAATCATCGGTTCCTGGCTTGCGTAAGGCCGCTTCGACTATAAATAACAGAATGATGCACACCCCCCGGCGTCGTCGGATGGCGGCCGATCGATCTCTCGATCGATCGGACCCCCCATTCGGCGAAAAACTCCGTCGAATTTTCCGACGGAAGTAAAAAAAAAAATAAAAATAGATAGAAATCTAGCGTTGTTTTTTTTTTATATGCTCCTTTTCCTTTCTTGTTAACCTCAAGAAGTTCGCCAGGACTTCTAATAATTGAAATACTATCTTTCCTGTCTTTCTATTAACTTAAATGACAGCCGGAATCTTAAATTCCGGCAGATCAAAGGTCAGCTAGAGACCTCAAAACTTTAAAAAGCGCCCATCTTAGGGTTTGAATTTCATTGAAAACTAGTAAGAGCCTCCGGGCTAACTAAAAAACCTGGCTGAATAAGTCGAAGTCGAAGTACCCCTCAGTCACGCCAGTTAAAGGCTGGATAAGGCCGAATGTCTTCTTAGAAGTATTCTACGTTAATCACTCGCCAGTCGGTATGCTTCCTGACAGACTTATGGATAGGCACATAACCAAGGGTTTATAGCCTGAGGGGGGTGCTGGCCTGGGTTGTCGGTAGATGATGACCGTACTTCGGAACCCACGTTAAGCTGTAGGTCCAGTCGGTAAATAGCCTAAGATGCTGATGCACTCTAACCGTAAACCCTTTGCTTTCATAGATACCGTACATATATTTCCCGAGATTACAAATTTAATTTTATATACAGCGCCAAAAAGCAAAAATTTATACATTTTAGAAGCGATTGAAATTTATAAATATAATAAAAACCCGTCTAGACAGTTATTAAACGATCAGGCAGATCTTCGAAATTCCCCACTATTTAAAATATTGTAAAAAATTAACCCCAATAAAAGTGTAAAATTAGGCATATAGGATAAAGCTATAATACCTTAGTTTTAAAGTAGTATTTGAGAATGTAACATTGTTTTACGAAACTATAGTAACACAAAGTTAAAAAATAAAAGTGATAGATAACAAAGTACAAAAATGTTTTATTCGGTTTAGGACATAATTTAGTTTAAGAATTAGTTAAAATCATATCCTAATCACGCTGGTTAGCGAAATGCGCGTCGAGAAGTTTAAAAAAGTGATTTAACGTTTAGTGGTAAATCTCTTCGAGCTTAGTGTTTTACACCGAAGGTTCCAATAGAAGAATTGAAATAAGAATTTCAAATTAAACTAAAAAAAATTAACTTGGTTAGCTAAAAGCGAATTCAATGCGATTTGATGTGTGGAAAACTCATTACAAGTTTTGGTCGTTATTAGTTAGTTTAATAACTTCATATATCACCGCCGCTGTGCAGGTTGTTGTGAGCTTTTACAATTAATATATCAACGAAACACGACTGCCTTTGATAATCTAAGCCGAACCATTATTCTATTTTAAAAATAATTTAAAATTATTCTCATTTTATGATTCTCTCATGATAAACTAGGTAAATAAGGTGGGATTAGTTAAATATAAAGTGGGCAAGCTAAGTGATCTAAGGGCCAAAATCAATATTTGCTTTAAATCACAAAAATCTGTTTTATAGCCAGAAATAAAACAATTATATAATTTTTATTGATATTATGTCTTTATTAACATACCTAAAAAAAACATTATAAGAAAATTTTCCTTTTAAAATGACGATGTTTTTATTTTTGTCGATCGAACAATTGATTTTTCCAACAATTAGGCCAATTATAAGACTTAATAGATGTTAAGAAGGCTCTGATTTCTTCGTCAACAAATTCAAGAATTGTACGAAGATCTTTTTTTTTACTCTCATCTATTAGTTAAATACCAACTAAGCTGAAGACCTCTACTGACTTTAAATTTTCTATAGTCAGACACTTTTTTAATACACGGCATTTCGCCCAGAAAACTAAGTCACTAATTTTTTAATCACACTTTGGTCACACTCAGCCACAATATTTGACATACTAAATTTTGTTGTATTTTTAATATACTTTGAGGTTTTGCCAAAGCAAAAAAATACATTCACCCATATCTAAAACCTTATATGGCCTGGAAGATCCTGCAGTAGAAATTACTGTTTTTATATAGCTCGTTTTTCAATCAAAGCAAAATCTCTGTCTGAGGAAGAACAACTATGGCCCGAAATTAAAAATGTATGCTCAATGATGTCAATTAATCACTAGCAACATTTATAAGAACATAAACATTCGGTTCATTATTTGTCCTACGGAGTTGTCGCTCAATACACAAAGATTTCGCTTGCAAGGTGAAATATAACCAGCACTTTGGGTTTGTACCATTTGATTACCACCTCGGTCCGATTGTCCTTCAGGCCAAATACACATTATTCCATCTGAATTATCTGTAACATGTTTTCCAAAATTGAGGCACGAATTGGCGCACAAAAACTTCTTGTAAGTCTATGGTAACAGTATAAATCTTACTAACTGGTATAGTACTACTTTTGAATAGTCTTACTATCTTTTTGAATAGCCTTAAAAATATTTTCTGTTTTACTGAGATGCAATTATAACTCAGTGTTCGCTTTTCTTCCAACAATGACATCTGTATCGTTACTCCTTAAATTAAGCAAATCGCAAGTTTTGCATGTTTCAATCCGTGGTTTTTTAAAGGTAGGTTAGGAAAATCCTTTTTTAAGACCATCTCCTATAAAATTTATAGTTTATGTTACATTCAGGATATTTTTATTTAAAATCATTAAACAGTCTATTTATATTGAGATCCGGACTGAGATATTCTTTTTCATTTCTTGACCGACTGTAATGGTTTTTATGTTCGCAATCGCGTTTGCGCCCTCCATTCACCCGTGATTATTTTCTAACATAATCCCGAAACTTCACCGCTGGGAGATAGAATAAAGTTTCCGTAGTCGTAACTTTCTTAGTGTTACCGCAGCTTGGCCGCCAACGGGGTGGGATAAGCGCTACGCACAACTCCCTTCTGGAAGACAAGCACCAGGGTGGGTGTAGTCTTAAGATATATTTCATTTGCCAATAATCTTAGGGTGTTTCGGTTATATGTTGCCTGTCTTGCCTGTTAAACACTGAAAGAGAATAACTTTCACTTGTCACTATTTCTTAACCGGAATATGGCGGTCCCTTCCTTAGTTGGCGGCCCTTTCCCTATTAGTCCCTCAGTGGGCAACAGTCAACCTAGTCTTCCAAGAGTTGGAGTTTCGGTCTTGTCTGTGCCGTCTGCCATCCAAAGCTGCGATGTCTTCCTTCGCAGCTTTGATTTGGATTAACCTTCGCAGTTCTTGATTTACGTGGTCATTTATCTTCAGGAAGGCTTTCTCTGTTTTTTCTTGGAGGCACTGCCTAAAGGGAGTCCACATCATCTCTCTATGTGTCTCTACATTAGATATGGACCAGAGGCATCAAAAGTTAGTCTCACTAGCTTGTTCTCGTAACTTTCTAGTTGCTTTATGTAGGATTTTGCCGCGTAGCCCCACGCGATCGATCATGTGATGATGTCATGACATCATGACGCTTCTCACTAAGATTTGATCATTAGGAATTTTAAGTTCACGTCTAATTTGCTGGTTCTGCAAATTAGCGGGTAAGCCATCTTCGCAACCGACACAGGTTTAAACCGTGCGTTCTTCGCATGTTGCATCCATGATATCTTCTTGTCGAAGGTGACACCTAGATACTTTACAGTATCTTTCCATGATTCTCTTTGATCATCAATTTTTAGCTGGCAACCGGATCTGCTCATTCTCCTGTGTTCCTGCACGTATCTGACGCCTTACGTCTAGCCCCAGAGATGGGGCGCTAACACCGCTCCTTGCGATACTCCAGTCTCCATTCATCTTCTGGTCGATTCTGGAAACTTCGTTCTTTTAAGTATGAGTAATCCACAGCTCCGTAATCCACTCGGGGAATCCCATCTCGATCATCTTGCGGATCAGCCCGTCATGCTATACCCTGTCGAAAGCCCTTTCAACATCGAGTAGGACGATGGCCGTTCCGTGTCTTCTGTCCAGCAATGGCTTCCATGACTCCCTCTCGGAGACAGTTATGTGAGCGTTTACCATCTGATTATCATAGAGGGTATATTTAAACTTTTTCACACCTCCTCGTTGATCCGTAAAAGTTGCACGCTTCTCCTTTTTATGCCTGACAAATATTATAATATTTTGAGGACTGATAGCAAATGTCTCCATAAAGGCCTTTTTGCATACCCTTTTTAAATGTATTTTTCCGTCTGGAACAAAAAAACTATTATGGTACATTGCCTTCTGCTTTGTGCTGAGTCATCATACATTAGCACCATGACGGCGACATTGTATCGGTAAAATTTGCAATAATCTTACAGGGTAGTTACTTTGCTCATTGCGTCCCAGCTCATTGTACATATCAAAAAGCTTCACTTTCATATCAATCACATCTGTACAGCTGTATTTACATTTACAGATGACCTGAAACTAAATTTAATATATCAACATAAAAAATTAAAACTCTATATTTTTGGTATTTAGGAATTAAAGAAAGCCGTAAAACTGCTATTAATTAAAACAATAAATTCTACTAACCTCGCTTATGTAGCGGGTTTTCCAGGTTTATATTTCTTGTTTTTTTTTGGTGGGATATAAGGCTTTCCACTCAATCTTACTTTGCATACTTCTTGTTGATTTGGGCACTTTCGCATCATCACTAAATGAACTGGTAATTATTTTTTAGAATTTTAAAATGCTAATAAATAATGCATTAATCGTTACTAGTCACAAACAAGAGCTGGCTACTAATACAATACAACACCATTCAATAGACCGCTTGGCACTTCATTTAGCACAGATTAAGCTCCTGGATATACAGGCTACACCATCTATATTTGCTTTTTTTAACAAATATGGTGAAGTTGACACTTATATCTTATAGCAGCACACTGGCGCTGGTACATATATTATGTAATATAAATATATTCCCGTATTTTGGCACATAGATTATTTAGCTCGACTACTCTTCAGAAATTTATCTTTTAAACCTGATAAATGTGTAACATATTAGATCCTTAACTTAATGCTTGGTCTTTTTAACTACCTTTGACATTTATTTATAAAAAAAAATGATGCAAACTTGATCTTCAAAGTAATCTCCCCGTCTTTCTAGACAATTTCGCCGCCTTCTAGGTTTCTATACAAATATTAAATCTAAAAATAAATGGGGAGGCTGTTTTCGATTTCTTCAATAAATGTGAAGCGACTATCAACCAGGTTATGTTGAAAGAATCGGAAGACACAAAAATACAAAGGAGCGAAGTCTGGAGAATACGCCGGATGTAATAAAATCTTCCAGCTCAATTCGATGATCGCTTTTAGAATCATTTTTGCCGTATGTCTTCCCTTATTAATATAAGGCTTTTTTTAGAGCGTTACTAACATGAATTAGCTGATGCTGATGCAGATTAGCAGTGGCGAATCAGACTGGAACAATCCATAATGCAAGACATCCAGCTAATCCCACCATATACACAACAACAACTTCTTAGCGTGGATATTTGGTTTTGCTGGTTGATAGCTCACCAGGATTGATCCACAATTTTTGCTCCTTGGATTATCGTGGATGGTCCAGTTTTCGTTGCAGATCAAAATTATATGCAATAAGTTGTTTTTCTTAAATTAGGAGAGCAGTGATACAACATTAAGGCGTCTACTATTCTTTTCAACTGTGAGTTCAAAGGTGACCCAACGACTCTCCTAAATTTTCCCTAGCGTGTGTAAACGTTTATAAATGGCAAGTGGTATATTTCGAGTTCCTGTCCGAGCTCTAACGGTGTACGATCAGCATATTCTACAAGCGAATTTTTACTATCGAATATCCATTTTTTCATGCTCTACTTTATTTGGTTATCCCAAGCGTTCGACATCCTTTGTGTTAAAATCTCCAGTTCGGAGTTAATGTTATTAACCTTTAACCACTTCTTATAATTATCGTATGATAACAACATTATCTCCCAAAGTCGTATATTACATTTCGTTTTAAAACTGAAAGATCGCGCTTTAAAATAGATAGGCGGCCGGGAAAAAGATTCTAATAGGTTTTGCGATGGATGAAACATATTGGCCTAGAATTATGTTGAGAACCAAATAATATGCATGGATTGGATATATTTAGTGGTCATTAACCCTTGGCCAGAAATGTTGCACGCAGTGATATTTCCGGAAACGTCAGTGTTCTGGACCGAACTTTTTTTATAGATTTTTTTATCTGGCAAGCAATATTGTGATCGGTTGTTGGGATTAGATGAATTTAGTTATCGTTTTGAGACACTCAACATATAAAAGTGATTTTTACTCGTCTAAAAATTAAATTTAAAACATTTTTTTTTGTCAATATGGTCAATATTGTAGTCTTGTTAATACTTTTGTCAATTATATATGAATTTAGGCTAGCTATATTCAAAAGCTGATAGAAGATAACCATTGGCTAACGACGCGTAATTCAGCCACAGTTGTAAGAAGCGGACATTTGATCGACGATGTCCACTCCTCCTTTCGTTTTATTATAGTTAAAGTTTATATCTGATTTTCCAGTCTCTACATCTATTTCGCCATCCATATGCAATGTGAACAATAATAAAACAAAAGCAAGTCAGTTCTCCGGAAATATTTCCTTTATTTTTACGAATAGTGCTGACAAGTGATATAACTGAAAAAGTTCGTTAGCCAGTTCAATACTTGTAAAGAAATTATCCATCATTACATTTCTATTTGACTTACGAATTGGATCAACTTGCCGACAGACTAATGCTAAATTGGAATTTTAAGCATCGAGAACATTTTTGAGTCCACTAACGCATATATTTTAATCCATAGCGATTAGACTTACGAAAACCGACTAAAATTTCGTCTACTATAATGCAAAATGCTGGATGGTAGTGCTTTGGGAGATTTATCACAAATTCATCAAATATTTCTCTAAACGCAGTCAATTTATCGACGTTTTGACGTAGCTGTTTAGTGGTTTTATCGTCAAAACGTAAATGGCGTAGCAAAAATGAAAATCTTTTCACCGTCATAGTTAGTTAAAAAATATCCATAGTCATTGTGTCTGTTCTAAATATATCTTCTTAGTTTTGATGGTTTTTCCTATTAGCTGCTGATTATTTAAATATCTCTCTCTCCATGGCCACACTACGCTATCTTTTGAGCACATCTTATATCTACATCCAATGTGGTGGGAGAAATGCATCGCGTAATTCCGACTGCTGCAAATATTCATAAGATGGCGCGAGTTGCATTAAGATTGCGACCCGTCATCAATATAGCCAGTTGACTTGGTCTTGCTCTGTTCATTTCTATTCAACTATCTCCTTACGTTAGACACGGGCCCAACTGCCGACGGCTGTGAAGCCAGAAACCGGTTCTGGGAAGTACTTGTCTCGACGCGAGGATGACGGCTGATTTGAAACGAACAGAGGTACGTGGAAGTACGGATGAAATATTTATGTTTATACATATATTGTATATACATATATATATATATATATATATATATATATATATATATATATATATATATATATATATATATATATATATATATATATATATATATATATATATATATGTATATATAACCGTCAAAAATATCTCAACAACTTCAGTAAGCCCGTTACTCCTTTGAGTTTTTAAGTCATATTCCTTCGATTTAATGAATTCATTAGTGTAATGCAGGATACTGCCTGTAAAGAAGTAGTTCCATATTTTGCACGCTTTCTTGTCCTGTCTTATTTCCCCTTGGATCCAGGCTGATGTGGAACTTTATTTTTAGCTCTTGTCTTAACACCTTTTTTATATATACAATGTTTTTACCACTTTGTTCTATCTTTCGCAACAAAAAATAGAAATCATGTCTGCCTAACATTTACAAGGATCTCATTATTTTTATCATCACTGGAAATGTTCTGCTCACTATTATTAGCCTCTTCAAAAACTTCGACATTGTCCTCAGTGAGGCTATTCGACATCGTCGTCCGGTGTTCAACTTCAGATTCAGAAGAAAATAGTTCATCATAAAGGCATCCAAGTGTTGCTTGTTTTTGTTCTTGTTCAAACGTCCCATTTACCAGAACTCATTTTTTAAAGGCCTGAAAATAATATGACTAAAACTGTGGAACAAATAATAGAAATTATTTAACTCATACCTCTCTCAACTGTAACCTGATAGGATACGTCGGTCCGTCACCCTGAATGTCTCTTCAGAAAAATCGACGCACTCACACGATGTCTTTAACAGCACTAGCGCTTAACACAGTTGTGAAAGCATTCCTAGACGCGCGCGGCGGTATGAGAATATCTGCGTTGGTGGTCGGGAAAAAAACGAAACCGTCGGTCTCACAGACCGCGCGTTTCCGACGAAGGGTAAACTTGGTATTTTCAATTATACTTACTTTGAAATATTGTCATGAATATAATGGCGAAGAATGAAAAACTGGAAATGAGGATCTTATAACTTAAATGGCTTTTCCCCATGTCAGTTCGATTCAAAATAAGCTTATATAAAACATAGAACAAGAATAATGTTATAAAGGCTACGAAGATTGTGAATTTATCAAACATTGATATTAGATTACTTATAAACGATACTGTTTCAGCCGCTTGCACAAAAACGACAATATCCATAAAACCATATGGATAGCTTGAACGATGAAGAGTATCTTGTAAAGCAAATAGGCCGTTGCCTAAAATATCAGTTATTCCTTTGGTTACATCATTCAACAAATCGGCAAATGTATTATGTATAATATATCTGGCGGTTGCATTTAGCACCTTAAGTAGATATATGTTAAATTCATAGTCCCAACCAACAAACCTTCCATTGATCTCACGAAATTGTGGCATGACGGTAACAATACTAATATTCAGGTTATATCCATATAAATTTTTGAGTTTATCCGAAAATATATCTTCATATTGATTATCCATATAAGTGAGATATCTTACTTCGTGTTTAAAAGGATTATAAGTCAACATATACAATAAGTTTGATAAATCTCTAAAAACCAATATGTAATTTAAGATTTGAGATTCTTTCCAAAAACTGTAGAGAAAATTAGATAAATCTCGGTTGTCGTCATGTTGATATATTATAAATATATAATTAGCTTCTACGGACCACACTTTTGAATTTTCTGATAACTTCTTCGAAATTGCATGTAAATCATTCATATGTTCAGTAATAATAAGAATATGGGAAAATGTAAACGTCTTAGTGAGATTCATCAGTAAATTATTCGTAATTATTATCGGTATTGATTTAAACATTTCAGTTTGTATCCAAGTAGAAACTATGTCAGTTAAATCTGGCTTGTCATAGCCAATGTAAATTCCGAAACATTTAATAATATCAGAAGAGAATGTTTGATCCATTTTTAAAATCCAATTTAAGTTTGTAGAAAATAAATTAATATTCATATTTTTTTCCAACAACACACTGTCTGATAAACACAATGTAATCAATATATGTAGGAACATCGCGATGGGTACTGTGCTTCAGTATGTGAGCCCCAGTTCAAATGGTTATTAGAGTAATAATTTAAAGAACACCATTCTAATATTGCTAATAGAAATTCTCGCCCTAAAAACTTTAAAAAGTAAATTCCGAAGTAATAAATCTTTTACATTCTTATTAGTTTTTGATAAATAGTTCTAGTTTTCGTTATAAAAGGGGAGGTAGGGGACGGATGGGCACTTATTGACATAAGACGTAATAAAAAGGTATTTTTACATAATCAAATATTTAATTAAAAATATTTTATTAAATTTGCAATTTAATATTTATGCTTCTAACTTAAATCTTAAGCAGTGTAACTCTGTATGTGAGAACCTTGACCAGAGTAAATACGTAATTGAATTGTTTCTTGATATTCAGAAAGCATTTGATTTCATAAGTCATGAATAATTGCCTACTAAACTTTAAAACAATGGAATAAGAGGTACTACTCTAAGTTTCATTTCATCATACATCGAGAACCGGTCTCAAAAAGTTAAAATTAATAATAGTGTGTCAGTAAATGTAAATTGCGGAGTCCCTCAAGGTACTGTATTAGGCCCATTTCTTTTTCTTTTATATATTAATAACATATTTTCATTAAAGACCGATGGAATACCTTTTTATAGGAGGAGAACGATACATCGGAGTCGGAGTACCCGACCATCAGGGACTCCGGTAAAGGGATGAAGGAACAGAAGAAAGCGAAAAGGGTAGCGATTGAGAAACCTGCCCAGAAAGAGGAAACGCAGACCCCAAAAGGAGTTCCACCAGTAACCGTGGCCTGCCCGGACTGGTCGAACTTCTCCAAATTATTGACGGAAAAGAAGATAGGCTACACGAAGGCCAAAATGACAAAAGAGGGAATCAAAGTATTCTCTCAAACGGCCAGTGATTATAGAGCCTTAACCAAGATCTGCGGACAGAAGATCTTGCTATATAGCTTCTTCACATACTCGTTACGTGAGGAGAAAAAGCTTCAGGCAGTCCTAAAAGGAGTGCCGGAAAACATACCAATTGAAGAGATTAAGCGGCGCTAGCGGAGCAAGGCTTCGCAGATGCCGAAGTCGCGAGGTTACGCTCGCGCAGGAAAGAAACCAAGGGCCATGCACTCCCGATGGTCCTGGTGAAAACATCCAACCAGGACATCTATAACCTTCGCTTTGTGGACAGATTGTCCGTGAAGGTGGAAAGGAAGGAAAAGGCAGACAGGCCTGTGCAGTGCTTCCGCTGCCAACGCTACGGGCACGTGCAGAGTAACTGCGGTTACCCTGCGCCTTGTGTAAAGTGCGGTGAGGAACACCGTAGTTCCGAGTGTACGCGATCGTGTGATGTAAAGGCAACGTGCGTGCATTGCGGTGGAGAGCATGCTGCATCCTACCTAGGATGCAAGTATGCATCCTAGGTAGGATGCACGAAAAAAGGGTCGTGATCCAGAAAAGGGTAGGGTCCAGGAAAAAAGGGAGGAAGACGGAAAGGCAAGAGCCAACGACACAGCGAAAGGACACCATGTCTAGAGAGGACATGCAGGCGATAATAACTCAAGCGGTGGAGCAGAGCGTCCGCGTAATACTTAAAGCACGAAATGCCAAGTAGAAGCAACAGATCGGCTAGTTTGAAGATCGGATCCTGGAACGTAAACGGGATCCGGAACAAGAAGATAGAAGTTGAACAACTTCTCGCAGATTACGATCCGGATATTCTTGCTTTGCAAGAAACTAAATGTCCGGATGAGTTCAGGATTAATTTCCCGAACTACCGGACGTACAGATTCGACAGACGGAATCCTGTCGGGGGAGGCGTTGCCATCCTCGTCAGGCGAAGTCTGGAATCTGAACCACTTTGTGATAACGAAGGTGAGATCGAAGCCATCGGGGTCAAGGTAGAGATGGCACGTGCACCCATAGAGGTGCAGTCCGTCTACCACCCCGGTAGGCATGACCAGCTGCTACAAGAAGACATCCAAGAACTCCTACAGGGAAATGTAGGGAAAGTTCTTGTAGGGGATTTTAACTGCAAGTCACCGAGTTGGCATAGCAGGTTGTATAATCCCAACGGAAGAAGACTTGAAAGATACGTGGAGGCTATGGGAACAATCGTGATTGCTCCCGAAGAGCCCACGTATCAGCCGATAGAAGGACTGCCGGACGTCTTGGACATCGCAGTCATCAAGGACATCCCATTGAATATGGAGATCGAGACTGCTTACGACGGGACATCCGACCATAACCCGATTTTCTTAAAGTTGGGTTCTTTTGACGGATACAGGGATTATGTGGTGAGGAACGGGGCAACTGGGACATGTTCCCAGAAAAGATCCACTCCAAAATCCAAATCCCGATACGTAATAAACTCTCCATCGTAATAAACTAACTTTTTTAGATAGCCTCACAGCAAAAAATCGCAGGGCGTTAAATCCGGTGAGCGTGAAGGCCAAAAAATTGGTCCATTGCGCCCTATCAATCTGTTAGAAAATTCTTTATTTAAATGTTCGTGAATTTCTCGTCTAAAATGTGGCGGAGCTCCATCATGTATAAAGCACATATTCTGTCTAACATTTAAAGGAACATCTTGTAATAATTGTGGCAGATTGTTTTGAAGAAAGTCAAAATAATTTTCACCTGTCAGTCGACCGGGCAGAAAGAAAAGCCCAATAAGCATGCCATTTACTATTCCAGTTCAAACATTTACTGAAAATATGGGCTAAAAATAGGTTTTTCTCACAGCTTGCGGATTTTCTACTGTCCAACCTAGGTTGTTATGGAGATTATTTATTCCATATCTTGAAAATGTGACCTCGTCGGCAGCCAAAATAAATTTGGCAAACATTTTCATTTCTGTTGTACTGATGTAAAAGCCACTGATCCGTTGATAATGATAGGGATAAAAGTGTTTTTGTCGTATAGTCTTCCAGACTTTACTATGAGCAACTTGAACTTGACCTGCTCTAGACCTAGTCCTCATTAGCGAAAACACAAAAAGAGGGAGATAAAGGTTTTAAAACCGCAATAGTCATAGAAAACTTTCTAATCTACCTAAGTTGTAGCGTCATTCTTTTAGCAAAGAATCCTGGGTGGTTGGTGGGATCACTTCAGTTCGGTTTGCTTAAAGTTGTTGCTAAAATTCGGTTGTTAGTGTAGTAAGTCATTTTGAATGACCTATGGCTTTGGTTCCTGCATTATTTGAACCTTATGTCGTTTAGAGCTAAAATCTTTGGTAAAATACGTCATGTTATGAATACACCGAGTCAAGTGTATCAAGGATATTTTACGATATTAATTTTGTTGGTGTACAAACTGTCTTCCTGTCCTTTTCGTTATTGCTCCTTGTTACCAACTCTAGATTTTCCTTTATTTCTCTATTGTACTATACGATAAACAAGTAAATTCCATTGCGTCCTGGTAAAAAGGAAAAATATTTCTCGAAAGATCTCATATATGAATTTAATTATGTTTTAATAAATTCTCTTTTTCAAATTTGAACGTAACTTATAAAAAATTATTATGCAAAATATTTTCCAATTGGCGTAGGGCCATAAAACGAAGATACAGAGCAAACAGGACCGCCGACCTGGCCAGGGAGTTGACCAGGTCGACGAACGTCCTGAGAAAAGCTCTGAAGGACCTGGCCGAGCAGAGGTGGAATGACCGCCTCACTGAGCTCGGCAACGAAAATGGCACACTATGGGGAGTCTACAGGACACTCAAGAAAAGACCAGAGCCGAAGATGCTGCACGGAGCCAACGGACTTGCTTACAGCAATGCCGAAAAGGCTGAAGCCATGGCCGATGCACTCGAGAAAGAGTGCATCATAAATGTGCACGACGACGATGACGAAAACCATGAGAGGTTAGTCAGAAGAACAGTAAGAAGCTTCCGAGAGAGGATGGGACCCAGGCCGCTGACGGAGTTTACAACTCCGAAGGAGGTCAAGGGAATTATCCACGGAATCAGGCTTAAGAAAGCTCCAGGATGCGATAGTGTAACCAATCGCATGCTGAAGAAGCTGCCCAGAAAGGGCATTGCAGCCATCACCGCCGCACGGTGGCATTTTTAGCCATTTTAGGGGATAAAAATTCGCCAAAAAGTTATCAACAAATCCAAGAAATTCACTTAAAATCATAAAATAGACTATTTAAATAAAGACAAAATACATTTTGAAAGTCAAAACTTGTAATATCTATTACGCTGCTATTTAACGAAAGTCAATTTGGCGAGACCAGATTGATAGATTTAATAAGCGGCTTAAGTTGTTTACTACCAGGTTAGGCATGAACGTGCATTGTTTTGAGCTGTCACTGTTCTGACAGGTTGAATGATATGAAAACGCCAAAGTGCAGTTATTTAAATACTTCGAAGTTGATTATATAGTTTTTGATAAATGTTGTGATATTTAGAAGGACATTTTAAAAATTTATGTTATTTATTCCAAAAATATTGTGTATTTTAAAGTTTACAAGCGCCGCAAACCTGCGCTTTACGCCACATTAAGGTAAGGTATTTTTTGTTGTAAAATTTGGTTATTTTTCTAAATATTTAATCTGTGTTTTAGGCACCCCTAGCCGCCTCTTTTAAAAATATGATTTTTACAAAGTTTTATTTAGCTTCACGTTATTATTTTGTTAGTCTATTTTTATGTTTGGGACAAAACAGTTTTCGCTTTTGATACCCAATCAGCTTTAAATTTGATATGCGTTTACAGTACCAGTAATATAATAATGTAACATTACAAAATGTACAGCTTCCCCTCTTTAGGGGGGGTCGGGGGGCGGAGAAGGGTGTCATCTAAATGACTATCTTTGATTTTGTTTAAAATGGAGTTTTTCAAGTTGGAAGTTTTTGCATTTTAAGTTTACCTTTGTAGTTGTATTTCTTATAAAAAAAACCCTGGGGGTTGAAACGGGTGGGTTTTCATATCCCGAGAACGATAAAAGCTAGAGCCTTGTGGTTTTTACGATAAGTAAGCTATCAAAAAATAAAAAGCTTCTGTTTAAAAAATAATAATAAAATCAACCCTTGGCGGTTGAAAGGGATGGTTTTTCATATCTCCAGAACAGTAAAAGAATTCTTCCTTTAAACTGACATAGCAAGACGTAGAATAATAATATGAGTCCTGGGATTTCTTTTAGGTCCCGGAGGTGCTGTATAGATAGTTTCTTTGGCTGATGTAATTGCTTGCGTAGCTGTTCCGGAGGATGATCTAATGTTGATATTGCTTAGGTTTATCAGGTTTCGCGAGAATTGCTGATTAAGGGTATCTTGTTACTAGGAAAACCTTGAAGATTGCATACTGGTTGGCGTCGCGTAGTAGCTAGAGGTGGCCTAGAGGTCGAGAAGTTGATATAACATATATATACATTTTAGTTCGCACCTATCGTTCTTAATATTTTATCATAAAGCTAAAAATGTATTTTTAATTTTTAAATGCGTTTTAAAATACCTTGTTTCTAAAAACTATTTTTTATTTAGACATGTTGTCATTACAAAATAGAGAATTGTATGAAGTATGGGTCACAGAAGGGGATCAAAATAGGAAAAATAAGGTAGTGTTAGAGCATGTGTATCAAAGTTATTAGGTGAGGATTTTAAATGGAACAAAAATACAATAGTAGCTCAGAGTAAAATATTTGGGAAAAACGAAAAACACATTAGGTGGTACATACATATTTCCTAAATTTTAATCTAAAAAAAATGTTATCAGACTACAGATCTTCTTAAAATTATAAACCTTCTTAACCTTGACTTTTTATTTTAATTTAAGAATTTTAAGATATATGTAGGTATAACAACTTTTCGAAAGACAATTGAAATTTCCCTGCTGGATAAGATTTAAAAAATAGTTACTTCTAGTTCATTTTCTTTTAAAAATTGTCTTTCCAACATCCGAATATAAACTAAGTGGAATTTTTGTGGGAATTTTCCCAAATATTATTTAATGAATTTCATATTGACGAATTTTTTAAAATGTTAAAGTCCTTAATGTACATATGTTTTTTACTATAGAATGTAAATATTTTTACTTTTAAACTGACTAGAAATACTTAATACATATTACTATCTGAAAGTTCTTTTTTTTCTCAAAAATATTTTTAAAATATATTCCTAAATATTTAAATAATTAAAAAGTTAATATTAAAGCAGTGTAATAGTATAGAAGTATAATAATACTTATTACAAAATTTAGGTCATTTTCTATTGTTGCAAAAACTTAGAAAAGGAGTAGGTATTTATTTCACCGATTTATTTATATTTATTTTTATTTAAGTTTGTATAAATTGTAAAATAAATATGTCTATAGGTGATTAATTACCAAATATTAATCATTATTACAATATTAAAGAATTTTTCAAAACAAAAAAATATTAAAATTTTGTTTTAAAAAACATTTTTAATTTATATCGCCTAAACTGCTAAAAAATGCCACTGTGCGCCGTTGCTAACGCAGTCATTAGACTGCGGTATTTCCCAGATAGATGGAAATATGCAACGGTAAAAATGATACCGAAACCAGGAAAGGATCAGAAGTTCCCGCAAAACTACAGGCCGATTAGCTTATTACCATCAATAAGCAAGGTCGTAGAAAGAGTGATTCTAAAGAGATTAGAGAAGGTGCTCGTAGATAATAGCATCCTTCCGCCCGAGCAATTCGGGTTTAGAAAAAATCACTCTGCGGAAGATCAGATGCTATGTGTAACAGAATACATAGCGGAAGCACTGAGCAGAAGACATGGAACGGCAATCGTCCTACTCGATGTCGAAAGAGCTTTTGACAGGGTATGGCACGATGGGCTTATCTACAAGATGATAGAGACAGGAATCCCTGAGTAGATTACCGAGCTGATTGACTCATACCTAAGAGACAGAAGTTTCTCTGTGAAAATGGGGGCAGTCAAATCAGCACGAAGATGGGTGGAGGCTGGAGTGCCGCAGGGAGCGGTGCTAGCGCCCCACCTATACAACATATACACCTGTGATATTCCCAAGAGGAGGGACCTGTGATATTCCCAAGAGGTGGGATAACCCACAAGGTTAGCCTTGTATGCCGACGACACCGCCATAATGATAAGACACAAGCGACCTGACCAGGCCGTCAGATACATCCAGGAGCACCTGGACGATCTGATGGAATGGATGATAGCCTGGAAGATCAAGGTCAATGTCACCAAAACACAGGCTATCTACATCACGCAGAGAAGAAATAGACCCGGACGCCAACTGAAGATAGAAGACCAAATTGTGACGTGGCGAGATACCGTAAAGTATCTGGGCGCCACATACGACAAGAAAATGACGAGGAGTCAACACGTCAAGAACGCATGGATAAAAGCCGTGAGCGTAACGAAGATGGCTTGCCCGCTAATTTGCAGAAAAAGCAAACTAGACGTGAAGCTCAAAATGCTAATGATAAAATCATTAGTGCGAAGTGTAATGATGTATGGGTCGACCGCCTGGGGTTACGCGGCAAAATCCTACATCAAACAGCTTGAAAGCTATGAAAACAAAATACTGAGACAGGCTCTGAACGCCCCTTGGTACATCTCATATGTACAACTGCAAAGAGAGATGATGTGAACTCCATTTAGGCAATGCATGCAGGAAAAGGCAGAAAAAGCCTTCCTGAAGATTACTGACCACCCAAATCAAGAACTGCAAAGGTTAACGGAAGAACTGCAAAGGTTAACGGATTATTGTCCGGAAGACCTAGCAGCTTTGGGTGGCAGAAGGCACAGAAGACCAAAACTCCAACTTCTGGGGGACTAGGTTGACTGTTGTCCAACGAGGGATCTTCCGCCGTGGGAATTGGGACCGCCAGTCCCACGTTCGAAAAAAAAGAAAGGAAATTGGTGAGGTGAAGTTAAAGTGCTTCTCTTTCAGGAAGTGCCTTCCCTTTCAGGTTACGAGGTAAGTGAAGATAAAATAAGCTGAAGCACCTTCAGTGCCTTCGGCAATGATATACATAAAATAATATCTTAAGATACACCCCCCTCTGGTACTTGTCCCCCAGAGGGGAGTGGTGCGAAGCGCTTGACCCACCCCGTCCGGCGGTCAAGCTGCGGAAACACCAAGGAAGAGAAGATAAGGATTTTTTAAGTGGCAAATAGCTACGGAAATCCTTATCCCATCTACCAGCAGTGAAGTTTCGGGATTATTTTAGAAAATAATCTCGGGTGGATGGAGGACGCGAAAGAATGTTCAGACTCTTCAGGGCGCCGACATATACAATACCATCAAGAATAGGAAGACCCTATCCTCAGCCAACACCCATGTTTTCGCCGACTTCCCGTCGGATGGCGTATATATGAACACGCCACAATTATTCAAACATTACTTATATGGTTTTTGGTTTTATATCTATGTTTACAATTGTAATGCTAATGTGTTTTGAATCAGGAAAAATTATATATTTTAATATAATCACATTGTCATATAGTGTAATCACTCTGAATTGTATATGGTTATGTTTACTCTATGAGAGTTGGCTCATGGCTCAAGGAAAAATTTTTAGTTGCAAATTGAAGTGTATTTATTATAAAGTGTATTTATTGGTAATTGTCGCATAGTAAACCATGCGAAATAAATGTATTATTATTTATTTTTTAGATCAATAGCATATACATTTGGCTATAAATATTACAAAGAGCAATCTACAAATTACAATCAGTCTCAAAGTTATAAAGGGATTTCTGAAATATATCAAATGTGATCAAGCCTCCCAACAGTCGGATGGTTTGGACACCCTCTGTGGGAGGTATGGGCATGGTGTTTAAAACACGCGAAATTCCAAAACATAACTCAATATAAACTTACATAAAATCTGTATATCAAAAAATAATCAGCAAAAAGTTAATATTTTAACTTAATTATCGTTTTTTACTTATCTAAGATTTGTGAACCCATAAGGGTTTATCAAATGTATACATAGAACTTCCGCGTTTGGTTTTATTGCATATTTTTGGATCTGGCAATTTGGTTTGGGGGGATGCTACTGGGGATGTTACTGGGATGCTTGCTATGTCATCTGTTTCATCTTGCTCGAACTTCCACAATTCAGCCGACATAATGCAACAGTTTTTTATATATTAAATTTGACGAGTACAAAATCGTTCACTTGAAAGTTTCTGTCTAGGATAATTACGTCATCTTCGTCAAACTTTTCTCCTGTCATTTCAACTACAAATGAACCTTCAAAACTGTCTGCAAAGGAAACATTTTCTGTTTTACTATAACTGCTTCTCGTTTCTCTTTCTTTTATCCCTTTTCGATGTCACTTCTACTGGAAGTTTAGGATTATATTTATTTTCCTTTTTTTTTCAAGTCCTCCAAATTGTCCATCTTCTTTAGCCGTATTATTTCTTTGTTTCTCTTGTTCTGCTATTTCGGGCATTTTTTTTCGAGTGTATCTGTTAATATCCTAGTTTTTCCTTTCTTCCTTCTCATACCAATGAATTTTCTATGGCCAGCCTTTGGATAAGTCTCACTGATTCAGGGGTTATAGGACCAGGGACCAATTACAGCCGTGTTGTGTGAATTTACAGGACCTGCTTCACTTTGATTATCTTCTGTTGACAGTTCTGAGAGGACTGGGTTTGGAGTTTGTTGATTTGCAGGAACATATTCTATGTCAGGCAACTAGCGGTCGGTGACAGAAATACAGCAGAAGTCTTTATCTGAGAATATATTCGAGTTAAAAGGTCATATACCTGATTTTTAGAATCCCTTTTAAAAACTTTGTTGCTTAAAAGCTTGTGGTATAGCAAGCGCTACTAGTTTCGGGATATCATAAATTGTTACAGTTTTACCTAGATTGCACACCATCCAGTCAGTTAAAGCTTGATTGTAATAATTTTTCAGTGGTCCATACACTGTCAGATCGAGTGGTTGCAATTTATGGTTGCACTGAGGTGGAAAGGTCATTAATATATGCCAACTTTTTTGCAAAAATTGAGGACTTTCACCGAAATATAGCTCTCGTGATTATCAAGCAGCAGAAATACTGGAGAGGCAGGTGTTGGTTTGGCGTGTTTCGCAAAATGGAGCATATATTTGATGACATTTGAAGATGTCATGCATCCAGAACGATGCGTTGATCTGAACCAATGAGAGTATCATGAAGCATCAATTATTTAAATTTCACTCTTGGAAATATAAAGTAAGAAGAATCGAATTCCCCATAACATTAATTCCACAGCATACGGTAACGAGTGAGCCTCCTTCTGCAGATGTTGCTTGTCCGACTTGTTTCGTGCCTTTAGGAGCAATTACTCTTTGAGTGCGCTGAACAGTAGTCAATTCTGTTTCATCTATATAGTAAATCGCTTCGGAGCCAAACTGATGCCATTCATAAATTTGATGATTTGATTTTGATCATTCATGATTTTCGAGAAAATGTTTTGTTAAAGCTTGAGACTCGCGATATACTAGTAGCTTCTGGTGTCTGTATCGATAACTGAGGTTGTCACCTGAGAAATCTTCGTCCAGTCATTGGATACAATTTTGTTCTTGCTTCAATTATCTGATATCTGGACTTCTTGGTTGCTGCAACATAGTCATAAACCAATTTACGAGCTTGCAGCTTTGTCAATCCATAATTAAGTTTTGTAAGATATCGTTATATAGACCACCAATTTTCCTTCTTCTTCTGTGGTGAAAATTTGTGAGGTTACAAAGGTGGATGCACAATCTCTTGCAAATCCTTGTTTATTATATATAGTTGTAGGTTTGTTCTAGGAATACTATATTTATTGGCAGTCCCTTTTATTTTACTATCCTTTAACACTTCTTTTACGGCACGCTATATTATATATTTAGGAATTTCGCGTCGCTTCACCCTCTTTTTATATACAAAATGCCATTTTCCTGCAAGTAAGGCATTGATGGGCAAACATGATATAATACGTAAGTTTATTAATGCCTCTAAATAATGATCAAATATTCAAGCGTGTTTGAGAAAATAATTTAATCAGTGAAGTAAAACAAAAAACTGTTCCACCATATACACTAAAGTGCAGTATTGGGCAGGCCCGAACCTCTCACAAAATAACTGCCCATTACTCCCTCTGCATGCTTTTTCAAGTAAATTTTCTTGTGAAGTTTCTGGTGAAAAACATGATTTACAGGTCAATATAAAGGTTAGGAAATACACAATGGGAAGGAAACAAAAAAACAGTCAGCTTCTCGCTGATGTCTCGTATAATTACTCCAAAATCATCACAAAATATTTACACAGGAACGTACATAACCACAAAGAGCTTGTGACTTTGATATCTGAACGAAATTATAGATAATTTATGGACGCGCGGTGTTGCCAGTGAGTAAACTAAACTACCATCGTAAAAAAATTATAAAACCTTCAACGGCCCATCCCTCCCCTTACTATTTGTCTTTTATACTGAATGAACAAAATAAGAATTTTTCAACATCCAATATACGTAGAAAAAATTATACGTATATATACGTAAAAATTAATATAAAAAATAAACGATAATTGTAAAGGGGCTCAAAATGGTTGTGACACGATCTCGAAAACTATCTAGGGTACCAATATCTGAAGTGTAATAAAATTGTGAGCAAAGTCCATAGTTTAATACAGCCGCATCAACAAATCGTACCTCAACGTTCTCGTTGTGTTCCCTGGGTCATGCAGTCCGTACATTTGGATGTACGGAACGTAGGTAACGGAGAATAGTAGGGTGAACCTCTGACGCCTAAAATCCTAAAATTGTCAACTAAGATATGGTCACCCCTATAGAAGACTCCACTCCTCCAGGCTAGGTGGTTTCGACGTATACCTAGCAATCCCACCCCGGAAAATAATTGTTACTCCGAAACTTAAAACGGAGTCACGAATTAAACTGATTTGATGTAAACAGACACGGTAGCAGAATATGGATATGAAATTTAGCAACAGGAGCCCTATCTACCAGGAGCCCTAAGTAATATCCTTCAGCTGGTAAGAAAATACGGTCTGAAGTAGCTCTTCAAGAGATGTGATGGTTTGGTACAGGATTTCTGAGAAAATGTAGATATCAAAATATATTACAGCAACATAACACAAATTTATTATAGGTGCGTTATAGGAAGAAATTTTCAGTTAAGTGTATTAGATTTTTAGCCAGTGAATAAAGGTTCTGCTATATGAGAATGGGGGCAAAATTTCGTAATATGTTAATCTTCTCTATAGATGCAATAATAGAGGACAACACGCTCCTGAAAAGCAAAATAAACAAGACCCCCAGAAACGACGTTAAGTTAGTTTTAGGGTATTTAATGACAAAATTGGAAAATAATCGGAATATACTCCCATAGTGGGCAAGTCTCTAACAAAAATACAACAAAGCATCTGTGCCACCAACAAAAAAACAGAAATAGAAACAAAAAAAATACGGCATTAGTAATATAGCTGGCGGGACATTTGATCAGTTTGGTGTTTAGGATGACATGGGTCTCGCATTAAATTATTATTTCAAACAACTTTGACTATTACAGTATAGACTTGATAATACGGATCTTAATTAATCCAAATTCTTGGGTAATCCGAATACATTTTTCCTTGTATTGAGTATTCAGTAATCCTGATAGTCTGAAGACTCGATAATCCGGATTACCAAATGCAAATATTTCATTTTGAGGTAAAATAAAACTGTTATATATCGGTCATTGCGTCTTATAGTTTCGCCACGTAGACCTTGCACGAAATCTAATACTATTTAAGCCAACGTTAACGGTGAACTTAAAGGATGGCTCCGATAAAACGACAGGATAATACATTAACATTACGTGCAAAAAAAACGAAATAATAGAGCAGTTACAAAAAGGAGTTCCTAACAAACAGTTGTCACTAAAGTTTGGCGTCGATACATCTACAATTTCGGACATTAAGAAAAGGAAAATTCTTATACAAATTTTTTGTTGTTGTTTTTTTAGCTCTAACAAAAATAAACCATTTTTTGCTAGATTTATCTCGAAATATGAATCGGGGCCGGGAACTAGAAAAACGCTGAAAGAATCCGAATTTCCACAAATGGAGAAACTCTTTTGTGCATGGTTTCTAAGACAAACAAACAGACGTGAGCCCATTTCCTTTCCATTTTGACTCTTAAAGCAAAACAATTGTATTCCCAGTACTAGGAAAATGACAATTTTAATAGCTGTAAGAGGTTGGCTATTAAATTTTAAAAAACGATACGGACTTAGAGCCTTGAAGATTTGCGTTGACGAATGATGCCAATGCATTCCATTCAATCCATCAAACCATTCAAACAAAAATTGTTGTGATTTATAAAACGAGATGATATGTTACCCAGACAGATTTATAATGCGGATGAATCGGGTTTATTTTGGAAATTGCTTCCAGAAAAAACAGCGATTTATTCAAAAGAGGCAACAGCGCCGGACCGTAAGAGCAGTGAAGAAAGAATTCCCTTTATATTGTGCTCCCATGCCGATGGTTCTAATAAAATGCCAATTCTTGTCATTGGAAAAGCAAAGAATCCACGAGCATTTTTAATCCAGAAACTATCCGTTGAATACAAATCTACAAACAATGCTTAGATAACGACTAACGTTTATAAAGATTAGTTCCATTATTCATTCGTCAAGCAGGTTAGACAATTTTTAATGGAAAATAACCTGCCAATAAAAGCTTTATTACTAGTGAACAATGCTCCAAGTCATGATGTAGAACAAGGTCTAATCAGCGATAATGGACAAATTAAAACCCTTTTTTTACCTCCAAACTGCACAGCGTTAATTCAACTTATGAATCAAAACGCGATTCGCCTAATAGAGCAACATCCCAAGGCCCCCAGACGTTACTTATTTTCTCAGAGATAAAATGTCTGGGATAATGTGTTAGTATGTGCTTTGAGTATATGCAAACATGCTAGCTTGAGCCGACTGCCAATTTCAGGTACTGGGTGCTAAAGGTACGTAGAAGCACTACTCACTTTTCTTAAAGTCTCAGTGCTAATTTTTATGTTTGTTACAAAAAATATTGTTAAAAATTAATAATCAATATTGCCAGACACTTCCCGTCTGCGGTAGCTTGTGCCAGACGCCTTAAAGCTTTCAAAAAAATAATGTACTGTTACTTGCAGTCTCAGACTTGACTTTTATATATGATACTCAGAGAACTATTTCAATACCTTCCGTATTAATCCGATTAATCGTAAGGGGCTTAACATCCCCCAGACCCACATAAAGTGTCAATTTGAGTAAAATTAGATGGTTTTATAACATAGCTTTATTAAGCTTAATTAAATAAAACTGCTGTGTTTTACAAAACTCGTCATTGAGAGTTTGCTGCTTGTAAATATTATAGTTATTGAGTAGCTCATTTAGTTCTTCATTCTCTATTTTAAATGAAGATAATGAGGAGGTTCACAGTCGTGTAATTTCTTCGGCCATTTGATCTGTGCTTATACTTCACCTTTCTTTAAATCCTGTGCAGTTATAAGTTGTGGCATTTGTTTTTAATTTGCAAAACAGAGTTTCTTAACAGTAAAGCAGCTTTGTGTAAAATATCTTCGTCTTTCAACTTTTCAAATGATTGTTCATCAATACTTATTACATTTTTCGGAGCTAATAATTTTTTATTTTGAATAATAAAAAATTTAATCTCTTTAAAAAATGCTTTTGTTATCTTAATTTCTAAATTGTGTGGTATGAAATTCACTTTAATTTATCCAGAATTTCCTGTTTCACTTCCTTCTAAGAACTCTATATAATATCTATAAAGATAAGTAAAAAAATAACATCCTTTTTTTTATTAAATTTTCATCAATAAAAGCATACATTTCCTCAAAAGCAGTTTGATGATGCTGGCCAAGATCATGCCAATGACTTTCGGTCTTTTTTTACTGATGCTTTATAAGAAAAATCTTACCGGCAAGTGTGTCCAATGCATTTTTGGAAGTAAATAATTTGCTATTTTATTAATCATCTGCTCCAAAAATTTTTTTATCAGATAAATATAAAGGTAACTTCTTGGATCAGTACTTACATTACATTCAAACGAAGTATTAGTTTCCGAAGGTGAATCAACATTACCCAGCAGTACATTATTTTCTGGGGAATTTGGTGGAACTAGTTCGACTAATTCAGGTTGTGAAATCGATGATTATCGTACCATATGTTGTGTATCTAATTCACATGACGAAGAACATGGTGCTGATGAAGTTTCCGGAATATTTGACGATTTTTCTTGTGGAGTCGATTTTTTCTGTAACTATAGTTTTTGGCAAATAACATTTTTTTATCAAACCTGTAAAAGACTTATAACACTGTCTATGATAATCACTTTTAAAAAAATCAACCGACAGAACAACATCTTTAAATTTTAGGTTGCGTTCCTTTCTATGTTTTAAAACTGTTCGACACTTTTTCAACGTCTCTTCTGTAAACAATATTAAACTCACATCAGAATTATTACAAAAAACACAATTTAATAACTCTGCCATAATATTTTGTAACCACTGCAAATCTTTTTATTTCACTCAAACAAATTGTAACTGACAGCTGCACTAAACAGACTCGATAAAATACTATATACTAAACACACGCACACGCATACACATAGAGTAGGCTAGAGTAGACAGTGAATATAGGAGGGTGATGGATGCGCATAGACATCTCACTCACGCTCAAATGGATGAATAGTGCTCTCGCGCTCATACTCGTAGGTATGAGTAGGTGAGCGCGAGTACTGAAGAAGAAAACATCGTTGAATGTTCGAAAAAACTTAATTTAAAAGATGCTGTATGGCTCCTACATGATGCATGGAATGATGTTTCCCACAGTGTCTTAGAGAAATGTTGAAATAAATTAACCTTAACAACATAATGGGATAGTGAAGATTTACTCCCACTAACTGAAATTAAAAAAAAAACATATTGAAGAAAAGAAAAAGAATAGGCAAAACATTTATGAGATGGTACATTTAAGATGATGGATATACCAAAAAGCCTACGGAAGGCAAAGTTATCAACTGGTTAAACATTGATGAGAGTATAATTCATATCGAAGACAATTAAAGTTGACGAGGTGGAAAATGAAGAAGTTGAATGAAGAATGAAGAAACAATGTCAGTAAAACACGATACAGCTTACAAGCCATTTCAACAAGGGTTAGAATGGGTAAAGGAAATAGCGTACCATTAAATGAGCTATTGATTGTGAGGAAACTACGAGATCAAGTTTTTCATTGAGCCAAAGAAAAATTAAACAAACCAAACTTACCGATTTCTTTAGATAATCATAATTGCCAAGTTATATTGCATTAATATATAATTATTATGTAGTGGGTATTTTTTTATATCCATATATACATAATATTATAATAATATGTGATATGTGCCTAGCTAGTTTGGTTCACTTAATATGTGATATGTGCCTAGCTCTTATATTTCTCGCATAAATACTTAGCAATTAGAAAATAGTATTTAGTTTGTATGTGTTTCTATTTAAAAAGAAATAAAACCTTAAAAATTGATATTTCGTTCTTGGATCTATGCGTATGAGCTCGAAAGTAAACAGCACTCCACTGTATGGGTCCTTCAAAGTGAGTTAAACCCAAAAAAAATTGTCCGCACAAGAAGCAAATGGTCGCCCGTTTTTTTTTTTGGATATAGTCACTAGAGAATCGTAGAACGGTCAGTTCTAAACGGTACATAACCATTTGTTTATCAGAAGTCTTTGAAGAAATAAGAAAAAACAACCAGCGACGCAATATCATTCTTCATTATGACAACGCGAGGTCTCACACATCGGACCGAACAATTCAATATTTGACCGGTCAGAACATCGAACTGATGGGTCATCCGCAGTATAGTCCTGATTTGGCACCCAATGATTTTGTTTGTTCCCGCTCGTAAAGAATAAACTACATGGTCAACGATTTTCGATGCCAGAAGAAGAGGTTGATTCGTTCAAAATGCATGTTTTGGAGATGCCTCAATCGGAATGGAAAAAGTGATGTGAAGTTGGTTCAAACGTGAATTTTCAAAGATAAATATTTGTGTTTATCTATTATTCCGGATACATAAATTGCAACCTTGGTACCTCCAATATTTCTAATTCAATTCCACATCTTGGAGAAAATCAACGTTATAAAATTTTCGGAATTTAATTCAGATTGTTTGAGGTATGAGGTTAAAAAGTTGTCTCACAAAGATATTCTTGTCACTAAAGATTTATTCTATCCGCGATAGTTCAAATTTACGATCGTTTATGTCTTCTAAGTCTTATTAAAATTACATGTTAAATTGGAATCTTTGGACTCTTCATCTTCCATGGAATAATCAAATTTCGTTATATCTTGAACAACCTTTCCTTCAATTTAAAGATGGATTATTAAAACATGATAGATAATGCAAACGATGTTTAAATCCGAAAAGTTCAATCTGGATGTGTCCTTTTAGACTTCAATGTATTAAAGAAGCACAGCATTTTAAGTAAGAAACACGAACTCTGGTCTTTAGCTTCATCATTTATTGATATCCAAAAAATTATACGATTGGGAGAGATAAAAAAATTCTTACTTACCACATTATATCAAAGATCCTGTTTTACCTCAATCAAAACATCCTGAATATAAGCACAAATTTCTATTGCATTCAGGATCATAATTATTTCTTTGCTCTATAAAGCAATTCTATTGGTCAGCATGAGGTGTTAATTTACCGAAAAAGACCATAAAAAACTGCATGATTTGCTTCAAATATTTAACATTACTCTTGCAGTATATCCTACGTCTCCTATGCCAGACAATAATATTACTCGAAAATTTCCATTTCAAACAAATACATTAGACTACGCAGGGCCATTTTTTATACTAAACATGCAAGAGACGCAAAATTGGTGAAATGTTACTTAGCTCTATTTATCTACTTTTGCACCAAAGCAGTGCATTTAATAGTTACTAGCTTGACCATAGAAAGTTTTTTTCATAGAAACCATAGAAGACTTTTGTGTCTAAAAAGATTTATTTCTCGATGAGGTCTACCTCATATATTCAGTTAACGGTACTACATATGTAGGAGCAAATAACGAATTAAAAATGTAGGTTACTTTTTGAATAATAGTGGAAGCTTTATTATTGACTCAACTATCCAAGGCAATATATATTACTTTGGGTTTTTATACATCCATATGCTGTACATTTTGAGGGCTTATATAAGGCAGCTGTTAAAAGTATCAAACATCATTTAAAAATCAATTAAAATTCTTCTTAATCGTAATGTTACTTAGGAAGAGTTTAACACCTTGGTTGTTCAGGCAGTTTAATATTCAAAACCTTTATAAAACCATTTTGTCGAAATGATTTTATTCCAGTTACATTATCACACTATCTTATTAGGCGCCTAATACATTAGATCACTGAACTCAACCTACAAACAGATAAAATCCACCAATTAACTAGATTACAACATATCCAGAGATTATGTCAACAATTCTGGATAAAATTTACGAAACACTATCTATCCCAGCTTTATTGTCAGTATAAATGGAAGGACACTCCTGCAAAATTCGAAAATCGTGCCCTGAACGTACTCAAGTTAACTATTTTTAGTTAAAATTTGCATGTGATCACGTTCACAAGCTGCACTTGCCTGGATTAAAGTTGAATCAAAATTATTACAAGTTTTTGTTTTCAACAGAGTTTCAAATATTCAATATTTAACTGCTCAAAACTCTTAGAGATATATAAGTACTAAAGAAAACCTTGCTGATCTTGTATCCAAAGGTTTGGATGCTTTGTTTATCTGCTTTTACACCAAAGTAGTACAGTTACTAGTTACTAGCTTGACCATAGAAAGTTTCCGTTATGTCTAAAAAGATTCATTTCTCGACAAAGTCTACCATCAACAATATATTCAGATAGCGGTACTACATATATAGTAGCAAATAACGAATTAAAAATGTAGGTTACTTTTTAAATAATAATGTAAGCTCTATGTTTAGACGTCCCATATATCAGACCCTTGACCCAACCTACAAACAGATAAGATCCACCAATTAACAACACATTTTACATTACAACACATTCAGAGATTATGTCAAGAAATCTGATTACAATTTTCGTAACACTGTCTATCCTAGCTTCATTGTCAGTATAAATAGTATAAATGGAAGGATACTCCTACAAAAATCGAAAATTGTACGCTGGTGTTTCTTCGACAAGGTAAGCAGCTTACATACTAATGGGCCCTTGGAAGGAGTTACTCAACTCTATTCAAGAAAATATAGTGTCCCAAGAATTGTTGAAGTTCTAACAAGAAGTGGAACTATTAATCAACAGATCCAACATTTGTGACCTTTACCATTGCAGGGAGAAACCAACAATTTTTGAAATATAATTATTCTATTTATGTTAATTATTTTCAAGATATCCTTCCAAAGGCGGAGTTGTGTTTAAGTCATTAATTTGAATGATTTTTTTATTATTTTTTTAAATCTCCCATATATTTGCAATCTAACCACAGGTAATAACCTGTTACAACACTTAGGACAAGGCAGCGAGTTGCCAAGCATCAGATGTTAGGGCGCTTACATTAAAGGCCTACAGGAACTAAGGTTCTTTATAACTAGAATAGTATCTTAATATATTAAATTGTGTAGCTTATCTCTAAAGGATCATAGCGTTTCAGGCTATATGTCTTTTAGCTATTTTCGAGGAGGTTGGCAACAACGGAGTTGGGGTGCACTTCAAGTCGCGATAGATACTTCACACTCGAGCACCTGACTTCTTCAAGCCCAGGCTTTATTTTTAGATCACCGTGTAAAGTTTGATTTGTCACAAACCAAGGACTATCACTAATTATTCTCAGGGTTTAGGACTGAAATCTTTAAAGTATTGCTATATTGGATACACTCGCAGTACCCTACAGTTGTATCATGTAACTGCATATGGATTTGAGGATCACTTTGTAGATAGTTAACTTGTTAACCAACGATAGTTTTGATTTTCTACCTATTAACCAGTAGAGTTTGGGCAATTTTAAGCCAAGTTGCTTTACCTTCATAAAAATGTGCTGTTTCTAGTTTAGTCTTCGGTTAAGTCTCGGGAGTTGATGCCCATTAAATGTTACGCTCGGGCAGGATTTCTTCCTTAAAGTGAAAGTGACCTGCTGGGATTTTTAGGCGCCATTTTTGTACCCATTTTTGAATTTTATTGGTACCTTGGTACCTTGTTTATTGCCATAACCGTGGTATCATCTGCAAAGATGGCTATATACGTGTTGGGTGTAGTTGGTAGATCAGCAGTAAAGATATGAAAAATTATTGGACCCAAGACACTACCTTGAGGTACACCTGTACCTCCTTTACTACCTCCTTTATATTTGAGAGCGAAGTATCTGTTCGTCAAGAATAATAACTATACCTGATAGCATAGTGTAGGAAATTTTGATTTAAATTTGTATAGACGGCCTGAGTGTCATTCTCTATCGAAGGCTTGTACAGTATACAAGAATGCAGCCGAGCAGTACTATTTATCTTAAAAGCGTTATTAATAATTTTCACTAGCCTGTGCACTTGTTCGATTCTTGCGTGTCTTTTGCGAAATCCGAACTGGTATTCTGGAATGATAGTTAGTTCGTCAGGCAATGGCTGTCTTTTTGGGAACAAAGTCTCAAAAGGCTTTGACAACACACACAGGCCAAAGTGCAATGGATGTATATGATAATGCTTCCGCCGTCGGTTTACCAGGTTTTGGAATCAATATGATTTGTCCTACTTTCCACTGTGACGGATAATGGCTCTAAGTAATGCATTATATATATATATATATATATATATATATATATATATATATATATATATATATATATATATATATATATGTATATATATATATATATATATATATATATATATATATATATATATATATATATATATATATATATATATTTATATATATATTTATATATATATATATATATATATTTATATATATATTTATATATATATATATATATTTATATATATATTTATATATATATATATATATATATATATATATATATATATATATATCCGATCCGTTGATACTGTGAAGAGTCACGACGTTTCGCCAAAATCGCATTTGGCATTTTCAAGTGTTGTCCGCTTCGACTGAACAGTCCAACTGACGTGCAGGGGGTGTTGTGCTGGCTTTTATAGCCGGCCGGCGACTGCGCAAATTGCCAATAAAAGACAGCACAACGACCCGTGCACGTCAGTTGGATTCTTCAGTCGAAGGGGACAACACTTGAAAATGCCAAATGCGATTTTTGCGAAACGTCATGACTCTTCACAGAATCAACGGATCGACACCCGGAATGATTTAGAAACATTATCCGTGCAAATATTAGATGTAACATATATATATATATATATATATATATATATATATATATATATATATATATATATATATATATATATATATATATATATATATAAAGAAAATTCACCCGCGCTCCACGTTGGTGCTTTGTCATTCCTTCATAAGCTATCCTAAGACCGGTTTCCAGCCTTAAACCGTCATCAGCTGGGCTCAAACTGAACGCCGGAGAGCGGACGAAGAAACGACTAAAACTAAAATGTTGGCTCTTCCATCCTGCTCTAAACGGCTGCAACCTACAAACTGTGCCGGACCATTCATAGCCCGTCTAATCTCGGGTAAGTATCAGGTATGTTCAAAAAATAGTCCAGTGGGTTCGTGAAGAAAGATACTAAAAACAAAGAAAATTTACCCGCGCTCCACGTTGGTGCTTTGTCATTCCTTCAATTGATGGGGGATTCGCTATTTCGCCATGGTAAGTGCCATTTGAAATGGTATTTCGAGATATGAGATTATTTCTTTCTCTTCTTCTCGTAAAGTTTTTATTGGAAATGGCTGAAAAAGATTAGCTAGATGTATTGCAAAAATTTCGGCCTTATCAGTATCTGTTCTCGCCCAAGTACCATCCTGTTTTCTGATTGGTGGTATGCTCTCTTGTATTTTATTGATTTTTACTGTAACCTTTTATAAAGAGTAATCAGAAGCTTCAGTAGGAGTACGATCTTCGAGGTGATTTTGAATTGCCTCAATCTTTTCATTACTGAATAATTCTTTCACCTCTTTCACTGCCCTGTTAATTTATGTCTTGGCTTCTGAGGTTCTAGTTATCATTCACCTTTTCCGTAGTCATCATTTTTGCCAATGGTATGTTTTGCTATTACAGAGCAATTCTGATTCTGAATTTGACAATTCATTTCCGAGATTACACCCCAGACGGCTTGTTGAATTGTAATAGTTAAATCTTCTACAGGCTTGTCTAGGTTTTCAGGAGATTTTAGTAAGATATCAGTATGTATTTTATGAATAAAATTACTTTTAGAATTCCGTAGATTTTACCTGCTATTTGATAACTGTTTCTATACATTTAACGAAAACAAAACTGCTAACAATTCATAGCGATATAATCCCGAATTTCAAATTTCGGAGTATATTTACCTTTACGCCCCCGCAACTCCCCTTAGAAGTTGAATTTTATTAACCCTTTTTTTCACTCCCTTAGTGAACATCTACGATGCATGAAGAACATTCCTTCCAAATTACAAGTCTGTAAGACTTAAATTTCAAAAACGGGCTTATATGTATATTCATGTCCCTACAAACCCCCTTAGGAATATTTTTATGGACTTTTCTCCTTAATGAACATGCAGCATCTTATTTTTTTATCGTTTGTCGAAATACTAAAAGCTGGTGGTCGGATGTCACATAAAGCACAAAAAACAAACAGTACCTGACTTATAGAAAAATGTAGAATTGATCATTTAACATAAAAAAAGAAGCACAGGAAGATTTAAAGAACTTCGTACAACAACCCTCCTATCAGTAACGTACAAATTTTTCACTAAGATGTTTCTAAAAGAATATTAAAAAAACTGAATGGCGCACAACCAAGAAAATAAGCAGGATTCAGAAGTAGATTCAGTACAATAGATCACATCCAGGGTGTATAGCAGGTCATAGAAAGGCACAACGAATATACCATACCGCTGTGCTTGGTTTTTATCAACTACGAAAAAGCATTTAACTCCATCTCAAAACAGCCCATAGTAAATGTACTGCTTAGCCGGGGAGTTAACTAACCTTTTAGTATCGATATATGATGGAGCTACAGCGAGAATTCAAGTTGATGATCTTGAAATGGTAATTAATGTAGGTACGGCAGGGTGACGCAATATCGACTATTCTTTTCTCCGTCTTGCCTTAAAGACGTATTCCGTAATCTGGATTGGGAACAGGATGGCATAAAGATCAATGGTGAAAACTTAAACCATCTTAGATTTGCAGATGATATTGTTCTTCTTTCACAAGACCTGCTGCTGAGGAGCTGCAAAGGGCTGGCGAAATATTTGGCTTAAAAATAAACTTGAAAAACAGTCAGATTATGTTCAATAAATTTGCTGAGGATAGTTTTAGGAAGGGATTTTAAGATTGTGGACCACTTTATATATCCTGGGCAGAGGATTTCAGTGGAGGGGGCTACCGCCCGGGAGGTGGAACGGAGTGTTATATATCTGGCATACATTTGGCAGGCTCAACATAGTGTTTAAGAGCAGACTCCCACTTTGCTTGAAAAGAAAAGTTTTTGATCAGTGCGTCCTACCTGTTATGACATATGGAAGTGAGACTTGGACACTTGGAAACTTGGACACACGCAATCAATTCAAAAATTTAGTGTAGCACAAAAAGCAATGAAAAGATGTATGCTTGGCATTACAAGACGGGACAGAAAGTCCTACGCATGGATCAGGACTTTCAAACGAAAGTGTGTTCACCATTGTGTTCATCATTGGAAGACTAAAGCAGGAGAAAATATGGAGATGGGCAGGCCATATAGCGAGGCGACGGGATGACAGATCGAGCAAAGTAATTCTTGATCGTGGAGTGGATACCCCTTAATCATAAACGTTTAATTGGCATATTTTTGACTTTTTCAGATTTTATGCATTTTTTACCTTGAAATTTTTTTTAAGCTAACAGTTTTGGATTTTTTTTAAAGCTATTAGGTACAGAACATAAAACGTTAATATATATATATATATATATATATATATATATATATATATATATATATATATATATATATTTATATATATATTTATATTTATATATATATATATATATATATATATATATATATATATATATATATATATATATATATATATATATATATTTATATATATATATATATATATATATATATTTATATATATATATATATATATATATATATATATATATATATATATATATATATATATATATATATCAGTCAGAAGTCATTATCATCAGAAATCATTATCAGTGCTTAAAAAAAAATTTAAAGGTAGAAAATATATTAAATATTTCAAAGTCAAAAAAATATGTTCTATACATACGTATCGATGTAAATCCTCGTCGGAAGAATTCGGGAGATTCATTAGAATATTTCCATTAGTTCGAGCGTGATTAAAAAACATCCAAACGAACATACTTTCACTTTTATAGTATTATTAAGATAGCAACACAATCCAAATGATTATTCGAGACTATAGGAACAAATCCATTAATAAAAAATAAACCAAAAATGTTTGTTTCTATAAGTGATATTTGATACTACAGAAAGACTAGAGATACGATAAAGTCAAATAGTAGATTGATTAAACCGTATACATGACAGTGTAATTGAAAAAATATATTAATAAAACACAGTATTTTGGGTTCAAAGATATGCACTCTATTTCATAATACAGCTAGGTGTTAAAGTCTAAAAAAATTAATTTATTTTAAATAACTGAACTAAAGCATGTGAGAGTTCTACTAACAAAATAAATGCACTCAGTCCTAATCCTATGAGCCATATAATAAAAACACCTTTCAGATGTTTCAATTGTAATTTTTGGACGATTCTTGCTTGTCCTGGGGAACGTTTTCCTATATTTCCAAAATTTTTGGAATAAAAACCGTATTGCAAACTATTTAAAGTAATCATTTTTAATTTTTTTTTGTAGGGTGAGTTACGCCTCAAATAAAAAACCATGTACGCTCTTCCTGGATGATCTTTCAACTGATGATAAAATGACCTGATATTTAAAAATGATTGTTCGGTGTTCAGCATTTGAGCTATTTCAGAGGTGGTACTAATAGCACAATCGGGGGTCTTAGTGAAAAGTTTCTCATTTAGATCGGTAACATCTATTGGAATAAACTGCGGCAGCAATATGGGTGACAACATTCCTTCCCAAGACATATGTCCGTAAAGAGGTAAACCACTTTCTTGTAAATCTTCTATTGTGTCGATGTTCTTTATATGTTTTGGAGACATTAATACTGTAATAACCCAGCCTAAAACAAAACAAAATAATTGTATTGTGGTTATATTTAATAATAATCTATTTATCTTACAAAATGCGTAAGATATGTTAAGTTAAATTTTATAACAAAATATAATGTGAAATAATTTTAATGCGCTCGAAGAGATTAAGACTTTACAGAACAAGAGTAAGTTAAGAAATTATAAGAATAAAATATACATAAATAACGATCTAACAGCTAAGGAAAATTATATACAAGGAAAAATTAGGAAAAAAGAAAAGAAAAATAATTAAAAAAACAGAACCAAGGTGGGATATATAAAAATAATTGTAAATAAAACATTGTGGAGATGGGACATGGACAAACAAGAACAAATAGCAAAAAAAACTAGAGGTTATGCAATAAGATTGATTGATGATTACGGCCAAAGCAATGGATATTGACACGATTATTCAAATTGCAAGATCAAGGGAGATAAACATGAGAAGGAAGAGAACGAAGGGATCAAAAAATAGACCAGGTAAAGAAAGGGATCGTAGAGAGGAATACATAAATACGAGATTAGGAACATGGAATGTACGAAGTATTGGATGAAAAGAAGAGGAGTTAGTGGAAGAGATGAAGAAATGTCACATCAAAATCCTGGGAATCACAGAAACAAAAATGAAAGGAAAATGAATACGCAGGAGAATGAAAACGCAGGAAAGGAACGAAAATATGCATTGTTTGAAAAATACAGAATGAAATCGATGAAGGGGGGATAGTGTGTTGATTATGGGTAACTTGAGCGGACGATTTGGCGGCCAACACGAGGGAGTGAAGGAATGTATGGGAAAGGAAGGAAAAAGGGCAAAAAATAATAATAGCAGAGGCAAAATAATACAGCTGTGTATAGAGAACAACCTGATTATATCAAACACAAAGTTTAAACACGAGAGATAGAGAAATACACTAAGGTTGAACCGGAAAAGAGAGAAAAATCAACAATAGACTATATTCTGATAAATAAAAGTAAATGGAGAAGTGTGAGGGATGTGAAAGTGATAAGATAAGGGAAGATCGGGAGCGATTATAATTTGGTGAAGATGGGCATTTAAAAGGAGAAGGAAGAAAGACCAAATAAAAGACGAAAGAAATAAAGGCTAAAATAGCCTCAACGAAATGAATAACCAGAAGAAATACCAAGAAATAGTAAAGAGGAAATTTGAAGAGCAAGAAGAATGGAGAGGAGTAGAAGAAAAATGGGAGTTTTTCAGGGATATAATAGTGAACGTCGCCCGAGAAAGCTGTGGAACTACAAAAATTATAAATAAAAACATGAAGAAAACCTGAAGAAAAAAAAAGGAAAATGGAAAAGATATCTGGATAATACAAAAAAGATGAAGTTCACAAAATATATAAGGAAAAACGAAAAGAAGTAAAGATAGAAGTAAAGAAAGCGAAGCCGCAATCATGGATAAGATTAGGCGAAAAGATGACTGAAAACTACAGAGACAACCAAAAGTGATTCTACGGAACTCTAAAGCAGGTAATACCGAAAAAAGAGTACAGTATTATGAATATAAAGGACATGAACGGAAATGAAAATTACGGAAGAAGATGAAATAATGGAAAGATGGAGAGAATATTTAAACTGAGGTGGGGCTGAGGTGGGAACTAGTGTGTCAAAAGAACAAAAAAATTATATGGAAGATATCCAAAAATAGATTTGATACAAAAAGAAGAGATATATAAAGCCATAAAAAAAAATTAAAGGAAATTAAGGGCATCCGGTAGATATAGTATAATACCAGAAATGATCTGGGAAGACAGGTAGCGTAATCACGTAGCATTACGACAGCAGGCAGGCAATATATTTTGGGAAGCAACGAGAAAATTTAGGTGATGCAATTAAAATTACTTTGAGCACAGTAAGATGATATAAAAGTAAAATATATGGGGGAGAAAGGAGTAAGAAGACTGACATGATTGTCGAACGACATTATGAGAAAGGTAAAAGTCCCAAAAGAATGGAACTCTGGAATCATATTGCCAATACATCAAGGGGGTGACAAGAGAGATTGCAATAACTATAGGGGAATAACATTGACAAGCATAGCAGGAAACGTTATGACCAGAATAGTGGAGAAAAGGATAAGTTTTAATCGAATAAGAATTAATCGATTGAATTGGAGGAAACACAATGTGGATTTTAGAGAGGAGGGAGCATGCAAGAAATTCATGACAAGACAAACAAATTAAAAACTAATAAAAAACAAAGATATACATATTTATTTCATAGACCTAGAAAAAACTTTTGATCGAATTAAAAGGGAGGACATATGGAAAATCCTAGAGAAACAAAAAATAGATAGGAAAGTAGAAGTAATTGAGGCTATGTACAGGTACAACAAGAACTTCGTGAGGACAAACAATGATGAATCGAATGAATTTATGACACCTATCTGAGTAAAGCAAGGACGTATACAGAGTCCATTATTATTTTCGATTGTAGTATACGAAGCTTTAAAAGAAGCAAAGAAAAGGATGAAAACATTGAAATTGGGACATTGGAAATTGGAACAGATTGAACAGACCGAATTGATGTTTGCTGATGATATGGACATACTAGCGGATACAGAAAAGTACAACCTTCAATACAACATAGACATTTTGAATGAAGAGTTGTCAAAAATAAGCATGAAAATTAATATATACAATACAAATGTACACAACAACAGCAATACAACAGTATGATCATATCCAAAGAAAACAAAGAACATAACATACAATTAAATGAAAAGCTAATAAAACAAGTGAAAAACTACAAATACTTAGGATCTACAATCGAGAGCAAAGAAAGAATAGAAGGACAAGTAAACGATCGACTGGGAAAAAACGAAAAAATGTTTAACATAATGAAGATAACATTCCTTGGAAGGAAAGAAATACCGAATAAGATAAAAACAGTAATTAAAAAGGCAATCCGACCAACAATAATATACAGTACCGAAACATGGAAAATAGAGAACAAAACAAAAAGGGTCAGAATCAGAAATCAAATAATTAGAGAAAACCTACAGATTGAACCCATAAATGATAAAATTGCAAAAGCACAACTAAGGTGGTTCAAACAACTAAGGTGTATCGCATGCCAGAAAACAGACTCACAAAAAGGGTTTGAAACGCAAGTGCAGGGAAAGAACTGTAAAGGAAGACTAAGCAGAGCATTGAACGATGGGGTTAGAGAGGAGGCTGTAAAAAGGGGCATGATATGGGAAGAAATTAACAAACTGATACAAAATAAGAAGAAAGGGAGAGAGAGATATATAGAAGACAACTTCAAATCCACACGCCTGACACCCAACGGTATAATGACATAGGATTAAGTAAGTAAGTAAGTTAGTTGGTGTTGATAATGGTCAGCGATGCCTGACGAGCAGAGCATCTGATTATGACTAGATGCCCAGCTCTTACAACCATATACACTGCAACATCCTTTTGGCGACGATATTTAGTGACTTACTGACTCATCAGGATTAAAACAAATTTTTTTGTGCCCATTTGGAGTAACGGAGATGATCCACTTTTCGTCAGAGGTCAAGTTATAATACAGGGAGTTGTTTTTCTTAAATCTGGAGAGCAATGATGCAACGTCAAAGCGTCTACTCCTATTATCAGCTGTGGGGAAGCCTACGGCTCTCCTTTTAAATTTTCTCTAACTTATGTAAACCATTAAAAATGACTTGCGCTATTACTTCGAGTTTCTATCCAAGCTCTAACAATGGACGACAATAATTTCTACCACTAATACTTCCAATTCTTCATGTTTTATAAAATTGTATAAAATTTCCAGTTCGGAGTGGTTGGAACTACTCATTACTGTACCAAACTACAGTTACAATTACTGTACGAAATACAGTTAGAATTACTGTACAACATTATATGTATTTATTATATCTCATTTTGAAGCTACTGTTGAATTACTGTACAACATTATATGTATTTATTATATCTCATTTTGAAGCTGAAAGATGGAGCTTTAAAATTACTAGACGGCGGAAAAAAAACTGATTCGAATAGGTTCTGGAGTCGTTGAAACATGGAGGCTGAAAATTATGTTGAGGACCAAATAGTATGCGTATATTACATAGTTTTTGTGTTTTTTTGTCTGGGCTAACTTTCGTATACTTAGTACACATCTCATTCATTATTAAATCGATATTTTCAGTTATATACTTACTTTGAAATATGGTCATAAATATAATGACAAAGAACGAAAAACTGGAGATGAAGATCTTATAGCTTAAATGTCTTTTTCCCATGTCAGCCCAATTCAAAACAAGTTTATTTAAAACATAAAATAAGAATAATGTTATAAAGGCTACCAAGATTGTGAATTTATCAAACATTGATGTTAGATTACTTATAAACGCTACTGTTTCAGCCGCTTGTACAAAAACGACAATATCCATAAAACCATATGGATAGCTTGTACGATGCAGGTTCTCTGGGAATGCAAATAGTCCGTTGCCTATAATATCAGTTATTCCTTTGGGTATATCATTTAACAAATCGTCAAATGTCGTATTATGTTTAATATATCTAGCGGTTGCATTTAACACTTTGAGTAGATACGTGTTAAATTCATAGTCGGAACCAATAAACTTTCCATCGATCTCCTGAAAGTGTAACATAAAAGTAAGAACACTAACATTAAGTTTATATCCATATAAATTTTTAAGTTTATCTGAAAATATATTTTCATAGTTTTTATCCGTATACTTGAAATATCTTAGTTCGTGTTTAAAAGGATTATAAGTTAACATACATAATACGTTTGATAAATCGGTAAAAACTAATATGTAATTTAAGATTTGAGATTCTTGCCAAAAACTTTGAAGGAAATTAGATATATTTCGGTTGTCATAATGCTGATATATTACAAATATATAATTCGCTTCTACGGACCACACTTGCAAATTTTCTAACAACTTCTTGGAAATTGTATATAAATCATTCATATTCGTAGTAATCATGAGGATATGTGAAAATTTAACCTTCTTAGTAAGATTCATCACTAAATTATTTGTAATTATTATCGGTATTGATATAAACGTTTCAGTTTTTATCCAATTCGAAACTGTGTCAGTTAAGTTTGCATTGTTATTGTCAATGTAAATTCCAAAACATCTAATATCATCAGAAGAAAATGTTTGATCCATTTTTAAAATCCACTTTAAGTTTGTTGATAATAAATTGTTATTCATATGTTTTTCCAATAATAAACTGTCTGATAAACAAAATGCAATCAATAGATATAGGTACATCAGTACGGGTACTGTGCTACAGTATGTCAGTCCCAGTTCAAATGATTATTAAAGTAACAATTTAAAGAATACCAGTTTAATATTGCTAATGGAATGTCTGGTCATATAAACTTTAAAAAGCAAATTCTGAAGTCATAAATCTTTTATATTCCTACTAGTCTATAATAAATCATTTTAGTTTTCATTATATACTATTTGCTCTTTATAATGAACTAGCTGCAACGAGCCGGCTTCGCTTAGCGTAAATTAAACTTTAGTAATTATTGCTTTTTTATGATTAAAATTATTGTTAAAATTCCATAGCTTTTACCTGCTATTACGGTACCGACTTATGCTCTCTTGTCAAGACTAGGGAGACTATAAATAATCAAACAACCCACACTTTCGCCGATATCTCGTCGGATGTGTGTGTATGTGTTTTCTTGTGGTTTCGTGCAATACTATTTCTCATTTTGTCAACGCTTTGGTTTTTTAAATAAACCTTCATTAGAACAGCTACAATTTTAAAATATATATTTTCCTAAACATAGTAAACATTTTTAATATAGTTTATAATTTTTAATTGACATATTTTTTAACTTTGACATATTTCATAAATTTTTTCTTTCTCTTATTAGGTGCTATTAGAAGATATTAGGTGCATTAAAATTAAATGTTAATTTGTCATTTAATTATGTCATTACACATACTACTTAAATTATCAGTATCAATTCTGAAATTAAACTACTTTTACCTAAAAGAATCTAAAGGTAAAAATGTATAAAATATGTTAGTCAAAAAATATGTCCTATACATACGTTTCGATGTAAACCCTCGCCGGAACTTCACAGCCTTATAAAAAGTATCCTATGTATTATTCCACGACACAATCGGCTTCGATGCCAAATTTCATTAGAATCCTTCCATCCGTTCAAGTGTGATTGAAGGACAAACAAACATACTTTCATCTTTATAATATTAGTAAGATTAACAAAGTATGATTTTTACGACACGTAATGCAAGTAAAAAGAAATATATGCATATATAAGTAAAAACTAATATTAAAACTAATGAACAATTGAAAAAGGACTCAAAACGGTTGGTGACAGGGTCTCGGAAATTATCTAGGTTACCAACATCTGTGCTTGTTACCAACATCTGTGCCCAGCCATAATAAGCCAGATAAGCCATAGTAAACCCTACAGAAGAATTGCCGGTGTTCCAAGTTAGATGGCAGTTAGTCTAGCAGTTCCACCCCAGAAAGCAACTTTTGCTACAAAACCTGAAACATAGCTTCGAATTGGATTGTTTAAATGTTAGCAGGCATGGCAGCAAAATATTAACATAAAATTTAGCACATGGGATATAAAAACTTTATATATACAGCACCCAGGTACTCTAAGCAATGCCTCTCAACTGGTAAGAAAACTTTAGTCGCTAAACTGCTGGTGTAGCTCTCCAAGCGATGAGACGATTTGGTACAGGATCTCTGAGAAAATGTAGGTATCAAAATATATAACAATTATTATTATTATTATTATGTTCATCTTACATATTGTATTAATACCCACGGTAATTGGGGTTTGCAACCCAAAACTACAATGTTTGCATTAAACAAAAGGGTTGAGCCGAGGATCAATTCAAGCTTAAAAATTTTCTAACTATATTTGCTATACCCAGTACAGCAGCCTTCTGCATGTCTGCCTCATGTCTATCATATAATTCAAGCTTGTCTTTGGCGATTTTCCAGTCATTTGTTACCAGCTCATTTGTAGATATTACTACTGGTATAATATTGACATCTTAATGTTGGTACATGTTTACTAGTTCTAGAGCTAACGGTAAATATTTTCGTTTTTTCCCGGCAATGGTATTGGTCAAATTCTTGACCAACGGTACCGCCATATCGATAATATGTGCTTTGGGTACCTTTGTATCGATAATAACAATAACTGGCAATGACCTGATCTTGGATAGCACATAGGAAACCTTCTGTTTCTCCATAAAGTCCCGATGTTTGGACCCATTCTGTAGAGTATTTCTTATTGATCTGTTCAGAATCAAGGAGAGCTCTAAAGCCACTATGGAGCTTCCTTCCTTTCCAAATTGAAATAAGGCCCTGGGGAGTTATATAACTTGCGACTATAATTCTTTTCCAGTGGGCAGGCAGCTTTATAAAGATTACTTTTTTTGCTGAGAAAATAGGATATTAGCCGATCCTTCTGTTGACAGCAGATTACTTCCATATTCTGTAAGTCTCTTCCCTCTGTATGTCTTATTTCTGGCGCTGATCAAAGATTTATATATTCTTTCAACTTTAGACGTGAGCCGTGTTATAATCATTTCCCTGGCTGTTATATGAGATGTTGCTAACAACTGCATCATTCCAAGATACTTATAATTTTCTCCAGTATTGAGACTACGAATAACAATAATTTATTTTCATGTTTTGACACTTAATGACATTTAATTTCATGTTTTCTGTGTGTTCCAATAACTACCCCTTCCGTACATTTACGACTGCACAGTTATCAAGGCCAAACTCTATGTAGATGGTATCGCTTGAACTTTTGACAAACTCTATTTCACCTTGAAGATTATTAGAATTTGATGCATATCATTTTAGATCGTCCATATAGAATTGATGTGATATGATTTATGTTTGGATTTTTCCTCATCGCATAGCCCATGCTGGAGTCCCTCAACATTCTACTTAATGGTATTAATATATATATAAAACCAGAGAGAACGTCAACAATCTCCCTGAAATATTTCCCAGCGTATTCGTATGTATCCAGTGGTGTACGTGGTATTATTATTTTTTACATATAGGCTGATTTTCCATTTACAAGCGGAAAGAAATGTTACTAGAGTTGAATGAATTCTATACAAAGAAAGCTCATAACGGAACCATGAGTGTGGTACGAAGTTGAACACTTTTTTATAATCAATCTACGCCATTGATGCATTGTGAGATTTTTTCCGTAGTTACTCATCGGCATCCATTTTGCTCAAGCAGTAAAAGACTATTTTCCAATAAATGTTCATTTACTTTGGATTGATAATAAAGGCAAAAATTCTATGGTAAACAAGTTATTGGCCTATAATTTTTTGGGTTTAAACTCTCCTCTCCATTTGACAACATATATGTCATTCCCATTGTCATATATTCAGGAATATTATGTTGCGCTTTTATTAAATTTTAAAATAATCTTGCCAGCGTTCCATGACTACTAACAAGGTACTTTCACCACACATTTTGGATGCCATGGATACCTGGCGCTTTCCAGTTAAGCATTTTTTACATCGCCTCTCGTTATTATAACTTCTGGCATTTCCTTTATATTTTATCTGGCTTCCTCTTCTTAAATCTATCTATCTAGTATCTAATAAGCTTATTCATCGTGGTTTTTTCATCGTGGAACTGACCAAATATTTGACCAATACTTGATTATTGCATTCTCGTTTGGTATTTGTTACTATTCTGTTTTTCTTGTTGTTCCAATGGACGGTATAAGTTCTTCTGATTAGTCGAGAAAACGAATCCTTGGTTTCAAGGTTTCATTATATCGCATTATACAAGCTCCCCATGCGGTTCTCTCTGAGATGTTCATTTCTTGCTTTATTTTATTACTATTATCATATTATACTATTTATATCTATTACTCTAATGCTCTTCTTGATCTAGTTATAACTCTTCTTATCGTTTAAAAAAAATCACCAAAAGGTGACCAATCTCTCGCCTAGTTTTCGCGATCTTGTTTTCTATTCGTCGTTTCCGAGTTGGGTTAAATGTCTGTTTTGATATAGTAGTGTCTCTATGTGATTTCAACTTTTCAGATCTTGTTTGAATTGCGATGCCAAGACCCGAACAGACTGCCAACACGGCACAATAAACTATTTCGATGACCTCGGTTAATGAAGAGGCCTCCGCTAGATTCATTCCAACCAGATTGTCCATGGCCTTTAAGATATCATAGAATACAGCTTTTCCTTCCACTCTTGAGATTCAGGGTCTCTGTTTTATATCGACATTTCCATACTTCATTTTGAAATTTACGTAAAGCTCTTTTAAGACAGATATCTGGCTCGAAGAATTTGAGGGATTGTTCTCGTTCGGATCTTTTTCATTTAGTTGTTGGATCTCTGTATATATGTCTTGTTGTATATATGTTTGTTGATCTTTAATTTAGCGGTAAAAAATACATTCTCCCTGCGGATTATACAATTATATTGACCGGAGATTCGTTGTTCTGTAAAAATATGATTGGGTAAGGTCTTTTGCTATTCTAGGTACATTCTTTTCCTAAATCTATATGATTCTGTAGTACACACGCATAAATGAGACATTCATATCTTTAGACTATCTCACGCGTTGGTCAGATTGACTAAAGACGGCGGAGGGCCTGTTGTGGTTCCCAAACCGCATTTAACTTGCGTAGGAAGAACGTCGTCATTTGCGGTAGCCCTAGGTGGTGTAGCGCCGTATCTCCTCTGTTGACTTGAGAGAAATTTACTACTCTCCACTGATACGAGGAGTACCATATTTCTCACTGAAGGTCCCGTGTCAGTACCTACAGCGAGGTCTTGTGAGGACCAGTCGCCAAAGAATCTATGCCTAAGTAGTCTACTCATGTTTTCTTTTCTGGTAAGACCAGAAATAGATGAAGATCGAAGAAGGAACCACCACACATATGTCCCATATGACGACGTTGGTTATACCGTCTCCGCATATGGAAGCAGCAAGTGGCACTGTTGATTGCAGTGCCTCCGACTGACCACACATTGTTACTATTATTATTATTATTATATTAATACTTTTGATTGAATTTAATAGTTTTGATTTGATTTGATTATAGTAATAGTTTTGAAATCGCATCTGTCTGGATGATAAATCTAAGTGATATACATACTGCGTTACGGTGACTGCGGTCGAAATTTCAGGCAGACTTACACCCCAAATGCAACCCGGCGTAATATCCAGAAAAATACACCTGTCTGGTGTACGCATCTTGAAAACAATATCAATGATAAGTGGAAGAAAGTTGACATTATCTCAGAGTATCTTTCTGGTAATCGGTCAACTAAAGTAGCGAGGAAAGGAAAAATAATTGCCAATAAATCTGGCATTAACTAAATCGAAGGCTAGCAAGGGGCTGAGCTAGAAAAACGAAAACACCAAAATTCAGTATTTATAAGCAGCCAAAAAAAATGTTTTAGAGAGCTCGAAGCAGAAGGTAATCAGCAAGTCAAAATTATAATGGATGTGTCTTCCTTTACAGAATATTGGAAATCGGTTTGGAACATATCAAATGGTTATGAAAAATTGGCTCTTTAGGTTAAAGCCATTCAAGAGCAGACAAATAGTGTCCCAGATATGGAGTGTAAAGATTTTACAGCTATTGACGTTTTCAGAAAGCCTGATAACTGGAAGACGCCAGGACTAGATGGATTGTATAACTTCTGGATTAAAAGCTTTAAAGCTTATCCCGTACTTGCTAATGCATTTAAAGAGGTGATAATAAACCCAAACGCTTTTCCCAACTTCTTAATGGAGGGCAATACATACCTACTACACAAAAGAAGGTGACGTTAGGCAACTCAATAACTACAGACCAATGACATGTCTATCAGTATTGTATAAATTGTTCACAGCCCCACTCAATAAAAAAAATTACCAACATTGTAATAAAAGCATTTTTGAAGAAGAACAGAAAGGGTGTATACAAGCAAATATGGGATGCAAGAAGCAATTGATGATTGATGCTGTAGTTTTTGAGCAAGCGCGGAAAAGAAAATGTAACTTAAATAGCTGCTACTTAGACTACAAGAAAGTCTTCGATAGTGTCCCACACGATTGGTTGCTAGAAGTCCCGAAGATCTATAGAATATTAGATTAGATTATTAAGTTCTTAAAATGCCTGATGGGGATGTAGAACACAAATATTTTATTGATCAACAATGCATTGCTATTACAAATATCGAGACGGGAATTATTCAGAGAGATTCCCTTTCTCCAATTTGGTTCTGTCTGTACTTAAACCCTATGTCCACACTATTAAATAACAGCAATATTGGATATAAACTTAACATGAGAAATCCAAGAAAGCTCTCTCACCTACTATATATGGATCATCTTAAACTATATGGAGAAATCAAAGCGAAATTTAACTATTTAATAAAAAAAAGGTCAAAACATTTAGTAGGGATATCAGAATGTCCTTCGGACAGGACAAATGTTCTACCAATAGCATACAGAAGGAAAAAGTACAGAGTCAACATTCAACATTTTATAACATACAAACAATTCGCACAGAAAAATCCTACAAATATTTAGGAATACCCCAGAAGCAGAAACTTGATCATAACCAGTTAAATAAGGACTTTTCCACTCTATACAAAAACAGGCTTACAAAAGTTTGAAATACTAAACTAAACAGTGGAAACTCACTCATTAGAGAGATCAACGGTTGAGCAGTGCCAACTCTGATATATTTTTTTGGCATTGTAAAATAATCAGAAGCTAACCTTGATGAACTTGATCGCAACAACGGGCCGAACATTTACAACATTCCGATGTCTACATCCAAACTCATCGAAAAGACTATACAACTCACGAAAAGACTATACATCCCAAGAGAGTTTGGTGGTAGAGTCCTTGTAAACGTAAAAAATATCTGTCTCAATCAAGAAAATATAATGAGTCAACACTTCATTAATTCAAACAACACGCTAATGAAATTGGTTGCAAAGGGGGGCCGGGGTTTCACCCCACTAAATCTAAGTAGGCAAAACTGTATTGATAGTAGATCAACACTTACGGATTGCTATTCTAATTCACTCGAAGATGACATCATTGACGAACAAGTGTCTCAGAAGTAGCTGACCGATGGACTGTTGTACCCAGAAACAGAAGCTTTTGCGATATCTATTCAAGATGGGGAGGTAAGAACAAAGAACTATGAAAGACCTATACTGTACTTGGATGTTATGGACAGGTGGAGAAAATGTGGTATTGTGGAAGAATCAGTTGGAAACAACTTATTGGCGGTTGCCCAGCCCTTGCTCCCAACGCTTATTTAGGACAGCATCATCAGGTGGCGAAAATTATACATAAGCAAACTGCACTAAAATACTCGCTATTAGATAAGGCACTTCCACCATATTATAAGTACTGGCGTACTCCGGTGCTTGAATCATCCAATTCCATGCTTTACTGGGATAGACCAATCACTACTGATCGAACAGTTGATTATAATAGGCCAGATATTATAGGTTCTAATAAAAAAAAGGAGAAAAAGGCTTTTACAATTGGCATCGCAATACCGCTCTCTCACAGCATTAGAAAAACCGAGGTGAAAAAAATCACAAAGTATGAAAATCTGGCATACGACTTGAAGAAACACTGGAAACTAAGTAAGTAGATGTAATGCCGTTCGTTATATCCGCCGAAAGCCTGATTAGTAAAAAAAATAAATAAAGAATCTGGAGAGCCTTGGTATCTCGAAATCTATTGTCATAGTAGAACAACGTGCTGTACTCTTGCAGACGTGTCAACTTGTTCGTAAAATCTTATGCTAAGGTGAAAGGAACTAAATTACTTTTTCATCTTGACATTGTAATACCGATCAGCATAAACTGAAACTTTAAATTAAGGATAACTAGAATAGTAATAATTATAAATTGCCTTAATGTACTTGCTATTACATAATGTACCTGCTCCATATTATATATAAGTACTCACCTTTATCTGATTGAATTCATTATTACAATTCTTATATTTCTGGGATAGACCAATCACAAAAGATCAAACGGTCGATTATAATAGCCCGGATATTGTTCTAATTAGTAAAAAGAAGAAAAAAAGCTTTTATAATTGACATCGCAGTGATGCTCTCTCATAACATCAGAAAAACCGAGATGAAGAAAACCAAGTACGAAAAGCTGGTATACGATTTGAAAACCAGTGGAAACTGCATAACGTAGAGACTGTCCTTTTGTTATATCCGCCGAAGGCTCAATAAGTAAGACATTTTCGAAAAACTTGGAGAACGTTGGTATCTCAAAGTTAATTGCCATGGTAGAACAACGTGCAGTACTCTTGCAGACATGCCACATTGTTCGTAAAATATTATGCTAAGTGAGAAGAACTGATCTGCTTTCTCATTTTGGTATTGTAATATCGAATGATCGACTGACCTAGATTGAGATGATGGATGAATCATGATAACCATAATAATAATAACGTCTTTATTACCCAAAAGTGTACGACATCTGTACCAAGATGGGGAAAATATACGACAGAGCTGTGTCTTTAACTCTTAACAATATAGTGCAATATCATGTTTTAGCATTATTGCTCCTTACTTTTTTAAAAACACCAGCGAAAAAGCTTCTATTGTTATATATTGAATTCCAATAAAATATTACGGAGCTTAAGTTCAGAATTCAAATAGAAATAACCCAAATTATTGATTAAATTGTCCGTTACTTTGTGATGGTTCATTTTTAAACCGAATATAACAATTTTTTACTTTGTTATCTATTGTTTTAACATTGTTTTGCGAAACTATAGCCACACTGAGGTAAAAAATAAAAGTGCTAGATAACAAAAAAAAATTAAAAACGGATAAAACAAAAAATATATTGTTTTGGTTTAGATATGTAGATGACATTTTGACTTATCCAAGATGACACTTGTTATCCATTAAAAAATAAAATTTACACTTGAAAAAGAACAAAATCAAACCATAAATTTTCTAGAACTTCCAATATCCAAACAAAATAATAAACTAGAATTTAATATCTATAGAAAACCCACATACTCAGATATAACAATTAAAAAACCATCAATCCACCCCATTACACATAAAGATGCAGCATATAAGTCTATGATCCACCGAACTTTCACAATTCCATTATCCGAAAATAATAGAAAAATAGAACTGCAAAAAATAAAACTAATAACACAAAACAACGGCTTCAACAAAAAAAAAGTTACTTAGTAAATAAAAAACGGAAACAATTACTAATTCGTCAAATATATCCAAAAGTAAAACAAACAAATGATAAAAAAATACTGTAAAATTACATACTTCGATCCAATTTTAGAACGAATAGCTCGCTCTTTGAGGAAACATAATTTGCAAATAGTGTTTAAATATGCCATCCCCCCCCCCCCCCCCCCTCCCCAGACAACCAGTTAATTATTTTTTAATGCCAAAGATAAAACATCACAAAATAAAAACATAGTGCTTGTAAATACAGGGTATTTACGATCACTACTATCTGATCACTTAAATGAGTAATTTTGCTCTAACCTAACTTAACTAAGATTGAATAATAAACTAAGGTCCTACTCACTAACAGTCTTTAGGGTTTCATAACTTAATTGCACTAATCTTATCGTGTAATACATAAAACCGCACTTTCATCTGCATCTGATCACGAAGTTAAATCAAATGGCCTTGTCATTTTGAATTTTCATATGAAGTTCGTATTGTTTCTGAAGCTGGATAGCCTCAATATTTACGTCATTGAGAAGAAACCATTGTTCATGACTACTGCCAAATTTGGTGATACATTCATCAACAATATTCATCTGAAGGTTCCGGTAAAGATCAACATTGCGGCAATAACATGGTACATCCAGGACTTTTCGTTATACTTTCTTTTGACATCGTTAACTTCAGTGTTTCTTTTACTGTCATATTCTGTTACTTTTACTGTCATAGTTAAATACCAAAAGTCCAAACATATTTAACTTGTAAAGAAGCAATTTATTGTAGATAGACAACTTGGAATTTCTTATATTATAACATCCAGTATGCTTAGTTGAATTTTATGCCCAGTTTTATTACGTTTTCTTTCGACATGGACTCCTAGCGGATGGACTCCTATGGAAGCCTAGCGTTTAGCCATTTCTAAATATTGTGCCGAATTAGCTAAGGCAATTTGAGCATCGTGTATTCTAATTAGTAAATGTTGTGAAATTTGGTGGTGAAGTTGACATGAACAGATTTGCCTTCATTCCATTTGATTCGCCATATTTTAGTCAAGGTATTAATCTATCTAATGAATGTTTATATTTTCGGCCAGCTTCTTCATGGTCTTTTTCGACAGCCAAGATTGTAGTGTGATCAGCAAACATCGAGATAATATTGTGATGATTGTTAAGAATATCACTAGCAATTAGAATCAGATCCAGTACGCTACCTTGAGGTACTCCTATGTTAATCTCTTTCAAAACAGAGTAACTTATAAAACAGACTTTGTCGAAAACCTGTTTTTTTCTTTTAATGACGCTGGTCAATTCTTCTTTACAACCTTCGGTGTGTAACATTAAGCTAGAATAGATTTAACCCCTAAACACCAAATCACTTTTTTCTGAACAGGAGATGAAACTGATTTGGTTTTCATTGGCAAATTGCTTCCAGTTTATAATAACGCGCTTGCCTTTTCACTCTGGTTTTTAGGTTAGCTTTGCAGCTCTTACTTATTTAGAAATACGCTCGAAACGGGTCTGTGATATTCTTTGGGATTCTCGGTTTCCCAGGAAGTGTCAGAATTCCCTATTTCTTTTGCGGGATAAAGGATGACTTTTCGTGAGATTTCGATTTGCAACAAAGTCCTGAGAAACTTTGCGAAGGTTAAATTGAAAATAAGAGACTCTCTCCATCGAAAAAGGGAAACTAGCCACGCTCAATGCCGGGCCGACGATCAACAGTGGTCGTCAGTCCGCTATATGATGCGGGAGTGAGAGATATTGCGATAGAGGTTAGCTTGTATGAAACTTATGTAAGCCGGAAACCCGAGATATTCGAGGCCCATAGGCTGCCATGGAGGTTAGGGGACGAATACTGGGGACTAAGCGGTCCAAGGGAAGTGTAGAGCACTGCGCTCAACTGGGTCTGAATTTGACCCAGTATACGGCTGCAAGTTGCTTCACAAAATCGGAAATAGGGTTTCCATGTGGAGCTGGGCTGTTTGTCGGAACAGAGTTCCTTTAGGACCCCCACATGAAGGTTGGTGGAGGCACGATGGGCTTGAGGGACTTGTTATCAGCGCTCCAAGAGGTTTCCTCCGTAAAGACCTTTAAGTCTTCACGGAGGGACCTCGATTTAGTCGTTTTCCACAACCTAGGAAGTTCGCCGTGTGCGGACCTCCACCCACAGTGGCAACAAGTTGGAGGTGTATCCCGATCCTTTTTACACTCCTTTGAGGAGTACTCACCTGTGTACTTTACACAAGCCGGATCGGCATGACACTTCTTCGCTGAATGGCCAAATTTCTAACAGTTAAAACATTGCACTACTCGGCCATTCGAGCGTTGGTTTGCACCTTGACATTCTGACCCAGGAATGTCTTAATGCCGTGGATACCCTTGTCTTTCCTCGGGACCACCACCTGGACAATGGTTATCGGAACGCCACCTTTGCCTGAACTTTTCCATCTCTCCACTTGGACGGGGTGAAAACCCATCAAGTAGAGTTCCTTGGTAATCTCGGAGATTAGAATCGTCTCCAAGACTCCCCTGATGAGAATGCGAAGATTGCGTTCCTCAAGGAAACAAAACGAGTGGAACTTATAATTCCTTTCCTCGAGCTACGCTGTCGCTGCTTGGTAATCATCCGAAGTCTGGAGGTGAAGAAAAATCCTTTCTGGCTTCGTGATGGATCTGGTGAACAAGATTCCGCATTTCTTGCAGATCATCATTATCTGCAGGTATGCTTCCTTGTCCCTGAGAACAATCGGGGGAACTTTACCAATCATTTTTGGCTCAGAAGACTCTGTTTTCTGGCCTGCCTGAGTTGGTGGATCCTCCTTAGGTGGATCTGGCTTCTTGAAAGTGGGTTTCTCCGAAATAGGAGACTCGGACACTGGTTTCTTAAGAGGAGGATAATCCTCTTTCACCGACGTCGAGCTCCTTTTCGGTTTCCTGAGCTTTATATTTTAAGCCACCTTACGGTAGCCCCTGGATTCGGAGGCCAAAGAATGGCCTCCGTCGTCGTTTGTGTCCAATCCTATGTCTATTCTAGCACCTTGTCTTCGCCTTTTCTTTTCTTTTTAGCCTCTGGTGCTTTGATAAAAGCGCCAGCGCCTTTGATAAAGTATCTGGTTATCTCTGTTGAGACTCTTCAAATCGTCCATAAGAGCGATCATTTTTTTGCGGAGATTATCATTTTCATCCGCCGCGAGTTTGATCATCTCCAACGCATACGTTTGCGTTACGTTACGCGTTTGTCTTTGTCATCGATTGCGTGATTCAGTGTCTCATATATATGGGCCTCCTCGGTAATGGCAAACCCTTTTACAGCAAAGAGATGTCAACTCTTCGCTGTCTCGACCCGAATTTTTTATAATAACGTTTCAATTACGTTTGTAATTCTATGAACTTGACTAATGGTCGATTTTTTTCCCGTTTTTTTTATTTTTATTGACTTTCTTAAAAAGCAGTTTTTCACAGAGTTTTGAAATGACATTTATCAAAGAGCATGCAGCATGTATCGGGAAACTTCACGAAGTAGATTTCCGGGTTGAGGTATTTAATGACTTCTACTACTTTCCACATCTTAGGTTTTATAATTTTTTTATAAACCCTTCCAGCATTTATTCGCTGATCAAATCGAAACCAATGGCTTCTTTTGCGTTAAAGTTTTTATTCCATCAGACAATTCTTTTTGGAAAGTAAGCCTAATATTCGTCTCTTATTCTGACTCAACCCAGCCTTGGGACTCTCCACCATGGTCTGAAACAGATATAAAAGTATTTATATACAAACAAACCTTATACGCTTAAACCTTATTGATAAAAATTGATAATTTCGAGTGAATAGCACGTGACTCTTCGGCTTTGTTCGCGACTAATACTGTCGAGTTAAATCAAAGGAAAATTAGTTCCTAACCGGAAAAAAGTTATGTTGCCGCTTAAGGTAAAAATAGAAATGCTTAAACGCTTACACCTTGGCGAGTCGTTTGCATCCATATCACGTTTTTTATATAATATCAATGAATCAGCTGTAGGATTCATCAAGAAATCAGAAGACAAAATAAGAAATTCTAGAGCTTCAACCTCATTATCAGCAAAATTTGCTCGTGATCCAGAAATTAAAAAAATAGAAGCTGCATTAACACTATGATTGACGACTGTAGCCAGAAGAGAGTGCATCTAAGTGGTGCTATAATCCGGGAGAAAACTAAGCGTCTTTACGTATATTTTCAGGAACCTGGTGATGTACATACGCATAAAGAATGTCAAATATCGGAAAGTTGGTTCGATAAGTTCAAGGTGCAACAATAACTGCATAACATCAAAATTATTGGACAAGCTGCATCTGCAGACACTTTAACAGCAGCAGCATATTCAGGAAAATGTTCAAAGTTAACTGCTGATGGTGGATACAACCCTGAATAAGTGGAAAAGAATGCCAAACAAAACTTTTATATCCAAAAGTGAAAAGTCTGCCTCTAATTTTAAGGCAGCAAAAGATAGCTACAATGCTGCTGCTCTGTTCTAATGCAGGAGATTGTTTAAGCCACTTATGCTTTACAGATCGCAAAATTCTCTGACTTTGAAAAATCAAAACAAGGACGACTTACCAGTGTTTTGGCGTTCAAGCAAGAAAGCGTGGGTTACAAGTGTCATTTTCTGTGACTAGTTCGGGGATTGTTTTGTTACTTAAGTTGAAGCTTATTTTTAAAAAAAATTGATTTCAAGGCAGTTCTAATTTTGGACAATGCTCCAGGATACCCTCGTGAGCTTGAAGCTATGCATTCAAATACAAAGGTGATATTTTTTGCTTCCCAACACGACGGTCTTAATCCAATCTATTGAGTAAAGAATAATCCAGGCCTTTAAGCTCTATTACGTTAGACAAACCTTTAAAATTATTCTGGACACCGTAGAATGTGATTCTGATATGAATGTTATGCAATGCTGGAAAAATGTTGCCATAGCAAAGTGCATTGTTAACATAAAAGAATTATTGCAAGAAGTGAAGCCATTCACATTGAAATTATGCTGGAAAAAAACTGCGGTCTGATCTAACTCTGGATAATTATGAAGAATCCGTGCAAATTCAAACATTAACTGAAATCATTGCTTAAGTCCCGAATGGCATAGGACGAGATGGTTTCGAACAGATAGAATCAAGTGACATTCAAGAATTGTTTGAATCACAAGATAAATATTTGACTGAAACCGCCTTAGAAGAAATGCTTAATCTCCATTCCATTAAAGAAAAAGCCTCGACGTGCACTGAAAAAGTGATAACTTAAAAAACCTGAGTGAAGGTTTACGAATGGCAAATGAGCTTTGTCATTTTTTCTTAAAAATTGGCATTTTTTCATAAAAATTGATCCGTCTATGGAAATAAGTCTTGTTTTTAAAATGTAAATTGTTAATGCCAAAGCCGGATATCAATCCAAATTCAAAGATCTTTTAAAAGCGCCAAATTAAAAAAAAACCTTAATTGTTTAAACCTATATTAAGTTATGCCTGATAATAGTTATTAATATTGTTAAAAAAATCCTCTCGTTAAATTGCTTTATTATATATTTGTCCTTTTTATTTTGTAATCTTGGAACATATTCCCTGTAACCCTTACAAATTACCATTCCGTATTCACGGTTTCTGTATTCGACGCATATTTACGGAAGCCCCCCCCCCCCCCCCCCGCCGCTGACACGATCAATAATTAGTCCTATAATGACTTATTGAAGCAATAAATATTATATAATAATATATAGTAATAAAATAATAATATTAATAATAATAGACTGGAGGCGGAGAAACCGCTTGGTGAGTAGCGCCACCACTTACCCAAGATAAGAAGAGTAAACCTCTATAGTAAAAAATTCCCAATCAAGGTGGAAATCCATCGTGCCGAAGAGTTGATTCATACCTAGCGCTCTCCGGTAGTAAATAGCTTTCCTTTGGGGCTCTGCCTTGGGTGGCCGTTTTTTTCCAAAACTAATGTTTATGGTGAAAATAAATGAAAATATTTTACAAGGCGGTAGGGTTTTGTGGACAAGAGCCATTCGGAACCATCGGCAGGATTTGTCGGGTGTTTGTGAGATTGCAGCCGAAAACTAATATTATCGAATATTTCATCAGCTGAGGCTGCTGCACCGGAACCACAACCGGAGTTTACTTAAGCGGTACTACCTAAAAGACGCATGAAATGGACATAACCGATGAATGAAACAATCATGCGCATTTATTGCAAGGCTACCGACAACAAGAATTGGCTGCAGACAATAAATTTACGCCGAGTTCACTAAAGCATATCCTGATATACAAGTCACAGAAGAGAGAGTGGCTGATCAGTATAGAATGATTCTCAAGAAATGTATAATTCCGGAAACTAGACTAAACGCGATCAAACAAGAGATCCAACAAGAAATGGGGCACAGACGGACTGCGATAGGACAGGATATTCCAGAAAACAATAACAACCCAGGAATTATAATGGCCGATCAAATAACTCAAGCTACACACCTAAAGATAGCTAGTAAATAACAACCAGAAAACATTGATCGGGTGAGTCAAAGCCTTCTGTTTGAAATTGGAAAATCAATTTCTGATTACGAAGGTACAGATCCGCTGAGCAGGCCACCGCTTCCCAAAGTAAATACTTCTAAAAAGCTTGCAGTAGCACTCGATGAATTGAACAAAAATATTTTGCCTCCACTCGTTTTAAAAACTAAGACCTTAGAGCAACTACATCTGTTGATCTACTGTACTGCAATCTCAGTACTTATAATCATTGAAATTAAGATCAGACGAACAGACGATCAGCTGATCAGACGATCAGCTTCAAATGCAAAGGCATAGTCTCAGATACCACACTGGGAGAAAAGGCTACTAAAGAAAATTGATTCACTTAGGACAGACATTGCACGACATTAGTGCTAGGAGATTTTGTACTTTTGAGTGTTGTTTACTTGTACATTTTATTCATATTGAGGTCCTTTACAGTATTTCCGCGTATAACCCATCGCCTGGCAATTTTTCACAGTATTTGGACTTTTTTAGTGCTTGATTTCCACTTTTGAATTTAATGTCATGCAACAGGTCATTACTGATGATGATTTTTTAATATGACCCGGAAAAAATAAAGCTCTAGAGCCATGAAAGGTCACAGCCAAAAAAATCCATCAAAAGCATGAGGGGATGCCAAACAATAAACCAGCCTTTTTATCGAGATGCTCCTGAGGGATTTCGGAGAAAGAAGGAAAGGTTATTCGTGTCAGACAGAAGATCAAGAACATTTTGCTGCTCCACCATAATGTGTCTTGCCAGACAGCAATTTCAATTATCGAGTTTTTGGGAAGTAAAAACAACTATGGCTCCACAGCCACCTTATTTTCTAGACATGAGTACTTGTTACTTTTTTATTTTTCTAGATTTAAATTTTTTCTAAAAACACTCCATTCTGGGACATTGGAGAACACCGAAAAAGCCGTAATCGTTCGGCTGAAGATTCCAGTATCTGAGCTCAGCACTGTTATGAAGATTGAAAGAACCGTCTCTAGCTCTGTTTGGCTTCCACATGCAACTACTTTGGAATAGACAATGAAAAATTCTAATTTCTATCGAATAAAATGATTATATAAAATTCGTGGTACTCGGTCGTCGGGATCGTGATACCTGTTTACATTTCAAAAGTCAAACGACACTAAAAAAATTTATGAAAAACAAGATATACAAACTTCAGATAATGTTATATATTAATGTTATGTTATGAATATACAAATAAGTTATATTATATTACATGAAAGTTCAATAGAAATAAAAAATTTCACACAATCCAAATAAAAAAAATTAACACCAACTGTTACAGTAACGAATTTAGATTTTATGAGTCGTTTAGTTTCAAATGCAGATATATCAACTTTTTGCATAATTGAGATTTTACCAGATTTTGTAAGGTTAAAGCATTTTTTACATATACCATAAACCTTAAGGTTTAATTCCCGATACATCAACTCTATACTAGCTTACAAATATTTTGGTTAACTTCAAAAACAGGTAAATATCAGAATATTACCTTCAAAATCAGATAGATCCAATAACTATATTAACTGTAAAGCATTACTTTAAGGTAAAACATTACTGTAATTACTGTATATTATGTAAAACATTAGCTGTAAAAACTGTTAGATTACATTAACGGTAAAACAAGCTTAAGAGTGGATGACATGTGTCAGCTGTCAAGAATGTCATCTGTCTGTCTTATAAATTTGATTGTTGTTATTTGGAGTGTTGAAGTTCTAATCGAAGTAATGGAAATCAATCCTTCCGAAAATGTTGGGAATTCGCGTAAAAAAAAGAGAAATGACGATTTATGGAAAAGAGCAAAACTAAGAAAGCTAAGGTATGTTCAGTTTTAGACTTTTATTTTGCATTTCTAATTTCACAGTATTATTATTATGCCGTGCATATTTTTATCTATTTGGTGTCTAGTAAATAGTGTGGGTATTCATTTTTTTCTCTTATTTGTGGTGTCACCCCCCCAACATATTCGTGATATTTGATGCTACAGAGCTTTGTATTTACAGATATGCCTCCCCTGATCTACCAAAGAGTATCTCATGCCAACATAGCAAGAAAGAATCAGCGTAACTTTGCAGGGAAGTAACAAGACTTGACCAGTTAGTGGAAAAAACTCATAGCTAAAGACAAGACAAGTAAACAATTTTTTTTTAAAGCAAACAAATTTTTTCTTGACCCATCACAGTGGCTATCCCCCTTAAAATTATGAGATGTTTGAACACTATTGGCAAAACATTTTGGCGAGAATTGGAGAAGTTTGGAATCTTTATCATACTATATTTGTGCAATCTCAGATAACGCAGAACAACTGAATCAAGAGGAGAACATAGAGGGTGAAGACGCAATCTTGAACCAAGATATTACAGAAGAAAATGTGAATCAAGAGAATCAAGAGAATCTCTCTGACGATAAGTGTGAATATGCTCATGAAGTTACCGATTAAGTTGTTTAAAATAGTAATTAAGATTAAAAATAGGGTTACTTTTTTATAAATACATATTTCCTACTATTTTATATATCTACTTTCAAAAACAGATAAATTACATAAATAAGTTTCAAAATCAAATACATCATCGATTTATTTTCAAAACCAGATAGAATTAAATTTTAAAAACAATAGACCTTTTTATATTATCATTTAATGGCTGTAATTATAGTAAAAGACAGCTGCCTCAAATATCTAAATAACGTCACAATTGGAGAATTATATCCTTTCATCCACGACTTCCATAAGTTTTTTTGCATTTCTATAAAATTTGGGTTTTCTGATGTATCTGGGTTTGGAACTAAATGACTCACATATAAGATACAAAATTATATAAGACATTCAAATATCAACACTAGGGAGCTAATTCCCAATCCATACAACCAGATTTTAAAGATTGCTTTCACATGTTGCAACTTCAACTTTTGTCCCACTCTCGTAACTGTTGTAATGCCTTTTTGCCTCTGTCCGAATTCTCTCGAATATAAACCGTATTCTAAACTATTTATTACAGCAAACTTGAGTTTGCGGTTGAATGGAGAATTTCTTTTCAGATAAAACACAAGAAATGCTGTTCCCGCATGTTCTTTCAATTCGTGATAAAACGCGTTAGCGTGACGAAATCGCTCTTTGGTTTTTATTGCATTGGATAATTCGGTTGTAACGCAGAACGCACCCTCTGAAGATAAATTGGAAAGTTGCATATTTATATCTCGGTAATCACTTATTACGAATTGGGGTAATAAGCTTTGCGGTATTAATATTTCCCACGGCTGTAAACAGTAAACTGGCAAACCACTTTTTCTTAGATCTTCAATTGTATCAATATTTTGAAGATACTTTGGGGACATTAATACTCGTACAATCCAACCTAAAAAAAAAGTCACTATATAAAAATTATTACAAATAATAAATTCTAGGTAATTTAGTACGTAAACTTTATACAATCCAGCAATTTATTTTATGTAATTATATTATTTTAATAAATATTTTGTATTAATGAGTACTTAATTATAAATTATTGTCAGTATTCATCAATAACCATGTTAAAAAAATACAATTTTACACGACACACAACTAACATTAGTTATTTTTTACCTCAGTAGGGGAGCGTGGGGTAATGAGAGCGGTAGGGTAATGAAAGCGATGGGTTCGGATGGTATACTTTTCGCGCGCGCTTGGACACTGCGGCGTTCATCAACCACCGGGAAAGTTCGCCTAACCTTGAAGAAGAGATAGAATTTAGCTAAAGCTAATGATGGTAGTTACAAATGTCCTCCAAAGTTGAGAATACATCCTGTCTTCACCTTTCAGCAAGAAAGAGTTCTGGCGGATCATGTTCGTACGATGTCAAATAAATTTTATGGTATTACGAAATAACAATTTCGTAAAAGATGTTACACCAAAGCTGAAAGATTAGGTTTTGCAGAAAGGTTTAATAAAGCCAATAAAACTGTTGTGTAAGATTGGCTGTCTGGTTTTTTACAGCGACATCCTGTATTGTACGACATCTAGTATCAGAAAGCTGCGAAGCAACGAGTATCAATAGAATACTTATATTTACATGACCGAAATAACACGTTTCTTTGTTAATTTATAGAAACTGATGATGAAACAACTTTGAACCACAAAGGATTTACAATGTAGATGAGGTTGGTGCGACGACTTCAAGAAATTGAGAAGATTATAGTTCCTAAAGGATAAAAACGCATTTGAGCTGTTATATCATGGGAAAAAGGTAAAACCGTCACAGTAATATGTGCTATGGGCACTTCAGGATCTTTCCTCCTACCTCTTTTCATGTTTCCTCGACAACGTCACTCACAGCGCTCACTCTATAATAAAGAAAACTGTGTCAAAGGAAAACGGCCAAAGGAAAGAGAAATACAGACTACAACCAAAAAACAAAGAGTTAAAAAAGCAAAGAAAAATGTATTCAAGTGTGACGAGAATGGTCTACTAAAGAACTAAATGAAAATTAAATTTGCGATGATGAGTCGGAATACTCAGAAGAAGAACTTTGTGCTATTTGTTTAGACATGGGTAAAAGTGGAGAGATGTGGTACCGTTGCAGAAGTTGTGGAACTGGCGCATAAAGATTGTTCTGGCAGTAATAACCCAGGTTCTTATATTTGTGCTTTTTGTTTGGATCCTTAAAATGTCTATTTATTTGTTTTGTTTAATAATAATATTTATTTATTTATGTTACAAATAGTTCTCTACATTAATAACTAAAATGTGCTTGGTTTTATTAGATAAGCTTCATATTTAAGACTAATTAAAAGCTATGGCTTCCATTTCCCAAAGCATGGGGTAATGAGGGCGAATGACTTTCTTTGGAAAATCTCTTATTTTGCCAAAATATACAACTACAGTTGATATAATCTAATACTGTTATAATCTAATACTCAAATAAACAAGGTTTATGTTCCTAAGAATAAGTTACAATAATTGAAACAAATGTGACTTTTATTGACAATTTTCCTTAGCCGGCTCCAATTCCCCCGTGCTCTCCTATATCACTGGCTTAGTTAATTCAATCGTGGCTATCATTCGCTCATGCGCGAATTAAAAGAGGTTCATCCAAAATCGGTTGTTGTGCCAGAAAACTTCGATACTGTACGCAAACTGATAAAGCAAAATGCTCATGTGACATACCGTAAGATTGAAGCATCCTTAGACATTAGTATGACAAACATACATTTAGCCGTGAAGAAGATTTGTGCCCATTGGATTCCGTATAATTTGACAATGGCTGAAAAAAGGCTCGCGTCGATTGGTGCAAATAAATGTTCAAAAAATACAATCGTAGTGCGTCAAAAGTCGTGTATAACATCTATACAGGTGACGAATCTTGGATCATCAGTTGACAGTATGGATCTTTCAAAATGAGCCATACTCCACAAAAGTTATTCTTGTTTTTTTGGAAAATATAGGCATGTGGCTACAGTGCAACTAGAGAATGATACAACGGTCAACAAACGAGGCAGGATTATTCTCCACCACGACAACGCCAGCTCTCACACTATGAAAATTGGTTCAAATGCATGAAAAAGTGCATCGATCATCGTTCAAAAACAAAACCATTTTATAGATTATTAAAACTTGCAGGCAGGTTGCAGAGCACCCATATTGGAATATTACAAACATTTACAAAAATTAAGTAATACGTTCGTCGCAACGCTTACAAATCTATCGTTTGCAAATTCAGTGGCGGTTTGAGCGTTGAATGGGCTGTTCGTCCTCCTTCTAACAATGTGGCAGCGATCTCAGGTGATGCTACGGCCAGCGCTATTTGACATTGTGCGCAAATCGAAGCTACAATCAGTGAAATTAGGAACGTTTTGCTAGTTCTGCCAGGTACATCGACGAAAAATATTCCTTTATAGCCGTCATTGACTGCTATCATCAATGTATTATACGCGCTTTTCTGCTGCTGATTTAAAAGTGCAACCTTTGTTCATACTGATTGACTCAAAGCATCTCGATCGTATTGCCGTTCTCGTTCAAATTCTCGATTGAATACATAATGTATTTGGCGATTCGGCGCTGGCATTCCTAATTTGTACAACATCTTGCCGGCCATCATCAGGCACAAATCATCTATAGAAATCAAGCCTCGTTGTGGATCTCCGCGTTATATTCAAGTTTTGGATTCGCTGCAAAATGTCTTCAGCCACATTGTATTTGTATTTATTCCATAAATAAAGTGGGTTCGATGGAAAACACGTTGAAATGATGATGGCAAAAAGTGATCTAATTTAACGCGCCGTAGATGAAATAACAGGATCAGCAAGTGTATGATCCCAATGAATGTCATCCTCGAGCAAATGTAAATGCTTCTCTATATGTTTGCTTCTCTCACTTTGACAGTCGGTAGAAATTTAAATGAAGTCGGTCCACGAACATTGACCAATAACAAATGCAGGTAAAAACATTCGTCATTACTCAGATGAACTGTCCATTCACGTATCCAGGAACAGGCTTTCCCTGTTTCCGACGTTGAGATTTTTTTGATAAAAACATGTGACAGCAAAACTCTTAAACTGTTACAGAAGAAACATGTTATGTTCATGTGATAATTCATTTCATATTTTTGAGAAAAATTAAGGAAAAATTTTATTGGCTACATAATCTCTACGCCATAGAAATTTTTGGCTAAAGAACTTATTCAGGTAATTTTTCAACTCGTTCGAGGAAGTAAAGTTATTACCATTAAAGCTATTTTGAATTAATTCAAATTAAATAATAGTTAAAGAAGGTCAATAGAGTACGATGGATAAACCAAAACATATCTGTCTACCATTGTTTCAATAAAACACAATGGCCTTTCTGTTAACTAATGCAGGCCTCTTCTGATCGATTGTTCACTTAATAAATCAAAGGTGATTCAAATTGAATTTCCAAATTAAAATCTAAAATATCTTGGAAGGCCACTGTATTTATCAACGGCAACGTCAGATTTCTAAGCTAGAAACATAAAGAAAAATAGTCATGGAGCAATATTCGATAAAACAACGTGTTAAAATTATCCAATCTTTTTAGGAAAATTTCATATCGAGGAAAAGTGTATTTTGTGCTTTACGTGAATGTTTTGGCGCGCAAAATTGACATTCTCATAGCACAATTTGGAATGTGGTCCAAAAATTCGAGCAAACTGGATCCGTAGCTAACATTAAAACTCCTCGGCATCCCATCCAAAAACCCCCATCTGAACACATCGATCACAGCAAATGGGCCTTACATATTCCATTACACAGCGAATTTTAGCAAAATATTTGCAGTTACATCCATACGAACTCCAAATAACACAGAAATTGAAACCTCGAGACCATTAACACAGCCATGTGTTTGCCGAATGGATACTCGAACAAGGGGTAAATTTTTCATTTAGCGATGAGACATATTTTCACGTTGATGGCTTCGTAAACAAGCACAAGTGCCGTATTTGGGGATTGAAAAATTCAAGAGAGATTGTTCAAACGAAAATGCATCCTCAAAATGTGACTCTTTGGTGTGCCTGTTGGCCCGGAGGGGTAATTGGTCCATTTTTTTCTAGGATCATACGGAGAACCCTCTTACTGTTAACGGCGTTCGCTATCGGAATATGATAACATTTTTTTTTCTGGGAGCAGTTGAAAGATATGGATATCGAAGATCTCCGGTTGCAACAGGACGGTGCCATCTGCCACACAGCAGCAGAAACGATACAATTACTGCTCAGCAAGTGTCCAGATCGCATTATTTCACGTAACGGCAACATCAATTGGCCGCCGCGATCATGTGATTTTACCACCGCACCATCTTTGGGGTACCTGAAGAGCAGAGTAGAGCAGCTTGTAGAGCTAAAACAGGAGATCAGACGCAGAATAGAACCTTGAATTGTGCCCCAGAGTAGTCGAAAATTTTCACATACGGATTACGTCATGCCGCGGTCATTTATATGATATCATCTTTAATACATAATTGTAATAAATAACCTCAAAGGGCAAATAAATATTTTTCAATTTCTCAATGCTCTTTTTTAATATCTTTAGGTGGAAAGTCAATACCTTTTAGTATTCATCTGAATGAATGGTCTGGGTTTTTGGTAAGAGCTCATAATAAAAGATTCTCTTCCAAACCCACCAAATGTATAGCATACCGTTTTTCGGATGTAAACTGGTTGAAAAGACACTTTTGCGCTGGCTAAAAGAAATCCTCCGCGCTTACACCCTCTACCTCCACTTCTTCACCTTAAAAGTGGATCGATTTCATTAAGTATCAATAGAAAATCGCAAGCGGAAATTCGACTTCGGAATTCGGACTATCAAATTTGTCTCCATTAACTGATGCGGTACCCATATGTAATCACCTTGATATTGTTTACTAGAATTTCTTAGATTTCTCCATTTTTTATGCCAATCACTTCCAATTAGCGTCAATATTTCGTTTGAAATTGAAGAAAACTGTTTTCACTGGCTTTCTGAATCACTTACGGCACGGGTAATCATCAACGGTACCCTCACCGTACACAGCTATCTTCTTTTACGTCTGCGAAGAATTCTTGTTCCTTATTTTAATTTTTAATGCTTAACTAAATTTAAAAACAACCAAATAACATTACTTTTTTCCCAAGTACCCGCCGAAATTATTTCTGTTAAACATCAAAACTTTACACTTTTTTGCATCAACTCAATAAAATTGTGGATTATAAAGGCTAAAATAATGATGGGCTACAATATACCTTTTACCAAGAGAATGCTCGAAGAAAACATAGGAAGGAAACACAAACAAACCACATCCTTAGTACGGGAAGTGAAAAGATTTCTACGTGCTATTAAAAGGACTAACTGACATTGGAACTGAATGATCATTTATAGACTAAATCAAACATGTAGACTTGATGTAGACTTGGTCTTGTAGTCTAAATAAAAAAATAACCACTATTTAACGATAAGATGTTATAAAATTAAATCGTAAAAAAAAACAAAAAGAAAGTTTCTAAGAAAATTGGAAGAAAAAAGTCTATAGCTATAAAGATCTGTCATCCATAGAGGAAATCATAGGATATTTGGAAATTATATAGTTTTAGTTTTAACGAAATTAAAAAAGCAGTCTGCAATATGTTTAAATATAGAACAAAACAGAACAAGAAATAGCGAAAAATACAACTAAGTAACACAATACGAGAGTTACTATTTCTGTATCCGGAATAATAAATAAAAACAAACATTGAAAATGGTCGATACACTTTTGCATACGTTTGTACCAATTTTCTCATAGCACTTTTTCCATTGCGATTAAGATATCTCCAAAACATGCATTTTGAACGCATCAACCGCCTTTTCTGTCGTTGAAAATCGTTTGACCACATAGTTTATTCTTCACAGACGGGAACAAAAAGAGATCATTGGGTGCCAAATCAGAATTGTACGACGGATGACCCATCAATTCGATGTTTTGATGCTGAAGCTGTTCGATCCGATGTGTGAGAGTTCGCATTGTCATGGTGAAGAATGATCCTGCGTCGGTGGTTGTTCTTTTTTATTTTTTAAAAGACTTCTGGCAAATAAATGGTCGAATACCATTCAGAACTAACCGTTTTACAATTCTCTAGTGACATTGTAGCCACATGCCCATTTATCTAAAAAAGAACAGGCGATCATTTGCTTCGAAATGCTTCTTGCGCGAACATCGTTTGTTGGGTTTGGCTTATTTTGAAAGACGCACAGTCTACAGCTACTTTCGGGCTCATACAAATAGACCCAAGATTCGTCACTTATGTAGATGCTATACACGGCTTTTGATGCATCACGATTGTATTTTTTTGAGTATTTCTTTGTACCAATCGACATGAGCCTTTTTTAGAGCGATTGTCCAATTATCCAACGTGCACAATTTTTTTTCACGGCTAAGTGTTCATGTAAAATCTCGTGTATGCTTGTGACACTGATGCCCAAAAATGCCTCAATCTTACGGTATATCACATGACGATCTTGCTTTATCAGTTTGCGCATAGTATCGATGTTTTCTTGTTCAACAACCGATTTTGGACGAGTTTCTTTAAATTCGCCCGTGAGCGAACGACGGCCACGATTGAATTCACTAAACCAATTATATATACTGGTTTTGGATGGTGCTTGACCGCCAAATGTAGAAGTCAGTTGATAGATGCACTGCTGTTGAGATAATCCACGTCGAAAGTCGCAGTATCGTTGTATCGCAATTATCGCACGAACATTCTCACGAATTAATTCCATTTTTTGACGAAAATAAAATTTTCAAGTCACTGAACAACACAAACAGCGTCCGAATGACAAAACTTCTTAGTATATATACAGTTAACAGTATCAAATTTTACGATGTAGATATCAGATGGCGTCTAACAACACCACTGTTGCCAATTCCGAATACATAAATAGCCACCCTCATACTACCCGATATTCATAGCGTGCTTAAAAAAGCACACAGTGAAAAACAGCAAGACGCGAATACATACATAAAAACTGGTGGAAAATGTTCAACCAGCTGACTGTACAAATTAACCGAGAGAAAACAGGTAATAAAGAATTATCCTTATTTCTTACCAGATGGGTTACATTTATGCTTCCAAAATGTCAAGCCACCGGAAGCCCAAAAACCTACAACACAATCCTTTGCCTTTCTAGCCTCTACAAATTAATTTCACCCATAGTGATAAAAAACTAATAAATGGTAAAACTAAATAAAGTAACATCTAAAGTTACATAAAATCCTTACTGGAGAAGTTATAAATTTAAATTCCAGAGGTATTGGAACAATTGATAACGGATACAAAATGACAACGGACGCAAATAAAACCGAAAGTGAAGAATTGCAGTGGTATGATTACCAAAAGGTTTTTAATACTGTACCTCACTCATAGCTTATAAACTTATACAAAACTCATCAACTTTCTACAAGTAATCATGAGTAGTTGGCAAACTAAGCTTATAAATAATGTTTAAAAAGCAACAAATAACCAAGTACATATTCATAGAGAGTGAAATCTTTCGCGGGGAGGCGTTTAGTCCATAATATTTTGGTGTGTCCCATTCCATCACTCTGAGTGGGAATATAGCATGGCGAATCACAACGTTCTATACTCCTAGCGTCACTTGTAATCATATGTAGATGATCTTCAATTATTAACAACAACAATTAACAAACAAAAATTGAAAACTGTTTTACAGTTGAAGTTTTACACTTTGAAACTAAAGAGCAATTTTTTAGTGTGTCTGAACTTCCGATAGGGGTCACTCAGTCAAACAAACTGAGAGTTTGCGCGCCTAGTAGTAGTAGTAGCCAATAGTGAGGCAAATTTGAAATTTATTATCAAAAGCAATGTTCTGTGCGTCAAATTTATAGACCACTTCGTAAATTTTATGGTACACATAATCGTCCAATCGAGCGATGTATTCGCCGAATTATCGACAAATTCCGAACGCATTTCACGCTGCTCGATACTACGATAATCCAAAGGTAGCTGGTTCGATTCCGTAGCCGCTCGTTTTTCTTTAATTATTCTGCCCATCTTACTTCTTACCCTACACACACACTTATATACACTCACATACAGACACACAGCCCACACAGATCAACACCTAAATGTATGTGATTGTTTCTAGGCAAGAGTGTAAAATCCAACAATGAATTATCCCTCCGTCACGCCAGTTAAAGGCTGGGTAAGGCCGGATGACTTCTGAAAAGTGTTCTACGTTGGTCACTCGCCAGTCGGTAGGCTTCCTGATAGACTTATGGGTAGACACATAACCAAGGGTTGCTACCCTGAGGAGGGTGCTGGCCTGGGTTTGTCGGTAGCTGATGACCGTGGTTTTCGGAGCCCATGTTAAGCTGTAGGTTCAGTCCACTTATCGTGGAGTTTTAGATCCGTTGGGTGAATGAATGCCAATTTATACCGTAAAAAATAAAACACAATTAGAAAAAAAAACATTGAACATTGTTTAGGTATAGTATAACTGGAATCAAATACAATTCAATTTAATAATTTTGTGCTAGAGGAAAAGTAAGAACGTTAAATTGTATATCTCATATATATATATATATATATATATATATATATATATATATATATATATATATATATATATATATATATATATATATATATATATATATATATATATATATATATATATATATATATATATATATATATATATATATATATATATATATATATATATATATATATATCCTTATATAGATTTATTATTGAAGCTTCAACAAGCAGTTTAGCCTTATATTATTTTAAGCTACAGTTAAAAAGTAAGATCTGCACACAAAATATCTGGTAATTAAACAAGTGTTACCAATCGGGTGTTTATCCGAAATACACGTGTCTAAAGACTAACAACAGAACAGAGTCAGCAAAAAAAAGGACAACAACAAGGTTTGAAGAAATGGCTACTTGAAGATAGAAAAATTCAATATAACGAAAAGAGATATATAGCATTTATCTTAAAGAGATACATATTGAATTAATTCATAGACTACACAATAATGAGTTCGATATTTTGGACCAACAAGTAAGTCAACAAATTTCCGATATCATTAACAAGAACTTTATAATGCAAAAGAAGAAATTGGAAAACCTCTTATCCAAGAAAGAAACCAATAAAATTAAATCTATTGCAAATTACACAGAACACCAATTTTTCAAGAGATTTGTCAACCTTACAGACTGCAATTTCACCACTAAAGAATCTAAGTTACTTCACAAAGGTTTTCAATATAGCATAAAGCCCAAAGATAATGAATGTAATAGAGAACACCTTGCAGTGGAGTGCGAACTCGTTCTATCAAATTCAGATACATCCCAAAAACACCAATTGGCTCACAGAATAAAAAATCTTCAATTTGAAAAATTAAGAAAATGTCACATCGATGAATACCAGCGACGATACAGCGAAAAGAATTAATAAGAAAATCCAAGAAAATAACATCATAATGACAAGAACAGATAAGGTTAAGTCCATTGTTGCGATGTCTAGAGATAATTATATATCAAAAACTAATATTTTTTTAAATCAGGGAAATTTAACAAAATTAATTCTGATCTTACGAATACCTTTCAAAAGAGAATAAAACAAATAATAAAAGCTTCGTCTATTTTTAACGATTACGAGAAACAGTTAATAATGATGAATCCTCAGGCACAAAAATTATACTCGCTTATAAAATTACATAAAAATAATTACCCAATTTGACCAGCAGTTTCATTTGTTACAGCTCTTTCAATCAAATTATCAAATAAGTCCATTAAACTCATTTTACAATATACGAATTTTAAACCGAAATATTCCATTCTAAATACCTATGACCTTATCAATAAAATAAAAGATATTAATTTACCACCAAATATAATATACCACCAAACGAAGTGATAGAATTAGTTGACAAATTACTTCTCAAAAATAAAACTAATTCAATAATAAAACAAGAAATTTTAGTGCTGCTGTCAATTACGTTGGATGAGAATTACTTTGAACTTGATAATTAATTTTATGTTTCTAATGACAGTTAGATTATGGAGAACCCTTTAAGCCCTTTACTGACCGAAATTTTAGCTAAATCAACATCAGTTATTTAAATCGTCACTTTCCTGGTCCAGATATGTAGATGACATTCTAATTTGTTTTACAGGTTCTGATAGACAATTAAATCAATTTCTAACTCACATAAATTCTTTACATAAAAACATTAAATTTACAGTTGAAGAAGAGCAACATAATAATATAACTTTTTAGACTTAACTATTACTAGAAAAGACATTAAACATGATTTTGCAATTTTTTATAAACCGTCACATACAGATTTAGTTATACATAATAAATCTTGTCATCCTTATTCACAAAAGATGGCAGCATTTAACACTATTATACAAAGATTATTAAATATCCCCATGTCAATAGATAATTATAATAAAGAATGGAATGTCATCAAACAGATCGCAGTAAATAACGGATACGACCCAAATATTATAGATAAAATAATTAATAAAAAAGTTATAACAAAGCCCTTAATTTAATATATCCGGTCAATGTCGAAAAAGCAGCGTTCAAAACAATTACATATACGGGAAAAATAACCAAATTAGTAAAGTAAAGTAAGGTTTTGGGGTTAGAAGCACATCACCAACTGAGAAGGCTATTTAGCGACTGGACCTACAGCGTAACCCGGGTTCTGAACCACGGTCATCAGCTACCGAAAACCCCGATCAGCACCCCCCTCGGGCTAACAACCCTTGGGTTTGTGCGTAACTGAAAGTATCTCAAGAAGCCTACCAACTGGCGAATGAGCAACGTAGAAAATCTTTCAAAAGGCATCCGGCCTTACCCAGCCTCGAACGCCTGGCGTGACTGAGGGGTGATTCCTTGTCAGGGAAAAGTTACTAAATTAGTGTCGAGATATTTATCCAAAGCAAACAACATAAATATTGATTTCAGAACAAACAATAGTCTAGGGCATCTCATTAAAAACAATAAAAATCAAACAAGTAAACTGTATATCAGGAGTTTTTTTAATTGAGTGCGGGTCGTGTCCAAAAGTCTATGTTGGACAAACAGGAAGATTTTTTTCTATTAGGCTCAACGAACATAAAAGAAGTTATATTAAACAACAAAATAATTCTCATTATGCTAACCACTTAATGTTAGAAAAGCATACTTTCAATGATAATTTTATAATGTTACACAATGGGAATAAATCCAAAAAATTAAATCTTTTAGAGAGCCTAGAAATCAACAAAAGAAAGAATTTGGATATTTTGTTAAATGACCAGCTAGGCTTGAATGGTTCACCGTTATGAAACTTATATTGTCCTAGACGTAGACAAAAAATGGATTTCCCCTCTATCATGTTTTATGGTATTATTAGGTCGATGGGCGCTTTAGGTTGTAGTTGGTTTTCCCACTGTTAATTTAGTATAGTTTGTATTTGAAAAAGGCACTGTGTGCCACTTCGCGAAAAATCTTCTCGTATCCCAAAAATGTACGGTCTCCCAAAAATCCATAAAACTGACATTTCTCTTTGTCCAATTGTCAGCGCATATCGTTCACCAACTCTCAAATTAGCAAGATATTTAGCGAAAACTCTACAACCGTTCGTGGAAAAATCTACGTCCTGTATCAAAAATTCACCTCACTTCATTGACTTTCTTCAATGCCACAGTATATCCGAAAGTGACATTCTTATTAGTTTTGAAATTGCCTCGTTATTTACAAACATCTCCCTTCCAGAAACCTTAGACATTCTGAAAAACAAACACCACATATCAAGGAATATTTTTAGTCTTATTCAAGAACAATGTCAAATACATAGTTCATCTTCAAAAATATATCAGATTCGTGGAGCTCCTATGGGTTCTCCTCTTTATTCGGTCATAGCCAATATTTTTATGGAAAATTTTGAAACTCAAACCATTAACAGCAGTCCATTGAAACCTACATGCTGGTTCAGATATGTAGATGACGCCCTCGTCATTTGACCACATGGAACACAATCTCTAGATCTGTTCGTTTCGCATTTGAACAGTAACATCCCTAGGTCCAATTTAGAACGGAGACTGAAAACAATTCTTCTCTTTTTTTTTTCTTGACGGTCTAATATTAAAGAGACCAAACCAAAGCTTCTAGAGATTGTTTAAAGTCAATGTCAAAGTTTTTCTGCCATACATCAAGGGAGTTACCGATAAATAAAAACCTCTTTTTTCCAAATTGCCCATCCGAAACCCTTCCAATCAAATGTCCACCTACCGCCTCACCCCCACCCCTCAAAAGAGCACCCCACCCACAACCTTATCTATTAATGAAGTGCTCGCATGGACTACGTTCTTTCACTCAGAGGCGGACTCCGAGGTGATCGGACGTGTTAGCCGAACGTCTGGTCTCATGGGGGCAGATAACAGTGGCTGTTGGCAGTGTCAACAGCGGAGTTCTGACCTGACCTAGGGAGCTGGCAACCCCGAAGTCGTCCACTCCGCAAATCGGGTGGCACTTCTAACCTAACTAAGAGAATGAGCCTTAGCCCCGACGTTGGTGAAGTATCAATGCGCCGGGATGGGCAGCACCATTAAATCCATCCAGTCCAAGCTCACCTAACCAAGAAAATTAACAGTGTAACAACACCTGTAAAATCCAACTAAGAGTATAAGCAGTGTATAACTCCGAGGAGCGACCGTTACGCGTCTGGTCTTCATGGAGACAGATAACAGTGGCTGTTGGCAATTTCAGCAGCGGAGGTCTATCCGGCCAGGGAGCGGGCACCCCCGAAGTTGTCCACTCCGCGAAGTGGGTGGCGCTTCAAACATAACCAAGAAAATTAGCCTTAGCCCCAACGCTGGAGAAGTATCGATGCTCTGGGATCGGCAGCATCATAAAATCCATCCATCCCGAGCTACAAACAACAGAAGGGCACTAGAAAAAGAACCGAGAAGTACATCGTCTCCTCCAACACCTAATCGGCAGCGACAACATGCCAACCACGCGCAAGGATCATAATCAAGAATAATCATAATAAGGAATAAACTTCTACTGGACCTGATCCTCGCGGGTCAGATTCGGAGCAGTAATCCTTTTTTTTAACAAGGTCGATTAATCTCGACTTAACACCGTACAAGTCACGGTTAACCACGCCCAAAGAACGGCGTTTAAAACATCACAGTTCGCGTTTACGCGTTCGGAAAACGATGTAACAAAAGTAAGGGCCCAAGGGTCAACTTAACACCAGGAGAGCAGTAGTAGTAGTAGACTACGTTCTTTTATAGTTGTGAACCCTGGGGTGTAGACAGTTTGAGACCTCGGAGCAAATTAACTCTTGATAATGGCTTGAAAATGGAAGCCGAAACGTAGAGGTTTTCAAATCTAAAACGCAGTTCTACCCGAGAACCTAGCAATTCTTAAAACGTGCATCCAAAAGGATCCAGAATGTTTTGTAATTTTCTTAAAAATTGACAGTGGAGCATCGTCGTGTTTATTTTCGGCTCTGAGCTCTGAGATGTCACCCATGAATTTACCTTTTGACCTTGTGTTAGTTAGTGATTCTTTAATAATTGCTAGCGTTTTCAGATCTAGTCCTTGTTCTTTCAATATTTGGAATAAATATTCGCGATCAATAGAATCATATGCTTTTTTGAAAGCCACAAATATAGAAACGAGATTTTTATTGTACAGTTTTTGACGTCTTAGGATCAACTTTAGATTCAAGATCTGTTCAGGACAGGATCTGCCCGGTCGAAAACCTGCTTGATATTCACCAATTTTTGGTTATCACTGTCCCTGTGTTCTGTCTAGCAGACATTGAGATATAATTTGATAACAAACTGGGAGAAGAGATATCCCTCTGTTGTTTTTTACATCCGTTCTATCTTTTTTCTTATGTAGCGGATTGATTAGAGCATCTTTCAAATTCCGTTCTGTCAAATTCATCAAATTCATCCGGATTCCGTTCGGTTCGCCCAATTTGGATTTTAAAAGTTCAGCAGTGATTTCATCTTCACCAGAAGCTTTGTTATTTTTAAGTCATTTGATTTGCCTAATTATGTCATCATCATTCGGTGGTAATAGTTCAATCAACCTTCCGCCATTATAGTGGGTCCATTTATGAGCGGGAAAACTGCTGACTCTTTTTCTGTACTTTCTTTCTTTCCCTAGGGCGTTGAAATCGCCCAATTGGATTTTTACGTGGTTAGAAGGAATTTTAAAAATAGTCTTTTCCAGAATTTCCCAGGACTTATTTACTTTCTCAGGATTAGATTTATTTTCTTCGTTAACTGCGAGGTGTGAATTGATTAATTTATAGTTTTTGTTAGCACACTTGAGGGAGAGTGTCATAAGTCGATTATGAACGGGACTTTAATTATAGAACCAAGAATGGTTTTTGAGATAGCGAAAGCAACATCGAGATGTGCTGTATTTTTGAGTATTCTTTTGTCTGTTTTACTTTTAAAAAGTCTATAGTTGCCGAAGTCCAAGGTGTTATCATCTGTCAACCTCGTTTCTTGCAGGGCTAAAATTAGGATTTTTTGCTGATTTAAAGTTTGCCCCAATTCGTGTAGTTTTCCTGGGCGCAAAAGTGAGTTGATATTTACCGTTCCAAAGAAAGTTTTTGTTTTCGTTTTGAGACGTTGGCCAGAGGTCTATGACTCCCTCTGAAAGATTTTGCGTTTAAGCCCAGACGCCCCAGAATCCGAAAGTCCGGTTGTACCAGCAAACCCAGCACAGGATTGTTTAGCTCCTGGGGTAATTTTGTAATTACTAGAACGCGTCATCTTTGTACTTGGTCTTAAAAGTTTGACCCATGACGGTCCAGGGTTTAAGATTCGAGGGGTTCGTTCCAGAATTTAAATCTCAACCGCACCACTAGTGAACAGACGCTGACCACTCAACCGTTTGATAAAAGTCAGACGCTAAGTGGATTTAGCTTTTGCCTTGGTTCGGGGCTGCTTATTTTGAGATATTCACAGCTTGAGATATTTTCACCACCCACCACCCGTGACCGTCCACCATCCACCACCATATATATATATATATATATATATATATATATATATATATATATATATATATATATATATATATATATATATATATATATATATATACACACATATACGTTGTGTCCCATAACTTATCCGCCATAGGGCAACTGATGATAATAATGATAGTAGATATGAAACTAAGAGGATTTAGTCAATAAATGTGTTGGCAAATGTTAGTCATTAAAATGATACAGGTTGTGAAAGTGAAACTAAATTTTCAAAAAATTAAGATAATTTATAAAAGGTTGAAAAGTTCAAAATAGGGGTAGTTGGGTTTTCAAAGGCGACAAATCCGAATTTGATACTAGCTTGAGCCTAGTTCCTAGAGGGCGCTTGCCACCTACTTTGGGAGGGAGGGAGGAATTAAGTCGCTCATAATATAGAGAAGACATATTCAAAAGAGAGAAGAGTCATAATTTCCAGGTAAAAAACTACCCCTGGTCAATATCGATATCTCACGCCGTTTGCGAAATATTCGTGTTCGAATATTTCATTGCAGATCTTGTCGTTGGCTGAAAAATATGCAATTCACAAAGTGTGTCTTGAATGTTGTGTACCAATTATTACGTCTGGATGACAACTCTTTTCTATCTCTCCTGTTAAATGTCTGTTAAATGTAGGTGGAGACAAATTTCTCCAATCTTGAGTTGGTATTAAATAATTTGTAAAAAATGCCCAATCTTAATCAGTTTCTTAAACGTGATTTAAGGTATATGCTCTGCGTGTATGCACAAGTAAATTACAATAGTCGCGCTGCAGTTAGGAGATATGAAAAGCTCTACCCAAACAGAATCATCTCAGATCGACAATTTTTTTGTCCATCCCATTTGAGTTTCCTCAAAAACTGAATAGAGAAATCAATATGAGCCGTTTATAGAAAATTATTTATTAGACCTTTTGGACGGTATACTTCTAAACTTAAGACAAGACAAGTGGTTCATGCCAGATAGGGTGCCACCGCATTTTACTGTTGCAGTGCGAAATTATTTGAATTAACGTTTTCCACAACGATGGATTGGGCGCGGTGGATCGTTTCCTTGGCCACCTCGTAGCCCGCACATTAATCCGTTAGACTTTTATTTGTGGGGTCATATGAAGTCTTTAGTCTTTTTACCATGATGAAATCAAAAGATTTTCAAAAGAAAATATCTTCTCAAATGTGAGGCGTTAGTTAACAAAGAGCCTGCGAAAGGTAAATAGTGGACACTTTAATTACCTATTGAAGTAAATTTCAAAAAAATGTTATTTTAAAGTCCGTTGTATTTTTAAAATACTAATGTTTTTTTTCCTCTTATTCAAAGAACACTGTGAATTGCAGATTTTTCGGCAACATGTTCAATAGAATATTCGAACACGAATATCTCGGAAGGGGCATGAGATATCGATATTGACCAAGGGTACCTTTTTTCGTGAGAATTCTGAATCTTCTCTATTTTAAAAGCAAAATATTTCCAGCTTTATAGGGTAAAAAAATATGAGCGAGTTAATTCCTCACAAAGTAGTTAGCTCAAAATAGTATCAAATTCGGATTTGGTGCCTTTGAAAAACTACCCCGATTTTGAACCTGATATCTTCAACCGTTTTTAAATTATCTCAATTTTTGGAAAATTTATATTCACTTTCATCACTCTGTGACTAACATTTGCCAACACATTAATTCACTAAATCCTCTTATTTTGATCTCTACTATCATCAGTTGATCTATGGCGGATAACTTTTGGGACAACCCATATATATATATATATATATATATATATATATATATATATATATATATATATATATATATATATATATATATATGCTTTCATATATGCTTTTATATATGCTATATATGTGCTTTCATTTCAAAAGTAGCCACCCCAGTTACAGGTAGAACTAATTATTGACGTGTTGAAACACGTCAACTTTTGTTTGACATTTTAATTGTATTTTTAGTTATACACGGTGCCCCAGAAAAGCTGGACATATGTCATCTTACATTTATTCACTGGAAGGAAACCCCTATTTTTTTATATTACTGGATTCCTCTTGTTAAAAACACTTTTTTCTTAATATACTATGACCAAATCTAACGGTTTCTAAAATATAAACACATTTTAACATTTTACTAGATAAATTAAAAAAATACGACTTCATGTTCAACATTCACTTTATTAGATTTTCAAAATGGATTCCGTTTTCGAATTCTTCACGAACATTTCCAAAAATCTGCCGGTTAATTTGCCGATATCCTTCAGTAATTATGCTTCTCAATTCGGAAATATTCTCAGGAAGAGTTTTATAAACTAGGGTTTTCATATATTCCAAAAAAAAAAATCAAGCGGTGTGAGGTCTGGCGACCTCGCCACCATACCATACCACAGAACCGCTCCTACCTATCCATTTTCCAGGAAATCTTTCATTTAACCGTGTCCTAACAGGTAGCGTATTATGAGGCGGGGCTCTATCGTGCTGGAAATACAAATTTTGTTCACCGACTTCCATTTCCCCTTGTTGATTAACTTGATGGATTGAGGTTGATTTTCCAAAGATTGAGTAATAAGGGGATCTATGAGATTTTCCAATATATTCAAGTATATTTCACCTGTCAAGTTTTCTTTGATTAAAATTGGCCCAATGATCTTATCTCCAAGAATACCGGCCCACACATTGATCTTCTAAGGATATTGGGTATTATCTTCCCTAAACACTTGTGGATTTTTATTGTCCCAATATCTGCTAATATGTTTATTTACAGATCCATTTAAGAAGAAAGTTGATTCGTCACTGAAACATACATTTTTAACAAAATTTCGGTCGGCTTGAATAAACAGACATTGTTTCGGAAAATTCAATTCTTCTAACATAATCGTCTCCGCCAAGGTGATGAAGGGTTTGCATTTTATAACGAAAAAATGTATTGTTTCAAAGTTCCTTGGATGTCTTTCTTGTTATTTACTTTGTTGTATACGGAGTCGGCTTCTTCAAACTTCTTTACCAGTCCTATCAAATACCTGTGGCCTACGTTTCTGTTAGGGTGAATGTCGTTAAATCTTTGAGCTGTTCTGCGTGCAGAACGATATTCAGCACTATACATGCAAATTATTTATGTCCTTTCTTAGAGAGTATACACCATTTTAAATTGAATATTAAGCCAATTTTGTATTAAACAATTAATAAATTACTTGTCACTGTTAGGTTACTTTTATAAATAAACTTGACTGGTTAGTTTCTATGACGGTTTGGTCAGCATAGGAATGTCAAAGTTTGTTACCTTTTTAAATAAAAAAAACCAAAAAATAACTAAGGTGATACCTTGAGCATATTCTTCGCTGATTCTGTAGGCAAATTAACCGGCAAACTTTTGGAAATGTTCGCGAAGAGTTTGAAAATAGGCTCTATTATTGTCTAGCTAAAAACGGAGCACATTTTGAAAACTTAATAAAGTGAATGTTGAACATGAAGTCGTGTTTTTTAATATATCTAGTAAAATATGAAAAAGTGTTTATTATTTCAAGAGGAATCCAGAAATATAAAAAAATAGAGGTTTCCATTGAAAAGGGTAATACGACATATGTTCTGCTTTTCTGAGGCACCCTGTATAACTAAAAATATAATTAAAGTGTTTCCCCCTTAAAACAAAAGTTACCGTGTTTCGACATTTCGTATGAAATAATAAGTTCTACCTTAAACTGGGGTGGCTACTTCTGAAATGATTTGTGTGTGTGTGTATGTATGTGTATGCATGTATATATATATATATATATATATATATATATATATATATATATATATATATATATATATATATATATATATATATATATATTTCTTTCGCAGATTATACTCACTTTGAAATACGGCCACTATAACTAGGGCAAAAAATGAAAATATGGATTTTAACATTCGATAACTCGAACTGTCTGCTTTCCATACAATTTTCTTCAGAACATAATAAAGGACAAGCACAACACACACTGCTATACATGTGTATTTATCAAACATAAACATCAAATTGGCCAAAAACGAAATTGTTCGTTCAGCCTTCACCAAAATTACAACATCCATAAACCCATGTGGATATGCAAATTCCCACATTTCATTTTGAAATGCAAACAAACCATTACCAGCAATCTCTGCAGAGCCATTAATTATATCACCAATCAATGACTCGAAAAGTGCCTTATGAGTAATTATTTTAGTTGTACCATTTAATTTTTGTACAAACTTCGCTAGGCATTCATAATCCATACCTTTAAATTTTCCGTTAATTTTTTCAAATTTTGGCATGTTTAGAACAGTTATATTTATTTGATATCCGTGAATGTTTTTCAACTTATCAGGAAATAATTCTTCTAATTTAGAATCAATATTTGATAGATTCAAAAGCTCCCGTGTGAAGGGATTATAAGATATAATGTGAACTGAATTCAGGTTGTCGATAAAAATAAACACATAATTTAGGATCCTTGATGAATGCCAAAAGTAATCGCAGAATTGATTTATTTCAAGAGAACCACCTTGGACATTACACACTACGAAAATGAATCTTGTGTCTGCTGACCAGATCGGAGAATGGCTTAGTAAATTATGCACAGCAGTAATAATATATGTCAGATTTTTAACCAACACTAAAGAATGAGTAAAAGTTTCATTAATTGTTAGATTATCAATAGTTCCTTTTGTAATTATTCTAGGTTTGTTATTAAATAAGTCATTTTGAAACCAAGTTAAAAGCATATTTTTGACTTCAAATGAATCATCTGCTAGATGGATTCCAAACCTAACATTTCTTAATCGAAAAAGCAATTCTTCCTTTTGTAAGAGAAATTTTAATTTGTTACTAATTATAGTGCTTTTTGTGCTATTCTCTGAAAATGAATTATTTATTATCACAAGATACACAAACACATAGACGGGTTTCATATTAGTGTGCGTCGAAAAATTATTCAATTTATTTTAAAAAATTTGAAAATATTGGAGAACTTTACGCGGATATATAATATTAAGCCGTCTAATAAATATGAGAAATGTTTTTAATGTCCACTAGTTATGTAGAAATGACCTACATATGTTTGATTATATTATAAATATTATGGTCAACATAATAAATCAAATTTGTAAGGCTTTTATTGAATTACCTATAGGTTTCCGAAATATATTATCACGTTTGTGTACTAACATAACAAATGCGTAATTTAGATGATTTTTGTTAATTACATATTTATATATCTTTATGTATATATTTTTTTGTCGTCGTTTTAATGTCCCTCTAGAAATGCCCCTCGTTAACAACTAAAATCCTTTATATCATACTCATCATACTATTTAATGTCTTGCTTAGCTACAGAATATATTCGACTATTTATTTACTAATCATAATTTTCATAAAATGTTTTCTTTAAATATCTACCGACATATGTCTGTCTACCTTTGCTGGAGCATGTCCTCTTAACTGTTGACTACATATCAAACATACATGTACATACTTGAGTGGCGGATTTACACATTTGCCTTCCGACCTCTACAATTCGATACCATAGTTCACAATCACATTAATTACATTTTTTTGTCAATGAAATTATAACTTTATGATTTGTGCACTATCGTCCTAATTACACCACCTTTTTCCCGTAATTAGTATAATTATGAAATAGGTGATCGATGTGTCAGTTCCTAGATTATTTTTACATTCCAACGATTTAGTTAAGAATGCACAAGAAATAGTTTATGTGTATATTTCTGAACTAATAAAAGCTCAGTCAAGCGGGGTAAGTATGCCTTAGTACTACTTACACAATAATATAAATTCGGTAAACATAATTAAATAATTTTTATTGCGCTAACGTTCAGTTTCAAAACAATATAATCAATTATCTGATAACAATCCGACTGATGATGACTATGAAATTCAATTAATTATGTTAGGAAAGTTGTACAATACTTTTTTCCGCGATTTTCTATTTGCAAAATCATCAATTATATCATCGTATGAAATCTTGTTCATTAGTTCTGACTCTATGCACAAAAGAGCTAAGGCGTCTAGCTTTCTTGGCTTAAGGTAGATCTTAGATAATTTTTCACCCGTTTTAAGCAAGAAAAGCTTCTCTTACCCGAACAATTTGTCACTGGTGTACATAGAATCATGCGAACTGCTATATCCAAATTTGAATAAACGTTTTGCAAATTATTTTTTCGCAGGAACGAAGATAGACTTTTCAACGATCTAGAATCTGGTTTCACCAAAATTCTTTCAGAAGATAGGTGGCATTGAAAATGTCAGAAAATGTCATTCTTGAACTAAGTCAGTCTTTAAATCATTAGGATACATTTCTTCCAAGAAAGGCTTTTTCCGTAAGGGTTGATGATGACAATTCCCTCATTTTGGTCAAAAAAATGTGAAATATGTTTTTTTTTTTTTCGGTTGTCTTTTTCCTATGTCTTTTATATACTGCTTCGACACGCTTAATTCTATCGCCTTTTCTTCGAAATACTTAAAATGTTCTTGTTCAGCTACGAAAAACTTGCAAAGAGATTTGTAAACATCGGTAACAGTGACCAAATCTAAGGGAAGAAGCCTGAATTTGAACATTCAATTTGTTTATTTTTTCCAAAAAAACATTCCACAGAACAACCATTGCCGCCATTTCCAGTTTTTCTAAATTCAAAAGTATTCCCGTCGCTTCGTTTCGCGTTACAGGCTTTTCGGTATAATTATCCTTGTTTGACGATTCCAAAGTTTTAAGGACTTTGTGCCAAGAATCTCTCAAACTTCTACATGCGTCCCCTCTAGCTGACCAACCTATCAGATTTGCTTTCTTTAGCGTTTACCCTTTCCCGATTTCAGTCATTAATTTTTGCCAGCGTTGCGCCGAACTTACAAAAAAAAACGTAGATTTCTTGAAGCAACATAAAGAAGCGACAAGCTCTGTGTAAGATTCAGCAGCCTCAGTTGTCACTAAATTTAAAGAGTGTCCAGAGCAAGGAACAAAAAAGCAAAAAGTGCTTGACTTTGAATGTTGAGCCTGTAAGCCATTGTACACACCAGACATGTTTGCAGCGTTATCATATGATTGTCCATGACAGTCTTCAATATTTATGACCAGTGTTTTGAATTCTGAAATTATGGCAGAAAACCTTTATTCAGCTTTATGTCCCACTGAGGGCAAAAACTTGAGAAATCTTTCCCACGGTAAGTTGGTCCACATGTACTATATCTGGTGTTGAATCGATGATTAAGGGAAAATATTTCGCCATTCTTATCTCGTCTCCAATTTGTTTTAAGATTTTATGATCCATCAAGAAAATAAACTCATCGCAAACGGTCTTTGATAAGTAATTGGTACTTCCAGATCGTTGATTCCCAAATCGTTCAATATGACTGGCTAAAAAAGGATCGAATTCAGCCAACAGTTCCAAAATCATACAATAATTTCCGTTATGCAGATCACCAAACTTTTCATTTTTTCCTCTGCAAGCGAGGTCTCTTGAATACAGTCGCTTCACTACAGCAACAACCCTCTTCAGAACATTTCTCCAATAAGTAATTTCTTCATCAATATGGACATGCAGTAAATTGTCGAGTCGGCCATTAATCTCACTTCTAACTTTCAAACTAAGTATACTAGATTTATGACGCGCAGAGTTTTCATGCTGAGCTACTCGGTGTTCTGCATTTTTCCAGTCATTCCAGCCAGTTTAAATCCTTCATTCTTTAACTGAGTCTTATTCTCTAGTGGACTGAATACCAAACAGGGTCCGCAATATACAGATCTTTTACTTTCAGAATAAACTAACCAATTTCGGTCATTCACTTCATTATTTTTCATTATTCTTTGGAAGAGGCTCACTCGCAAGAAACGACGCCGATCAGCATATATTTTTTCACTTTTAGAGAAGTCACAAAACTTGTTTTGATCGAAGCCGTACCTTGCGATAATCACCCTTAAGATATCGTTGATTTCCCATAAAGCTGGATCTTTGTTTAGATTTACTGTTACTTGCACTTGATCATTACTTAACGTCTGATTCTGAGACGTATCTTCAATTGTTAAACTTATTGATGATTCCTCTACCGCCTCTTCGTCAAAAACATAAATATCCGTTTTTTCAAAAGTAGATTGTTCAAGGGATGACTGTTGTTGTTGGGCCGCAGAGTTCAAATCCGCTTCATCTTTTCCAAATTGTATTGTGTCAGTGCATGTTGTTGACGTTCCTGGTCTTTCAACACTTCTTCCACTTCCACTTTTAAAAAAATTGTCAATTTTGATCGTTTTACGAATAATCTGTTCTTGTTCTTCTTTTTTCTTTTTATAATCAGCTCCACTAAGTTACTTTCTCTCTTCACGCATTACATTCTTACAATTTTTTATCTAGGAACTGAAACAAAAAAGATTACATTGGGAGTTTTATTTCTCGTACGTAATGAGCAGTATCCTTTGTTCAGACTTCAGACATTGAATACTTTATTTACGTAACATAAGTACAAGATATTTATTTAAGTATGATATAACAAAAAAATCGAAATTTCTTTGCATGTCTTCAGAAACAGCTATTTATCAAGATTTTAAATTACGTCTTACTAATTCGTTACTGATTAGTAATACTTACGGATGATTACTTAATGCTCGCCTACTATAAGTTTGTACGAATTGTATATGAAATTTTTCATATAATCCACGAAACACTTTGAAAAATTATAGCAATCAACCAGAAAAATGTACCAGAGAAATATTAATACGTATTATAAATTGCAGAACGTAATCAACCGATGCAGCTTTTCCGTTTGTATCGCTGCTCTATATCTATCTCTCTCGAACTCAATGCCACCACGTGGCGTATGCCTACAATTGCACGATCCCGCTTCGGCTCCTGCGGCGGCCGCTGGAGTCAATTCGGCCAGATACACTTAGCGAACGGTTATGTCACTCGTTCCTGCTCCTCAACCAAACGCCGCTACGCAAATTGTAGAAAAATGTATCTATGTGGTGAAACATATTACATGTTGAATTATTTGTGTGGACATAATATTATTTAGGTATATAAATGGCCATATAATAATTAGGCATATAAATATAAGTCTTTTTAATTTCTGTAAGGCAGAAAAAAATTGGGCCCAAATTTGCTGCCTCTGAAATCTGCCGCCCTCGGCTCCAACCTACTCAGCCTGCTGGTAAATCCGCCACTGACATACTTAGCCGAGTACTAAAATCCTAGTTTATTCTTTTAACATCCAAGATTAGCGCGTAAACGTTCTTGTGTGGCTGAAGTGACCTATTCTAGATGAGATGACGCGACTACAATGCGGACATTCGAACTGGCCAGGAGGAGGTATGTATCTGTTCTAGGTTTAGGTCCATGATACTGATGAACCAGTTGTCTCCATTGGGTTCTACTGAAGGTAGAAGGTAGTTGTTACGAGGTTTCTGACCTCCTTGTCTACATTTACCTGAAGCCAGTTCAGGTCTATACTTCACCCTTTTCTAGACGATGGTCGGACAGTCTGGTTAAATCTCCCATCTAAAACCTCTGTAGATAAACAGTTCGCCTCACTGAGAACTTCTATTTTTGGTTTTTTATGGTATCATCTGATCCCCATTATCTGTCTGAGATGGCACTGCTGTGTGCTCTCAAGAACCGTCACCTGTAGGTTATCCACAATTCACAATAGTAAATAAGCAAAGGCACTATCATAGCTCGTACCTTTAAGAACAGGACTACCCGACGTACCAAAACGTAACTAAAAAATACTTAGATTCCAGTAGACTGGCTCTCCACATAAATGTTGTATGTAATACATAAATGTTGTTGGTGTAGGGTATGAATTACTACAAACAGTCAATATTTTAGTTTTATTTATGTTAATCTTAAAACGTAATGCTTCATACGCCCAGATATATGTATTAAGAATTTGTTGAATCATAACAGAATCGTGTGCCATTAATAAGGCATCTCTATTTACTGTGTCAAACACTTTTGTTCATATTATCAACGAAGGCCATGTGCACATTATGTTGTTGTTACAATAACTTTTTCTGGTAGTTGGCGGAGGCAGAAAACCAATAATGAGTATTCGATGAGCCGATTGTTTCATTTTCAAGACATTTTTGTCATAGGTGTCCATATCAATGCTAAACTTGCAGATTCGTCAATCCCATTGGGTATTCATAAGTTTATCTCGGGCGGATTCCAGTGGCGGCTCATGATGAAGAGCGTTGGGCGCCTCCCCTCCAGCATGTATCACAGTAAACAATTTTTCAAAGCAAAACACCATATTTTATCTCCATTCCGTAAGTTGTAAACGTACGTAAAGTATTATACGAAAAGTAAAAAAGAGGAAGGCGAAAGCAAAAAAGATCTTCATCAGCACTATTTGCTTCTATGCCCTCCCACTTTAAAAACCCACAGGCTGCCACTGGCGGATTCTGAATGTTGTAAGAGTTTCAAAAGAAGGGCCCCTTCCCAGCTTGTACAAATCCTTGTTTTAAAACGCAAAACATATTAGCTATCCATTTTGACATTCCTCAAACAATTTAAGCTCCATAAATACAAGAAAGCCCAAGTTGTAGGTCATAGGTTCCCAACCGGGGCAGTACCTATTTTGTTAGCCTGGTTTTTAAGTTAGCCTTTTGGCCCTTACTTATTTGGTATTATTTTGACCCACGATGGGGTTTCTAAGATTTTTGGGGGTCTCTAGTTTACCCATGAAATGTCGGAGTGTATGGTCCCGGAGGACGGAGGTCCGACTGTTCTGTCCAAGCGAACTTCAGGAGGTTAATTTGAAAACCGATGAAGTCATCGGTATTTGTGTGCTAATTTCTGGCGATGCCGGGCCGACGCTGCGCATAGATGCAGACGCCGGGCCGACATTGACAGAAACGCTGATTATCTTACCGGTCGCGGAAAAGAAGGTTAGACTTACTCGAGTCGGGAAACGAGATGGTTTCGTAACCCGGATTTCGATGCCGGAATTTTAGAGACGATGGTATCGGAGTGTTGCCCTGTGGCTAGGGGAGGTCCGATAGTTCTCGTAGCAGTGGATTGCTACCTCGCGAAGCTGTGAGTTTCAGCTTCGCGAGTGTTGTTTGATGAAAGTTTGTAATCGGAGGCACATCGGCCTCACGATGGATTTGATTATTTCTGACGAACCAAGGTGCGTCTAGGGAACACGCAATACCTTGTTTCCGGAATGTTTGGAGTTTCTTGATCGAGGTGCGATCGAGAAACCTATAGTACATTTGGAAACCGTACAGAACTACTGATCTAACGAAGATTTTGTAGATCATGACTTTGATTTTTGGAGCGGGTTTGCTCGCTCTGCATGAAAGTGGATATAGCAGCTTGATGATGCCGCACCCCTTGCACATGGCTTGCTGGATATGACTGGACCAAGAAAGATGTCGGTCGAAATGGAGACCTAGATAGGTTGCTTTTTGCAACCATGGAATTGGAACTTTGTCCACCAGTAGCCTGTATTCTCTGATGTAGCATTTTCTAGTTCCGGATGATCGCCTGAGTCTTTTTGGGGTTGACTTGCAGGCGCCATAATTTAAGCCAGCGGATAGCAGCGTTGAGCTGATCCTGGAGTTTATTGTGAATTGCGGAAGTTCTGGGGGACGCTACAAAGAAAGCTGTGTCGTCTGCGAAAAATGCAGATTTTACAGTTTTCGAGCGTGGAATGCCAGCCATGTAGATGTTGAACAGGGCTGGTGCCTTGCGGGACGCCCGCTTTTATAGGTTTCCTCGTGGATAGAGAGGAGTTTATTCTGACCTGGAACGACCTGTTTTCCAGGAAAGAACGGATTAATAGGGTGAGATCTCGGGGAAATCCGAGTTTGATGGTTTTGAAGATGAGACCATCATGCCAAACCTTGTCGAAGGTTTTGGAAATGTCGAGGAAGATAGCTCCAAGATGCCATTTTCTCTCGAGCGAAGAGTGAATTTCGTTGGCCAACCTGGTCGATTGGTGGATGGTGGACAGACCTTTCCTGAACCCGAATTGTTCATTGGGAATGATCTTTTTGGAATCTGTGAAGCTGTTGAGTGCTTCGAGGATGGTTTTTTCAGCGATTTTGGAGAGAGCGCTGAGGAGACTGATCGGTCTGAAGTCCGATGGGCTTTGGCTGTTGTGCTTTTTAGGAATCACGGCTAGAATGGCGTGCTTCCATGAGCTTAGAAAAACTTGCAGTCGCATGATGAAGTTCACGATGTTTGTGATTTCTGCGATCTGCTTGCTCGGAAGTTTTTGGAGTTGCCTTGCCGTGATGCCGTCACAGCCGGGGGTTTTTCTGGGGGCAAAGCTTTTTATGATAGCTGAGATTAAGCGGGGCGAAGCGAGATGGTTTTGCAGAAATGAAATTTACGGGAAGATAGGTAGCTGGGTCGAAACCCTGCATACCTCCGCATCGAATTTGGGATCTGCGTCAGGAAGCCGTTGCGAGGTCATCTGAAGCCTGAAGGACTCGGCCAGAAGTTCAGCTTTTTCCACATCGGAGACGGCGATGGCGCCATCTGCATCCGATTTTAGCGGAGGAATAATCCGTCTGGATTTTCCCGCTAACGACCTGGCCAAGCGCCAAATTTGCCTGGAATTCGATGAGTCTAGAGAGGAAAGTAGGTTGTCCCACTTGTCTTCTCTGTACGACTTCAACGATTGCCTGGCATCTCTGATTGCTTGGTTTGCCCGCCTTTTATCCTCGGGATCGAGGGTGGATCTGGCCCTTCTCAGCAGGCGATTTCTCGCTCTGAGGAGGTTTTTCAGATCCTGGGTTGGGTGGTCGGCATTCTCCTACGAACCAATAATTAGTTATGTGTTTAATTTGCCAAAAAGTTTGCCTTTTAGACTACAAGAGCTTTTAAATAAAATGCACTTTCACAAAATGGACAAAGGTTTATGGTATTTTCAAGAACTGGAATGGAAATATTTCAAACAACCAACTCTATCGAACCTTTTTGGGTCGTCTTCTAGACAAGATGATAGGCTACGAGCTTCATATAATATATTATTGTTAATCGCAAAAGCAGCAGAACCAGACACAACTGGCGAGGAATTAATCTTCCCAGCTGTAAAAGAGGTAATAAAAACGGTTCGCATCATAAGACACCGTCAGATATAATCAGGAAAAAGGTACTCTGAGTAATCATTCAGTGCAAAGGAGAATTTATGAAATGGCTAAAGACGTTGAAATATCATTATACGATTAGTTAGACTTGCAAATTTTCCATTTAACTCGATGAATCAACACTACAAGGCCCGGTTCTACAATGGAAGTATATACCTGGTATAAGCTATACTTGGAATAAAGTTTGAAACGCCCCTTCTACAATCGCCGAACAAAGCTATTCTCGGTAGAAATCGACAATAGTTATCCCCTTGAATTTGGGCGGATATACTCCGAATATAGTTATTCTTGCTTTCTATTGGCCAGCTTCAGTTGTCAGTATTAATAAACATAACCTGTCCTTTCTTTATATTCCATCGTTTAATGAATTTTTAATTATAGTGAAATAAATAATTGATATGAATCCCATAAATTTAAACATTTTTGATTCTGATGAAAGTGATTTTGAAGACGCAGTTTTAATTCGACGGCCAAAAGTATTTAAACATCGGTATGAAAAAACATAAATATATAGTTATACGATTTTTAATGTAAAATATAAATTTTTTTAAGCCCGATTATTTCGTGGAGCTTGACGACCTGGAGTTTCTAAAGAGTTTTCGCTTACAAAAACGAACTTGCCCAATGTTGCTGAGTTTTATTGAAGATGAAATTAAATCTCCAATAGATCGTAATCGTGCGATAAAACCAGCAACAAAATTAATTTTGACATTCGTTTTTACGCTATGGGTAGTATGTTACTTGCAGCTGGAGATTTCGGATGGTGGAAATGAAGCAGAAAGGTACCATAACAGGAAGGGTTATGTTTCATGGAATGTTCAAACAATATGTGATGCATGCCTATGTATAATGGATATTGTTGCATGGTAGCCTGGATCAACTCATGATAAAACCATCTACAGCAACAGCAGAATTAAAGGGAGGCTGGAGAACAATGAATTTCACACATCAATAATCTTAGATGATAATGGGTCAGCAATACCAACGTCCTAATAGTACCTTTACAACACCCAAATACTCCAGCGAAAATCCTTTTTAATGAATCCCATATCCGAACAAGAAACTGTGTAGAAAGATGTTATGGAGTTTGGAAACTCAGGTTCCCTATTCTGGCTAATGGTATTCGTGTGACATTGGAACATTCCAAGGTGATAATAGTTGGAACTGCTATTCTGCACAATCTTGAAATAGCTGAACATGAAGAAGAGCCACCAGTCGAACACGACTTACATGAGCTGCAAATTGAGCCTCCTGTTGTTCAAAACCTCCTATTGTTCATGATGTCTGTGAAAACAACAGAATGCTAACATCACTGATTCAAAACTATTTTTCAAATCTGATATAATTTAATGTGAGTTAATTATGTTTTGTACTGAAAACAATGTATTGTTTGTTTTACTTTGTATTTTAGTATGTAATTTTGTCTCTTTATGCCTGTTTAGCTATGTAGCTATTTTATTCGCTTAGAACAAATAAATACTTATCTATAAGGATTGTAAATTGGAAAATTTCTGAAATAAATTTATTTACCTAATTATGTTGTTGATAAACGTAAAAATAAAAGAAAAAAAGGAAGTACATTTTTTAATGTTCTATTTCAAGCCTCGTGATAATACATCAATTTCTAAAATAAATAAAACCCCTTAATGCTAACTATTTATTCGTTATCTATGATGCTAGCTAATTCTGTAATATTCACATCTATTAATAAATGATAATTATAAACATAGAATGCCTGTGTGATTGGCAAATAAAATTAATTAAGATGGCTGTTACTTTCTTCTCTTTTAAGTTAAGCATTCAATATTTTCATTTCCAAGTGATGTCTTTTCTTCCAAGCATTTTTCGTCCCTTTCTGATTTCCCCAGAACTGCCATTTGGAAATCAGTGAACTCATTTTTTTCTGGCCAACTCTTCATACACTTTCCCACTACGCCCTTGCTGCAACTTGGAAGAAACTGATTTGGTTTGATCTATGTAGGTGTTGTACCTATCTAATGTAGGTGCTGCAGTGTTGTAGTAATGTAGATGCTGATGTGGATTCCTTGAACTCCAGTTACAATTTGCCTATAATTATGAATTACTTTTATTTTATTGCAAATCTTTTTCAATTGAGTATACATACAAATTCTATATTGTCACTAGAAAATTCATCTGTAGTACCTCCAACTGCCTTATATTTTCTTCCACAAAAGCCTCAGTGATGGGGCTTGCAGTGTCTTTTGCAACTGGCAAATCTGTATTTACTATAACATATATATACAAGACCAAATAACTGATTGAATAAAAACATATAGAATAAATAGAATAAATAAAATAACCCATACCAACATCAAAATAATACAATGCCGTTGCCCCAACAACAATCAAATCATCCAAACCATCATCCTATTTCCAACACCATCTAACTTTATTTCTCTCATTGGGCCCCCACCTGTTTTGTACATATATTGTTTCTGTTCTGCATATTCCTTCTTTATTGATTTTTTTTAATGAATCCCATTTACCACGCAACATTTTGGCAGTTCTTCCTGTACCACAAACCTCATTGAACCTTCCTTCAATCAGTCTCCATTCTATATTTTGGTAATATTGGAAAGAGTGTCTATTTTCTTGCACTCTAGAATAGAATAATGTGAGGATCACCGGTACTCAATCGACTAACAGAACAATTTTGTCAATCGTGAAATTATTGCACCGCTTTTTCTCCATTTTAATAAGATGAAATAATATTTTTATAAATCGAATAAAACAATTTTATACTTTGTTATCTATCACTTTTATTTTTAAATTGTGTGAGTATAGTTTCGTAAAACGATGTTATATTCTCAAACACTACTTTAAAACTAAGGTATTACAACTGTTTATACTATGTACCTACCTAATTGTACCATTTTATTGTGGTTAATTTCTTTACAATATTTTAAATAGTAGGGAATTCCGGGGATCTGTCTGATTATTTAATAGCTGTCTAGACGGGTCTTTATTATATTTACAAAGTTCAATTTCTTTTAAATTGTTTATTTTTTTGCTTCTTGGCGCTGTACAGTAAATCGTACTACGAATCTATAGTCACACAAACTTATAAATAAAAATGATAGATAACAAAGCATAAAATTGTATTATTCGATTAAAAAAATGAACTATCACAAAGTAACGGACAAATCAATTAATCTTCTTCTTCTTGCTTGAGGTCACCTGAAGCGGACCTTTTGGCTTTGCTGCGGGGCAATTACCAGCTCAGTTTGTTGGCAGCCTAGAGGTTGTCTGGCTGTTAGGCCATATCCAGGCCACCGACTGTATCCTTATTGTCGAGTTAATAAAGTAATGTGTGTTTTTCCATTTTTATATTGTAGCGGCTTAATATTTATTATACCTTGGGATATATTAGTTATACTGCAACAAAGGAATATGGTAAAGACGTCACAAACATACACGTTTAGACACCAGAAGGGAGGTTAGGTATAGCAAAGCTGAGCATTAAAGATTCATTTTGTTAGCATTCAAGAAATCTATTATTACCCTGATTAGTTCTTGATTTAAGTTCGATAAGATTGTATGAATTGAAATAGGGGTGCGTAATTTTAGTTTAATAGCTGATTGGTAAATATCAAAAACTGGATTGTAATTAATAGGACATGTTAGAAAAATATGATTTAGATCTTCTATTGCTCCACATTCGCAATAGGGGTCGTTAATTAATTTAAATTTATAAAGGAGTTCTTTAGTCAAACAATGGCCTGTACGCATTCTGATAATCGTTGTTATGTGTCTTCTGTTTTTATATTCGAATTTCGAAAACCATGGCTTACTTGGAAACACAGATTGTACCTTAGAGTACTGATATCCCCTTCCAATAGTCAGGTCTTTCCATTCGGCTTTGTAGACCTTGTGGGTTTTTTCTTTAATAATGTTAAAAATATCTTGAACGTCTATTGACATATTTTTGGGAATATTTAGGATTCTGCCTATGTTAGCCAAGGAGTCAGCCTCCTCATTACCGGAAATACCGGCGTGTCCTGGAATCCATGCTAAGCGGACGTCAAAACCGTTATTATTTGCTGAGATTAGAAGGCGTTTAGTTCTAAGGGTCCAATAATCTGCCGTAGCATTGAGCAAACATTTATTGATCTTTATGATTGCACTCTCAGAGTCAGTGAAAATAATGGTTTTTTTTATGTGTTTGTCAATAATTATTTTTATTGCGTCGTGGATGGCAATTATTTCCGCTTTACAAATAGACAGAGAGTCTGGCAACCTCGAAGAAAATTTGAAGCCTATGTCGGGAATGCTCAGACCATATCCCGATTTTGAATCTTTTTTTGAGGCATCCGTGTAGACAAAGGTAAAGGAACTTTTGAATTTTTCTGTTTCTAACAAAAAGGTTTCTTTTAGTCCTATTTCGTTTTTCTTTTTTAAGTTAATTTTAATTATTTTGATAGGATTAATCAGTGAGTTATAGTCATATTCGTAACATGGTAAATTTGTGCTTTTATATAGTTTAATGAAGTGTGGTAGAAAATCCCCCAAAGCAATAGCTATGTATGGAATCTGCTCATTCCTGCTTAAATGAGGTTAAAAAGAAATTGAAGACGTACTTTACGAATCAGAAATATTAAAGGATGGTTTTCTATGGTAACTATTTTTGACAGGAACTTGCTGGCCAGTATTTTCCTTCTTTGCTCCAACGGAATCATTGCAGCTTCGCCCGGCAATGCGGCTCTAGGAGTAGAATTCATGCAACCCAAACACGTTCTAAGACCTTGATAGAATATTGCATCCATGTATTTCAGTAGTTTTTTGTTAGTAGGTTTTATAAAAATCGATCCAAAATCTAAATGAGATCTTACCAAGGCCTGAAATGCTATCAACAAGATGCTGGGGTCCGCCCCCCACCATACTCTACTGAGTGTTCTTAAGATGTTGAGAGATTTTTTGGCTTTATTTGAGATGTTCTGGATGTGTGAATTCCATTTAAGGTTTTTTTGGAGTATGATCCCTAAGTATTTTACTTCATTTTTATATTCAATATTAGTATTGTTTATATTTAAGGGGGGAGGTGTACTTATCCTTTTACCTTTTGTGAACCAGATTGCTTCCGATTTACTTGCCTCCAAGGATAAATCATTTTCCTGTAAAAAGTTGTTAATTTTCCGCAAAGACTGATTTATTATTGTAGCCATTTTATTTATATTTGTACCGCTACAGAAAACTACCAAATCATCAGCGTTGCCGATTATTTTTGTTTGTCCCAACTGAAGTTTAAAGACATCGGCAATGTATACATTAAAAAGTATGGTACTTAAAGGGGAGCCCTGAGGAAGACCTTTGTTTGCTAAGAACGGACCCAACATCGCTCCATTATTACCCCTTGTGTAGATGAATCTATTTTTTAAAATTTGAAATATGAGATTATTAATTTCTACGGGAATGTGTAGTTTGTGTAATTTATCGTAAAGTTTATAAATATTTACTCCATCATATGCTGCTTTAATGTCCAAAAAAACAGCAATGACTGATTCCGAGTTAAAGAAGGCGTCCTGGATAAAGGTGGTTAAAAATGCAATGTTATCATATATACCTCTTCCTTTCCGAAAGCCGGTTTGGTGAAAACTGAAAGTACGGTTGCGTTCCAGAGTCCAGTCTAAACGGTTTTTAATCATGCCCTCTAGAATTTTCAGACCACAGGCTGATAGAACGATGGGTCTGTAGCTCTCCGCTGAGGCCGGATTTCTATTCGGCTTCAGTAATGTTATTATATTAAACTTTTTCCATTCTTCAGGTAAGGAATATCCATTTATACAATTGTTGAGGATGTTTAGAAAAATTTGTTTTGCTTTGAATGGTAATTTTCTAAACATTATATAAGCCAAATCATCAAGACCTGGAGAAGATTTTTTTTTTTGTTATTGTTTAAAACATTATTCAATTCGTGCATAGAAAAGGGCAATATATTAGTTTCGTTTGTTTGTAAAATTTGAAAGGTCGGGTCTATATCTATGCTAGACATTCTGCCTAGGATTTTGCGTTTAATGTTGTCAGAAATTGTATAATTATTAGGTTTCGTTTTGTTGTTTGAAATTTTTTAAATTTTATTCCAAATGTATGTAATGTTGGATTCTCTATTGAGGGATTCGCAGAAGCTCTTAAATTTCCCTCTTTTTTTTCCCAAAAATTTTTTTTTGTGGATGCTATAATTTTGTTTGCTTGAATGAAATTTTCTAAATTAGGGTAAGTATTAAAGTTTTTAATTATATTTTTCCTTTCTTTTAACCAAACGTTACACTCACTATCCCACCAGGGCGAACCTACTTTACCTACTATCCCACATGATTTAAGGGGTATGCTTTCGTCAGCTGCAGAGTTTATAATTTGAGTTAGTTCTTTATAGCTTATGTTTAAATTTTTGTTTGATAGTTGTAATATGATTTTGTCACTAAAAGATTGCCAGTCAGCTTTATTGGTATTTCTTATTTTGTAAGAGTTAATATATATTTTGTTTGTATCTGAATTTTTAAAATTATACTCCATATAGGTTGGAAAATGATTACTATTTCCGGTATCCTGAATAACCCCCCATGACGAATCAGATGCCAGTTGACTACTTATTATAGTTAGGTCCACTGCACTAACCTTACAATTAGGGTTTTGAAAGAGAGTTGCAGATCCATCATTCATGATTACTAAGTCGTTATTCATTACAAAATCACAGATTGTTTTACCTCCCTTGTTAATGGGAGCCTTATTCCATATCGGATGGTGAGAGTTAAGGTCTCCTGTAATAATTAATTTGCTTATAGGAATGTTCTCCGTTAAATTTCCTAACAAGCTATTGCTAACGCAGGAGTTATTGTTGCTATATATATTTATAATATATGTTTCTCCTATTAAAACTGTAACAGATTGTACATTTTCGGATGAAGAACTGTTGATTTTCTTCCTGATACAGGTAGCTACCCCACCATATCCATCATCTCTATCCTGCCTGACAATGTTATACGATTTTAGAAAAAAGTTTTGGTTTGGTTTTAGCCAAGTTTCATTTAAACATATAATATCTGGATTTTCGTTATGAGTTAGTGTAATAAGGTTATCTCTATTTGATTTGATGCTTCTAATGTTCCACTGAATAAGCTTTAAAGTGTTGTTTTTGTTCATTGTTTTTTTTTTTTTTAAATTAGAATTCTGAGTCCTGATTCAGATCCATATCTGGTCCTGAATCCTGACGAGATGTTAAGATATCCTTAATTGTGTTTAAGTTATCTACAGAGGCATTCAATATAAAGTCAATGCAATGTTCTAAATTAATGTTATTGTAATTGTGAAGTGCACTATTAGGCAATCTATTATTTTTTACAGAGGTTATATAAGGTTGCTGAAAGTTATAATGTGAAGAAACTGATGTGGAAGGGCCACTCTGACTAATAGGTCTTGAGTTAGGCGAGAATAAACATTCCTCATGTGCTTTTTTATCATACCCCTTATGGATAACCCTTTTCTTATTGTTATTAACTGCGATTGTTTGAGAATAAGAGCGTTTAGTTGTATTATTGTTTGTGTAATGAGTCCTTCTTTGCGAGGGAGTTATGAGGGTTGTTGAGGACTTTTGAAAGTTTGAATTTTTTGTTTCACCAAGCTTTACTGGGAAGTCATTTGGATTGTATATAAATTCGCCCTTAGTTATGTACGTTTTTTTACAAGCTGCATTAGCATCGTAGAAAGTGTAATTTTCAAAAGCCATTAGTTCCTTAATATTTTTCTGCCTGAAATATTCTGGACATTTTTTTGAGTTAGACCTATGGTCTTCCTTACAGTAAAGGCATTGAGTGACGCAGGAAAAATTTGAATTATCTTCGGAATGTTTATCCTCCCCTCCGCAATTGAAGCATCTTTTTTTTCCCTTACAATTGTTTTTCGTATGTCCAAAACGTAAACATGCAAAACACTGTGTGACGGGGGGGATATAGATTTGAACTGGTCGTTCGAGATGGTAGAAATTTATTGAGTTGGGAAGAACAACACCTTTGAACGTGAAGAGGACTGTTCCCGTAGGTTCATAAGATATAGATTTATCATTTTCATTTATTATTTTACGGTTTAGTCGTCTTACTGAAAGGATTTTAATTTCAAGCCCGGCATATGAACCAGCATAGGAGCAATTAAGAAGTTCGTCTTCTGTTAAGTCAATATCAATTTGTCTACAGATACCCTTGCATGTTACAAAATTAAAGGGGATGAAGGTTTTGTATCCTTTTTCCATTAAAGATCTATTTTTAACCATATCGTTAGCTGCCTGGGCATTAATGAACTCTACTGCTATCCTATTAAGCCCTTTATTACTTATTTTCTTAACATTATTTAATTTTAAATTAAAAATGTCTCTAGCAATTTTAATATTATTAACCTTGCCTAAATTGTAGCCTACTTTATCAGTAGATTTAAGATATACGACAAAGGGACCAAGGTCAGAGTCAGAGTAAAGAATCTCCGGAATTTCTGGTTTTTTATTAGTATTACCTATGTTTTTGCCCATATGTATATCAGGGGGGACGACCCCCCTGGGTCGCTCATTGTAAAGAGGCAGCAAACAAAAAGATTTTTTTTTTATTATTAACTAATCAGGGTAAATTAAATAAAAGCCAGCCAATTATCAAAAGCAATGTCAAAAACGTAAGAAATTAATGCTCAACTTACCGTGTAGACAATAGCACAACACAAGTTAGTAGAAATCCCCACTCAAGTGTAGCAGAAAATATCAAAGCCGAAACGCTGCTGCTTCGACCACGTTCTCCACAGCTCTGAAATCAATTAATAATATTTTTATATTTCCAAACCGTTAGGTTAGTGTGTGTGTGAGTCGATATGGCTCTGCTCCAGGATGGGCAATACGCCAGCTCCACTAATCTCCAGGAGCACCTGTGAAAGCTGGCAAACTGTGCCACACAGCTGATTGGAAGATTACTTTAATTACTCTGTAATTATACGTTGCCTACGTTTTTCGCTGACAGTTAGTGGACGTTCACCACAAAGGAGGATGCTACAAAGGGAAAGGAAAGTCATGATGGCGTGGAAACTTCCAATTGAAATACTACAACTTTAGACCTAACACATCCATGTACCTATTGATAAGGCATAGCGAGTCTTGGTTGATATTTGAGAGAACAGTCTGAAGGTTAAGAGGCGCTCTATGCCCCAAAGCGATAAGCTCACTGTATAAGTTAAAGGCCTAGTTATGTCTGAACGGGCATTCGAAGAAAATATGATTCAGGGTTTCAGTTTCACCACAGCCGCAAAAAGGGGATTCCGCGATTTTAAATTTAAATAAACGAGGTTAGACTTATAAAATGCTATAATTTTCCACGCCTTCAACTGTCAACGATGGCGCAATCCCACCGACTATTTTAACATATTAGAACTACCTCCGCGTAATTTTAGGTATAACTAAAGCCGCTGTAGGCAACAGGCCAACACCAGATATACTGAGAATACTACCTGGTATAACTTATTCCGAGTATAACTGTTCACCGTTTATACTTGGTTTTACTTGCTTGCATTGTAGAACCGGCCCTAAATAACGAAGCACTACTGTTATACTGCACTGTTACGAAGCACAAACTTCCTTGAAAATAGACATGAAAAACTGCACGAAAACCTGATTATATCCAAAAATTGCATCGCTTATTTGACAGACCTGTTAGAAATATTTAATGAATTCAATTTAAAATTGCAAGGTGATGAGTTGAATTTAACTGAAACAAAAAACTTCATAGTTGCTGCCTTGGGAAAACTTCTTCTGTTCAAATCAGCAGTCTCTGTAAAACAGGAAGATTTACTTCCTTACTTACTGCCAACACTTCAACGTTCTTCTTGATGATTTTACGGAGCTATTCAATAATTAAAAAAGTTGACTGAACGGAATAGGTCCTTTATCTCGGTTCATAATTTTATTACATTTTTCTATTTGAATGCTTTCATATGCCTCCAAAGCCCTATTATTATTAAAACTTTTAATAAGTCTTAAATTACCAAATATTTAACATATATAATAAATAATATCTATACTGTGATCATGTTCGATTGCATGTTGGGCAACACAAAATTTTTCATTTCTTCCATATCTAATGTGGGTAATATGTTCTTTATATCTTATCAATATGGATCTTTTTGTTTGCCAAATATATCTTCGATCACAGTCTTGACAACTAATTGCGTAAATCCCCGACTTTTCATATTGATCTATTTTATCCTTTGGATTGCCCAGAACTTCTCTTAAATTATTATTATATGGTTTGTACATAACCTTAATGTCCACTTTTCTCAAAATTTTGTCTAGCCCTCTTGTTAACTGGGCATAAAATGATATTACCAAGAATTTATTTGTGTTCTGATCCTTTTGAAAAGTCAAGAATTCTTTCAATAATTTTCTGAACTTACGTTTTCTAATTAATCTATTTAGAATATGCTTATTATAACCGGTCACTTCAGATACCTCCCTAATTAATTTTAATTCTTTGTTATAATTATCTTTATTTAAGGGAAAATTAATTAATCTGTTTACCATATGTTTTTATTTTTTTTTAGTGTGTAATGCTTTGGAGGATATGGTAGCCGGTATTGAAACTAATATTAAACACTTACCGGAGTCTTCCAAAGCTTTCGCCAGAGGGTCATGTAAAATAAAAGTCAAAATATGACAAATATTTCTAAGATTGTCAGGAGTCTGCGAGAGAAGAATTGTTTTTATTTAAAAGCTGATAAGGGAAATAAGGTTGTAGTAATGGACAAATCTGATTACTTTGAACGCGTTGAAAAATTAATTCAAGATGGTCCATATAAACGATTACCTAGGAATCCATTGTCAAAAATGATTAACGAAGTCAGAGATATATTGAAATCTTGTAACAGCCTTATTTCTCATCTGAAAACCAAACTACATGTTTCTAATACAAAAGCGCCAAGATTGTATGCTCTAACAAAAATGCATAAACCAGGAAAATCAATGAGACCAATTGTATCAGCCACTGATTGTCCAACATACAACTTGGCAAAGTGGTTAACAAAGGAATTTGAAAATCTACTAAACCAACTACCTTCCTGTTCTGTGATACTCAACTCAACCAAATTCATAGAAAAAGTAAAAAATACCCATCTACAAGAAGGTTTTGGTTTCCTTTGACGTTTCATCGTTGTTTCCAAAATGATGTCTCGATTCGGGGACAAACAATCTGTCCCGATTGTTTGTTAGGGAGTTACCCGAGTTAAACGGTTTTAATAACAAGATTGTTTCCGAGTACATCTCCTTAAGAAGATTATATATGAAGCAAAATTGTTTTCAGCTTAATAACAAGTTTTACGAACAACAAGAAGGAATGGCTATGGGCAATCCTCTGTCACCGTTCTTAGCCAACTTATTCATGAGTAATTTTGAAACCGAGGCAAAAGATGAATTCAGTTACTTTCTGAACGTATGGTTAAGATATGTGGCTGGCGTTTATGCCATTTTCAATTCGAAAAATGAAAACTGATAATTTTTTTGAAATGATTTTATTAAGAACTTAAATAATAAATCCCAAAATATTATATTCTCGCTTGAACTCGAAAACAACGATAGTTTACCATTTCTGTTTGTTCAAATGTTTTAGTCAGTCGAAACAATAAAAATAGATTAGATTTTGATATTTTTAGAAAAAACACCACCACTTCGAGATACATTTCCAATGGATCAAATCATAGCTTCCAAAATAAGATAGCTAGTTTAAATTTGATGGTAAACACATTAATTAATTTTTCTTTAAATAAAAATAATTATTAAAAAGGATTAAAATTAATTAGAGAGGTATCTGAAGTGAACGGTTATATTAGCAATATTGTAGATAGATTAATTAGATAACATAAGTTCAGAAAATTATTGAAAGAATCCTCGACTTTTCAAAAGGATCAGAACACAAATAAATTCATGGTAATACCATTTGATGCCCAGTTGACAAGAGGACTAGATAAAATTTTGAAAAAAGTGGACATTAAGTTTCTATTCAAACAATATAATAATTAAGAGAACTTCTGGGCAACCCAAAGGATAAAGTAGATCAACATGAAAAGTCGGGGACTTACTCAATTAGTTGTCAAGACTGTGATCGAAGATATATTTGGCAAACAAAAAGATCCATATTGACAAGATATAAAGAACATATTGCCAACATTAGAAATAGAAGAAATGAGAAATCTTGTGTTGCCCAACATGCAATTGAACATGACCACAGTATAGATATCAGCAATTTAAGACTAATTAAAAGTGTTAATAATAATAGGGCTTTGGATGCATACGAAAGCATTCAAATAGAAAAATGTAAGAAAATCATGAATCGAGATAAATGACCTAATCCGTTCAGTCAACTTGTTCAATTATTAATATAAGGCTTAGTAAAGTTCACGGTTCATGATTTTTTCACGCTTCATTTAGGTAGGGTTTTCATATAAATAGAACATAGTTTAGTTTTAGACTTAAATTAAATCATCTGCTGATGATGCTAACATGGTTAGCCAAACGTGCGTCGAGAAGTTTTAAAAAAAGTGATTTGGTATTTAGTGGTAAATCTCTTAAGAAATAACTAATTAATATTTGCCATATATATTTTACAACATATTTGCTTAAAATATTATCATAGCTTTGCGATTGACCATTTAGTAGCTTTGCCCTTTTTTTCTCGGGAACCCTTTTGACCCTTGTTATCAGGAAGAATTTTCTTTGATATTAAGAATCGTTGAATAAGTACTTTCCTTTAGACCCTGGAAATTTTACGTGCGTCGAAAAGTTCAAAAAAGTATTTTGTGATAATCTTTTCAAGTTTAGTGTTTCACACCAAAGGTTCCAATAGAAGAATTGAATTATGACATTTGATATAACATTTGATATTTTTTGATTTGATGATTTGATATAGCAAAGCAAACATAATCCAAGTATTAGTAAAAATAAATATAAATATTAATATATATCACAAAGTGCACATAAGGTCAAAATACCATTAAAAATAAAAACATAAATATACCGTGCATATACACAGAGACGATGTACCTAGACGATTATATATCCACATCGAGATCGTCGAGCTATTTCAGTGCAGTCGGCTTGGCATTATTGAGTTCACGTAGGCCACCTGGAAAACTTTTCAAAGGGCAGGAATTCACCAGTTGGTTGATTTCAAAGTGCCAGATATAGTTCTCATGGTGTCATTCAACTGGATATCCAGTTTATAAGTATGTTTACTTTTGTACCAGACAGGGGCACAGTACTCTGCTGAGGAGTAAACGAGTGCTAGCGCCGATGTTCGAAGTGCCTGACCATTCACTCCCTAGGATGATCCTGCTAACTTGTGAATAACGTTGTTTCGGATCTTAACTTTCTGTCTCTCTGTCCAGGATGGCGCCAAGATAGGTCGGGGTGGGATGATGCCCAAGCCTTTTTCTCCCGAAAACCACATCCAGTTCAGTATATGCTTGTCTTGTCGAGAGATGGAAAGCACATACCTCCAATTTCAAAGGATTAGGCATCAGTCGCCACTTCAGTTGTGGCCAGGTTGGTTGGCCAGGTCAGTTGTGAGGTCTTTGCTAGTGGAGTCAAAATCCTTATATTGTATACTCAGGGCCATATCATCTGCATAATTAAATTGACGGGAGAGGGTATCTGGAATGTCATTAGTATATGTTGAAAAGTAAGGGTGCTAACACTGATCCCCGAGGTAGTCCGTTTGTAATAGTCTTTCCCACAGCTTCTCTTATCGTTTAGGTGGACTGTGATCCTTCGGTTGCCTATCATGTTTAGGACACACATGCTTAAAAGTCCTATGGTGCGCTAGCTAGCCGAGTGTTGGAGGGTTTTCCAGGCTTCAGTATTTATCACTTTCGCCCTTCTAAATGAGTTCGGAATTTCCCCGGTATTAAGGATATTGGTGTAGAATTTGACAAGCCAAATTTTTGCTTTATCACCGAGATGTTTTAGGAATTCAGGGAATACGTTATCATAGCCGGGTACTTGGCGTAATTTCATTCTATTTAGAGCGATTTGGAGTTACTTTATCGTAAACGAGTGGAACCATCGTGAATTTGCCAGTAACTGGTGGAAGTTGACTTGTACTCGGCTTTTAATTTATCTGGTAAATTTCTTATCAACGATACGTCCTTTGTAATATGTTGGAGTCTTTTAGCTACTTAATCTGGGTTGACATCAATGGCCTTTGATAGTGGAGGTATCGCCGTTCCTAGGCGTCTAAGAACTGACCAGCCCTGTCAGCTTGAATGTGTGAAGTCCGTACTTTCGGTTGTTTCTTTCCATCGTTTCTTTCGGACCTTATATAGGTTGTCGAGGATTTCGATGGCCAGTGTTGCCAGTTTCTTGATATTCTTTCAAATGTTGTTCTAGTTTTCCTGACCAAAACGGTGTATATGTTTTCCGGTAGCCTCTTGGAATGCCGTTCTCTGCGGCGTTGTGCATAATGTCGACAAATTCTCTATAGCTTTTTACTACCAGTTCTACGTCCAACAGGAAGGCATTCCAGTTGGCCTTTCAAAAATGCCATTGTTGGACCTTTGCAGTTCTTATGGCGGGAATTTGTGTCCCTAGTGTGATTACGGAAGGTCTATATTGGATATGTAGGAAGTTTCCCAAAGCTTTTCGAGTGGCTGGTATAGGCCTTTTCTGAAGAAGATCTGAAAGATAAGGGTTAAAGTTTATCATATCCTTATATCGTGCTGAAGTACTTTTACCACTTTTACCAATTTACCAACAATGTCTCGATTTGCAATTAACGATTCTTCGTCTGTTTCTATGAATGTTAATATTTAGTTATGTCATATAAAAAATCATCCAACGAATCCATCATTTCCTTTTAAAATAATTTTAGCTACATAAAGCCTGAAAACTGCAACCGTTTTTCCATAAACTTTAAGTTCGCATAAGTCACCTCTATTCAAGCAGTAATCATCTACCGGCGCTTCATCTTGTGAAGACCAAAATTTCGAATCATTGTCGCTTTCTTGAAGTGAAAAATTATCGCATGTATCAGTTGCGTCATCGGCAATTGTTTTCTACTTTTTGTTATGCTTTTTTATTTTTTTAGAAGCTGCATCTCTTTTTCTTTGTATAGTTTCTTCTTTGTCTTTTCCTTCCTGTTCTCGCTTTTTTAGATATTATTTTGAGGTATTTTTACTTTTTTTTGGGTTTTTCGCCACGATCTAAAACTCAAATTATCTGTTCTTACGTAAATAAAGAATCACTGGGTAAAAACAAAAAACCAAAGGAGACAAATTTGTCAGTGACAAAAAGTTAGTTAGTTAGTTTCTGAGTTACAAAAAAAAATGTAATAAATTTGCCTAACGAACAAAATTTTAAATATATAAAAATGGTCTAAAATAAATACAAACTTTTGAACGTTAACGTTTCGGGAGGTCTTCTCCGGTTTTCAAAACGAATCTAAAAAATAAATTATATTAATTTTTATATATAATGTAAAGATAAGAAGTAAATATATTTTTTGTGTATGTCAATGATACTACTCAGTTATACTTACATTGACAATTACCTTTTAATGACGGTGACTTACTACCAAAAAATATATATAGGTGAGGTTTACTGTGTGATTGTTTACTATACTGATTGCGTATTGAAATACTTAAATGTTTTTAATTGTATTCTTTAGTATTGGGAACCATATTGAATTTTTAATCTACCGAAGGCATAGCAATATAGTTAATATAGTTATTTTTATTTAAATTAATTATAGCGGATTCTTTTAATCTTCTATATTTTGTTACCGATTCTTTTAATACCGTTTTGGAATTATTCCAATTGATTTTATGACCCGATTCCCATGCGTGTTGACAAATTTTAGATTTATTAAAATGGCCCTTTCTGTGAAGGTTTTTCTCTTTTATTCTAACATCTGACGGTCTAGATGTTTCGCTTATATAAAATTTGCTACATTCGCAGGGAATTTTATAAACCACATTTTTGGTATTCTGTAGTGTATTGTTTGGTTTAGTTTTTCTTAATATAGATCTAAGAGTATTTTTTGTTTTAAATGTCGTTCTTACGTTGTATTTATTTCCTACTCTTTTAATTGTGTCAGAAATACCGCGATGTAAGAAATTGTGAGGATAATTGTTTGAAGGTTATTATTATTGTTATTAATAACTTGTCTGTTTTGTCTGGTATCAAAAGCTTTAAAAGATTTATCTATGAATTTTTTTTGGGTAATTGTTTTTTTATTAAAATGTCTTTAATGTGATTTGTTTCTTTTTGTAGTGTATCACTGTCAGTACAAACAAGTTTTGCTCTGTCGATTAGACTTAGATGTAGATTAGATTAGATGTAGATTAGATTAGAGTCTCTGTTAATTAGAAAAGAAATTGAGATACCTATCTGTGTATGTCGGTTTTCTGTAAACTGTAGCTTTTAAAGTGTTGTTTTGTTTTAATATTAAAAAGTCGAGGAATGGCAATTTATTCTCCCTCTCCATCTCTAAACTAAACCTAATTGTAGGCTCTCGAGAATTTATATCTTGTAAAAAGATATTTAGATCATCAATGCTATATAAAATATCATCAATATATCTAATAAGCCATAGTATTGGCTTTTTAAGAGATTTACTTAATATGTCATTCTCGAGTTCCTCCATAAAGATATTACTCATCAAAGGAGAAGGAGAAGAACCCATTGCCATTCCGAAATTTTGTTGATAATAATCATTTTTTATTTGAAAATATGTGGTTTTTAAGCTCAGAGTTAATAATTCCAAAATTGTATTAATGTTTAGTTTAATGCGGTCTTTTAATGTTGTGTCATGTACTAATGTCTTTCTAATTATTAAAAGTAATTTATCAACTGGTACATTAGTAAATAAACTCGCCACGTCAAAACTAACCATTAAATTTTGGTTTGTAATTTTAATGTAATTTAATTTAAAATTTTTCAAAAAAAGAAAAAATATTAACACGCCACAATCATTCAGACATTAATTATTTCGAAATTAATTACTAACTTTCGCCTCTTGGCCTACGATTGTGTTAATTCGCTGGGACGCGCTTTTAGACGTACTTACCACTGCCGGCTGGGCCATTATGAAATTGGATGATGTACTAGCCGTTGCTAGTCAGAGCTGAACATTTTCCAAGCTTGATATCGTGGTTTCTTTAACCAGATCTGCTACACCACTATGATGGATATCCAACTTAATCTGATCGACTACTTCAAGGGCAAAATTACGTGTTTTATTGGTATCAATTTTCTGCGACGCACTGTTAGATGTTACCATTATGATATCGGATGACGTACTAGGCACTGCCTTGGCCAGCTGGACATTTTCAGAGGTTGATATCGTGGTTTCTTTTACTGGATCTGCTAAACTACTGTGATCGATATCCAGAGTTTGTGGATGTATTAATGACAAACTGTGATCTGGAAAATTGTTATTATAACGTCTCAGGTCTTCAGGTTTAAACACAACCGGCAAAAATGCATTTTTATTCGGTCCTATAAAATGACCGGACGGGACATATACCGGTGTTGGCAAAGCCATGAATAATATTTTGATGTATCTCTTGTGTAGTTTTAGTAAGGATTGTTACAAATTCGCCTTTGGGAATTTTCTTCCTTGGGTTCTGTCATTGCCACTTACATAGTTCTTTGTCTTATTTGGTTTTTACGCTTTTGAATACTGCGACATGTAATGGTAGGAGTAGATGTGTGGTATGTGGTGGCAATTTCATAATAAATACCTCATTTTCTTGTGCTAATTTAATTCATTTTGCTGACACGTGTGTAACTAGACCATCGTAAATTAAAAGGACCAATATGTTAAAAAAACATTTTTGAGGCAATTATAGAAAAGTGTGGTTTCACTCCAGCCCCATTGGCTAGCAGATGTTGCCGTTTGCGACACATCGTCGTTAAATCAATTCTCCATCACATATTTACTTTTGAATACACATAGTATAGATAATTTGTTTCCATCGGCAGAACAACACAGTTGTATTTTCTCGACCTGAAGAACTTGTTTTACGTTGACTCTTTACCCGAATTGTCCCAACAATCTTTGTTTTAGAGGAATCGTGACAAAACGATATTTCATCACTATTACATATTTGTGATGCGTTTCCATTTAATTTAAGCTCCTTTACATGTTCTGTTAGTTGTTCATAAATCACCCAGGGATTTATCTAAAAAAGTAAATAAAAATTAAATAGATTTATTAGTTTTTAGCAATAATAAATATAACAAACCTGATCACAACTGACGTGCTCTATACTTTGATTTTTCTTAATGGACAGATGACGACGTCTAAAAATAATAAACCAGTCAGGACCGGGGCGACTATTCTTAAATCTCGTTGATATGTTGTTTTCTTATATACAAAACACAACCACATCCATAACTTTCTCTCAAGAGAGCCCAAACCCATATTTCCATGATTTTCAAACAATTCGCTATCTCTTGTTCTTCTTTTGAAATTTCTTTTACCCCGAGTTCCCAATACGTAATATTTTAACGTGGACCGTGCTGTATTATAAAAAGTAGCTGCTTCACTAATCGTTTGGTTGCCATTTTTAACATCAGATAACGCTTTTTCTGTCTTCTCTACTATATCTAATACCGGCACCCTTCTGCGTCTTCTAACATAGTTACACACCATTGTCTGCAAAACATTAAACACGTCCAATTTTCAATATGCAAGATTGGTATCTGGACTCTGATGGTACCCCATCTCCCAGATACCCCATTTGCAATTTTTGTATGGGGTAACTGGACTTACCTTATAACTTCTTACGTGCATACTTAAGTACACAGGCGCTTTTTATTTAATAATCATCTGTAGGTAGATGTGGTTGAAAATAAGAGTAGTTTCTGCACGATGTTTTAGGATATCTATAAGCAAAACTTGTTATCACTGTGAAATTTTAAATTCAACTAGTAAACTAGTGGCGGGAAATATTCCATGGCCCAGTTACCCCGTAAATCCAGAAACCCCAAGAGAACTTACTACCCATGTTTTCAAATCATAAGTTAGCACAGGTCTAATCACTGTCATATAAATTTTACATTTATTGTTTTTTAACTCAACGTTCGATTTTATCTGCTTGAGCAGATCCAAGTAGGTCTTGTGTGCTAGGTATATTTTTCTTTTTATTTCTGTATTTATATCGTTGCTGTTTGTAACTTGAGTACCTAGGTACATAAACTCATTTTCAAATTCAATATTGGGTTTGTCAATGGTTAGATTCTGAAGTCGACGCTGTCTTCTGAGTCTACTCTTGCATGCATGTATTTCGTCTTTTTTATTACCTTGCATGTATTTCGTCACCTTGTTGGAGTCCAATATGCGTAAGAAACGGATACGATGTTTTATTTTGGATTTACTACTTGAAACAGCTTAGCTTCTCCACAGCTATCAGGTGAGATGGAATATCAAATTCGTGCATCGCCTGTTAACATAAGTCATGCCCGTTAACTGTCTCGTGTGTACATCTCTATTCCGTATTAATATATTAATATTCATATTCATTAATATTTGGCTGGTCATTGATTTTTCGCTACGAGAACTACACTGATAATTGCTAACTATCCGGCCAGCGTATGTCTTAAGAATTTCATGCAGGATATTGGCCAGCATCTTGTAGGCACTATTCAGCAAGACAATTTCACGGTAGTTGTTGCGGTCCAGGGGTCGCCTTTTTTAAGAAGGGATATTATAGCACCAATGTGACATTCTGTAGATATATATTTCTGTTTCCAAATGTCTTTGATCAATGTATGTATAAATTAATAACTGATTTATCCCCTTTTTTAATAATTCCGCTGAAATATTGTCTGGTCCTGAGGCTTATTATTCTTAAGCTTTCTTGTGGTAATTTCTAGTTCTTTTAAACATGGTACTTCTGTTTCTCGTTGGTCATTTTCTCTGAGTATCGATACTTCATTATGCTCCTCACTGATGTTTGTTTTAAGTCTTTTAAGTCTGCCCTTCTTTCTAAAAGCTCTTCTCTTTTGTTGAAGATGTTCCTTGCCTGGTTACAACAAGCACCTACTCTGGAAAGGTAGTTCGCTTTTATTCTTTTGATCGTTTGCTAAATTTTTTTGCGTTTCGCTTTACGATTTATATCGTCTAGCTCTTTCAATTGTCTTGTCATGTGCTCTCGTTTCTTTTTCGGGTGAATTTTCTTTTCTTCTGTTCTCAAAATCTTGTATTCCTCCTCTAGCTCTCTGGTTATACGCCTGTAAAGTATTTGTGAACGGAGTTTTTTCTGCTTGTTATTTCAGCATACTCATAATCAAACTATTCTTGACTGGGTCTCTGATATTTAAATTTACCTATGGTATCGTTAGCTACCTTTACTACAACTTTTCTGCTCTCAACCCATGACTGATTGATATTTAAGTTGCTCGCGTTTAGTTCTTCTAGGTTTCGTCTAAGTTCTCGTTAGTAGGTGTTTGTTTTTCATCTTTAAGTTTTTGTGTGTCAAATCTATCTCTCGTGTCCTCTCAATTTATTCTTGTTTGAAGTTCTTGTTCTTATTTTTGGTTCTAATAGGTAATGTTTCGAATTAATATTAACCCCTCTGCGATTTATTAGTCAATTCCATTAAAGAAGTGCTTCGAGTCTATCAACAGATGATCCATGGTATTTATTGTGTTGAAATCTGGTTATTTCTATGTGTCTTTGACGATATCTCACCGTTCACACTAAATTCCTGCAGTCGTCATGTTCTAGGAAACAGCGAAGTTTACGAGAAGCGTTCCGCTATTATTTGATACTTTATGGAGTCTGTGTTATCGAATTGTTGGAACATACTGTTGTTCTCGTCCTACTTTAGCGTTTAAATTTCCAATAATCATTTCAATATCATGATTCGGACAAGCTTAGACCATTTACTCTAACTGTTAGTAAATTTCTTCTTTTTCTATATCTGGTTTGTATTCGGTAGATGCATATGCTATTGTTTATTATGCTGTACTTTATTATACAATTCTTATCTTGCACAATTGGGGTGAATGGGGTTGAAATTCTATTATATTCTGTCTAATGTTTCTTCTCATTAAAAAAATGTTACCAAACTCTTAGGTTTTGATATATCAGCTGAAGTATAGGGTGGGATTTTTCTTTCCCAGGATATTGTTATTCGTCCACCTAATTTTCTGGTGGGCGACTATATCAGTCTTATATTTATCTATTTGTTCCAGCAGGCATTTAAATGTTCCTACTCTATAAAAATCTGACCCTCCAAGAGTATAATATCCTTTTTCTTTTTTCGTTTGCAATCGTTCGTCTACGTAAGTTCAGTCCGGCTCTATTATCTATGATTTTCGTAACCGTAATCTTTTTTACAGAATGGGATAGTTGGTCCCATGTCCAATCCCCAACCTGGAGGACCAGGAACCCTTCTGTAGGAACTACCATTCCTTAACCAATAAGTTCTAATTTTGAGGCGTCGGAAATGGCCTTCACTAGCTGCATCCGCATCATTAGCTGCATCATTAGGTGCATTCCGCACATCCTAGTGTAAGTTCTGCATTGTCCAGTCAACACGAAGGGCACGTGGAGGTTAGATTTGTTGGTATGTTTCGGGTAGACTGTGAGGATTTCTCAGACTTTTATCGTAGACAAGTATTGTTAGCTTATATTACCCCCGAGACTTATTTACTAACCATTTAAACTCCGATATAACTTGTAGGGTGTAAAATTATTAATAAAATGTATATAATTTTTTTCAAGATTTGAAATATAAAATATCAAGAGCCATCTATGCGTCACGTCTGAAACCTTAGCAACAAAACGTAGGTTTCTCTTTACATTAATAAGTATATTTAAGTAAATTTAAATACAGCTAGGCATGAATAATCAAATTTAATATTAATGTATATATAGTCATATAATTTAGAAGTATAACTTCCAATCCTATATATATAAATATATCTGGCGTAGGAACTACTACCATATAGAAATCTATCTTACCGGCAGCTACATAGGTTAAGATTTCAGATATTTATGTTAGTCCCTTTGACACGCCGAATTTTGTTAGATTGGTTTAATTTTCTACATCAAAAATATTTTTGTCTTAGGGGAAGCGTATGTTGTAAGGCAATATTTTTTATTGCAATGGCTGATCAGTTACAAGAGTTGTATGAGAAGTATGATTTTTTAGCATCCGCCAAGGATTCTATTATACAGGTTAGTGTGTGGGTTACCTCTGTATTTGGTATTAAAAAGAATTTTTGTTTATATTATATATTTTTAACTTCATTTTAGCACTCTAGTGTATATTTGGAATGTATCGAAGGTACCAAAGGCGGTGCAAAAGAAAAGAAGTTGGCTGCACAAATTATTGCCAAGTTTTTTAAACATTTTCCTAACTTTCAAGACACTTCTCTAAATGCTATATTAGACTTATGTGAAGATGGAGATAGTGAAATTAGAATCTGTGCTATGAAAACCTTACCAATAATCTGTAAAGATAATAAAGAATTTGTAACAAATATTGCTAGTGTATTATCACAGTTGCTACAATTGGAAGATCAAGATTATACTACTGCTAGCAATGCTCTAACTCAGGTTTTTAAAGAAAATCCAATTAATGCCACAAAGGGTATTTTAAGTAATGTTCATCAACCAACAGATGAATCAGTTAGAGAAAGATGTGTTACATTTCTCTATAAAAAATTGATAAAGGTGCAAGAAAAACTTAGCCCAGACTTAGAAGATTTGCTTGTTGAAGAGGGCAAGAAAATTCTACAGGTAAACACAATATATTGTTTTGACATTTTTATGCTATATCATTTTATTTTTTTAGGATTCAACTTCCAATGAATTCTTGGTGATAGTGCCATTTTTGTTAGAATCGAAATTAGTAAAAACAACATCTGGCCAACAAGAGCTTGTTAATTTAGTTGCTGACAGAGTAGAACTGAGTGAAAATTTTAATCCTTTGGAAGAGAGCAATAATGTTGACAAATTAATCTTATGTGTCAATAGTATTCTATCTCTATTTAATGTAAGTTTATCTTATTTACTAAATTGATATAATGCTTATCCTCTATATTAATAAAATACATTATTTTATCAATTAGATATAAAACAAATATAGTTTAATTGAGTAGGTTATGATTTTCACGTTGACTTCTTTTTATTTATTACATCATTTTATGATTGCTCTGTTGTAGTCTAACAAGAGAGTTCCAACTTATTGTCTCTAACAAAAGAAAACTGAATGTTTTAAACAATTAAATTTATCAATATAATCTAAAATGTTAATTCATTTTCTATATTGACAATGAAAGGCTTACATTTTAACAAAAGAAAAATACTATTTCTTGTCCTGCCTATTAGTTCTAGTCCTATTAGTCCTAGTTTATCATAGTGATTACATAGGGTGCTTTCCTGGAGAAGCAAAACAGTTTGTTTTGTTATATCACTTGATGTATTTGTCCATTCTGAGAGTAAGACAGTTTTTAAATAATTTATATAGTTTTACAGTTGGTTTTTCTGACATTTTAATTCTCTAAATGACGTGAGTTCTAAATAGGAATTAATATCCTGTGATTAATATTAAGGAGGTGCCTAATATTGAAGTGCTATCGAACACATTTTTCGCTGGTATGTCCACGTACTTCTGAGCATTTAGGATTCCATTAGTGATTGCTAAATTTTCAGTCCCAGACCATGACATACACCCCCAGACCATGGTATGACCACCACCGTGTTTTACTGTGGGAATGATATTTCAATGACCCAGCGTCGTCTTATTATTTCTTCACACATTATTATCGCCGTCGGAATCAAATAAACCAAACTTGCAGTTGTCAGTAACTGATTTCTTGAAAAGCTAACGGAATATTTACAAAGAAGACTCCAGTCTTTTTTTCTTTATTTTTCTGGCGGATAATTGGTTCCTTCCGCCCTCTATATCTGACGTTATGTGTACTAATTTATTACAGTCCTGAGTATGACATTTATTTCAAAACAAGAAGCAATATCATTGGCTACTTCTTGACTTGAAATAAAGCCATTTTTTTCTTCCAGAATTTAACAATTTTCTCTGAACTCTGATAGTGCTCTTGGCATTCATTTGCACATTTATTTTTCAATGCCGCCAGTTATTTCATGTATTGTTCACTATGTAATACACTGTAGATAAGTTGAGCTTTAATTTTTTCAAATTTACAATTTCCATAGCTGTCTGTAGTTTTTGACTTCCTCTAAACCTAATATTATTCTGAATAAAATATGAAAGTAAATAATAATTTTTAGGCTACTGTTGAATCTACTCAGTTTCTACTATATTACTGTAATCAAGTGTTACCACAGTGGGATTCAGTTGGTAAACTACCAAAAGGGGATAAGTTACAAATAAGACTACTAAGACAGCTTGCAGAACTTAGTGGTCATTGTGGCAATATTGACAATATTGTTGAAGTTGTTGAAAAAATATTTAACAAACTAAGGGTATTATTTTATTTATGCTTATTATATATTCAATTCTACTTATTAATCCTAACTTTAAGGATTTCATGCCTCTTCCACCAGAAGATGTTGACATAAATCAAGTTTCAAATTTAGATTTTACCAGCGTGGAATGTCTGCTTTATACTTTTCATAAATTAGCAAGAAGATGTCCAGAATTCTTAACAGGAGACCAGCAGTTATTGAAAGATTTTCGTTCAAGATTGCAGTACTTTTCAAGAGGCGTTCAAGGTTGCAAGAAGGGCTTAGATATTAATTCAAAAAAAGATAATTTGAGCGAAGAAGATCAAGAAAAAATCAAGTTAGCACCATCAGTGCTAGATAATATCAATATGATCATAAAGGATTTATTTTATCAACCACCACTTTATAAATGTAATCCACATTTGTCTTTTAAAAATGAAAGTAAGAAACCAAAGGTATGCTATATAAATATATTTATCTAATAGAGTAAGACTAATGTTTTCTTTGCCAGTCTGTTGAGCGGAGTACTGGGGCAGTCAAGAGACATGTTCCAATAACATTTGACTCAAGTAATGGTACTACAAATACAAAACAGAGCAGACAAAACAAAAGTGGTGAAGACAGAAAGTTATATATACCCCCTAGTGGAAAATTTAGCAGTAATTTTGGTAAGTTTAACTTTAAAAATAAAAATATGTATTATTTGACTACGATACCATTTGTTTTCCACATATTCCTGAGGCGTCCGATTCTTTAGAAATTGTTAAGGCGTCCGATTCTTTAGAAACACTTCATTCATTTCTCCATTATTTTCCATTTGTTCTGATCCTTTGTCATTCTTATTACCTCCTATATTGTTTTCCACTTTTTCTAATACTTCCTACCTGTCTATGATTGTTTCTAGGCAAGAGTGTAAAATCCAACAGCGAATTATCCGATGAGGATTTTATATAAAATCGGCTTAACCATTTGACTGTACTGTAAACGAGACAGAAACAAACTAACTATAGAAAACAATAAAACTGCCCTTAACTATTCGTAGAATACTGTGGAAATACGCCCTCTACGGTCTTGTGGTAATTCCTACATTGTCCAGTCCAAAGTTCCAATCTGTTTTTTTTTTTATTCAGTTGAGTTGATTTTGTTATATACCCTTCACATTGATCACAAAAAAGAGAAAAATATTATTTCAAGCTTTTTTTCAAAAGGGGAATATGTTGAGGGATTGGAACCTATATGTCCAATGTAATACTAGTTGTGGGAACAAAAAAAAAAGAAAATATTCAAAAACGTTTTTATTTTTATATATTAGGTGTAATAAGCAGTAAAACAGTGGTTACATAGTTTTTCTTGTTTGTTATTGGTACATCGATGACACAGTCTTCTTGTTGGTCCTTCGATGGGTAAGTGATCCCCTATATTCAGTAGTCTGGAACCGGATGACGGCCTACCATATTGTCTTCTGCATACCACTTTTGCATGTTGTCCGCCATAACTTAGAGATTCAGCCAGCGGAACCACATAATCCAAGAAACTCTTCTTATTTTTTTCTCGCTTTTTTTTTTAAGTAAATATGATCCAGGTATTGACCGTTGCTGTCATTGGTAGGCGATAGAAAACTATTTTCCACCATTTGCCGGTCTTTCTATCCACATTGTAGAGGCTAGCAAGTTGTCCTAAGAGATCAACTACCCCCATATTTGTTATAGAATCCCCATCTACCATCTTTGGGCAAGGAATTTCTGATGGGTTTCCATCTTTAGGTTTTCTGTTTTCTAAAGTCATTTCATCGCCATGATAATTTAAAAGGATTGTTACATATTTGGTATGTGCAGTTTCATGGGACTGCACTCTTTGATGTTTTCTGTCTATATCGAATTTAGGCATATTTTTTCTGGTAAATATTAACATATCAATTGCAGCAAAAGGTAATGTATTTATAAGTTGAGTGCTAGTAAAAAATCTGTCAAAGCAGAGGCCAATATCAGAATCTCGAACAGTTGCTGCTAACTTCATGACATCTAGAGTTGAATTTTGGTTTTTATTTTCATCTCTTCCTGAATATATATTCAAGTCTTATGTGTAGCTAGTTTTCGAATCGCATCTAACCTATAATTTTACGCCTATTTTAGTAGCTTTTACAGGAAGGTACTATTTCAGGCAATTTCTTCCCTTGAATTTAGACATAGCCTCATCGATACTTTGAAATGAACTCTCACTTCTTGCTTGTGAAAAAGTTTGCTTCAAGCAGGGAAGCAATTCTTCCATATAATATATTTTTTGGGCGCCATCTGGCTTTCAGGGGGAATTGAAGTATAGTTTGGAAGACAGTAACTGGAATCTATTCCAAGAAATTTTTGGTTTGATCATTGTGTTGCCAAGTGAAGTATTAGTAGATCAGTAGTGTCGCTGTGTATGCCCTTTATTATAGGACATTATGATAAAACATCCAATGACAATCATTATTTCATACTGACCAGTTTCGATTATAAAAAAATTCTTTTTTGCTTTTCCAATCCTTAAGTATTTCCAATCTTTCGTTGGTTTTTCCAGAAATCTATAGAAAAAGGCTTTTAGGGGACCGTTTGAAAAAAATGTCCAACTCAATAGATGACCTGTCGAGCTTTGCGAGAATTGTCCGGGGTTTTTCGATTGGGATACCTAGTCTTGGTAAAAAATTGTTATCTATATATTTCCATTGGTCTACAATTATTGTAGGCGGATCGACCGTTTTGACATTCTCACTTCCGAAGATGAACATTCCGTGGACGATACATTTTCATTTGTTTCGACTTTCCTTTTTACTTTGCTTGTGGATGGTTCAAAAAAATCATAACCTGGACCCACTGAGGATGATGAAATATTCTGAACTACTATCAATGAACGGTTCATCTCCCATATCGGAAATATTGTCTGCCAACTTCATGAGTCCCTGCACAGACAATGCTTTATTTCTAAAATAAATCATATTTTACTTGTAGTAATGCCATTGGTACACATTTTAAAAAATGTTCTGTATGCGCAATATTTACAGGCAAAAAAAAACACTTTCTATAAGTAATATACAAATAATATCACACTTACCTAGATATTTTTTTCATAAATTAGTCAAACGCCAAATACACCAATATAAACGTATAGCACGTGGTCTACTTATAGTAAACAGATTCACTAATTCGCCGTATTAAAAAAATACACAAACATTTTCAAGTGGGGGTATTAGAAACATTGCACATAACCAGTGGGGCATCGGCCTAGTTAAATCCAACCTGCGTATTTCCTTCTAGGTTGCATTAAACACTTTCTGGGACTTGGGGATCACCTATTGGGACTGTCATGGTTAAATGTAATTGAAAATATTTAAAACATATTAAGTGAGAAAAGAACTATTCGGGAAGAATGAGATAAGATTGTACAGGTATACAGAACAGCTTGTTGCTTCTATGCTAAATCGATTAAAAGTTGAAGTTGACTTCCCACCAAGTATTGATTAAATTTTATGTCTTCCATATTAAATTTTAAAACAATCATATATTTTGCAATATTTTCACTGTGAGGTAATTATTTTCACTTTTTTCTACATATAACTGTTTTAACGAAATAATAATTTTTCGATTTTAATAAGTTTAATAAAAGTATTATGTATATGTTACAAAAGTTTGGTTGCAATTATATTACAGTGTTATTTAAATTACGAATCCCTTACATCTTTTTGACTGGGAGTCACTGTAGATTTATAGCTTTTTGTTTATGCTTTGCAAGTTTCAGGTTTAAACTTCCATTATTTGATATTACACTATCTGGGTATTCAGATGTGTTTACTCTTTCCAGAAATTGTTGTAACAACACTTTTTTGCTTTTATTTGCATTAATTTCCATCTTGAGTGTTTCAAGTTCCTGTGATCTTATATTAATCATGGATTAAATTTGTTTTTTTGATTTTTTAATAATAACAATAATTATATTTAGCGTTATTTTGTGCAGCAGTCGAAATTGGCCATCGAAATTTCAGTCCAAAAGACTTACACCAACAATACGACCGGGCGTAGTAGCCAGAAAAATATACCTCTCTAGAAAACGCGCCTTGAAAACAATATCAATGACTTCATGAGGAAAGTTGACATTATCTCAGAGTATCTTTCTGGTAATCTGTTAAATAAAGTTGCGAGGAAAGCAAAAATAATTCCCAATAAATCTGACAGAAAAATTGTTAGATCTAAAAGATCAGTTTAGGCAGAAGGCTAAATCGTAAGGGGCCGGGCCAGCAAGAGAGAAAAGCGAAAACATCAAAATTCAGTATTTACTAATAGCCCAAAGAAATTTTATAGAGAATTATATTGGAGATCGGTTTGGAAAAAATCAGATGGCTACGAAAAAATGGCTCCTTGGGTTAAAACCATTCAAGAGCAGACAAATGCTCTCCTAGATATGGAGTGTAACCATTCAGAGCGATTGACATTTGCACTGTTCTCAGGAAGACTCACAACTGGAAGGCGCCTGAACCAGATGGATTGCATAACTTTTGGATTAAAAGCTTTACAGCCGCTTATCCTGTACTTGCAAATACATTTAAGGTTGTATTAAATCCATACACTTTCCCCAACTTCCTAATGGAGGGCAATACATACTTACTGTACAAAAAAAAGGGGACGTTAGGCAACCCAATAACTACAGACCAATCACATGTCTGTCAGTATTGTATAAACTGTTTACAGCCCTACTCAATAAAAAAAATCTACCAACATTGTGATAAAAACAACAATTTTGAAGAAGAACAGAAATGATTTATAAGAGCAAGTATGGGGTGCAAGAAACAGTTGACAATCGATGCTGTAGTTCTTGAGCAAGCGCAAAAAAGAAAACGCAACTTAAATATCTGCTACATAGACTACAAGAAAGCATTTGATAGTGTCCCTCACGATTGGCTGGTTGAGGTTCTGAATTTCTATATAATTAGCACCCAGACTATTAATTCATTAAAGTGCCTGATGAGGAAGTGGAAAACAAATCTTTTTGTCGATCAACAATGCATTGCTACTATAAATATCGAGAAAGGAATTTTTCAGGAAGATTCCCTTTCTCCAATTTGGTTTCTGTCTAGCCCTGAACCCTTTGTCCACACTATTGAACAACAGCAATATTGGATATAAACTTAACATAAGGAATACTATATTTGGATGGTCTTAAACTATATGGAGAAACTAGAGACAAATTAAACTCCTTGATAAAAATGGTCAAACCATTCAGTACGGATATCAGAATGTCATTCGGAATGGACAAATGTTCTACCATTAGCATACAGAAGGGAAAGGTACAGAGTCAACATTCTGTAATATACAACAACTGGCACCAGAAGAACCATTAAATATTCAGGAATTTCTCAAAAGCAAAAACTTGATCACAACCAGTTAAAGGACTTTTCCATTTTGTACCAAAACAGACTTACAAAGCTTTTAAATACCAAACTGAACATTGGAAACCTCATTAGAGCGATCAACAGTTGGGCAGTGCCAACTTTGGCATATTCTTTTGGCATTGTTAAATGGTCAGAAACTGACCTTGATGAACTTGATAGGTTGACACGCCGAACATTAACAAAGTTCCGATTCCTGCATCCAAACTCAACTACGAAAAGACTATACATCCCAAGAAAGTTGGGGGATAGAGGCCTTGTGAACGGAAGAAATATCTGTCTCAATAAAGGAAATAGGATGAGAAAACACTTCATTGATTGAAACAGTACGCTAATGAAATTGGTTGCAAATGAGGACCGGGGTTTCATCCCACTAAACCTAAATAAACAAAACCGTATCGATAACCGAACAACACTCACGGATTGCGCTAGAGAATGGAAAGGATCATTACATGGAAGGTTTTCTAAGTCACTCGAAGATGACACCATTCTCGAACAATTGTCTTTAAGTGGCTGACTGATGGACTGTTGTACCCAGAAAGAGAAGGTTTTGCTATGTATATTCAAGATAAGGTAACAAGAACAAAGAACTAGGAAAGGCATATACTGTACTTGGATGTAGTCGATAAGTGCAGGAAATGCGGTACTCTGGGGGAAACAATTAAGCACGGTTGCCCGCCCCTTGCTCCTAATGCTTATTTAGGACGGAATAATCAGGTGGCAAAAATCATACTTCAGCAAATTGCACTAAAATACTAGCTATTAGAAAGCGCACCTCTATATTATAAGTACTCGCCTTCTCCTGTACTTGAATCATCCGATACCATTCTTTACTGGGACATACCAATCACTATTGTCGAACGGTTTATTATAACAGGCCAGATATTGTTCTAATCAACAAAAAGGATAAAAGAGCTTTTATAATTGACATCGCAGTGCCACTCTCTCACAACATTAGAAAAACCGAGATAGAAAAATCCACAAAATATGAAAATCTGGCATACGACTTGAATAACTAGTGGAAACTGAGTAAGGTAGATGTAGCAACCTTCGTTATATCCGCCGAAGGCCTGATAAGTAAGAGATTTTCAAAGAAGCTCGAGAGCCTGGGTATCTCGAAATCGATTGCCATAGTGGGACAGCCTGCCGTGCTCTTGCAGACGTGTCACATTGTTCGTAAAATACTCTGTTAAGGTGAGAGGAGCTGAAGTGCTTTTTCATCTTGACATTGGAATATTGACCAGCATGAGCTGAGATTTTACATTAAGGATAAGCAGAATAATAATTATAATATGACAGTGCCGAAGACCCTGTGTCAAGAATTGGTAGTAGAACTACAGCTAAATGAATTGGAAAAAGTCCCGTACTACAAGCACAACCCGCAACCAGTTCTGGAGAATTACATTTACAGAATGTATTGTGACTGAACAGTGCTTACCGAGCTGAAATTAAATAACAGACCCGATATTATTTTTATGGACAAAACTTCAAGAAAAACAACGTTTATAGATATAGCTATCCTAAATAACAATTTCTAAAGAGCCTGATAAAGAACACATGGAACATGTTGTTTTTGAACATCATGGAGCGGGCTCCTACAGAGTTTAATCGTTCTGATATCTAAAATATCTGGGATAAGAGAATGTTCTCTTTAGAGGGAATGAGAATGTGGTTAAGCTAAATCCACCAGCAATAGTAATAGTTATAGCATTTATTGTTTGATAGTTTTAAAAATTTCTATGACCAAATATTCTCTCAATAATATAATTTTATACATGTTTCAGTTAATTATATAATACCATTATAAACAACCAAAATGAAAACATTTCGAAATACATCCTCATCCGACTCTGTGCAAATTATGAAATTTGATGTTACATCATAAAAAATGTCACATTGATCATATAGTTTATTAAAATCCTCATACATTGTTAATAGTGGAGTTGTCAAATAAATATTTGTTCTTTCTCTACTGCAATAAAAAACAGCTATCAAAGAAACACAAAACCTTATCTGAGTAAATCGGCTGCATTTATTTGAGTAAGTAGCAGTTTATAAAGAAATAGTATGGGTTCCAATTTCCTTATACGATCAAGATAATGTACTTATAATTGAAATATATTAGTTAATTTTGTATATAACACATTGGTCAATAAATGATTGTCAATAAATCAATTTCCCGGTCTGACATACCACCTTGATCAAAAAGTTCCCGGAGTTTATTCAGAAAATATAAAATACAAGTTTATTCATCAATATTGTTATTGTCCCCTTCAAAGTACTCCCCATGGACTGTAACGCACTTATAACTGCGTTTGATCCAATCTTCGAAACCTTTTTTTTATACTCGATGGCCATCAGGACCGTTTTCGATTTTTTCATAACCTCCTCTCAGCTGCTAAAGCGCGTTCCCAGTAGTGGTTTTTTGACTAGATTGAGCAGAAATAAGTCGCAGGGAGCCAAATCAGTTGAATTCGGTGGCTGTTGGATGGTATTCGTTCCGTTCTTGGTCAAAAAGTCGCGGATAATGATGGCATTAAGCGTCGATGCGTTATCGTGGTGCTAAATCCACGAGTTGGTTGCACACAAATCCTTTCTTTTTTGGTGAATTGCTTAATGAATAGTCTCATAACATCCAAATATTACTCGTTGACCGTTTGACCGTCCGGAAGGAACTCATGATGCACAACACCGTTCTAGTCCATGAAAGCCGAGAGCATCGCCTTCTTATTCGATTGAAAACGACGTGGTTTTTTCGGTCTTGGCTTATAAACCCACGTCTCGTCTCCAATAATAATGCTTTTGATAAATGTTGGGTCGGATTTAGCGTTGAAAATCATGTCTTTTGCGATGTCAACGTGGTCCCTTTTTTGCATGAAGTTCAGGTCTTTTTTGTCAAGTTTGCTGCAACATGCCGGTAATCCAAATCATTAACTAAAATGTCTTGAACGGTTCACATCCTCTGCTAGCTCTCTGATGGTTAATTTGCCGTTATTGACCACCATTTCTTTCACTTTATCGATGTTGATGGCCTGTCAATGCGTTCGTCATCATCGATAAACTCACGACCACTTTTGAAGCGTTCGTGTCACTGATAAATGACTGTTTTCTGTAGAGTATCGTTGCCAAAACAATTTCCCAACATTTCCAAGGCCCTCGTGCCATTTAATCCGTTTTTAAAGCAAAATTTAATACAGACTCTGTTGCAAACGCAATTCTATTTTTAAGATTGTAAAAATCGAAAACACGCACAAAGGCAGATGTACTGAAGACGACGTAACTTTTACAAATGTCAGGCAATAACGCAAAAAAAAAAACAGATCTGTAATCGGGTGACTGAGAGCGGCACACGGTGGTCATTCCGGAAACTTTTTGGAAATTTCATGGCAATCTGTCTCACTAGTTTCCGAGTTGTTGTGCTTTAAGTGACTCTACTTTTGTTATTTTCAAAACTGGAAAATAAACGAATTCCGTGTGTTAATTAAGCATTGCTTTTTGATAAAAAATACAGTTGAAGCAAAACAATGTCTTGCAAACATTACTCGAGCTCTGCCTCAGGAAAATCAATCATAATTGATTGGTATGCTGAATTCAAACGTGGCCGTACAAACACCGATGATGCTGACCGCTCTGGACGTCCGAATGAGGTGGTTGCACCCTTTGAATGTAAAACTACAGGAAGGAGCATATGTTTCATTAAGTGGGACTAGAATGACAACTGCATATGGCCGACTACTGTTTGCTGTTTGGCAGTAGTGTAGGGCAGTATGAATAAAAACAAGAAAGTGATAAAAGTTTACAGTTGTTTAAAACAATAAATTATTGTAAAATTAACGTTACTGTATTAATTTAATGAAGAACTAAATACGGCAGATAATGTCAACTACTATTTAATTCTCAATTTTAAATTTAGATAGTTTTAGAAGAGGAGCAATATAATTTGCTGATGGTGTTGATTTCTGTCCTGCGAAAATTTAAATTAATTTAAAAAATCTATTTTTTCAAAGAGTAAAGTGTTTTATGTGGCCAATGCGACAAAAGGTTATTAAGAAATTGGAACTTCCTGTCATAAAAGCATATCATTTCCAAAAATTGGTTAGGTAATCAGTTGCATCTTGCACCGAGTTGATGTTCATTATTTAAATTAGGTATACATATTCGTAAATGAAATAAAAAGGCGTTATATTCACTAAATTATTTATTATTAAAATACATATCTCCTTTCTGTATTTAGTTGTTCAGTGTTTAATGTGCCTTAACGAAAATTAACTTTGTATACATACTAAGATTTTTTTCATCTACTACACTTTTACAAATATAATTAATTCTTGTAGTGTAAATAGTCAATAAATAAAGTGGTAGTTATAAACTTGAATGTAAACTCATTTTCCAAAACAACCAAAATAATCAAGAGTAAATGCTATGAAATATGTTTATCAAAATGATACAATAAAACAATTACACATTTTAAATGTCCACTTCAATTGTTGAAACAGCAATTGGTAGTAGTCTCACTTTTACCTTAGATGTTCGATCAAAACAATCTTCAGCGAAATGATGGGAACATAAAAATCTACTGCAGTTTGGAATAAATTCTGGCTTTTAATAAAATTAATCCACTGTGTTCTTCTATTTGGATCTTTGGGAAACTTTAAAAAAATAAAAACTAGTTTAATAACATGAAATCCAAATTAAAATGGAAGTATTGTAAAATGGCGATTGTAAAAAAATGTTAACACTCTGTATTATTAGTTATATTTTTTATGTTCTTTATATGAGTAAAGTAACATGTTTTATATGTGTCAAACGAAAATTAAAAAATAATCTGAATTTTTAAGGGCCAGAATCTCAGAAATCTAAACATTTTAGAACATACGTTAAATACTTAACTTCTAAAAAGATATTCACTATCTTGAATAACATTATAATTATATTATTTTACCTAAATCAGTTTGACTACACCTATACATATCAGACGATTTATTGACTTCATAACCTTAAAATTTTCTTCAAACAAAATACGTTTTTATTTCTAACTAATTAACAAATTTAGAATGATTTAGAGTTTATATGATTTAATTTTAATGTTTCACAGGGAAGGTTCCAATGGAAGAATTGATGTGTTGATTGATTTAAATATTTTTTTTGTAATTAACTACAACAAAATGTCTGCCTGGGAAATAAATTAATTCGAGAAATACTGGATACTGTCCGTGATTTATATATAATTTATAGGCGCGAACTTTAGCCATGGTTTACGCCATCAGTTTCTTCTTTTTCATAAGGGCACGAGCCCAGGACCATCTGTCTGATGGGCGCCTCGAATTACCGTCGTCCTTTAAAGCACGTAAAATTGTTGTAAGCTGACTATAATAACCAATAAAGTCACTAGACAAACGTACATTCTCATCTTTTCATTCGCGTTTTCCTTTTTGGTTTTCTAAAAGGGCCCCAAACTCCGTGTATCCGATGGCCCCATATTTTTAAGAACTAATAAATTTACCTTTAGAAGCGATAACGTAGAACAGATGTTCCACTAAACACCAATTCGCTTTAATTCCCTTTTCGACGCACGTTTCTCTAACCATGTTAGCATTATCAAAAGATGATAAAATCTATTAAATAATCTCGTGATAATAATTCCTGATAATGCGAACATAGTTACCGCGCGTTGGGGAGTTAAATAAAGTCATTTGGTGTTCAATAGTAAATCACTTCGAGTATGGCGTGTCAAGTTAATTGGACGCGGACCCTGAGTAGAAACTTGTGTGCCAAGAATACTAGACTATAACTCTTAATTTGTCAATTAATTATAACTGCTAATTGGACAACTTTTTTAGGCAGATCGAATGTTCGTGGAGGAGGATGGAGCAGAGGGGCTGGCGGTGGCAGAGGACAAAGAGGTAACAGGGGAGGAAGTAGAAATTGGAGGAACTAAACCGGGTTCACGCTTTTCCAGGTGGGTATTTCACGGTCATATTCTCAATATGTGTATATAAAGATATAACTTTTCATATAGGTTGAAAATCACATTAGGTGATTTGTTAATTCAAAATGAGTTACCTCTATCTTTCATTTATCTGCAATTGATTTTTTTCTAATAGATTTTAAAATTTCCCTGTTATCAACTTTTGAGAATATTGACCTAATCAAATTTAACTTTGAACAGGTAATTGCATTAAACTAGTGCACACAACTATTGACATATTTTTAATATTTTTTCTTTAATAAAGTATTTGTAAATTTTACCTATTTTAATTTTTTTTAACTCCGTTGTAGTCTGTATTTGGTAAAATTAATTTGCAATATACAATAAGATTAAAATGTGTTTAATTTTTCAAAACCCTAAAAAGTAGCAAAATAAATCTAATAAAAGTGAAGAGAGCTAAGTATCCAAAGAACAAATTAATGCAATACTTCTTTTTATTCAGTGGGGTTGAAGTTCTCTGGGAGGTATATAGAAATACCTTTATACTTTTACTCAATGTTGGTGTAAAGCTTGTTACGGTTATATCTGCATACCAGGTTTGGTTGTATTGTATTGGAATTTCAGTTACTACTTTCCATATTTTGGCATTTTGGCGAAGGTGCTGAAATGGAAATGGAGTACATTTTGCGTCGAGCCTGGTGCGTGGTTATTTTGTATATCCGGTACTGCGTAGTAAGTCGGGATATAGGGCCGTACTTTGTTGCGACAGTATTGAGAATTTGTGAGAGTTGATTACGTATTTTCTTGCTCATATTTGATTAGACAGAGGGTCGGTACCATGTTTCGTTAGTTTATCTATATTTTATTCCTGGAATTAACGCATTAATTTTAATTAGTCACTTTTATCATCTCAGTCCGGTACTGGTACGTTGGTTGACTGGCAGTATTATATCGGAGAGCTACAAAATTACTTCGCGGGCTTGATTTTGGAAGGAACCATTTTTGGTCTTCTCCTATCTCTTCTCCTTCCGACCACCTTCGAGAGCAGTCGACAGTGCAGCAATAGGCCTTGACCCAGTGCAGAATTTCCGCTGATTAGAGTTTTGGAGTTCGGGATATTTTGGGAATAGTGCCGAGTTTATTTATCAGCTTTGCTGGATTTTTATTGCTAACACAGTGCGAGCTGGCCCCCAAACCTATCGAGGTATATTTTTGGACCATCGTAGTTAGAGAACCCCCGTGGCCGTACAATTATTTGTTGTCCGACGAATAATTATTTTTTATCCCAGATAGGGGTAAGAATAATTTAACCAAATTAAAATATTTGTCACAATATTTATAAAACCTCTTTCTGGTTTTTTTTTTGGTAGTGGATTGATTCCCTAATTTCATATTTTCCTGTACACGTGGTTAATCCGGGTGAATCTTTGGCTTCTTTCCATGCACGTCTTTGGGTGTCCTCGAAGTCCTCACGACCCACAGGAGCAGACACACGGGATATCGGAAACCGTAAGGGGTAGACAGACCAACGTTCCGCCCCATGTGGCCCGTGCGACACTCATCGGGGAGTTTCGTGGATTGACTGACCAAAGATAAGTTATCATCTTACTAGTCATATTATATTAAGTTTATTACTGTTCCTTATCTATAAAACATCTTTACCAAAGTGCCTGTATTTTACTAACATAGTTAATTTCTTATTATAACCAAAAATCCCTCTCCTGTTCTTTGGCTTCCACGATACTGTTTTTTTTTAATGATGATAATAAATGTTTAAGTACCGAATAATGTTTTCTTTTATCGCCTGAGAATCTCATGTTCTCTGAGCAGTAATTAACTCTGGGAAATATTCACCATATTAATATATATTGAATTTTTTTAGGGTACTTTTTTTTGAAGCCCGAAACGGGTAACAAGCTCTGTGGTAAAAAGGTTTCCACCTCTTGCGAATCTTTTATAAATTACTATCAGGTAGTATATGATGCTTCTTAGAATTATTAGTTGTTAACTTTGTTATCTCTATATGGTTCTTTAATAATTTAATTCATTGTTTTGACCAATAACAAAACAATTTCATTCATTGGCTACTTCCCTGAAATATCGTGATAACTTGACACACCCTCTAACTTTTACGTTAAAATATCGATTTATAACAGGACGTCTTATAATTTCATATTATAAATATATACAAATAAATATATCGTGGATTTAAATCATAAACATAAATATCCTTCTTTTGAGGCACCAGCTATATCCATTATGAAAGTTTGAAACTCAATTTCATTATTCATAAATAAGCTATACATTATTTTAGATGTTGCACCACCTATCTGCAGGTAGCTGAACAACAAACTAAACCTATCTTTGCGCCATCTTTTACCTAGTACCTAAACAATATGTTGTACCAGTCAGAGCTATATAAATTAAATCCATGTAATTTAAATCATGGTTTCAAGGGTCAGCTAGAGACCCCCAGAAATAAAAAGTGCGCACCGAAATCTCATTAGAAATTAGTAGGAGCCTCCCGGGCTAACTAAAAAACCTGACTGAAGAAGTCGAAGTTAAGTCATGGATTAAGAGCATGCTGCAAAAATACATATAAGCAAACTAACTTTAACTGATAATAAACACGTTAGTATGACAGCCAGTACACCACGTTATGGAACAAACCATATGCCATTAAGAAAATATATACACATGATTTACAGAAAAATACTAAAAACCTAACCTTGAGACATCTTTTATGTAAGTGCAGGTACTAGAGTTATCTAGAATAAATACCAATATGAAGAATCAGAAATCAGTGTAGATCTAAGACCTGAAAACAGAAGGATGTTTGTGGGTATGAGGCGGTAAAAATCCCATACTACTTGAAGAGCACGCATTCTCAAGTTCTAAAGATTTCTCCGTTATAGGAAAATAAAGGAAATACAATAAGACGCTTTTCATGTGAAACTCTGCTTAAACGATAGACTATTGTATATGGAATCTGAATTTCGCCAGCTGCTAGTGCAAGAGGCGGTATAAGTAGAAGTAGAGTCAACCTAACCTTCGTTATCAATATTTTGAAAATTAAATTTAACCGAATTTCCGCATCGCATTTCAGGGTGTTCACATCGTGTGAAGCGAGGCGGATGTCATTGCCAATTATTATCCAGGTGCGTTTTAATCATCTTAAGAGTTTTATTTTGTTAGAACGGAGTTTTATCGAGAGAAAGTAGTGGTGCAAGCCATCGAAGTAATATTTTGATGACCCGTCTTCAGATTTCATTTTTTGAGAAATTTATATTAGAGACTGTGATTGTGTATATAATTTCTATCGAACAGTTTTTGACCCATTGTCACGCCGGTAACCTAGTCGGATGAAGCCGCATGCTTCCAATGATAATCTTTTGCAGCAGTTTAATTTTTTGATCCATTGTCATGCTGGTAACCAGGCCGGATGAAGCCGGATGCTTCCAGTGATACTTACATTATATAATAAACTGCTATAGTATATTTGATTGACAAAGTTATGGCTTCGAGCCAGACTAATCTTCGCCACTCCTAATGCGCTGGCTAATTGCCCGCTGTCTGGAGCAGAAGCCAAGTTAATTAATAAGAAGAAAAGAAGAAGATAAATTTAACCCATGTTTTTAATTTATATCAGATATTTTGTATTCTAGTGACTAGATTAGACATAATTAAAATAAAACTAAAAAAACCCAGTGTTTGTTGTGATACGTTAGCTGAGCGTGAATAAGAATGGCATTGTTAGAAAAGCTTTATATATGCGGTGTGAGAAGCTTCGGGCCCAACGAGGCCGAAAAAATGAAATTTTCTACCCCTCTAACATTAATATTAGGCCAAAATGGATGTGGGAAAACAACGATCATAGAATGTTTAAAATTTGCACTGACAGATGTTGTACCGGCTGGTACAGGCACAGGAGCTGGTTTTGTGAATGACCCAAAATTGTCCAATAAAAGATCAACTAAAAGCTCTGTAAAAGTGAGGTTTAAGGATTGCAAAGGTGATCATATTACCGTGGGAAAATTTGCCGAGGTGTTAATGCAATCAGATAAATCACTCAGGTTTAAAAGAATGGCTCCATCCATTCGTTGGGAAGCAGGAAACAATTTGGGAAAACCAGAAGATATTAGTGGTCGATGTGCAGATGTAGATGCTTATTGTTCACAAAAGTTAAATGTTTCCAAAGCCATATTGAATAATGTTATCTTTTGTCATCAGGAAAATTCTGCCTGGCCTTTAGATGAAGGTAAAAAATTGAAAGAGAAATTTGATGAAATATTTGGGTCAGCAGAATACAATAAATGTGTGGAAAGGTTACGAAAATTTATTAGCAGTAAAAAGGATAACTTGAAAGTGTTAAAAGCTCAATTGGATCACCGAAAGACAATAAGAGATAATGCTGAAAAATTAAAGGAAGCTATACAATTCAAAGAAGAACAGTTAGAACAAATTCAGAAAACCATTGAAAAGAAGAGGAATGAGCTACAACCTTTAGAAAGCAGGATAAATGAAATTTGTAAACTTGAAAGTGAGATAAATGTTCTTTGTCAAAAACTGGCAGGATTGGAAAAAACCTTTGAAGGTAAGTGCTGTACTTATAGTAGTTTGATAATTGTAAAACATATTGTTATATGTGTTTTAGCCATAGCACAGCGTGAAAAAGATATTAAAAAATACATAAAAGAGGAATTTGAAGGATCAGATGAAGATCTTGAGAATGCAATTAGAAATTTCAATCAAAACCGGGAAAAAACAAAAGAACTGGTGAAGGAGTTGGAAAACAAAAAAAAAACTTTAGATTGCCATCTGGGAAAAGTCAATCAAGAATTACAAAAGTTGCAAGTAAACTATGGTAAAATAAAAGCAGAAGAGGATTCCTACAAGAAAATTTTGGAGGAACTGAACGAACTCATAGAGAAGACTAGAGCTAAGCTTAACGTCTCAGTTGAAAATGTTGAACCTCACATGGAGACAGTTGCTAAGTTAAAACGAGCGCTGAATGCAGAAGAGGTCAATCTAAAGAAATTATCAAAGGAGAAGGAAACAACAGAAACACAAATGCAGCAAGGTATTGTCCTGTTTTAGAGTTTTTATAAACAATTCTAGTTCCAAGGCTGTTTTTATATAGTTATTAATTTTTTCAATTCAAATAATTTTATTGAGAAATGTTTTTGCCATATCACCAAAATTTTTTTTATGTTTGTTTTTGAGTGGTTTATGATTTTGTGGAGTCATTTGATATATTGTATTTTAGAATTTCTTATTATGGTTATACAGCATTTTCTTTTTTGTAAAAAAGTTGTTACTGATAGTCTTTTCTTTTCCTTATGTAAATCTACTGATTTACTGTTTACTGCTACATAGTATGTCAGAAAAATTAACGAAACTTTTTAAATAATAAAAAAGCTATTTTACCTAAATTAGTTCTTTTTACTCAAAATATGTACATTCCTTCTGCATCACTACACCGCTGAGCACGTTCAACCAAGGCTAGCATAGATTTTATTATGTTGTTTTTCAAAATCGTCTCAGACTGTCGTCACGGCTTTTTGGACTTGTGTAACACTGTCGTAAAACATTCCTTTCATGGCCAGTTTAAGTTTCAGGAACAGGAGATGAATCGGGCGTATATGGAGAATGTTGAACCACGTAGACTTTACATGCCATGTTGAAGCACACAAGCGAAAAATTCATGAATAACGACTGTCCTGTGAGATGGTGCATTATCGTGTAACAAAAACTAACCTCACGGCGCTCGATATTTGGCTCTCACTCGAAAGATTCTCTTTCGCCGTGAGGTTAGTTTTTGTTACACGATAATGCACCATTATCGTGTAACATAAACTAACCTCACGGCGCTCGATATTTGGCTCTCACTCGAAAGATTCTCTTCCACAAACTATCCATAACTCTAGATAATATTCACCAGTGACATTCTTGACAACAGTCACCAATGATAGCGATTTTTATTTTTATTTGGCCGACCTGGCTTTGAGTAGTCTTCAAAAGCATCACGATCGTCCTGGATTTGCTTATACCACTCGAATACAAGTGTACTGGATAAGCAATTATCATACACTTTATTCATCAATTCAAATGTCTGTAAAATTTTATGAGCTTGAAACAAAATGTAATATTAGTTCTTTGTTCCATAGTGTTTTTGTGACAAGGTGACAAAAGGTACTGTCACTTTAAGCACTATAATTTGACAGTCCGTTGATCGATTCTAATGATGACAGCCTTATTTTATAGAGGAGATATATAGCGTTCAGATTATATATTGTTTCAATAAATGGCGCTAGTAGTTTTCTTTAAGTTTAAAAACTTCCGTTATTTTTTCCGACATACTGTCTATAATCACAAAGTAAGGTGACTTTAAATAAAACAAAGTATTTATTCATCCAATTTATTTTGCCGCCTTCAAAGTAATTCCCTCTTACTGCAGTACACATATTCGAAAGGTTTTTTTCTGTCTTGTTTAAGTTCTTGTTTAAAGCGGCCTTGTTTAAAGCAGCCAACCAATCCTCTTAAATGACTTCTGTGAAAGGAAAAGTCACGCGGTGCCATATTGGGTAAATATAGTAGTTGTGAAACGATATTTTGTTTGAGAGCTGATATGTGTTTTACACATAATTTCAGTTTGTAGTTCTTTTTGTCTGAGTGCCTTCGGTAGGACCTCGAAATTAGCTTGTTTGCGACTAGTTGGTATCTAAGGTGAAAAGTGGTGTGATTTATATAGTTATGGTTAAAAAAAATAACAGTACTATTTAGAAAATAGGCTTTTATGTAATAACATTTCTTGGATTTTTTAAAATATTTTTTTCTTATTCACAGTTTTCGTAAATATTTCAAACAAAAAATAATCGCAAGATAAAATAATTTCGAGAATGTCATTTAAAAATAATGTCAAAAATAAGAGTGTTGAAGTATATTAATAGCCTTGGTTCACATTTTATCAGAATTTGTTTTTATTGGTGTTGTTAGTGTAAGTTGTCTGTGTATACAAACATTTTAAAAACACTTGGTCGTACTAAACATTGTAATGTTTAACATTCTACATTCTGTAATTCTACATTTTACATTCTGTAAAACATTCTAATTTTGCAATTGCGAGAACAGAAAAAATCGTATAAATTTATTTGTTCAACTTTGAAAAGATCTTGCGTTGTTTCAAAAGATGTAAAAAATGTGGGTGTGTAGTTATGTACGCACGTAAGAGCTTATACTTCTTTGGCGTAATTAATAAAAAAGCTTGTCTTGACAAACTGCGAATGTATCATAATTTTTAAAAGAAAAAAAACAAGAAATCTGGTATTCCATTCCGGTTGAAGTGTTTAGATGATGTGCCACGTTTTTGTATCGTTGCTCGTTGAGACCCAATGCTTTTATGTTCTTCAGCAGGCTCTTTAGAATAACACCCGTTGTTGATATTATTATGGGAACTATTTCTACACTCTTCATACCTCATTGTTTTTTAACTTGCTCTTGAAGTTCCTGGTATTTCTGAATTTTTTCCCTTTGCTTCTTTAATATATTATTGTTATTAGGAATGGCCACATCGATTAATAGAGCGCGTTTAAATAATTTATCAACAGTAATAATATCGGGCCTGTTGTGATCCAGTCTTCGCTCAGTGAGTACAGTACGGTCCCAATAGATCTTATTATTATTGCTTTCGAGAATAGGTTCGGGATTGTAATTGTAATGTGGAAATCTCTTTTAACAGCTGCAGCTTTATTGCAAGTTTCTGATGCAGAATCTTTGCGACTGCATTGTGCCTATCTTTATAATCGATAGCCGCAAACATCGTACATCCCCTAGTAATATGTTGAATGGTTTCGGAGGTCGGACATCCATATCGACACTGATTGTCCAAAATACCAGCATCTCGAACAATATATTTAGGGTAATTTCTATTGGCAATAAATAACCTGATCTTGGATTGCCACTATAAATCCCTCTGTCTCGGGGAACATCTGTCCTGCAGTCAGCCAGTTGTTTGACGCTAATATGTCGACTTGTTCTTGGTTGATCTCATTCTGATGTCTGCCATGCAGGGATTTTTCTCTCCATGATTGCAACTTTTCTTGATCGGTTTTCGCATAGCTTTGAACCAGATTTTCTTTCAATTGCAGTGGCGTTAATACATCGCTCTGACATATGGTTCTATGTAATTCCGACGTTTCTGCTTGTTTGAAAAAGTATGATCGCATGCTTTCAATTTGTTGATTAAATTGCTTGCTTATATCGACCAGGCCTCTACCGCCTTGATGTCGTTGCAAGGTGGTGCGTTCTACACTACTTCGTGGGTGATGCTTTTGTGAGCAATGTTCTAAGCTTGAGTTGTAGATTTTGTACATCCGTCTTACTCCAGTTGACTACAAAATAATACGTTAATATAGAGACCGCATATGTGTTGATTGCTTTAAACATATTTCTGCTATTAAGATTTGACTTGATCACTTGTTTTACCCTCTTGGTGAATTGAGAGCTGAGTTCATCTTTCATTGAATGATGATCAATGCGCCGGGCTTGTTTCATTCCCAGGTATTTGTATGTGTCTATGGCCGTCATTGCCTCGATAGTTTGGCCATTATGTGTCCTAAAAGTGTTGTTCTGGAGCTTGCCCCTGTTGATACTGATTGTCCGACATTTTTCCAATCCAAATTCCATTCCGACATCACTAGAAAATTCCTCCACTATTTTTAACATTTGTTCGAGATGATTTTTTGATGAGGCAAACAATTTTAGGTCGTCCATGTAAAGCAAATGGTTTAGCCTCATAATGTTTATGTTGTTGTTTTTTAAGCAAAAACCATACTTAGTCGAATTTAATCGGCGCGAAAGAGGATTCATGGCGATACAAAACCAAAGGGGGCTTAGGCAGTCTCCTTGGAAGATGCCTCTTCGAATAGGGACATTGTTGTTATATTATTGTCACCCTCCTTAAGCTGGATTTTGGTTCGCCACGTTGACATAAATGTTTTTAGGAGATTGATTAAAGATGGACAAATTTTATAAATCTTCAAAACTTCCACAAGACATTCGTGTGGAACGGAATCAAAAGCCTTCTTATAATCTATATGCGCCATGTTTAGATTTCTATTTTTGGTAAAAGCTTCATTGCATATGACTGAATCAATCACCAGCTGTTCTTTACACTCCATTGCACCTTTAGTACATCCGTTTTGTTGCACAGCGATAATATTATTTCGCTCGCAATGCGCATATATGCGATTACTAATACAGGCTGTTATCACTTTATATAGCGTTGGAAGACATGTTATCGGGCGATACTTGGAGGGACGAGGAATTATTATTATTATTATTATTATTTTTGCTTGATTTAGCCTAAAGGCGTTCGCACTCCCTCTAAGGGGAACATTGACTTATCCCAGATATCCTAGATATCAGAAGGATTAAGCTCTGTGGGGGCCCTTTCCCTGTTATCGGGCCGCAAGGTGACGCTAGAATTCTTTGACGTTCCTGAGTTGTTCAAGAACTTCCGAACAGTTCTCGCTGTTCCCAGTAGTGCTGTTTTCTGCATGGGCTTGAAAAGTTGCTCTTTGAGACCCAATACTTTTATGTTCTTCAGCAAGCTCTTTGGAATAACACCCGTTGTTGATATTATTATGGGAACTATTTCTAGACTTTTCATGCCCCATTGTTTTTTAACTTGCTCTTGAAGTTCCTGGTATTTCTGAATTTTTTCCCTTTGCTTCTTTAATATATTATTGATAGATTCTATTATTATTGCTTTCGAGAATAGGTTCGGGATTGTAATTGTAATGTGGAACTCTCTCTTTTAACAGCTGTAGCTTTATTGCAAGGTCCTGGTGCAGAATCTTTGCGACTGCATCGTGCCTACCTTTATAATCGCTAGCCGCAAACATCGTACATCCCCCAGTAATGTGTTGAATGGTTTCGGAGGTCGGACATCCATATCGACACTGATCGTCCAAAATACCAGTATCTCGAACAATATATTTAAGGTAATTTCTAGTGGCAATAACCTGATCTTGGATTGCCACTATAAATCCCTCTGTCTCGGGGAACATCTGTCCTGCAGTCAGCCAGTAGTTCGACGCTAATATGTCGACTTGTTCTTGGTTGACCCCATTCTGATGTCTCCCATGCAGGGATTTTTCTCTCCATGATTGCAACTTTTCTTGATCGGTTTTCGCATAGCTTTGAACCAGATTTTCTTTCAATTGCAGTGGCGTTAATACATCGATCTGACATATCGTTCTATGTAATTCCGACGTTTCTGCTTGTTTGAAAAAGTATGATCGCATGCTTTCAATTTGTTAATCAAATTGCTTGCTTATATCGACCAGGCCTCTACCGCCTTGATGTCGTTGCAAGGTGGTGCGTTCTACACTACTTCGTGGGTGATGCTTTTGTGAGCAATGTTCTAAGCTTGAATTTTATTATTAAGCTATTTTATTATTATCACAAACATGATTCATCGATCATCTCAGCATAGGCTGGTCGGGTTTACAATGCCAGAATGAGAAAGCAGTTCAGCTCCTCCCATTCAGCTTAGTACCTTACGAACAATGTGGCAAGTTTGTAAGAGAACTGCTCGTTGTCCTACTGTGGTAATTAATTTTGACACACCAAGAATTTCCAGATTTTTGGAATAGGTTTTGCTTACTAGGCCTTTGGCGGATATAACAAAAGGTAACACCTCCACTTTCTGGCGTTTCCAATGATTTTTCAGATCAATTGCAAGATTTTCGTACTTCGTGACCTTTTCCATTTCAGTTTTTCTGATGTTATGAGAGAGTGGTATCGCAATGTCAATTATGAAAGCTCTCCTCTGCTTTTTGTTAATTAGAACAGTATCCGGCCTATTATAGTCAACCGTCCGATCTGTTGTAATTGGTCTATCCCAGTAAAGAATTGTATCGGCTGACTCAAAAACGGGGGAAGGCGTGTACTTGTAATATGGTGGAGGCATCTTATCAAATAGCGAGTGCTTTAAAGCGATTTGCTGGTGTATAATTTTCGCCAGCTGATTATGCCTGCCTAGGTAAGCATTAGGGACAAGGACTGGACACCCTCCAACAAGGTGTTCAATTGTTTCTCCTACACCACCGCACTTCCTGCACTTGTCGATAACATCCATGTGTAGAATATGTCTTTCATAATTTTTTGTCCTTACTACCTTATCTTGAATAGCTGTCGCGAAGCCTTCTGTTTCTGGATATAATAGTCCATCGGTAAGCCAGTTTACAGACAAATATTTGTCAATGGAGTCATCCTGAAGTGATTTAGGAAATCTCTCATGTAATGTCTGTTGTTTCCATTCTTGAACGATATCCTTCAGTGCTGTTCTACTATCAACACGATTTTGTTTATTTAGATTTAGTGGGGTGAAACCCTGGTCCTTCTTAACCAGTTTCATTAGTGTGCTATGTGAACTAATGAAGCGCTCCCTCATCCTATTCTCCTGATTGAGACAAAGATTCTTGACATTCACAAGCCCTCTGCCGCCCAACTTTCTTGGAATATATAGCCTTTTTGTGGACGAATTGGGATGTAAACATCGGAACTTTGTCAATGTTCTTCGTGTCAATCTATCCAGTTCATCAAGATCTGCTTCAGACCATTTAACAATGCCAAAAGAATATGTCAGAGTTGGTCCAGCCATTGATCGCTTTAATGAGGTTTCCACCGTTCAGTTTGGTGTTTAAGAGTTTTGTCAATCGTTTGTGGTACAAAGTGGAAAAATTCTTTAATAGGCTATGATCAAATTTATGATTTTGAAGCATTCCTAAATATTTGTATGAGTCTTCTGATGCTAGTTCTTGTATACCGCAGACTGTTGAATGTTGTTCTTTTATTATTCCCTTTTGTATGCTGATAGTGGAGCATTTGTCGAGTCCGAATGACATTTTGATAACCTTACTAAATATTTCGACTGTTTTTATTAATGAATTTAGTTTCCCTCTTGTTTCTCCATAGAGTTTTAAGTCGTCCATGTATAGCAAATGAGATAGTTTCCTGGAATTTCTCATGTCAAGTTTGTAGCCAATATTGTTATTGTTAAGTAATGTGGACATCGGATTCAACGCTAGACAAAACCAAACGGGAAAATGAATCTCCCTGAAATATTCCTCTCTCGATATTTGTTGTTCCAATGTACTGTTGGTGGACAAATAAATTAGTCTTCCATTTACTCATGGGATACCTTAAAGAGTTTGTAATCTGCGGACAGATTTTGTAGATGTTCAAAACTTCTAATAACCAGTCATGTGGGACACTATCGAAAGCCGAGGATCTTTCATCATTATTTTCGTTTTTTTCGTCACTTTGCATTTTTTGTAGTAAATATTTTGTGTAAGTTTCAATGCCGTTTCCATTTTTTGACATCTACCCTTATTGGCCGCTTTTTCCAACTCTTTTTCCATGATTATTTCACCCAAAATATTTGAATTGAGAGACTCGTCTGATGTTACCATATTTTGTTTTTAGAAATGGTGTTCGTAGTCTGTTAGCATGTATTGTGTCTTTTCAAAGGAAATTTGGAGTTCTACCTTTTCTGCCGTTTCTTTTAGGATTTCAATCTGTTTCTGTGCCGTTAATACATCTTTAGCCAAAATTGCTAGATCATCAGCAAACGCCAGATAATCAGTTTTGATGTTGGTTCTCCTCAGTTTAAAGGGCTGGTCAATATTCAGTACCGACTTTTCTTCACGCCACTCCTGTATTTCTTTTTCTAGAACACAGTTAAATAAGAGTGGCGAGAGTCCATCCCCTTGTCTCACTCCAGTTTTAATTTCGAAGGGCTCTGAGATGTCACCCATGAATTTAACGTTTGACCTTGTGTTAGTTAATGTTGCTTTAATAATTGCCAGCGTTCTAAGATCTAGTCCTTGTTCTTTCAAGATTCGGATTAAAGATTCACGGACAATAGAATCATATGCTTTTTTGAAATGCACAAATGTACAGACGAATTTTTTATTGTACAGTTTTTGATGTCTTAGGATCAATTTTAGATTCAGGATATGTTCAGGGCAGGATCTGCCCGGTCGAAAGCATCTCGAAAGATTAGAATATCTTTCCAATCTTCCGGAATCTGTTCGGTTCGCCAAACTTCTTGTAGAATTTTGGTTATTTCCTTGATTGTACATGGACAAGCGGATTTCAAAAGTTCAGCAGTGATTCCATCTTCACCAGAAGCTTTGTTATTTTTAAGCCGCTTAATTTGCCTAATTATTTCATCTTCATTCGATGGTAATGAATCAGGATCTGTTTGTTTAGGGTTTAGTGTTGGTATATATATATATATATATATATATATATATATATATATATATATATATATATATATATATATATATATATATATATATATATATATATATATATATATATGTTAGAATTTTTCTTCGGGGTGTCAATCCGTTCGTTTAATGAATTTTCACATTCTTGACAAAATTCATTAAACGAAAGGATTGACACCCGGAAGAAAAATCACACCACTTTTCACCTCAGATATCAACCAGTCGCAAGCACGATAATTTTAAGGTCCTACCGCAGTCACTCAGACAAAAACAACTACAAACTGATATTATGTGTAGAACATAATATCAGCTCTCAAACAAAATGGATACGGGAAATGGATAAAAAAATCCTGAATATTTAAGAGGACATTCCTGAATAATTATTCGACAATTTTTCGCTAACAACTAAACAAATATCGTTCCATAAGTACTATATTTACCCAATATGACACCGCGTGACTATTCCTTCTGTTAGTTGTTTTATCGGGACCGAATCCCACTCATTCCTTACATTGGACGGCATATATTTCGTCTGTTGGTGGTTAGACTCATCAGGGTACCGACATATGCACTCTCTTCAAGAACAGGGAGACGCTATCCACAATCAAACAATCCATATTTTCGCCAACTTCATGTCGGATGGCTTATGGGTTATGTGGGTTGTTTGATTGTGGATAGGGTCTCCCTGTTCTTGACGAGAGAGCATATGTCGATACCCTGACGAGTCTAACCATCAACAGACGAAACATATGCTCCCCAATGTAAGGAACGGGTGAGGCTCGGTTCGGATCAAGCAACTAACAGGATGTTCATTTTGGCGGAGACGCAGGTTGTGCGTTCCACATGAGATTGTGGAACCCAGCGGTTGCGGGTGTATAACTTCCAGCTACTGTTGTCTCAGTGTACGCCGTTCAAAGAATATATATATATATATATATATATATATATATATATATATATATATATATATATATATATATATATATATATATAATTTTTTTGCAGGTATAAGAGAAATTTCAAATAAGCTAAGTGCTGCAAGAAACGGTCTGGAATCAAAGAAAGATGCTATTAATAAACATCAGAAAAAAATCCACGAGTATAAGCAAAAAATTAATAGTTTTACTCATTCTGGCAAACTTCTCAAAGAAGCTGATAAAAAAATAAACCAACTGGAACAAGACCTGACCAAAATCAAATCTGAATTTGACGAGTTTGAAGTACAGAATGAAATAGACACGTTAGATCGACAGATAACGGAGAAAGATCAACTGGTTAACAAACTCGATCGAGAATACAAGATATTGCAGCAAAATTTTACAACTGAGCAAAATATCGAAAAGGAAAGAAACGGGTTGGCAGAAAAAAATGCCGAAATCGAAGGGATTCGTCAAAAGCACGAAGAAGACTTTAATGTACTGTTCGGGGAAAACATTCCGGAAAATAATTTTCAACAGTCGGTGAGACGTATTCAGGCACTACAGGAGAAAAAGTTGAAAGCACTCGATCGGGATATTTCGAAATCTGAGAGACAGGTTAGTGCGTTGAGTACCGAAGTGAAACACACCAGGGATAGATTGGAAAACTGCAAGGAAGAATTAAAAACAAAATTGTATAAAATAGACAAATACTGTAAGGGAAAGAGGTTTTCCGAAGTCCTCAACCAGTCGCACAGTAGAAAGGAAAAACTACAGAAAGATAAAGGGACTTACCAGTCAGCAAAACTCTTCTTCGACGAATTCATAGTTGAGTTTCAACAAGAATCTCCGTGTTGTCCGGTGTGCGAAACAGATTTCTCCGAGAAAGAATCGTTAGTTCCCAACATTATCAAACGTTTGAAGAACAAAATCGAGCAACTACCAACGAAACTGGCCTCAGTCGAAAGTGAATTAAAAAAAGAAGAGAACGTATTTAATCAATTGCAACAGCTCAAGCCTGTCAACGACGACGTATCCCAGTTACAGGATGAGAAAATTCCCGCTCTGGAACTACAACTTCAAGATCAAGAAGAAAATCTAAATGAGAAAAACATTGAACTGGTCGCGCTCAAACATGATAGAAAAGACCCCGATAAGTTGCTGGAAATGTCCAGGAAAGTAATCTCCGATGTCGTCGTTCTTGATCGTTTAATCTCCGAAGTAAACAACGCGGAAAAGTCTTTACTAATCTTGGAAAAACGACTCGTTCAGGTCCCATCTCGTCGCAACTTAAACCAAACCGAACTGGAACTGGGGAAAGTCAAAACAGACCTGGCAAACTTCCGTCGCCAGTATAAAGACAAGAGGGACTTGTGTGATGAATCTAAGGAATGCGTTCAAAGAACCGAAAAACAACTACAAGCTCAGAAAGAGAGCAAAATGAACATCGAACAAAGTATGAACGACCAGTCGTGGATGGAGAAAGAAATCAAAGATTATAGCGAGAAAATCTCCGAGCTTGAGATCGACGTGCGAGATTTAGAAGATAACATTCAGGTCTTAGAGGTTGAGCTTGCTCAGGCTGAAGATCACAAAGCTGATATTGTGAATGAGCACAAAAAAGAACTGGAAAAAGCCAGGGAGAAACTTGAAGAACGCAAGAGGCTTCTAAGTGACATTTCGAAGTTACTCGACAAGGTTCAAAAATATGAAAAATCTAACAGCACCTCTAGGCTACAAGAAACTTTGGAGAAACTGAAGGAAAACGAGTCCAACGCTGAAACGCTTCAAGATCTCAAAAAGAAACTGGAGGAGAATATAGTGAAACAGAAGCAAGAAGATGCCAGCCAGGAGAGCAAGTTGAGATTACTGGAAGATAATCAAGAACTGAGAGAGAATCAAAAGAAAGGGGAAGGGTTGAATAGGGAAATTGCTGTTATGAAGAAAAAAATCGGAAATCAGAACAATAAATCGATCATGGAAGAAAAGCGGAAGATTAATTGTAAGATAGATTCTATTGTTAAAGAAATAAGCTCCAAATCTGGAGAACATGTAGCAATTAAGGTGAGTCGTTATTTTTTTAATGGATTTCATTTCAGCATTATTTGGATCGATCTCCAGACCCCTGCCTTGAAGGTTTTCCTGTGCTTTCATTGATCTGCTATCGTATCTTTGATTTACCTGTCTTTTTGTTACCCACTATTCGTCCTTCTATGATTCTCCTTGGTATCAGGCTTTATGGTATCTGAGTCGCCGAATAGTCTACAATATTTGATTTAACCTTAAATCAAAAGGTTAAATAACGGAAGGGTCAAGACGTAAGAAGACTTTCTCACTTCAGTTTTTTTAGTGAACGGAAGGTTTAAAACAGTCGCACCACCAGCTCTTTTATCATAATGAACGTGTTTCTTATATGTATACCCCATAGAGCTAAGATATTTGTATAGGAGAACAGCTATCCCCACGTAATACAGGTATTTCAAAAGAAGAATTCCCATCATAATAAAAAGTTCCTTATTCGGGTGGTCCCTCAGTTTTCTGCACATTATCCTTAGAATTTTGTTTTACGTTCTCTCAATTGACTCAAGGTGGCTGTTGTATGTGCCACCCCATGCAACAATTCCGTATATTAAAATAGAATTAGCAAGAGCGTAGTATATATGTCTTAATATATCAAATGTCATACACTCTGATGCTTTCCTAAATTGGACCGTCACAACAAAGAGCCTTTTCTTTAAACTGAGTATGTGAGTTTTCCAAAAAAGTAGCTCATCCAAAGTAATACCAAAATACTTAACTGCAAGAGACTGTTTCACCTCTATACAATCACATGATGCATATCTACAGTTTAAATGATGCCATTTAATAGGCTCATCGAAGTGCCAGGGTTTCTGAAGTGCAAAATTAAGCATCCTAGTCTTACCCCTGTTAACCATAATTTTATTTCCAACAAACCAACTTTTGAATATCTTCAAATCGCTTTGAATATTTGCAGCAATTTTAATTTTGTATCCACTGCGTATAGCAGGACTGTCTCATCAGCAGATTTAAAAATGTGGCCCTTTATTCCTAAAGAACTAAGGTCATTTATATAAATTATAAATAATATTGGGCGTAACAGTATCCTGAAGGACTTCACATAACACTGATCTCTCTGTGCTTTTATACCCATTCACTTTAACAATCTGAGTTATTCCAGATAACTAACTATGGAACCACTTGCAGAGAGTTGCCCTTATCCTTAATGCTTCCAGCTTTTCAAATAAAATAGAATGCGACACAGTATCAAACGCCTTACTAATATCCAAAAATAATCCACTTACATATTTTCCTTCATTAAAGTTGTTATACAAGTAACTGGTAAGCCAAAACAAGGCTGGATTCGCTCCCAGACCCTTCCTAAAGTCGTATTGAGTTTCTGCAAGAAACTTTATTTTGTCTAAATAATTAGTTAACTGTTGTACCATTTAATTTTTCAAAAACTTTTGATATCACCTGCAAAATAGCAATAGGTCGATAACTCCCACAGATCGAACTGTTACCGTCTTTAAAAATTGGCACAAGCTCAGCTTTTTTAAATTGACTGGGATATTCTCCTGTTGAAATTAATATATTAATCATATAAGCCACTACTGGAGCAATATGATTTTTAATCTTTTTTAATATTTGAGTTCCAAGCTCATTATGTCCCGTAGTTTATTTGCCTCTAATTGGTTGATAACATTCTTGACAGTATCGTGATCAACAGTATTGTGATCAACAGTATCAGTGACTGCAAATCACTTCACCGTATGCAGCAGGGAAGATCTCTCGCATTTTATGTATTGCTGCTCTTGCTCGACTTGGTTTGTAACAGCTCCATATATACCATCAAATTACTTAGAAAATGCTTTCGATACTTCTGCCCCCTTAAGATTGTTATGCCCTAGGCCGTCGCACAGAGTAATCTCCTTGGGCTTAGTCCATCCTTGACCCACTAATTCATTAATTATCTGCCAATTTTTTTTCATGTTACCATCACAGTTGGTAATTTGCTTTTCAAAATATTTTCTTTTCACCAGTTTCAATAGTTTGTATAAATAATTTCTGTAACTTCTATAGTTATTTAAAAGTTCAAGATTGCCTTTTTGATTAGTCCATTTTCGATATAATTGCTCTCTGGTTCTAATACTATTGACTAGCCATTCGTTATCCATGGCTTCAATTTCCGTTTTTTGGCATTTGGTTTATACTCCTCTGCGCAATCATCCAGAATGTCATTATATATTGCATAAAATGCTCCAACAACCGAGTTCACGCATCACTATGTCGGTAAATGTCACTCCAATCTACCTGACGCATACATGGGGTGAATGTATAAAAGCCTTTCTCTCACATGAGCACTTGTATTCATCAACATCACAATCTTTCCTAAACAGATTAATGTTCAGATCTCCCATCAAGATGATCTTATTACAATCAACTAAGTCCAATATTGAAATGAGTTCCTTATTAAACAACTCTATACTATACTTATTATACCTATAAATTACTAAAATATAGTAAGATGCTTTGCTTATTACAATGTTTATGGATGATGCTTAATCGCCAAAAGTCGAAGTAAGTTGATCGATGCACAGTAGTTGAGATAATCCACGTAGGAATTCGTAGTAATCATCGTTCAAGTTTCACGAGTTAATTCCATTTTTTGACGGAGATGAAATTTTCAAGTCACTAAACAACACAAACAGCGTCCATATGACAAAACATTCTGGATACGTATATAATCAACAATGTCAAAACTTTACGATCTATATGTCAGATAGCGCCCAGCAACACCATTGTGGCCAATTTCGGATACATAAATAGCAACCCTCGTATAGTGCGGTTCAAGATATATCGTTGACCAAATGGCTGCAATATACTGTTAACAACCCCTGTCGTAATGAAACCTGGCAAAGTTGCAAAAAATCGTAAACAGGGCCTGGCCTAATATAATAACAGGTAAAAAGATAAAATTAATTTTACATCTGGTTTAGTAGTTTCAACATAGTTTAGTTCGCAGTCTTTTCTTAAACAGTGCAGTTCTATATTTTCTATCGTATATTTATGTAAATGTGCTAAAAATGTGGAGTTCTTCTAAAGATAATGACCATTGTGCCTCCGATAGTGCTAATTTTAAAAGAAAACATTTATCGTCCGATGCTAAGTAAATTGTTAAAAAATGTGTATGTTTCTTTATCGAATAGGGGGCTTAAGGTAAATGCAGCCGCAGCAGAAAGGTCTTCATTAACGAAAACGCCATTGTCTACAGTTAAAGATGTGACGAAACCAATTAATGCCAAAAAACTTCGTAGTGATTCTGGTAAAAGCAAATGTGTTGACGAAAGCGACAAAAACTTAATTCGAAGCAAAATTTATGCTATGTATGAAGATCAAACTGTGCCTGCATTGCATTCATTGCAACAGCAACTATGGAAAGATGAAACCAACATGCCGCAGAACTACCCTCCAGAGAATATTATGTCTAATGGGTTTTACATATCGGACCGTTAATAAAAGACAAATATTAATGAAATCACAACGATTGCGACTATGGCGGTTTGACTACTTAAACTCTATAAAAATACAGATTAGAAAATTGTCCCATTATCTACCTTGATGAAACATGGTTCGGTATACATGAGACATCAAGAAATTGCAAAACCAAAGTCTCAGCAAATAAGGGAAAAAGAATTACAATTTTACATGCTGGTTTCGAGGATGGATCGGTTCCAATTTTTGTTTTCTTTTTTTAGGTTTTTCGCCACGATCTAAAATTCAAAAAAAATAAAAAATATCTGTTCTTATTTAAATAAAGAAGCAAAAAACCAAACAGAGACATTTGTCTCCATTTGGTTTTTTGTTTTTACCCAGTGATTCTTTATTTAAATAAGAACAGATATTTTGGATATTTTTTGAGTTTTAGATCGTGGCGAAAAACCTAAAAAAAGAAAAAAAATATATATGAACACAATCATTCAGAAATTACTTGGGTTCCAAATTTTTTACGATTGTCCTCCAAAAATATTAAACATTCATCTTTGGACTACCATGACGAAACCACAGGAGAACTTTTTGAAGATTGGTTTATAAATAGTTTTTTGCCCAATGTGCCTAAGGAAAGCGTAATTGTAATGGACAATGCTAATTATCATAACCGCCAAAATAATCAAATCCCTAATGCAAATAACACTAAATTGGAAATTCAGAACTATATGTTAAAAACAATATAACTTCGAAGATACATATAAAAAATGTGATCCTCTTGAAATATTAAAGACATTTAATATTAAAAAGGAATATGGATAAAAAGGAATATGGATGTGATACCATTGCTGCCGTTATAGGACATACGGTTTTACGCCTTCTCCCGTATTATCGTAATTTTAATCAAATTGAGCATATGTGGCATCAGGAAAAATCTAATGTTAGAGCAGAAAACATTTATCTTACTCTAAGTGCAAGTGCTGCAATATTAATTAAGAAGGTTGTAGATAGTATTCCCAATGACAGTTGGATAAATTCGATTAACCATGTTGTTATAATAGAAGATTCCTGTGTATTATTTACTAATAATATAGAACCACTTTTTATTAATCTAGATGAAAGTGACAGTGACAGTGAAACCGAATTAAATGTATAATTAAATTTAAGTTTTAATTTTTATTGTACAAATAGATAAATGTATTTTTTTTTATTGTATTAATAAATTCAAAATACACAAACCAGTAAACAATGATTTAGTCATACATGATAATAATAATAATAATTTAACAATATTTTATTTTTTTCCAAAATTATTCAGAAATTAAACCACTCGGACTCTGGTGCCTTTGAAGAAACTAGGAATATTTTTATTGAAATTTATTGGGGCAATTAACATTTTGCCGAGAGGCAACGAAATATCTTGAACTGGACTATATAAATATAGAAACGTAAAGGTAAAGCAGCGAAAAGGGGTACCTGTTTTTGGTTTAAAAATATACGATATACAAGAGTAGAGTGAAAAGTCAGATACTTTCGAAATGAAATATTGATTTTTTAATCGAAAATCGATGTATTTTTCAACGTAGTCTCATTTTCCAACATATTTGTGTCCTCCAAAAAGTACGACTTCTGTAGTACGTACAAAAAATATGAACTCTGTCCGGAGAATATGGTGGATACGGCATCAATTCATAGCGTAAGTTTGCCAGTTTTGCTGTTGCAATGTAGAACGAATGGACGGGTCAATTTGTCGTAAAATTTGGCCAATAATGTAGCGAAAACTCTCCTGTAATCATCTTTCTCTTTTCCAAATAGCATCCTTTTCCAAATGACTATAATGCCTTGCGAATGCCAGAAAACCTTTCCTGGTTTCCATCCCGTGACCTTTCTGGTCATGGGGTAGCTGATGTAAGCGTCTTCGCCGTCTTTAGGATATCCTGGACTATAATGCCTTGCGAATCCCAGAAAACCTTTCCTCAATTTCCATCCCATGACCTTTCTGGTCATGGGGTGGCTGATGTAAGCGTCTTCGCCGTCTTTAGGACATCCTGGGCGTGGAGCGTCACTCGTGCTGATTCGACATCGAAATAGAGATGGGAATTTTGGTTGATTTTTGTGTGAACTAGTTCATCCCATCTCGTTCACGATAAAGATTACTTCAATGAATTAGTTCTCTACTTCATTTTAGTTCACGTATAATAAATGTGTATCTTCTGCCGCAAACTAAACTGAACTTACTTGCGATCGAGACCGAATTAACTAAAACACAATATAACGAAAAGATAATAGATTATGTTTTTAGTAAGTCAAAATTATACAACAGCCATAAAATATAAAATAAATGTTACTCTGAACTAAGAGGTGAGTTACAAAATAAATACATACATACATACTAAGTACCTAGAGTTTATATACTCTGTTCTTTTTAATAATTTTTGGATAATTGTGTAATTGTTTATGGTCACAGTATTATATGCAATTGATCTGATTACACGTACAATTAGCCATACTTGAAAACGAATTGTACACATAGTCGGGTCAAATGCAAATACCGCGTGACCACAAACAATTAAATAGTGTAATTCTTCATAAATTCCATTGAAAAATAAAACAGATTTTAGAATCTTCTAAAATATTAATTTATTTTAAATTATTATTATTAAATTACTGTTTAAAAATAATATGTGTGTTATTTCTTGTGATTTTAATTGTGTTATTTCGTACATAATTTGCCCCGCTTTTGAAAAAGTTGTTTTGCAAGGCACTGATGTTGCAGGGATGCAAAGACCACTGACTGTTCATGTACTTATAGAGTGTCCGGTATATATAGCGGCGCTCATACGACCATTTTAGAGGATCTTTATGTCGATTAAGAAGGGGTTCACCTAAGTATCGATCCAATTCAACAGTGGTTGTGGGATTTTTCTCCTGATTTACTAATTTTTTGACCATTTTATCAAACGTTTTCCACATTGATTAGGGTTGTTTTTGTTCTGATGGCGACGGATGTTCTTCTGTTGACTGTTCTATTATTGAATTATTATTACCAAAGAAAGAACCAAGTTTTCTTCGCAATGCGCCAACTGTATTATTATATTGTTTTCATCCTTAAATGCATATTTTTTGAATCTCAGATCTAAAATTGCTGACTCCGCTATTATATATGTCTTCTACATCTCTAAATCTTTTGAGAATATTCTCAGAACCACCTTAAATTCTGGTTGCATATTGTCTTGAATATAATAACTTTGAATATGTTGATGCATAGTATATACAAAAACTTGAACTTTGGAAATAGTAATGCTCTTCTCTGAACTAATTTCTTCTGTTATTTCTTTAAACATTTTTAAAATATCGACTAATTTTTGGAAGACAGCCTATTCTGCTGCTGTTACTGCGTTAATTTCAGTATTTTCAAGGGCTAATGTGGAAATAAGGGCGTTTTTAATAGTAACTGCTCTCTCTACCATATCCAATATCGAATTCCATCGCGTTATCACATCTTGTTTGAGTTTCAATTCGAGTAAACCCATTTGATTTTGAATCTGCTTTAACTTTACCAAAGCCGAAGAACTTTGTTTAAGAAATGTTACCATTACTTTACTCTTATTTAAAAGAGGCAGAATTTCTTTAAGGCCGTTCTGCACTAAGAGATTAATCGAATGTGCAAAACAATTCTTTGAGTTCCAGCCACCATTGCTACGGCCGCGAGTATATTTGCAGCATTATCGCTAACAACCCAACTAATTTTATTTTCTATTTGAAATTCCTTAAAGTTTGATTTTAAAATTGCAGTTAAGTTTTGTGTATACGAAATACTTTAGTAATAAAGAGTCATTTTTCTGTAATAAATAATCACAGTCAAGGCGGTAAAATTTTCATTATTAATCGACGTCCATGAATTAGTAATACTTACAAATTCAGCTGCATTAAGATCAATCTGAATATTTTCTCTTGTTTTATTATAGACCTATTGCATTAGACGTTCGCTTAATGTTCTTCAGGTGGGCACTTTATACCCTAGGGCAGTCATTTGCATTAGTTTAATAAATTCTGGGTTTTCAACCATGAAAAACGGGTAATAATGCTTTTTATTTACAGTTGTTGGCAATCAAGTTCTTTATTTTTGGATGCTGCTTTTCGAATGTCCGCCTCCTTCGCGGTGAACTAGGGAACGATGTTTTTAAGTAATGACGAACTAGTTCATGTCGTTCACTACAGGGAATCGTTCATTGGAACTATTTCGTTCGCGAACTACACATCTCTACATCGAAACTCAATAAACGACTTGAGAAATTTTACTTTACAATTACTTTTTCAACTTCTCTTCGGTTTGCGCGGTTTGATTTTCGTTGGTTTTCCGCATAAAAAGTAGTGTATATCAACAGACGAAATCATAGCAAAAATATCGAACTTTCTGCTTTCAAGGACGGTCAAAACAAAATTAAGAACCATATCGGCTTGAAATTCGCGGAGCATTACTAAAAAGGAAAATAGTTATCAGCAAATTCATCACCCTATCCTCGTAATGATGATCCCTACTCTTCATTGTCTTCTCTCCATCCTATTCATGCCCTGTAGATCATGCCCATAGTTTCCTCTTTATCCTTATTTAAAAAAAAACTTTAAATGCCAATTTTAGAAAGATATCGATGATAAGGAAAAAGAATTAAACAAAAAGGAGAATCGTGAAGCGTTCACGCAATACAGAAAAAAATGTTACGAGGTGATAATGGAGGAATTGACCGTGAGCGATTTGGAAAAGTACACTTTCGTTCTGGAGAATAGCATTCTAAAGTTCCACCAGCAGAAAATGGAGCACATAAACATGACAATCAGAGATTTATGGAGAAACATTTACAAAGGGAACGACATAGATTACATTGAAATACAAACCGATGGAAAGGTTGGATCACGAGGTGAGTACTCCAAATGAAGATTTATGGTTTATAAATGTGTGATTTTAATTGATTAGGTGGTAAAAGAAGAAACTACGACTACAAAGTGGTGCAAGTAAAGAAAGGCGTGGAACTGGAAATGAGAGGGCGCTGTAGTGCCGGTCAAAAAGTCCTTTCGTGTCTGGTGATCAGAATGGCTCTGGCGGAAACTTTCAGCTCTAATTGTGGTATTTTGGCACTGGACGAGCCCACCACCAACCTGGACAGGGAAAACATCGACAGTCTTTGCGACGCTCTGTCCAACATTATCTCCACCAGACAGAATCGCAGCAGTTTTCAGCTTCTGGTCATCACTCACGACGAGGAATTTCTACGAACCCTCACCAGAAGCCAGAGCGTTTCACATTATTACAGGGTGTTCAGAAATACGGAAGGATTTTCAAAAATACAAAAAGAAATTTTATAAATTCCATTTGATTTCGTTCTATTACTGTTAAGTTAGTTACCATCAAGCTGTTCTAAAAGAACTATTTTGTTATTATTAAAACTTTTTTTGTTATTAAAAAGATAATCGTAATATATATTTTGGGCTTGATTATTGTAGTATTTAGTAACATCCTCAACTTAAATCTTCTTCTATTCGAATCAGAATTTTTCCCACCGTTTAGTTATTTTAAAGCACCATCTTTCAGCTTCAAAATGGGGTTTAATATACGAGTCTACTGTGAACATAATCTGAAAAAGCAATTGTATAAGCGGTGCCGTTCGAAAAACATTTATGGCAGTGCCTTTTTTCGCCTTTCAATTAAAAAAAAATGCCATGGGGCTTTGGGAGATAATACTGTTTCGTACAGTACTTGGTAAGAAGTGGTTTCCAATTTTGAACTGGAAGGGGGTCAAGGTTCACTTGATTTCGGTAATAGACAATCCAGCTTCAATGATGTGATACTCACAAACATGGGTTTAAAATTTATATATATATATATATATATATATATATATATATATATATATATATATATATATATATATATATATATATATATATATATATATATATATATATATATATATATATATATTATGTATAGTTAATTATATAGATAATAATTATAGTTAATGAGATAGCATTTTCTACCTACTTAGCGTATGTTATTTATGCAAGTAATATCAAATATCAGCCTAATGCGTCCCGATACACAAAGTTAGCAAATTGGTGAAGTTAGTAAAACGTTTTTTTGGCAGCAATGCATACCGTTAGAAAGAGGATAAACCAGAGATTTTTTTTAAGAATTCGAAAACCATGATCGCTTTTAGTTTTTTTTTAATATGCATTTCAAAATTGAGCTTTAAATTTATTTTTACATCTTTCAAAAACTTTGTGAGTCTATAAAAAAAAAGTAGACTGCTTGTAGTCGCTTGCATCTAATTTTGATTTCCATAGAACCCTACAACATTACACATTAAAATAAAAAAATAACTTTGGGGCTAACTAATAACTTTTTTTTGAATTCAAGTTACAATGCTGATTTTTGGATTTTTTCAAATAGAGAATTAAATAATTAACATAAACGCCTGTGTGTCGAATAATGCTTTATTGAGGCTGAGGAGATAGCAAAAGACCCTTCCTATCGGTCATTTTAATTTGGCAAACGATGTACCACACACCCTGTATGTTAGGTAAGAATTAGTAAGGTGAAACTAAAAAAATTAAGAAAATATGGAATTAGAAAGAAATGAAGAGAGAAATTTGGAACTCAACATAAAGCAAAATAAGTATATTTTATAGACTTGTATTTTAGTACAGTGTCAAAATGAGTCTTAAGTCATCATTATTTATGGTAATTATTAAATTGCTGTACCATTAATGAATTGTTTGTCTACATCCATTTTAATAATGTAGCAACAAGCAATTAGTAGTTTCGAAAGTTAATTGAATAACAGGTGTTGTTTTCAGGCAGACGTTACATTATATTTGTTTCTTCTATGCGAATTGTACTAAAAGGTATACAACTTTCCTTCCGCCGTTTTCCTATAGATGGCGTTAACGGTAAGTAGTTGTCGAAATAAATACATCATAGACGCCATGCAATACCTTTGGGCTTGTAAGTATAATCCCATATACACAGCACCAGTAGTCGATTTGTATTTACATCATAAAGTTATTCGCGATTAAAAAGGTCAGTTTATTAGCCAAATTCTCGCCATTTGCGGGAGCTGTTAATTTATTTCTTTAATATGAAGAAATCTGCTACAGCGACTCACCGAACGCTCTCAGATATTTATGGCGAGACCGCTATACATTCTGTCAAAAAAGATACCGGGAATTGATTATTTGAAAAGCCCGCTTAAAGGGATTGTCAAAATTATTTTTATCGCTACGTTGGCACTACTGTTTTCTATAATTTTTACAATGGATAAAAACATCGAACAAAGAATTTGTCCTAAATTTTGCATTGCAAATGGAATTTCGTGTGTCGAGTCTTACCATTTTAAGCGATTGTTTGGGCATGAAGCGTGTTACTGCTCGACTAGTGCCGAAAGACGTGAATTTTCTTCAGAAACTCAATCGCGTAAAGGTCGCTGAAGACATGCTAGAACGAGTCAATTACGGCCCCACATTCATAAAACGCATTGTAACGGTGACGAGACATAGGTATACGAGTTTGGCATGCAAACCAGTCAACAAGCTTCGGAATGGCGTTTTCCAACTGAGTCGAAACCGAAAAAAACCACATCAAAGTTGATCAAAAGTTAAGGAGATGTTGACTGTTTTCTTTGATTATCGCGGTGTTGTTCACTCGAAATTCTTGCCAGAAGGTCAGACGGTAAATAAAGAATATTATCTGAGCGTTATGCGGTAGATTTGTGGAAAGAAAACTCTTGGATTTTACATCACGACAACGCATAATCTCACAATGCTATAACTGAACGAATTTCTGGCCAAAAACTCAACAAACACTGTCGAACAACCATCGTATTCGCTTGAAATGGGCCGACTTCTTTCTCTTTCCAAAACTCGAATCACCACTTCGAGGCACTCGTTTTCAGTCGGTAGAAGACATGTCAGTCGGCGAGAACTGAAGTCGATTCCGGAAAATGGGTTTAAAAATGTTTTGAGAATTGAATTATTTCAGAAGGGGCCTACTTTGAGGGCGATACAATAAATTTGGATAAATAATATACATTTTGTGTTTTATTGACCAATTCCTGGTACTTTTTTGACAGAATGTAAGTGAAAGCATGTGTCCTGAGTGGTTTCAACGCTTCAAGAGAGGTAATTTTCACGTCGAAGACCAGCACAGCGGTGGAAGAGCTAAAGTTTTTGAAGATGGAGAATTAGAGGCATTGCTTAATGAATACTCGTATCAGTGTCAAGAAAAGTTGGCAAGATCATTGAGAGTGACTCAACAAGCAATTTCAAAATGCCTCAAGGACTTGTGAATTGAGACACAGAAGCAAGGATATTGGGTGCCATACGAGTTGAAACCGAGATATATTGAACAGTTGCTTGAAAGACAAAACGGAAGGGATTTCTGCATCCTATTGTGAGTGGGGACGAAAAATGGGTTTATTACGATAATCTCAAGCATCGAAAATCTTGAGGATATACCGGCCATGCTTCCACGTCGATGTCCAAACGGAATATTCACGGCTCCAAAGTCATGTTCTTTATTTGGTCGGACCAGCTCGGTGTAGTGTATTATGACCATGTTAAAACCATCTAAAACAATCACAGCTGATCCTTATCTAATGCAATTAATGCGTTTAACCCGAGCATTGAAAAACAAACGGCCGTAATACAGCGAAACATACGATAAAGTAATTTTGCAGCATGACAATGCTCGGCCCCATGTTGAGAATGTGGTCAATACATACTTGGAAACGTAGAAATTAGGTCCTTAATTTTCGGTCTATACGTTTTATCATCTGTAGAATCTATTCAAATCAGAATTTTTCCATGGATTAGTTATTTTAGTCTGCTCGTATATCACCCCACCTGCCGTATTCTTCAGACGTTGCTCCCTCGGACTATCACCTGTTTCAATCGATGGTACATGGCCTGGCTGACCAGCACTTTCGGTTTTATAAAGAAGTCAAAAATTGGATCGATTCGTAGGTGGCTTCAAAAGATGACCAGTTTTTTCAATGCAGAATTCGATTGCTTCCTGAAAGATGGGAGAAAGTAGTGGCCAACGATTTACAATACTTTGCATCATAAATGTATAATCAGTTTTTTACAATAAAGCCTTGAATATTAAAAAAATATAAAAAAAAACGGCGGGAGCAAAGTAGTATTCCTTTTAAATTATTCTGTTAGAGTTTTTTTTTCCAGCAAGTGTAACAGAATATGTAAACTCTTTATTTACCTTCAAATTTATTGCGCCACAAACGGTATTCTGAATATCCCATTTACAAGTAAGGTGTGCTCTTTCCGAGGCGAATCAAGATAATGTGTTGTCTATTTTTGTTATATATAGTTCACTTTATGACTAAAACACTTTCACAAATATTTAAACAGGTGTAATTAAGATAATTACTACACAATGGGTTCTCAAATATACATAAAAGATGTTAATTGGGCCCTCGAATTCTCACGGGTAAACGCGGGACTTTATGGCTTCACTGGTCGACTCTTCGACACATTTCTGTGCTGCTTCGCAGGTGGTCTTCAACTCTCTTTCCTTGCCCTCTCGACACCATACTTTTCATGCCGTTTCATTCTGTTTCCTCATCTTAATTGATTGGAATGGAAATAAAGATTATTTATAACAAATGTTTTCCTTTTCCGAAAGATATATTTCTTATCATATATTTATTTGGATGTTATTAAGTTTGACATTCTTTACTCTCATAACACTGATGAAAGTGTTAGTTTTGAGGGCTTCCACATCATCAAACGATTTCCCATCTGGTTCCATTTATAGTGATTGGAATATCTGATAGTCTGATGGAGTAAAGTCGGGTAAGTATGCTCGGCTGCGCAGAGGTACTGGAACTCATGACTATTAGCTATCGAGAACTTGTTGTTTGACACTATTGAGCTATTTTCTTTGGGGGGATATGTTAAAAAAGAGATTTATAGGAATAATAGTATTCGATGAGACAATGGTGAAATAGAGCCACATATACGGGGATACATAAAAAGTATGACGGTTTTCCGATAGAGGGCGGTGCTGTCGTAAAGGTGATTTAATTCCTGAAAAAAGCAGCTTTTTTAAAGTAATGCTCCACTCCATGAATTGCGAACCAATCCCCGAAAGTAGATAGGTTCGATATTTTTGCATTTTTATTTTGAAAAAAAGTCAATTTAATATGTTGATGCGTGGGAAAAATATCGCGCCAATTAAATAAAACTGAAAAAGTATTATGGGGACTCCGTTCATTTATATTTCACTCCATTAGTGGTTTATTGAGTTTTGATCTGGTCAAACTAGCAGAGTGGTAAACAAAAATCCATAATATTATGTTGGTGGATCGCAGAGTGAAGGCTAGAGACATTATTGAGGCATGAAAAAGTTATCAACATAATGACTGTTGCATTTGCTTATATTGAGCCCAAAATGGAATTGAGTGACCACTTCAGAGGGGTGTTTAGACAGTATGGGTGCAATCTGAAGTAGTATTTGCAGCGATTCGTGACTGTTGAAGAAACCTTGATTTATAACTACCCACTAGAAACGGAGAAATAGCCAAAACATAGGATTTTAATTGGTGCACGTATCCCCCATAAAGACAAAACGCTTCCATCAGTCAGAAAGGTTATGGATACTTAGTATAAAGGGTGTTACAATAAGAGCGCAATATCCACATCCAGTAAATGGTTGCCACGGCTTTTGTGGCGCACGCGTGCTCTTCTAGCTAAATTTTCAATGACCGCTTTGCACGTATACCCCATAAAGACAAAACGCTTCCATCAGTCAGAAAGGATATGGACACTTAGTATAAAGGGTGTTACAATAAGAGCGCAATATCCACATCCAGTAAATGGTTGCCACGGCTTTTGTGGCGCACGCGTGCTCTTCTAGCTAAATTTTCAATGACCGCTTTACATAAATGCATAGATGTTGAAATGTTTTGTTGATACAGCGTTCAATTTCAGCCTTCAGTGCCGTGGGCTTGTTTGTGTAAACCTGAGACTTCAGAAAATTCAACAAAAAAAGTCCATAGGTGTAAAGGGGAGATGACACGACCAGAAAAAGACTCGTACAAGACCGTCAATGTTTCACGGGCGGTATGGCAAGTGGCCCAGTCCTGCTGAAACCGCATGCTTTCAAGAGCAATATCTTTCAATTGAGGGACAAAGAACTGGGTTATCAAGTCACGGTAACGTTTTCCATTTATCGTTAATGCATTACCTGCCTTGTTTTCAAAGGAAAATGCTCCAATGATTCCTCCGGACCACAATGAACACCTAACAGTGACACACTGGGGATGCATTTTGTTTTTCATCCATCATTCGTGGATTTTCTGAGCCCCAAATGTGGCAATTATGCCTATTATCGAAAAAAATTTTGTCCACAAAATCGGCATTCACTTCTTGTCCAATAATCCAGTTGGTGAACTCTCTACGCTGTGCATGGCCTGTTGGCAGAAGTTGTGTCAATTGGACCTTGTTAGCATGGAGATGCAAATCTTTAATGAGTGGTTAATTAAGAGTGGTTGTTGAAATGTCCAATTCTTGTGCACGATGACGAATCGTCACACATCGTGCCACACTCTCAAGAACTGCCGTGATGTTTTGTTCTGAACAACCACTACGAGCTTCTGTCGTGTGTTTCACATCAATAACTGAACGAGTACTTTCGAATAATTTTCATAGTGATATTTATCAATAAGGACGTGTTGCTGTACTGTGTAGCACTTCATGATTATTAACCCCTATCTGTCTCATATCGGCCTGCCAAAATTTTTGATCTGTTGAATCATGACGGCTGAAAGGATGCGCAATTCAAATCTTGCGCTGTTATTGTAACACCGTCTATTATGGTTATCGGCTCTTTGAAAATGAGAAAAACGATTACAGGTAGTATTTTTAATTAATACTTGATAAAGATGCCACGACAATGCACATGGCCATTCATTGCAATAGCTATATTGGTTAATTTACATTACGAATTTATGTCGCCTCTTCCCTATTCTCCGAACTTGGCCTCTCCAACTTTCCCTTCTTTCCACAAATGACGAAATGGTTACCCGGAAAGAAATTTACATTAAATGGAGAGATTATCGGCGAAACAGTGTATTATTTTTCGTCTACAAGTCGTTCTTTATGAACCATATAACAGAGTTACCAGACTACGCTGAAATATAAATCGATTTTCGATCAAAAAAACAATGTTTTGCTTAAAAAGTATCTGACTTTTTACTTTAACCTCGTATGCGACGGCATGATTGAATCAATTTTGGTCTTTGATCCACAAGAAACAAAATTTTCAATTTTTAAATTGAACTGACGTAGCCGATACAATTGTCATACATACAATTTTAAATATAGTGGAAATTTTTAGATATTATTCTTTGTTTATTTATTTTCAATTTTTTATATAAATAAAAAATATTTCGTTCAATATAAAAAATCTTATAACATTTTATAATTATACTTATCAATTCACCAAGATGTCAAGAATATAACATATTTTTTATACAGTCAAAGCTCATTATATGCCGCGAATACAGAAACCGTGAATAAGTAATGGTAATTTGTACGGGATTCTAGGAGATATGTTCCAAGATTACAAAATAAAAGAAAAAATACATAATAAAAACAATTTAATAACAGATTTTTTAACAATATTAATAATTATTATTAGACTTAGGTAATAATTTAAAGAATTAAGTATATTTTTCTTGTTTAGCCTGTTTTAAAATGTCTTTCAATTCGAATTGATATTCGGCTGTGTCATTAATAGTCTATTAATAGTCTTGACTTTAAAAGGCAAATGCCTTTTAAAGTCAAGACTTCTTTCCACAGACGGGCCAATTTTTATCAAGGAATCACAAAGCTCACTTGCCATTAGTATACCTTCACTCAGGTTTTTTAAGTTTAATTTGTGCTCGTTAAGGCTCCCTCTTCAATGTAATGGGAATTTTGCGATTCAAGCAATTCTTGAATGTCACTTGATTCTATCTGTTCGAAACCATCTCGTTCTACGCCATTCGCAACCTAACCAATGTTTTCAGTTAATGTTTGAATTTGATCAAACCAAAGTTTTTTCGAGCATGATGTCAATGTGTAGAGCTTCAGCTTTTGCAATGATTCTTTTATGTTAACAATGCACTTTGCTATATCAAAGTTATTCCAATATAACGTTCATACCAGGATTACATTCCATGGTGTCTAGTATGCTATTAAAGGTTTGTCAATGCAATAGACCCCTAAAGGCTTGGATTATTCCTTGGTTCATGGATTGGAGTCATCGTCGTGGAAGGCAGTCGTGTTGGGAGGCAAAATATCACCTTTATATTTGGATGCGTTGCTTCAAGCTCACAAGGATGACCTGGAGCATTGTCCAAAACTAGAACTACCTTGAAATATAAATTATTTATTTTTAAATACATTTCAACTTCGGAAATAAACCAATCCCGGAATCAGGGGTGGGTTACAAGTGTCACAAAAAATGGCACTTGTAATCCACGCTTTCCTGTTTGAACACCAAAACAGTGGCAGGTTGTCATTGTTTTGATTTTCCAAAGCACGAGCATTTAGCGACCTGCAATGCATAAGTGGCTTAATATAAACATTCTCCTGCATTAAAACGGAGCAGCAGTGTAATTCTATCTTTTGCTGTTTTAAAACCAGACTTTTCACTTTTGTATATAAAAGTTTTTTTTGACATTCTTTTCCAAAACATGATAGTTTTGTCTGCATTAAACACTTGTTCAAGCTTGTATTTACCATCAGCAATTAACTTTGAAAATTCTTCTGGATATGTTGCTGCTGCTGAAGTGACTGCAGATGCAGCTTCTCCAACAATTTTGATGTTATGCAGTGATTGTCGCATCTTGAACGAATTGAATCGACCTTCCGATGCTTGAAATGCTCCATTCGTATGTTCATCGCCAGGTTCTTTAGAATGTGCGTAAATATGCTTAGCTTTCTCAGGGATTATAGCACCATTTTGAGCTCACTCTCTTTTAGCTACAGTCTTTAAAACACGAACAATTTTTGCTTAGGTTGAAGCTGTAGAATTCAATATGTTGTCTTCTGATTTCTTGATAGATAGTACAGTTGATTCATTGACATTAAGAAAAGGTGATATGGAGGCAAACGAGTCACCAAGACATAAACGGTCAAGCATTTTATTTTTACCTTCAGCAGCAACAGTACTTTTTTCCGTGTAGAAACTAATTTTATTTTGCTTTTTCTCGACACTCGACAAGTGAAGCAATAAAACAAAAGATTCGGCACCGATGGTGCGAAGACGGCTTTTATCAAAAGACATAGCGTCATGCGGAACCTGGTGCGTCCGGCGGCGGCGATTCATTTGTGAAATGAAAGAACTTTATGCCAAGTGGCAATAAGACTTGCTTGTTTATATGGTAAATACTTTGAAACTTGTTTGTTTTGAAAGGTAACTGGTAAATATATAGATATTATTCTAAAAATACAATATGTGTCATTAGATTTGGATCCACGAATAAATAAATTTTCAGTCGCGAATACAAGAAATGGTCAGAATTTTTTAATCCGCGAACACTGAAAACGCAAATAACGGAACTGTGAATAACGAACTTTGACTGTGTTCACCAGGAGAGTCATGTCATTATTCATTACATTTGCAACATTTTACAAAATGTGTGAATTAATTTAGTGTATTATACAACATCAATTTACCTCAGATGAATGATTTCCTCGTAAATATTCCTTCAACTTGAGGAATAACAATAATAATCGCTGGGGTTAGATCCGGAGAGTAGGGAGATCGTTAAAAAATTTCGAAGTCAACCTTGTGGATGGTAGTTGAAATGTAATTTTTTTTTAGTTTTACATCATATATTTGTATATTGGAGAAGAACCAGGGGACTACTTGACAATAATGAAAAAAATATAAGAATGTTCTAACTATCAATATTTAGGAGCAACAATACGATGAGATGGAAGAGACGAACAAGAATCGGACTAGGAGGAAGAGTTATATACAGATTGAATAAAATATCGTGAAATGAGGAAATAACGAAGAAATAGATTTTTTTTAAAATGAAAGTGATAGATAACAAAGTATAAAATTGTTTTATTCTTTTTTCAAGAATTAACTATCACAAAGTAACGGACAAACCAATCAATAATTTGAAGAAATAGAAGTTTAATATTAGGGTGTAACAAAAATATTTGCGTTTTTTAGTTAGTTAGTTATTTGCTGTTTTAAAAATGTACACTTGGATGTTATTCCTCGAAATATAGACCGTTCTTTTTGACGACCTCAACTCACCTTTGAGGCACTAACTCTATACCTCTTCGGTACCATGATGCGCCTACTCTTAAGACGTCGGCATCGAGAGCCCTTGGACGACCTAATATTCCCCTATCTTCAAGACTGATTTCTCCCTCCCGGAACTTTTTGAACCAGAGCTGAGCGGTGCGGATTTGTTACGGTACATTTTCCACTCGCTTTGCAGCCTCTTTTATACAACTTTGCTTCCGCCTTTTTTTCAAAATTCAAGGCTTTATTTAAAAAAACTGGTTATACATTTATGATTCAAAGTATTGTCCGTCGTTGGCAACTACTTCCTCCCATCTTTCAGGCAGCGTTCGAATTCCGCGTGGAAGAAACTGGTCATCTTTTGAAGCGATCCACAAATCAATCCAATTTTTGACTTCTTCATAAGACCGGATGTGCGGGTCAGCCAGTCTCTGTGTCATCGATCGAAACATGTGATACTCAGAGGAAGCAACGTCTGGAAAATTCAGCGGGTAGCGTAGGACTTCCCATTTCAACGTTTCCAAGTATGTTTTGATCACTTTCGCAACATGAAGTCGAGCATTGTCATGCTGCAAAGTCACTTTATCTTGTCTTTCGCTGTATTGCGACCGTTTGTCTTTCAATGCTCGGCTCAAACGCATTAATTGTGTTCGATAAAGATCTCCTGTGATTGTTTCAGACGGTTTTAATAGCTTATAATATACCACACCGAACTGGTCCCACTAAATACAGAGCATGACCTTGGAGCCGTGAATATTCGGTGTGGCCGTCGGCGTGAAAGCGTGGCCGGGATATCCTCATGATATTCATCGCTTGGGGTTATCGTAATAAATCCAATTTGTCGCCAGTTATAATGCGATGCAGAAATCCCTTCTGTTTTTGCCTTTCAAGCTATTGTTCACAAGTGAACAAACGGCCTTCAACATCTCTTGCTTTCAACTCGTATGGCATCCAATATCTTTGTATTTATTGATTGATTGATTTATTTTGACGACTACTTACCCCTAACGCCATGTAGAGGAAAACATCGGGACCAAAGTTGTATATCTTTTAACTTGAAATTGCCTTAATTTCGCGACTTGTTTCACTCATTTTAACGTTTATGTTAAAAACTGTCGACTGAATATTTCGCAGTGAAATCACTTTAATACTGAAGAAAAAATGTTTATTTGTCGGAGCAAAAAGTTGAAATCAGATTAAACATCTGATGAGTTTAATTTCTTATTTATAAAACAATTGAAAATATGAAAATGCTTTTGTTACACCCTTGTATATACAACACCATATAAATGAGTTCAGTACTGTAGGGGCGGAAGCATTAGGGGAGAGTTTAAAGAAGATCAGAGTGTCAAGATTGCCGAGTGTCAAGGTTAGATAGAGTAACAAATTCCCGAGTTAAAAGGATGATTGTGTTGAGAGAAACAATAATCGCAGGCCAACAGTTGTTTTGGTGCCGGGGTATTTGGAACTGATTTCATACAAATTTGATACCCTGAATTCAAATATTGCATTAATTTTTGCCTAGGAGCTCAAATTTCAAAGATATAACATTTTAGTGCAATATACGTTACGCTATTTTAAGTTAAATCCATGGATCAAATAAAAAAACTAAACACGGAATCTTTATTATTATATTATACAAATACAGGGTACGGCCGTCAATCCCGCATATTTGAAAGTGTTCACATGACGAGGGAAGTGGGCCGGTTCAGTTGCCAAGGTCACCTTTGTGTCCACTAATGCTCAAAGCATTTCAGTTATCATGGAACACTGGTAGAAACAACAACGAGCGTTTTCCATGAAGCGATTTTATCAAACTGGTTCGTATACAGCCGCTAAGCGTCATTTTCGTACGCATTCCGGTATTCATCGTAATCGCGCAGTTCCCTCAATTAATTCGATTAAGTTGTGAGTTGAAAACTTTGAGAACACCGGAGAAACCATACATAGGAGATGTGTAGTGCATGAAGAGTGTGTACGTACTCCTGCGAATAATGATCGTGTAAGAGCAGCTGCGGGAAGAAGCCTTTGGAGATCGACATGTCGACAATGCGTTGCGCTCGAAATTTCAGACAAGACAGTCCGACGGAGCCAGTCTCTGTGTCATCGATCGAAACATGTGATACTCAGAGGAAGCAACGTCTGGAAAATTCAGCGGGTAGCGTAGGACTTCCCATTTCAACGTTTCCAAGTATGTTTTGATCACTTTCGCAACATGAAGTCGAGCATTGTCATGCTGCAAAGTCACTTTATCTTGTCTTTCGCTGTATTGCGACCGTTTGTCTTTCAATGCTCGGCTCAAACGCATTAATTGTGTTCGATAAAGATCTCCTGTGATTGTTTCAGACGGTTTTAATAGCTTATAATATACCACACCGAACTGGTCCCACTAAATACAGAGCATGACCTTGGAGCCGTGAATATTCGGTGTGGCCGTCGGCGTGAAAGCGTGGCCGGGATATCCTCATGATATTCATCGCTTGGGGTTATCGTAATAAATCCAATTTGTCGCCAGTTATAATGCGATGCAGAAATCCCTTCTGTTTTTGCCTTTCAAGCTATTGTTCACAAGTGAACAAACGGCCTTCAACATCTCTTGCTTTCAACTCGTATGGCATCCAATATCTTTGTATTTATTGATTGATTGATTTATTTTGACGACTACTTACCCCTAACGCCATGTAGAGGAAAACATCGGGACCAAAGTTGTATATCTTTTAACTTGAAATTGCCTTAATTTCGCGACTTGCTTCACTCATTTTAACGTTTATGTTAAAAACTGTCGACTGAATATTTCGCAGTGAAATCACTTTAATACTGAAGAAAAAATGTTTATTTGTCGGAGCAAAAAGTTGAAATCAGATTAAACATCTGATGAGTTTAATTTCTTATTTATAAAACAATTGAAAATATGAAAATGCTTTTGTTACACCCTTGTATATACAACACCATATAAATGAGTTCAGTACTGTAGGGGCGGAAGCATTAGGGGAGAGTTTAAAGAAGATCAGAGTGTCAAGATTGCCGAGTGTCAAGGTTAGATAGAGTAACAAATTCCCGAGTTAAAAGGATGATTGTGTTGAGAGAAACAATAATCGCAGGCCAACAGTTGTTTTGGTGCCGGGGTATTTGGAACTGATTTCATACAAATTTGATACCCTGAATTCAAATATTGCATTAATTTTTGCCTAGGAGCTCAAATTTCAAAGATATAACATTTTAGTGCAATATACGTTACGCTATTTTAAGTTAAATCCATGGATCAAATAAAAAAACTAAACACGGAATCTTTATTATTATATTATACAAATACAGGGTACGGCCGTCAATCCCGCATATTTGAAAGTGTTCACATGACGAGGGAAGTGGGCCGGTTCAGTTGCCAAGGTCACCTTTGTGTCCACTAATGCTCAAAGCATTTCAGTTACCATGGAACACTGGTAGAAACAACAACGAGCGTTTTCCATGAAGCGATTTTATCAAACTGGTTCGTATACAGCCGCTAAGCGTCATTTTCGTACGCATTCCGGTATTCATCGTAATCGCGCAGTTCCCTCAATTAATTCGATTAAGTTGTGAGTTGAAAACTTTGAGAACACCGGAGAAACCATACATAGGAGATGTGTAGTGCATGAAGAGTGTGTACGTACTCCTGCGAATAATGATCGTGTAAGAGCAGCTGCGGGAAGAAGCCTTTGGAGATCGACATGTCGACAATGCGTTGCGCTCGAAATTTCAGACACGACAGTCCGACGGATTTTAAGGTTTGATCTTTACCATCACCCCTATAAAATCCGAAGTGGTTCAGGCCATCAATGAAAACGATGTTGTTGTCAGACGGCTTTTTTTGTGAAAGATTCTTGGAAATGGCTGTGGAAAATACCAATATCGTCGACAACCTTTGGATGAGTGATAAGGCGCATTTTCACCTATGCGGTTATGTAAATAGGCAAAATTTCATGTAGTGGAGTTGGGACAACCCTCACCAATTCCGTCGAAAACCTCTTCATTCGGCCAAGGTCACCATTTGGTGCGCGATTTCCCCATCAGGAATCATAGGTCTGAAATGTAGCGCCCATTTTTCATTCCTCAGTTTCAGCATTATAAGGTCAACGATGAAACGTTAGTCCAACAAGAAGGGGCCACAAGCCACAAGCCACTCCGCTCTGGTTAGCACGGCCATTCTCTCCCGAAATGGAAATATTCCTTGGCCTTCTCGATCACCGAACATTACAGCGTCTGATTATTTCTTGTGGGGTTGCCTCAAGAATAAAGTGTACGAACACTGACCTCGTACACTTCAACAACTCAAAACAACAATCCGCCAACAAATTGGAAACATTTCTCAACAAATGTTGCGTGACGTGATGGAGAATTTCAGGAGGCGCTTGCAAGAATGCATCAACTGCGATGGACATCATCTAACTGATGTTTTTTTTTGAAAAGTGAACTTGTTTCTTAAATGCTATTTGATGTAGAATAAGTTGAGGCCAATAAATTATTACAAAAAATTCGGGATTGATGACCGCACCCTGTATTATTATATACAAAGATAGAGGAAGAAGTCATCGATGAAACCAACTAGTCACTGAACACTTCAGAAGCCTCTTTTCCGTGACATTCTTGACTGTATTTTGGAACAGTCCCTTTTTAAAATCCCGCAATAATCTGCCATCGTGTACGTATACCATCTTTCTTGGTAGCGGTCCTCAATTGTTTTAATATCCTGGTGAAATTTTTCACTTTGTGGTGTTTCCTGAATTTTGAAGAAAGCGGTCTAGTAGCCGTGTATATAGTGCAACTTAATGTTCATGTTACACACAAGGGATCTGTAACCGTTAAGCATCTTGTTTACCAGTTCAACATAGTTTTCAGCTTTGCGATTGCCCAAAAAAATTCCAACAACTGCAACAAATGAAGTAAAAGGTTTTTTGCTGAGCCTCATTTATCGAATATACGAAAGCAGGGATCCTTAATGTATTATCTAATTAGTGGGTCGTCAAATATTCCTGCATTAATTTGTTCCATACTCAACTGAGGCACTTTTTCCCTATATATGCAAAGCATGATTCTTTTCTATCAAGAGCCGTTACAAACTGCTTAATTAGGCCCAGCTTGATATGCAGTGGAGAAAACATGATCTTCTCTCATCCAACTACGGGGTCGTCAATGACATTCTTTTCTCCAACGTTCATGTTTTCTCTCTTAGGTCACTCTTTTCTAACCCAGCGGTGTGTTTTGTTTCTGCTACCCTAGATGCACAAGAAGCAAGGATATTTGGTGTGGTCACTTTGCTGAGCCGCTATTTGTGTTGTTTAGTGACTTGTAAATTTTATCTCAGTAAAAAATGGAAATAACTCTTGAGAATTTTCTATGGTTATATTCTATGGAATTTTCTATGGCTACTATGGTTTACTACGACTTTCGACGTGAATTATGTCAACATCAGTACATCGATCAAATCACTTCAACTTTTGGCGTTGAAGCACCATCTAAAACCACTGTATATAGCTAGTTATGTGAATTTAATCGTTTAATCGCTTACGGACAAATTCAAAGAAGGTCGTCCAAAATCAATTGTGCCAGAAAACATCGATACTGTACGCGAACTAATAAAGCAAGATCGACATATGACATACTGTGGGATTGATATATTCCTGGGCATTAGTATGACAAGCATACACAAGATTTTACATGAACATTTAGCGGTGAAAAAGATTTGTGACCATTGGATTCCGCATAATTTGATAATCGCTCAAAAAAGGCTCGTATCGATTGGTGCAAAGAAATGCTCAAAAAATACATTCGTGGTGCGTCAAAAATTGTGTATAACATCTACACAGGTGACAAATCTTGAATCTATGCTTATGAGCAACAGTCGACTCTATTAGTCTTTTAAAATAAGCTAAACCCAAGAAAAGTTGTTCAAGTTGTAAATGGTCGCTTATTGAAACGTACAAACTATTTGTTTGCCAGAAGTCTGAAGCAATAAGTAAAAACAACCAGCATATATATATATATATATATATATATATATATATATATATATATATATATATATATATATATATATATATATATATATATATATATGCTCACAAGATAGCGTAGCGGGCTTCCGTCTCGGTCTTTCATCTCTGTTGAATTATCTCCATACGTCAACAGGTATCTCTCAGGATCGGCTTGTAGTCTTTCAGCCGCCATCAGCCGAGCTCAAGTTGAAAGCAAGGAAAACAGTTTGGAGAAACGATCGGCACAAGGCCATGTCAGCTGACCATTTTGATGGCGAGTTGTAATGGCACGCAAATTGACGCCATCCTACGGCAAATGCTTATAGCTCTTGGGACTGCCTGCAACCTCTAGTGCGGTGAGTACCAGGTATGCCTACAAGATAGCGAATCAAGACAAGGTATTTGCACATAAGCAAACTTGAAACCGAGGCAAAGGATTAATTCAGTCAATTTTCAAGGGAACGGCTGAGATATGTGAATGTTATTTTTGCAATTGCCGATTCAAATAATGGAAACTGAAAACTGAAGATTTTGTTAGGAATTTAAATGATAAATCTAAAACCATATTCACGGATGAACCACAAAATAATGATAGGTTACCATTTTTGGATGTTTTAGTAACTAAGAACAGAACATAACTAAATTCGTGGTAATAACGTTTGATGCCCAATTAACAGAGGGCTATACAAGAATTTGAAAAAAGTAGATTTTAAGGTAGTCTACAAACAACATAATTAATTAAGATAAATTCTGGGTAATCCAAAGCATGAAGGAGATCAACATCAAAAATCGGGGATTTATGAAATTAGTTATCGAGATTGTGATTGAAGCTATATTAAGTTATTGGGCTCATGGTTAGCGAAACGTGCGTCTAGAAGATAAAAAACGGATTTGGTGTTTAGTGGTAAATCTTTTCCAGATTAGTATTCAGTAGTAGTGAAAAAATCTAAGATTATTAGCATGATTGAAGTAGAAAGGAAGTCTATTGCAGGCGTTTCACTGATGTACGAAAAGTGTTGAAAAATAAAGAGAAAATAATTCGAGCTGAATTTTCCACTGTATCCCATTCTGCAAAAGATACAGGTACAGTAAGAAATAAACTGTTAGTTAAGGTAGAAAAAAAGCTTAATTTGTGGTGGAAAACATGATAAGAAAAAACTTTCCCGTGATAATAGCACATTGTGATAAAAAAAATGATTCTATCAGGTTTTTAAATAAGGGCGGGTCGATGTTGAAATGGAATAAAACAAGTTGTGTGTAAGGTATTAACAAAATTATTTTTTTATTTAAAAGGTTCATGTATGCCATGACGTGTGGGATATAACATCGTTCAAATGTCATATCAAATGTCATAGATCAGGCTGAATTTGAACGATGGCCTCGGTTATGCTGACTTTAAGCGCATCGATCGATTGAGGCTTATTAGTATAGACCTGTGACTTCAGAAACCTCCACAAGAAAAAGTCTGGCAGGGTCATATCGCACGATCTTGGTAGCCAATTAACGTCACCTCTGCGAGACATAACCATACCTTCAAATCGTTCATGCAGAATGTCCATCGTGGCGTCTGCTGTGTGGCACGTAACACCGTCCCGCTGGAATTACATGTCGTCCGCGTCCATATCGTTCAATTGGTCCAAAAGAAATCACTTATCATCGTTCTGTAGTGCAACGTCGTTTTCGAAAAAGTACGAACGAATGACTCCGCCGGCCCAAAATCCGCATCAAACAGTAACATTTTTTTGTGGCTGCATTGATAACTGGAGAACCTCGTTTGGGTTGGCGTCGTCCCATATACGGCAATTATGCTTGTTAACAAAAATGTTGGGGTCCTCTTCTAAATGTTCCGAAGCCCAGTCAATTAACAAACGGCGTTTTCTTTGGTCATTAACTTTAAGCTCCTGGGTCAGTTGGATCTGGTACGGGTGAGTCTGTTGAAGTCAAAGTTGAAGTCTACGAAAGGCGGAATTCTTCTGCACGGGTTCTCTTGCAAACTTTCACGGACGGCGACTATGGTCTCGACCGACCTGTCGTTCCTTTAACGTACAGGTGTTGGCTGATTGTTTATCAAACCGGTCGTTTCGAATTTGGTTCCCAAATTTCGGAGAGTTGACTTTGAAGGACCAACGCGTCTACCGTAAAATGTGTGCAACTCATTTTGATAATAAAATTTTACCATTTGGACGTGCTGCTCAACCGCGTAACTTGTCATGGTGATTTGGCATCAGTGACTGAATAATAAACAACAGGTTAGACAGACGCTGCTAAAACAGCATGGCCACCATAGGCTGCCAACATCGATCCGCCCCAACTGCAAAACCCTATATATATAAAGACATACAACCACAAGGTGAAACAGAAGAGGAAAATAAGTCATTGGCAACAAGCAAGATTTGGATAGATTCAAAATTTCGAAAGATTCTTCAGCTTCACCTTTCTATATAAAGTCAGCTACTGAATTTAACTTGGTCATACATACCTTGAAAGTGATGAACGCTCGGGATACCCTAAAACCACTACCACCCACAAAATTGTCAAAAAATCTACAATATTGTATTAAATATCGTTGATTGAAGGCACACAAGCTTCCTAACGTTGTAAACATCTTGATAGATCGTGTACATTACATGTTACATAATGTTTTGGGCATGGAAAAGCTTTCGTCATAATGGGTGCAACGTTTGTTAATAGACGATCAAAGATGCCTATTAGGGAATGAATGCAGGAGAAAGTGCGAAAGAAAATGAAAAATTCAGAAAAAGTCATTGCTACCCTTTTTTGGGATTTTTGGGATTCTCGTAGTGTGGTACTCTATGAGTAATCGGCAAAAGGCAGGACTATCACCGGGAAGTATTTCACTTCACTAGTGAACTGATTGAAGGGTGCAATCTAGGCTAAACTACCAAGTCTGATTAAAAAGAAAGTGCTTTTTCACTACAACAATGCGTCTGTTCTTCTGGCGTCGAAAATTGTTCATTACGTATTTTATTCATTGTTCATTAGAAATTATTGGGTGCCAAATCAGACTAGACTTCAACGATCTTGCTTCGCTATCTTATGGGCATACCTGGTACTCACGGAATTCCACTACGCTATCTTGTATATATATATATATATATATATATATATATATATATATATATATATATATATATATATGCAGTGTTTGAATTATTTGGACTGCGTCCAATAAGACAACAGTGCTAAGTGTCATCCGACTGCCAACTGCTGGGTTCCACAATCTCATGTGGAACGCACAACAATCTGAGTCTACGCCCAAATGAACATTTTGTTGATTGCTTGACTGGGAATCTGCCCCACCCATCCCTTCCATTGGAGGGCACATGTTTCGTCTCTTGATGTTTAGACTCTTCAGGGCACCGACATGAGCTCTCTCGTCAAGAATAGGTAAACCCTATACACAGTGGACAACCCATATATATATATATATATATATATATATATATATATATATATATATATATATATATATATATATATATATATATATATATATATGTATATTATTAGGTGCGTATAGAATCGGTTGAATCACGCAAAGCATTCTGACTCATTTTCGAGTGTCCTTTCTGATCCTTCACACCTCTCTCATCCTTTCTCCGTGGATTCTCTTTCTCTCCTCCGATCACCTTGTCCCCAATCTCCTCGAAACTTCGCTCTCTGATGCAACGTTCTGCATATGTATTTTGTTTCTGTACGTTCTTCTATCACAATTCCTCCTATATCATCCTTCTATCCTATATATATCCTTCTATCACAGTTCCTCAATCACTGTTCGGCCCATTTGTGCCTTACCCAGATCAGCTCTGACGTGTGCGATCCGCGGTACTGTTAACTTGACTGCTTGTATGTGTGTAAGAATTCTGTTGGTGAGTCTTGTCGCTGGGAGTCTAATGATATGTCCATAGAATTTCAACCTTTTTTTCCTTATGTCCGTCGCTAGGTTGGACATTCTCTCTGTAGTCCTTCTAGAATGTAGTCTGTATCCTTCCTCTGTCAGTTTTGGGCCGATAATTTTCCTCATAACTTTGCCTTCTTCTTTTAGTATGTTTTCTATGCCGCTTTTTGTGTGGAGTGTAAGTGTCTCGCTTGCGTATAGTACCTCTGGTTTGATTACTGTGTTGTAGTGTCTTATTTTTGCGTGTATGGATATGCATTTCTTATTGGAGATATTGTGTGTCTTGCCGTATGCCCTCTTCATCTTCTGTAATCGAGTCTTCTGTGCTATTTTCTCTCCTCCTGTGGGTTCGAGGATCTCGCCCAGGTATTTGAAGTGAGTGACCCTATTTATTTTGCCATATTTGGTGTTAACATTTTGGACATCTAATTTTGAGGAGAAGAATTCGGTTTTTTGAAAGGAGATTTGTAGGCCGACTTATATATATATATATATATATATATATATATATATATATATATATATATATATATATATATATATATATACATTTTACTTCATATTTATGAACTACAAATATATTTTATGTACTATAAATAATCATTTGCAAATATAGATTAATTGATAACAGTATTCGATATTCCATCAGGAAATCTAAATTATCTTAATTAAATATATTTTATGGATTAAAATACGAGATAAATTATATTGAAAGTAATTACATTATAAATATATAAGTTAGCTTACTGGAAAACATTATTATTACAAACATTATTAAAATTTTTAACCTTTTTAATTGATTTTATATTTAAAATGATTTGCTCCTACAATATTTTTATTTTCTTTATTGTCAGTTTTACAAGTTTTATTATTGCACATGGTAAGTGAACATATTTAGATATTTATATTATAGAGATTTTTCTTTGGGTTCTAAAAATTTAAATTATAATATTGGTTTTTTAGTAATTTTTTTATGAGTTGGATTAATTATGCACTTCTGTTGTTATTTATTAAGATAACTTTGATATAATTCACAAATCACGAATTCCGATTCATCCCTTCCGATTACACCTAATTTTCTCTAAACATTACTGTGAAGTGATTACTCGATTTTGCTTTTAGTATGCAGTAAATAAACGCGCCTTCATCACTCTGATAACTTCCTCATGTTGAAATGTTTTTGTTGGATGTTCCATACGCCTTCGTCCTAGATATTTATCATCTCAACAATCCCTCTCGCCTTCACTCTGTTTGACGATTTCCTCAGTAGTCGCCTCAACACGGGTCCTGAGTACGAAGCGTCTCGTAAGGGATCACTGCGTCAAAACTTAGTAAACCACTTATGAACAATACAATATAAAGAAGTAGAGTCCCCAAAATACTTTTTCAACATTTATTTGGGTTTTGGTCTTTCCATGCAAAAAGTAGTGTTTCGTTGATAAATAGTTTATAAAATTCGCTTTTTTCAATGATGATAAATATATCGAAATTATTTGCTTTCGAAGACTATCAAAACAAAACCGAATGTAATATAGTCAAAGCTTCTTATTTACGGTTCCATTATGGGCGTTTTTATTCGCGCGTCCAAAACTAATGATACAAATTCTATTTTTAGAATAGTATGTATTTTTTTCCAGTTACCTTTCAAAACAAACAAGTATTAGAGTATTTATAAACCAACAAGCCATATTGTTAAAATAAAAGAATCATTGAAATAACTGAAACCATACACATTGAAATCATGCTGTAAAAAATTGTGGCCTGATCTAACTGTCGGTTATGATGAAGAATCCGTTCGAATTTAAACATTAACTGAAAACATTGCTCAAGTTCGAATGGCGTATGATGAAATGGTTTCGAACAGAAACAATCAAGTGACATTCAAAAATTGCTTGATGGGCAAGATGAAGATTTACCTGAAACCGACTTGGAGGAAATGCTTATCCTCCATTCCATTGAAGAGAAAACCTCAACGAGCACTGAAAAGGCTATATTAAATTTAAAAAAAAAACTTAGTGAAGGTTTCCGAATGGCAAATGAGCTTTGTGATTTCTTCATAAAAATTGATCCGCCTATGGAAAGAAGTCTAGTTTTTAAAATGCATGTTCGGAAAAGCTACCGCGATCGGTAATATTAGAATTATTAGATTTTACTTCCTACTAGGGTAGAACCGCGTTTTAAATTTGTAAAATTTCAACGTTTCGGCTTCCATATTGAAGCCATTTTCAAGAGAATCTAGTTTATTTCCTCCGAGGCCTCAATCTGCCTAATCCTAGAAAATAACGTAGACTGCGCAACCTCCGGGTGGGTGTGAGACGGGAGGTTGACGTTTGACTATAAGGGATTCGAATTTGGAAATAAGCGGTTTCCGTGTATTTGGAACTCTAAGACCATCGTCCCTCGTGTTTAAGCCGTTTGGACGTTTTTCGATGTCAATTGCTTCACGAATTATGAGGGGTTTGTAGGAATATCTAGGTGCGATTACTTTGGCCTTGTCGAAATCTATTTTGTGACCCATTTGGATACGATGTTCTGCTAAAGTCGAGGAGAGATCCGATTTTCGGACGGCGAGAGAATGCTCGTATATGCGATTTTGGATACGTCTATTAGTTTGGCCGATATATGATTGGGAGCAGCCAGAACAAGGAATATTGTCCTTTACTGGCCTAAGGAAACTGGATATATTTATTTCGGTTGTAAATATCAAGAAAAGGGAGGGCAGAATTGTTTTCAGTCTCTATTGTAAATTGGACCTGGGACTGTTCAAATGCGAAAGGAACATATTTAAAGATTGTGGCCCGTGTGGCCAAATGACGAAGGTGTCATTTACATATCGGAACCAGCAAGTAGGTTTCAACGGACTGGTTTTAATGGTTTGAGTTTCAAAGTGTTCCATAAAAAGATTGGCTACAACCGAAGAAAGAGGGTAGCTCATAGGAGCTTCACGAATTTGTTTAAAGAATTTGTTTTTGAAGATGAAATATATATTGGACACGTAATGTTCAATAAGACTAAGAATATCCGTCGATGTGTGGTGTTTGTTTTTTAGAATGTCTACAGCTTCTGGAAGGGGGACATTTGTAAATAACGAGACAATATCAAAACTAACAAGAATGTCACTTTCGTATATATTGTGCCTTTGAAGACAGTCAATCAATGAGAGGAATTTTTTATGTACGATGTTGATTTTTCCACGAGCGGCTGTAGAGTTTTCAATAAATATCTTGCTAATTTGTGAGTTGGTGAACGATATGCCCTGACAATGGGGCGAAGATGAATGCCAGTTTTATGGAATGCCAGTTTTATCATCTGAAGGAAGATTAGAATTATTGATGACAGAACGCGTTTTCTTCTCTAGATATGTTCTAGGGTCGTTAGGAATTTGCTGCTGCTAATAGATCAGACATTTTAATTTCATAGTCAACAATATTAAGTATGACCGTGGCATTCCCTTTGTCGGCAGGAAGAATTGTTAACTCTGAATTTCTGCGTAACTCAAGTAAGGCACGTTTTTTCTCCGACGGATTAAGATTAGATCTGGGGGTTTGGAACGACGAAGGATTTTGGCAATGTCTTGGCGGGTTTCCTCCTATGACATGCTTTAAATAAAAAAGGCATATTAATAAAGTTCAGGCAACTGGTCATACCAACCAATCCACTAGAGAATTGTCCCAAAACCCCAAAGTTATTCTGCCATACATCAAGGGAGTTACTGATAAAATTTGCCACGTATTCAGATCCCATAATATCGAAACGATATTTACAACCGAAAGAAATATATCTAGTTTTCTTAGACCAGTAAAGGATAATATTCCACAAGGGTCACGTGGTGTCTATGAGATTCCTTGTTCTGGCTGCTCCCAATCATATATCGGTCAAACTAATAGACGTATCCAAAATCGCATACGAACATTCTCTCGTTGTCCGAAAATCGGATCTCTTCTCGACTTTAGCAGAACATCATATCCAAACGGGTCACAAAATAGATTTCGACAAGGCCAAAGTGATCGCATCTATATATTCCTACAAACACCGCATAATTCTTGAAGCAATTGAGATCGAAAAACGTCCAGACTGCTTAAACAAGAGGGACAATGGTCTTCCAAATATATGGAAACCGCTGATTTCCAAATTGTTCACCCGAAACCCTTCCAGTCAAACGTCCATCTCCCGTCTCATCCCCACCCATCAACCGAGCGCCACACCCACAACCTCGCACCGTCCACGTTCTTTTCTAGTGGTTAACTCTGAGAAGTAGGCAGATTGAGGCCTCGGAGTAAATCAACTAGATTCTCTTGAAAATGGCTTGAAAGTGGGAGCCGAACCGTCGAGATTGTACAAATCTAAAACGCGGTTCTACCCGAGAACCTAGTAATTCTAATATATATATATATATATATATATATATATATATATATATATATATATATATATATATATATATATATATATATATATATATATAAACTACCATTTAGTATTCACGATTTTTGTATTCGCGGCATTTTTACGGAATGTGTCCCCCGCGAATATTGAGCTTGAGCTTGATAAAAGCTATGTAGTGTATGCAGAACTTCTTGATATTGTTAGTATTCACGGCACGACTATTGGGGAAAATATTTTTAAGGGAGTTGAAAATGCCATTAATAAGAAGCATCTTCGATGGACAAAGATGAAATCTATTACAACTCATGTAGGCAAAAACATGTGTGGTAAAAATAAAGGAGTGGTTGCACTTGTGTCAAAGGCTGTAGAAAATAATGGTGTTTCAAAATCATTAGTTTTACGTTATATCATTCATTAACAGTCCTTGTGTCGAAAGTGTTTGGATAGGTCTGAAGTTCTAAAACCAGTCTCTCATATCAGTTGTTAATTTCATCAGATCCACGGGGCTGGATCAGCGACATTTCCGCGAGTTTATTGAAGAGATTGGAGAAAATTACTTACAATATCATACTGCTGTACGCTGGCTTAATAGCAAAAAAATTCCTTTTAAAAAGCGCTTTTTTAAATTTCGAGCAGAGATCGATTTTCTTTTACTGAAAAGCGTCCCCCTCTTACCGAGTAACAAAATAGCGAATGACTGTGGAAGTTAGCATTCTATGTCGATTTGACAAATCATATGAACGAACTGAATTTGAGATTCTAAGTTGAAAACCATCTTCTCCCTGATTTATGCACTGATATCAAATCGTTTCGGCAGAAAATAATATTGTTTCAATCACAATTAAGTAAAAAATGTTTCACACATTTTTAAACATGTGAAATATTCAACCATACTACTGAGACTGAATTTCCTGCCGTCATTGTCATTGCGAATAAAAGTATGATTTTTCAAAATCCTTTTAATACTGACATTGAAACGGCAGCCCCGGAACTTCAAATGAAACAAACTGACAGTTTTAAATAAATCTAAATTTTCGGGGCACATTTCTTCGGCTACTGCAATTGCGCATTCTTGGATCATTTCTTCATCGGTGAATGGTTTTCCACATTTTGCGATTTCAATAGCCACAAGAAAGCTGGCACGAGTTGCTGCTGCTTGTTTGGTATTGACTTTCGTAAACAAAGATTGCTGCGATTTCAATACGCGTTTCAAAGTTTCAAATTTTTCTGTCCGCAAACTGTATATTTTGAGTAATTTTGAATATGTTTCATTTCATAATGACGTTTAATGTTATTATATATTATTTGAGAACGTTTATGGTTTCATTGCAAACCAAACATAGCGCCTTATTACTGGACTCAATTCCATTAACCTTTGAATGTTCTGCATTCACTATCTATTTTTCGCTTCTTTTCAGTATTAGTACATACAAATACAAAAACAAGTCAAATCAAAATACTGTTTGGCGTTTGTCGGTTCGAAGATATCTTTTAAACGGGGTTACGCACTACTTTATTCCACAACAGACAGTTTAGCTTCCATCGCCTTTCCTAGACAGACTGATTCGCGGTTGGGCTCCTAGCCTTTTTATACTCCAATTACTCCCACCTCGAAGTGAGTGGGATAAACCAGATATTTCTCGAACCAACAAGGTTATTCACGAATGTTTAATTGTTACTGCGCTTTGGAATGTATTACTAGCGCTATCTGTTAACGATAGAGGGTACTACCACTACCTATTTCCGCTTTTGACCATCAGATTTCATCAAGTATCACGGTCATAACAATACACAATAGTAATTGAACTAGCCAATTTAGCAAGCGTATGCTCATATACGGCGCGTACTCGGCGACTGGTTCAGAAATTATAGATAATGACAGGAAAATTAAAACGGTTTTGGCCCTAGCAACTTACTGGAGTAATCAGTATGGCCCTAAGGCTGGAAAGTTTGGAAACCTCTGCCCTAAGGTCTTTGACTCTTGTTGTAAGGAACTATTTTCTTTAAAACAGAATCGTGGATTTAAGAAAGTATCTTTGCTTAGACCGTGTATAGTGATTAAAATATCCACTTCAGTAAAAAAAAATGATACTGTAAGTCCACCATGGTTGTTATAAAACTTTATAGCTCTGCAATGTTTCGTTAATTTGCGACATATTGTTTATATATATATATATATATATATATATATATATATATATATATATATATATATATATATATATATATATATATATATAAATAAATATATATATATATATATATATATATATATATATATATATATATATATATATATATATATATATATATATATATTTTTTTTTTATGGAAGTATTTCTTTACATAGTTAAAACTGACTTTTTAATTAACTTTAATTCCCATACTTTTTAATGTAAGTTGCAAGTTGCAAGCAAACATTTTACTTAAATTAATTCTAATTGTTCTAGGAAATCTTCAACTTTTTGATGGAATCGATGCATCAGAAGGAGAATTTCCTTACATGGTAAATTAACTAACAAAAATCGGTTTAAATGTATAAGTTGTTTAAAATAAAATATTTTCCTAATGCAAATATCTCTGTAATTATTATATACTACTAATATTTGGCTATTTTAAGTTTCTGGTACGCAATGTGTCATTATTTAATATTTTGATAGTGATTAGAATTAGTCATATTTAATATAATCAAAACAGTGCATTCAGTTATGTAATGATAATAATATTTTGTAATAGTTCTTCATGGTTCTTTTTTCAAAATGCTTTTAACTTTTTTCAGCCAGAAAATACGAGGATAATGTGAAATGTTAGATGCTTTACCGATAGATGGCGGTGAAATCGCAAAGAAATTACTATTTTATTTATAAAGCATTTGACGTTTCATTTTACCTTCGTATATCCAAATCCGATTCGAAAGTGTCAGCTGAAGTGAAGGTTATATCCGATAAACAGTTCTGCAATGAACCATATAAATAATAACTTGACGGTACAAAGAGGAATATAAAAGAATATGTTGATTGTCTTATTTCAGTATAATTTGATTCTGTCAACGTGTCATCTATCCTTAATTCAGCCGAATTTCGGTTTACGAGTATATCGTATGTATGTACAGCTCTACACGCCCTTAAGACCTTTGTCTTGGTTTACAATCTACCGCTAAACCACTCTATTCCTTACCTTTCTTTCTCACTGTTTCACACCCATTCTGTCCAAATACTCCTTCACCTCGTGTAACCACTTTCTGCTCGGTCTTCCCGTCTTCATTCTTCCCTCGTTTCACCCCCTGATCACAACCTATTTTGTTAGTCTGCTTTCTGGTAGCTTTTCTATATATCCTAGCCAGGCTATTCGTCATGCTCTGATAATCCGCGTTATTGAGGATTCTCCAAATACCGTTATTATTTTTCATATTCGTTATTATATATCATTTCTTAACCCCCGCTTCCATTCCATGTGTGTCTGTAATAGTTGAGCCAAGGTAAAAAAAAGATCAACCCTTTGGAAGTATAGTGTTTTTTCTCCTACTTTAATTTTCAGCATTTCCGTGCACCGTTCGTCTTTTTTAATTCCTATTTTCATGTATTTTGTTTTGTTTCTATTTCCTCGAAGCCCGAACCTTCCTGCTTCTTTCATTACTCTTTGAGTTACATTTTTCATTTCTTCCAATTCTTGTGTTATAATTATTACATCGTCGGCGAAGACTAGACATTGGTATTTTTTCATATTCATTCATATTCATCATTCATTCATATTCATTCATTCATATATTAATCGTGTTCCATGAATCTGACTTCTCCTCAGCATAGGTTCCAACACTAGATTAAACAAGCCGGCAGACAATGGATCTCCTTGTCTGAGGTCCGATCTTTCTTTGAAGAGTTTTGAATGTTGGTCATTTACTTTAACTAAGCTGATTGTATTTTCTATAGTTATTTTTGTAAGAGCTACTACTTTTCTCCCATTGCCTTTAGTAGTTCTTTTCTATCAATGGAGTCATAGGCCCGTTGGAAATCTTTAAACAGGATGTTCATGTTTAAACCTTGTCGGCAGGGTCTTTTCTGCAGTTGCTTTAGTAACATTATCTGGTTGTTGTTGATCTGTAACTCCTAAAACCACATTGCTACTCTCTCATTAGATCCTCCGAGGTATCCCTTATCCTGTTCTTGATTGCTCTCGCTAATATTTTGTACACCACTCCCAGCAACGATGTAGTTGTCACATGATGTTCTATTCCCTTTCTTATAAATTGGATACAATACCCCTCGTTCCTAATTTCCTGTAGTAGCTTTGGGCCTCTATATTTTATCAGCTCTATACTAATCTAGTTCTCGCCTAGGCTTCTATTATTTTTCATGTGTTTTATGATTTCTTTAATTTCTTCAATGTTTGGTTCCGTTGCGTTCTGCCTTTCCACTCCTTTCTTCAGTTCCCTCTCGATATATCTCTCCATTCTATGTGCTTCCTAACTTTTTCAATATTCGTTCACAATAACCTCCCCAACTTTCTATATTTCAATCTTCCTTTATAAGTAGTTTTCCGTCATCGTTCTTGCAGTATATGTTTCTTGGTTGGTACCCTTTCTTTTCGTTACTAATACTTTGAAGTCTATCGTATATCTTGATTTTTTTTTAAGGATAAGTATTGAAACATTTGGTATTTGTTTCACAATATATTTAAGATATTTCCTGCCTGTTTCGATCTAAACTAATATAACTTTAACTCAGGTTACGTTAGTTAAGTATAAATTAATCAGTTTGTACATAACTCTCTTTGAGAATGGCCACGAGGCCTAAACATGTCAGAGAATATCTTGAATCTATTGTGAAACAAATACCAAGTGTTTTATTCATTATCATTGTTGATATGTTTCACCAAGAGCCAACCGCGCAATCAATTGAAACTATTTTTATTAGATCTACGGCAATATTTTATTTAAGCAACAAGTGAATAACATTTTATTTTACTTAACTTAAAACTTAAAGTGAATTTAAATTATCCATTTTGTATCGGAAAGTAAAAATTAAAAAATCACAAAAAGAATTGAGGTTTTGATATTTTTTTTTCATTTTATTGTTTGGACTTTGCCATTAAGTGCGGAATACATCATTTAAATATCCACCACGTGGCCGCTTTCACGACTCAATCCTTTTGAGGTAATTTTCTATGACTTTTCCGTACATTTCGGTTAGTATCTCGGCCATGACTTTATGAATGTTGGTTTTCAACAGCTCAAGACTTTGAGTCTGCGTAAACACGATCTTTCGCGTAACCCCACAAAAAAAGTCCAACGGCGTCAAATCGCATGATCTCGGTGGCCAATTGACACCATCAAATCTTGAAATTACGCAGTCTGGTCGCCCGCTTTATTGCCGCACGCTTTATTGTCGCCCAATAAAGCCAAAATTGGTTGGGTTCTGTGGCTTGTACCGTCTTGTTGAAACCACAATCGCTCAGAACGAAATATTCAATTTCTGATAAAAAATTATCAGTTACGCTTAGAATTAGCTCTCTTCGTTCTTCTTCCTCGTTTCGAAGGACGGACCGATGACCATAACGCGCACCAAACAGTCACCTTGTGCGGATGTAATGGACTCTCCACAAACACTTGTGTGTGTAATAGTTCCAGTATTTTTAAATTTCTTGACTATGTTGGAAATTGTGCACTCAGAAGACGACCGATAATGGCGACCACATTCTGCTCGTAACGCGCGAAACGTGACTACGGCAGAATTATCATTTTTGTAAAAACTTTTAACAACCCTAACGCATTGTTCGGTGGTTAAATGATCCATATTGTAAAATGGCAAACCTTAAACTAAATAAACTACGCTTTGGATGACATTTAAGTTTGACAGTTGTCAAAATACAGGGCTGTATTTTCCGAACCACGAAATGGATAACCCTGTACTACATGTCCATTATAAAAGCAAAGAACTAAACAATCTGGAGAGTTTAGAAATAAACCGTCTCAAAGATGCGGAAACCCTTCCAAAAGTACCAAATAGACCTGAACAATTCCCTTTATTGAATTTGTACAGACAATAAATAGCATCTGCGTGGATTTCTTAAAACATGTATATTTTACTGCAGAAACTATTGCATTTATAACTTTTGTATTTTTAATTCGAAAATAGCCAGTTCTGAAGAAGCTACAGTAATAATAAAGTGGAAATTTAGACGAAACCGTCATTAAACATTTATAATGAATTTCCATCAAATTGAAGTCAAGACAGTACCAAAATATCTTTTGATTTATAGATTTCTTAATAAGTTTGGTTAGTCATTGGGTTAATACTGGTCTTCCATATTTTAGTAATTTATTCTGAATACCATCCTTTCCTGACGGCTTTGTATTTTTTAATTTGTCCAGTGCTTCTTCCACAATTTCTGTCTGTCTATTTTCATTCCTTCTGTTGGTAGATTTATTTGCTCTTTATTTCCTTATAATAATTATAAATATTTTTCGAGATGGACATTTGTATGTGCTTTACTTCTACTAGTTTTTTAATTTCACTTTTTTATCCTCTGCCCATTTTCCATATCTCTTTCTGTAGATCATCGTATTTATGGATTTTTCTAACTATAGCATGTTTCGTCACGAATTTTTTATATTTATTATAAATCTGTTGTATTTGATTTGTTCGACACAGAAGGTAAACTATTTTCTTATCTTTGCATTTTTTATTTACTTCCTCACAGAACCATCAGGTTTTGTTCCGAATAGGATTTGATTTTGTTACTTTCCTTTCTAGTGCTTCTAATACTTCTTTCTTTATATTGGATTTAACTTTTTCTCGACTTCCAGCTGTGCTTTCGTTTTCTAATATATTATTTTTAGATACCTCGTCTGATAAAAATATCTTACCGAATTACTTTGTATTCGAATTAATATTTCTGGTTCGATTATGAACATATGACTGGTCGTGTTCGCTCCCCTATACGAACGTTAAAATCACCAAAGAGAATTATTATGTATATTGCTTAAGATCTCGTGAAGTCTTTCATATAATTCCTCGGTTACATTTTCGCATTTACACTTTTCTGGTTCGTATATTCGTATTTGTTATTTAGATTATATTAAGCGAATCTTATTTTTAGTGTAACAATTATTTCTGGTACACAATGTGTCCAGGATAAGGACTTACCATCCCCTTAACATTTTTATTTCTGGACCGATTTTCATAAACTGTCTTTTGTTGGATACATCTCGGAAAACGGTATTAAGAAAGTGTACTTTTGCTAATATCATGACCAATTGCCAATATCATGACCATGGAAATCAATACCATTGTAAACTTGGAAACTAATTAACAAATGCTACTTTGACTGATTGATTTGCGTTATAGTGATTTCAAATGGCAATAATGATTTATTCTTTAAATGAAAAAGTAGAAATTATTATTAGTTGGTTAAGATTAATTGGTGACGGTACGCGAACTTTTCGTGAAGCAGCAAAATAATTTAATTGAAGACATCCAGAATAGAACATCAATCATATTATAGTTTCTTGCATAAACCTATGTTTTGATCAAAACGGAAGTGTTAATAAACTTCTTAATCAGCATCGTTCTCGTAAATTTCGAGCAACTCAATTGAGAATCTACACTCAAGCGTTAGGGAATCTAGTAGAATTTTAAATATCCCGAAAAGCACTATTTAGTTATGCTTGAAGAAAAATAACAGGAAACATTTTAAAACAAAATTTCTTCAAATACTTGAAGTTGGTGACACTGAAAGAAGAATGGAATACAATGGTTACAAGGAAACTACATACAAAATCCTACATTTCTAAAAAATATGTTATACACAGATTAAGCCATATTTTGGGTAATACAATGTAAGAGAAAATATTCTACTAAGGTGAATGTTTGTGGCCGTATTTTAAATGACATTATTATTGGACCATATTTTTTTGATGAAAATTTGAATACAGCTAGAGTTCTTAGATTTTTACAAAATAGGTTTGATGATGAAATTGAAGTGTTGCCTTTTAATTATCGGTACAATTTACACTTACATTTAGACGAGGTACCAATTCATCATGTCATTAAGGTAAGAAACTGGTTAAATAATAATTTTACAAATCGTTGGATTGGGCGAAACATTCCTGTAATTAATTAGCTGCCGAGATCCCCGGACTTCACGCCTCTTGATTTTGTTTCCTGGGCGACAATTAAAAATAAGGTTTATGTTTCGAGGCTCCAAACTCGAGACGATCTTTGTGATCGTTTTAGGCAGGCAAAAGTAGTGAACAATACCCGACGACGTATTGAAAAGTGCTTGATGGAAAGAGGCGGAATGATAGAAATGTCTAGTATTTAAGTTTTGTAATACCAATTTAGATCGACCTGTAAATAAAGGAAGCTTTTTGTTAGAAAATAGTCTGTAATTATTAGAAAAATTATAAATTATTAATTATTATTGTAAAAATATAAAATAATATCAAGGACACCCAGTAATTTAGAACCATAAAAATCGGTACATTTTGGTTTAAGGTGGTGGTGGTCAAGAATTTGTTGTTAGTTTTTCTAATAGTACTTCTCGAAAACGGGAGTCATAAAAGTTGACGTAGTTAGCCATGATATTAGCAAAAAAACATGTGATACACTTTCTTAATGCTGTTTTCCGAGATCTATCCAACAAAAGAAAGTATATGAAAATCGGTCCAGAAGTAAAAACTTTAATGGATTAGTAATCTATAGTTATATTCCTGCATTTCACGTAGATAAGTAATGCCACTTTTTCTTTAGCTTTTAATTTTTTTTGAACTCTGGCGTACATCATTAATGATTCACCTAGTATCATTTGACCCTTTTCTTTGTATTCCACATATATCGGTGTTCTAATTTTTAATTTCTTTAACGAGTTTCTTATATTCTTGTTAGATTTCCATTGCTTCTTGTCCTTTCTTCTCTTCGTGATCAGAAAATGATTATTTGTTCCATTCCGAGGTTTCAAACCGCTTCGTTGAGCAACTATTATTTTGATCTCAGGCAAGTTGCTAGCTTGATTTGAAAAATATTGTATTTTATTCGGGCTTGGTACCGGCATTACGATCTCCGAAGCTCATTCCAGTCATAAGTCAAAGAGACGAAGTTCTTGATTATAGCCCGAAATAATTAATTATCTTTTATAACCTCGCCATATTATGTTATAATTTTTCTTGATAAATTTCAGCTTTCGATATAGTGTAGTTTATCAAGTTGGTTTCATGATCTTTGACATTACATTTTGCTGAATGAAATAATAAACTAATATGGGTGCACAAATAAGTTTTGAGGGATTTACAAAACATGGCGTACCTAGTATTAAATCGCATCGGACCATCTTGTAATTATATTCATTTTAAAGTGTCATCATTTTCCTCTAAAAATCAGTATGTGTCATTTTGCTGAAGTGTAAACAACATACTTTCTTTGTGCTCTAACTATGTTAACCTTTCTACCAACAAAACACAATTTGCGGGAAGCGCTGCTTTTTGTTTTAATTTGGCGGAACATATGGGAATATGCTCCATTAATAAAACCATGTGAGTACTGGTTTTGGCATTTTAAAAGTGACGATTTTGATACTAGTTACAAAGAATGCGAAGTGAGGCCAGTAACGTTTGAAGACGCTGAGTTGGAGGCGTTATTGGACCAAGATTCATGCCAAACTCAAGAGGAGCTTGCTGAAACTTTGGGAGTGATTCAACAAGCGATTTCAAACCGTCTCAAGGTCATGATATGTTGTCAATATATATATGAAGGGAATGAAATATTTTTACTAAATTATAATTTAACTGAATTACATAAATTACGTACATAAAACTCCAATTGAAGACTTCTTCTTCTTCTTGGGGGTACCATATCCTCATTGGACGTTGGCAATTACCATGGCCCATCTAATCCTGCTGGCCGCTGATCTAAATAGTTCGGTTGATGTCATTCCTGTCCATTGCCTCAAGTTCTTCAGCCATGATATCCTTCTTCGACCAGGTCCTCCCATTCCCTCCACTTTTCCTTGTAGTATAACTTGTAGTAAAGAGTATTTTCCTCCTCTCATGACATGTCCAAAATAAGATGCTTTTCGTTTCTTTACGGTGACAATTACTTCTCTTCTCTTGTTCAGCCGCTCCAGAACCTTTTCATTGGTAACGTGGTGTGTCCAGGAGATTCGAAGTATACGGCGGTAGCACCAGAATTCAAATGCTTCAAGTCGTTTTACAGTGTTCTCTGTCAAGGTCCATGCCTCCACCCCATAGTATAATATTGAGAAAACATAGCATCGGAGAGTCCTAATTCGTAGTCTGATGTTTAGTTTTAGATTGCATAATACACCTCTCATTCTGTTAAATACATTTCGTGCTTTTTCAATTCTGATTTTTATTTCTCTAGCGTGGTCCCAATCTGCGTTCAGGTTGCATCCCAGATATGTAATGTTTTGTACCTGCTCTAGTTTCCTGTCATGCAAGTAGAAATCAGCGACTATGTTCTGTTTGCTGATAATCATAACTTTTGTTTTCTCTATATTGAGACTTAGACCGTATTCTTTGCTCTTTTCTGCTATTCTATTGATTAGTATTTGCAGTTCTTCTGCAGTCTTTGCTAGTAGTGTAGAATCATCGGCGTAGCGGATGTTATTGATGTTTACTCCGTTAACAATTAGTCCCTCGTCTGTTCCCTCGAGTGCCTCCTTGAACAGTTCCTCTGAATATATGTTAAACAGCATGGGTGACAGGATGCACCCCTGTCTAACTCCTTTTTGGATGTTTATTTGAGACGAAGTTAGATTTCCTGATCTGATCGTTGCATTTTGGCGCCAGTACAAGTTGGCTATTATACGCCTTTCCGGTCCATCTATTCCGATTCTTTCCAGGATACTTAACAGTTTATCGTGTTTGACCTTATCGAATGCTTTCGAAAAGTCAATAAAACATGCGTATACGTCCGTGTTCACATCTCTTGCTCTTTGTATGAGTACCTGTATACTGAACAAGGCTTCTCTTGTACCAAAACCGCTCCTGAAGCCGAATTGAGTGTTTCCCATGTGTTCCTCAATTTTCCTATATACCCTTTCATGTATTATTTTCAGAAAGATCTTTAGGAAATGGCTCATTATACTGATTAAGCGATGTTCGTCACATTTTTTTGCCCGTGTACTCTTAGGAATAGGTATAAACGTCGAGGTTAACCATTCCTCTGGGATTGATCCAGAATCATATATTTGGTTAAACAATTGTATTATTGTGTCTAGATGTTCTTCGTCTATAAGTTTTATAACTTCTATATAGGTGTTATCCGGACCAGGGGACTTTCCATTCTTTAGTCGCTTTATGGCTGTGATCACTTCTTCTCGAGTGATATAAGGCCCAGTTATGTCGTTGTTCGTTGCTATATCCCCTCTACTTGTGTCCTCAAAAAGTGTTTCTATATAGGTTTCCCATGTTTTTAAACGAGTTGTGGGATCCCAGACTATGTTGCCTTGCTTGTCTGCAAGTAGCGTTCTCCCATTACTCTTGAATACGCCAACTGCTTCTTTGATTTTCTTGTGCATGTTCAGTGTATCATGCTTTGCGCCTAAGTTTTCTATCTCGGTGCATTGTTCATGCAGGTACTCTGACTTTGCTTCTTTTATTCTTTCCTTGATCGTTATATTCAGTTTTTTGTATTCCAGTTCATCTCTGTTTTTTAGTTTCCGTCTCTCTGCCATTAGCTCCAAGATTTCGCTATTCATCCACTTTTTGTTCCTTGTTCTGTTGTTCTGAGACTTTAAATTGTTGTTTATTGTTGTTGTTATTATACTTTTTATGCTTTCCCATTTGTTGTTTATTGTTTCGGCTGGACATACTTGAAGTGTAGCTAAGTTGTTGTTTATTTCTTGTTTCACCCTTTCGATAATTGTTGTATCTTTCAACAGATTCATGTCTGGGCGCCTGGGTCTCTGTGGTTGATTGGTCGCTCTCTTGAGTCTCAGTTTGACCCTTGCTAGTAGTAGATTATGATCCGAGGCGATGTCAGCTCCTGGGTACGTTTTTGCGGATGTTATCGAGTTTTGGAATCTTTTGTTGACCATTATGAAGTCAATTTGGTTTCTAATATTCCTTTCACCTGGAGCTTGCCATGTATACAGCCTTCGGGAGGGTAGTTGGAGAGAGGAGAGGTAATTGAAGACTATTTGACAAAATCTACAATACTTTTAGTATAATCTAATATAATATCACTTATAACCTGCTTTTTAATTATTTATAGGTTTCTCTAAGGTTTGGTAATAATGAACATGATTGTGGAGGATCAATCATCGGTAGTCACTGGATATTAACAGCAGGACATTGTTCTTTGTAAGTAGTATTTACGAGACAGCAAATCTTTTTATAATATGTGAGTACATACATATATTAAAAGAGAAATGCAAATAGTTTATGCCAATTTGTATTGTCTATTATGTACTTACTATTATTATTTACAACTTTGTGCAAATGCAGTTATAGGTCCATAATACCAAATTGTAAAAAATTAGCATTTTTATTACCAAAACATAGCAACAAGCTCTTTCTGGTCTTCTTCTTTTTTAAAAGGATTCCCATTTAAACAATTTTGGACGGAGAGAGCGGAATAGATGGTAGTTTAAAGGTGTTATGTCCTGTGAGCAAAGTGGATTAGGCGAAATATTCCATTTGAGGCTCAACAATTTTTTCCGGCTAGGAATTGAAACGTGCGTGTCTATTCTCGTGATTAAACACGATACCTTTACTGTTTGCTAGTTCTGGTCGTTTTTCTTCAATTGCTGCTTCCAGTCGACCTAATTGTGTACAGAAATGTCGATATTGACCGTTTAGTTGCATGGGAAAAGTTCAAAATGTATGGAGCCTCTCCAATCCCACCAAATGAAAATATAATTTTCTTTGGATAAAAATCGTCTTTCGCCGTACTTAAAACAACTGATCCTGGCAGCTCCCATATTTTTTTTTTATTACACGTTGTTGTACAAAAGGTTTTTTTATCATTAGTTACTATCCGCTTCAGAAATGGAGCATCAGAGTTTTTTTCTCAGCCAAAGATACGGCGTAAATGCAAATTATCGATCGATATTCTCAATTTGAATCAACTTAACTAGCTGAATGCAAATCAAGAATGTAAAGCTGAGGAAGTAAGTTCACCCCCGCACTTCTGAGCCACATTTCGTTTTAACCAATGTATTCCATTCGCGTTGTTCCAAGATAGTCTACAATTCGTCTGATTTTCCTCAGGTCAGGTCGTACTGTGATTGAGTCATTCTCCTCCAAGTTGTATCTGGGCGGCGTCTTTTGCCTTTCATGTTGTAATCTAGGTCTTATTTGGTAATGTCAGTTGTCAATGTTATTTTTTCTGAGTATGTTCCCTATCCATTTATATTTTCGGTTTTTTATTGTGACTTTGATTAATTTTTGTTTGCTGATGTGCCATTAAGTTGCTATTTGAAATTAAGTTAATAATAATAATAATAATAATAATAATAATAATAATAATAATAATAATAATAATAACTTTTTTTTTAATATATACTTTCCCGAATTTTTTAATGGAAGGCAATACATATCTTCTGTACAAAAAGGGTGATGCTAAGTAACCCAATAACTACAGACCCATCACGTGTCTGTCAGTATTTTATAAATTGTTGACAGCCCTAATTAATGAAAAAATTTACAAACATTGTGATGAAAACAATATTTTTGAAGAAGAGCAGAAAGGATGTATAAGAGCAAGTATGAGATGCAAGGAACAGCTAACGATCGATGCTGTAGTTCTCGAACAAGCGCGGAAAAGAAAACGCAACCTAAACATCTGCTATATAGACTACAGGAAAGCCTTCGATAGTGTTCCACACGATTGGTTACTAGAAGTCCTGAAGATTTATAAAATAAGCCCTCCCATCATTAACTCCTTAAGGTGCCTAATGGGGAAATGGAAAACAAATCTCTTTATCGACCAACAATGCATTACAACTGCGAATATCGAGAGAGGAATTTTTCAGGGAGATTCCTTTTCTCCAGTTTGGTTTTGTCTAGCCCTAAACCCTATGTCTACATTACTGAACAACAGTAATATAGGATATAAACTATACATGAGGAATCCACGAAAGCTCTCGCACCTACTATATATGGATGACCTTAAACTCTATGGAGAAACTAGAGAAAAACTAAACTCCTTAATAAAAATGGTCGAAGAATTTAGTAGGGATATCAAGATGTCATTCGGACTTGATAAATGCTCTACCATTAGCATTCAAAAAGGAATAGTCAACAATCAACATTCAACACACTGTAACATACAACAACTGGCACCAGAAGAATCCTATAAATATTTAGGTATACCTCAAAACGAGAAATTTAACCATAGCCAGTTAAAGAAAGACTTTTCTACTATGTACGAAAAGAGGCTTACAAAACTTTTAAATACCAAACTGAACAGTGGAAACCTGATTAGAGCGATCAATGGATGGGCAGTGCCAACTCTGACCTATTCCTTTGGTATTGTTAAATGGTCAGAAACAGACCTTGATGGACTGGATAGATTAACACGTCGAACATTGACAAAATTCCGATGTCTGCATCCAAATTCATCTATGAAGCGACTGTACATTCCAAGAAAGTTGGGAGGCAGAGGCCTCGTGAACATTAAGAACCTTTGTCTGAACCAGGAGAGTAAGATGAGAGAACGCTTCATTAATTCAAGCAGCACGCTAATGAAGTTGGTTCCTAAGGAAGACCGGGGTTTCACCCCGTTGAACCTAGATAAATTGAATCGTGTTGATGGTAGAACAACACTTACGGATTGTGTCCGTGAATGGAAACAACAGACACTGCATGGACGGTATCCAAAGTCACTCGAGGATGATACCATTGATGGACTATTGTCTCTAAAATGGCTGACCGATGGGCTGTTGTACCCAGAAACAGAAGGATTTGCGACATCTATTCAAGATAAGGTAGTAAGAACACGGAACTATGAAAAGCATATACTACACATGGATGTTGTCGACCGATGTAGGAAGTGCGGTATAGTGGGGGAAACGATTGAACACCTTATCGGTGGGTGTGCAGTTCTAGCCCCTAATGCTTATTTAGGAAGACATAATCAGCTGGCGAAAATTATACATCAGCAAATTGCATTAAAGTATTCGCTATTAGATAACGCATCTGCTCCATATTATAAGTACTCACCTTCTCCCGTATTGGAATCATCTGATTCAATCCTATACTGGGACAGACCAATCACAACAGATCGGACGGTCGATTATAATAGACCAGACATTGTTCTAATTAGTAAAAAGGAGAAAAGGGCTTTTATAATTGACATCGCAGTGCCACTCTCTCATAATATCAGGAAAACCGAGTTGGAGAAAACCACTAAGTATGAAAACCTTGCGTACGATTTGAAAAACCAGTGGAAACTGCATAAGGTAGAGATAGTGCATTTCGTTATATCCGCCGAAGGCCTAATAAGTAAGAACTTTTCAAAAAATTTGAAGAACCTTGGTATCTCAAAATCGATTGCCATAGTGGGACAACGTGCAGTACTCTTGCAGACATGCCACGAACCTTCTTGCAGACATGCAGACATGACAAGAACCCTTCGGAACCGTCGGCAGAATTTGTCCGGGGTTGGTGAATCTGGAGCGAGTGGCAGTTCTCAACTCTATGGCACCACAAGAATGGCAACGAAAAAGGTACCAGAGCAACAATTTGAAAATCAAAGACTCGCACCACCGAGCACTTCATCACAAGATCAGTGCAGAATGCAGATTAATAATGAAATGGAAGACGGAAATGTCCCGGTTCTTGCTGGCTCGCCCCCCATAAGGAGGGCTGCCACTAGAATTGAACGCACTCCACGTATCAGATGGACACGCGAAATGAATATTGAGGTAATGCGTACCTACTATTACGTGAACCAGTGCGGAGATAAGCCGCTTCCTGGATGGAGAAATGCACTCTATCAAGAATATAAGAAGAGGTTCCCTGGAACTCGGCTGTCTGAGCAAAACTTAGCCGACCGTAAAAATATCATTTTAAATAAAAAGTATCTCACCGAAACAGAACTAATGAATGTCAAGAGAGAAGTTGGTAATGAATTACACCAGAACGTTACATATCAGCAACATGAAGAAGATAATATAGGTGTCCTCACCTTAACCACACAGGCCCAGCCTATAGAACAAACTCCTAATTTTCCACCGGAGGCCTCACCGTCTAGCAATGAGGAAGTGACCTTACAACAGAACTTGTCTAATGTACGAGAGAAGTTTTACAGTAATTTAGCCCATTTTATTGGGTCAAATCCACTAAATAGACCAAAAATTCCAATACTGTGAAATATTACAAAAGCTCGTATTACTCTAATGCAGATCAATAAAGTTCTGGAATCACATCTGGCTGGGATACTGGATCCGTGTGATATACATCTTGCGTTGTACTGTGCAGCAGTGACTGCGATCGAAATTTCAGGCCAAAAAACATACACCCCAGTGCGAGCAGGCATAATTTCAAGAAAAATACGCCTGCCTGGAAAACACGCCTTGAAAACAATATCGATGATTTCCGAAGGAAAGTCGACGTCATCTCAGAATACCTTTCTGGTAATCGATCAAGTAAAATAATGAAAAAAATATAAACAATTGCCAATAAATCTGGCATTGGCTTCGACGATCCAAACTTCTCCGAAAAATTATTGGATCTTAAAGATCGGTTTAGACAGAAAGCTAAATCTAAAGGGGCTAGGCTAGCAAGATATAACGAGCTAAAAAAACGAAAGCACCAAAATTCAGAATTCATAAATAGTCAAAAGAAATTTTATAGAGAGCTCGAACAAGGCAGTAGCAGGTCAGAACTTGAGAATGTGGACATGTCCTCCTTTGCAGAATATTGGCAATCGGTTTGGAAAAGATCAGATGACTATGAAATAGCGGCACCTTGGATTTAAACAATTGAACAGCACACAACTGCTCTCCCAGAAATGGAGTTTAACGATTTCCCGGCGACTGACATTTGCACCGCCGTCAAGAAAACTCATAACTGGGAAGCTCCTGGACCAGATGGATTACATGACTTCTGGATTAAAAACTTTACGGCGGCCCACCGCCCACTTGCTAGTGCATTTAAAGAGGTAATGATAAATCCTGATACTTTCCCGAATTTTTTAATGGAAGGCAATACATATCTTCTGTACAAAAAGGGTGATGCTAAGTAACCCAATAACTACAGACCCATCACGTGTCTGTCAGTATTTTATAAATTGTTGACAGCCCTAATCAATGAAAAAATTTACAAACATTGTGATTAAAACAATATTTTTGAAGAAGAGCAGAAAGGATGTATAAGAGCAAATATGGGATGCAAGGAACAGCTAACGATCGATGTGTAGTTCTCGAACAAGCGCGGAAAAGAAAACGCAACCTAAACATCTGCTATATAGAGTACAGGAAAGCCTTCGATAGTGTTCCACACAATTGGTTACTAGAAGTCCTGAAGATTTATAAAATAAGCCCTCCCATCATTAACTCCTTAAGGTGCCTGATGGGGAAATGGAAAACAAATCTCTTTATCGATCAACAATGCATTACAACTGCGAATATCGAGAGAGGAATTTTTCAGGGAGATTCCCTTTCTCCAGTTTGGTTTTGTCTAGCCCTAAACCCTATGTCTACATTACTGAACAACAGTAATATAGGATATAAACTAAACATGAGGAATCCACGAAAGCTCTCGCACCTACTATATATGGATGACCTTAAACTCTATGGAGAAACTAGAGAAAAACTAAACTCCTTAATAAAAATGGTCGAAGAAGGTAGGGATATCAAGATGTCATTCGGACTTGATAAATGCGCTACCATTAGCATTCAAAAAGGAATAGTCAACAATCAACATTCAACACACTATAACATACAACAACTGGCACCAGAAGAATCCTATAAATATTTAGGTATACCTCAAAACGAGAAATTTAACCATAGCCAGTTAAAGAAAGACTTTTCTACTATGTACGAAAAGAGGCTTACAAAACTTTTAAATACCAAACTGAACAGTGGAAACCTGATTAGAGCGATCAATGGATGGGCAGTGCCAACTCTGACCTATTCCTTTAGTATTGTTAAATGGTCAGAAACAGAGCTTGATGGACTGGATAGATTAACACGTCGAACATTGACAAAATTCCGATGTCTGCATCCAAATTCATCTATGAAGCGACTGCACATTCCAAGAAAGTTGGGAGGCAGAGGCCTCGTGAACATTAAGAACCTTTGTCTGAACCAGGAGAGTAAGATGAGAGAACGCTTCATTAATTCAAGCAGCACGCTAATGAAGTTGGTTGCTAAGGAGGACCGGGGTTTCACCCCGTTGAACCTAGATAAATTGAATCGTGTTGATGGTAGAACAACACTTACGGATTGTATCCGTGAATGGAAACAATAGACACTGCATGGACGGTATCCAAAGTCACTCGAGGATGATACCATTGATGGACCATTGTCTCTAAAATGGCTGACCGATGGGCTGTTGTAGCCAGAAACAGAAGGTTTTGCGACATCTATTCAAGATAAGGTAGTAAGAACACGGAACTATGAAAAGCATATACTACACATGAATGTTGTCGACCGATGTAGGAAGTGCGGTATAGTGGGGGAAACGATTGAACACCTTATCGGTGGGTGTGCAGTTCTAGCCCCTAATGCTTATTTAGGAAGACATAATCAGCTGGCGAAAATTATACATCAGCAAATTGCATTAAAGTATTCGCTATTAGATAACGCACCTGCTCCATATTATAAGTACTCACCTTTTCCCGTATTGGAATCATCTGATTCAATCCTATACTGGGACAGACCAATCACAACAGATCGAACGGTCGATTATAATAGACCAGACATTGTTCTAATTAGTAAAAAGGAGAAAAGGGCTTTTATAATTGACATCGCAGTGCCACTCTCTCATAATATCAGGAAAACCGAGTTGGACAAAACCAAGTATGAAAACCTTGCGTATGATTTGAAAAACCAGTGGAAACTGCATAAGGTAGAGATAGTGACTTTCGTTATATCCGCCGAAGGCCTAATAAGTAAGAACTTTTCAAAAAATTTGAAGAACCTTGGTATCTCAAAATCGATTGCCCTAGTGGGACAACGTGCAGTACTCTTGCAGACATGCCACATTGTTCGTAAAATTTTATGCTAAGTGAGAGGAGTTGAATTGCTTTCTCATTTTGGCATTGTAATATAGACCAGCTTAGGCTGAGATGCTGAATTCAGTACGAGGATAATAATAATAATAATAATAATAATAATAAATCATCAAACACGAAGTAATTCAAGAATTACAAATCGATCCGAACAACGTTGCAGGAAAATCTACACAACCAGATAGATATACAGTGATCCAACAACCAATAGAAAAAGATCCGAACGAGAACAATCCAACAAATTCTGCGAGCCAGATATCACAATCATTGTCTGTCTTGAGAGAGCTTTATATAAATTTCAGAATGAAATATGCAGGTGTCGATATAGAACAGAGACCCCGAGTCCCAAGAGTGAAAGGAAATGCTATATTCTATGATACCGTGAAGGCCATGGACAATCTGGTCGGAGAGGATCTAACGGAGGCCCCTTCATTGACCCAGGTCATTGAAATTATTTATTGTGCCGCGTTGGCAGTCTGTTCGGCCCTTGGTATCGCAATTCAAACAAGATCTGAAAAGTTGAAAACACAAACAAATACTACTGTATCAAAACAGACATTCAGTCCAGCATGGAAACGACGAATAGAGAAAATAAAATTGCGAAAGCTAGACGAGAGATAGGTCAACTTTGTGAATTTTTTAAAAACGGTGAAAAGAGCTCTAAAAAGATCAAGAAGAGTGTTAGAGCAATTGCTAAAAGGATCCAAGTTCGTATGTCATCCAAAGACTTTGATAAGAAAATAAAGCAAGAAAATGAATGTATCAGACAGAGAATAGCCGCATGGGGAGCTCGTATAAGGCGATATAATGAATCCTCGAAGCGAAAAAAACAAGGATTCGTATTCTCGACTAACCAGAAGAAGTTTTACCGTCAACTGGAACAACAAGAAAAAACAGAACAGCTACAAATACCAAACGAGAATGCAATGATCAAGTATTGGTCAAATATTTGGTCAGTTCCAAAAACGCACAATGAACAGGCTTATTGGATACATGAAGAAGAGGAAGCGAGACAAAACATAAAGGAAATGCCAGAAGTTATAATAACGAGAGGCGATGTAAAAAAGGCAGTCCAAAAAACGCTTAACTGGAAAGCGCCAGGTATCGATGGCATCCAAAATGTGTGGTGGAAGTATCTTGTTAGTAGTCATGGGACGCTGGCAAAGTTTTTTCAAGAGTTAATAAAAGAGCAACATAACATACCTGAATATATGACTATGGGAATGACATATATGTTATCAAAGGGACAGGACAGTTTGAATCCAAAAAATTATAGACCAATAACTTGTCTACCAACTCTCTATAAGATCCTTACCTCTATTATTTCATCCAAAATAAATGAACATCTATTAGAAAATAGTCTTTTACCGCCTGAGCAAAACGGGTGCCGTAAAAGTAGCCAAGGTTGTAAGGAATTACTTGTAATTGATGAGGTAATAACAGAGCAAGTACGAAAAAAATCCCACAATGTATCAATGGCGTGGATTGGTTATAAAAAAGCGTTCGACTCTGTGCCACACTCGTGGCTCCGGTATATCCTTTTATTGTATGGGATTCATCTAACTCTAGTAAAATTTCTTTCCATTTGTATGAATAAATGGAAAACCCGCCTATATGTAAATAATAATAATACCTCGTACACCACTGGAGAGATGCGAATACGCAGGGGAATGTTTCAAGGAGATAGTTTAAGTCCTCTATGGTTCTGTATGGCTTTAACACCGTTAAGTAGAATGTTGAGAGAGTCCAGCATGGGCTATATGATGAAGAGAAATCCAAACATTCAGGTATCACATCAATTCTATATGGACGATCTAAAATTATATGCATCAAACTCTAATAATCTTCAAAGTGAAATAGAGCTTGTCAAAAGTTTTAGCGATACCATCTGCATGGAGTTTGGCCTTGATAAGTGTGCAATTGTCCATGTCCACAAAGGGGCAGGTATTGGAACATACAGAAAATATGCAATTAAATGGAGATATTGTGATTCGTAGTCTCAATAGTGGAGAAAATTATAAGTATCTTGGTATGATGCAGTTGTTAGGAATATCTCATATAACAGCTAGGGAAATGATTATGAATAGAGTCATAACTAGAGTTGAAAGAATATGTAAATCCTTGATCAACGCCAGAAATAAAATATTGGCAATCAACACCTGGGCTTTGCCTGTGGCTGCTTATACGTTTGGTGTAATAAAGTGGTCTGACACCTCTCTGAAAGCATTTGATCAGAAAATAAGAACCAAATTATCAAAACATCGTATGCATCACCCAAGAAGTTCCATCGAGCGGCTGTATTTGTCTCGACAAATGGGAGGAAGAGGCTTACAGAACGTAGAAGTAATGTGCCGTCAACAGGAGGATCGGCTAAGATCCTATTTTCTCAGCCAAAATAGTAATCTTCATAGAGCTGCCTGTACACTGGATAGTAATTATAGTCCCCTCCGTCTAGTACAAGCAGCTAATGAGGCACGCCATATAACTTCCCAGGGACGTATTTCAGTTTGGAAAGGAAAGGAGCTCCATGGTCGCTTTTCAGCTCTCCTCGATTCTGAACACATTAATAAAAATACTCTACAGAATGGCTCCGAACATCGGGACTTTATGGAGAGACAGAAGGTTTCCTATGTGCTATCCAAGATCAGGTCATAAGTACCAGGGCATATAAAAAACATATATTAGGACAAAATATCGATCCAAAATGTCGCTTATGTAAACAAGATTTAGAATCAATACAGCATATAAGCGGTGGGTGTCCTGCGTTGGCTCAAACAGACTATATGCAGAGGCATAACAACATTGCTAAGGTGATACATCAAGCATTATTGAAAAAATATGGTCTGTTGGACGTAGAGATACCTTATTATAAGTGGAAACCAGAACAGGTGTATATAAGTGAAACTGTAAAGATTTTGTGGGATACGGCAATGATTACTGATCGGACGGTGGAGGCTAATAGGCCCGATATTATTATAATCGACACAAAGGCTCGCAAAGGACTTATTATCGATGTGGCGGTACCGTTGGACCACAATTTGACCAAGACCATAGCCGAGAAAAAACGAAAATATCAACCGTTAGCTGTAGAACTAATAGACATGTACAAACTCAGAGATGTCGACATTATACCAGTAGTAATATCTACAAATGGGCTGATAACAAACGACTGGAAAGGGACTGGATGGAGTAGAAGATCAAAATACCCCGGTACTTGCTGGCTCGCCCCTAATAAGGAAGGCTGTCACTAGGACCGAACGCACTCCACGTATCAGATGGACACGCGAAATGAATATTGATGTAATGCGTGCCTATTACTACGTAAACCAGTGCGGAGATAATCCGCTCCCTGGATGGAGGCATGCACTCCACCAAGAATTTAAATAGAGGTTCCCTGAAACTCAGCTGTCGGAACAAAACTTAGCCGACCGTAAAAATGTAATTCTAAGGAAAAACTATCTAACCGAATCGGAATTAATGAACATCAAGAGAGAAATCGGTAATGTACTACATCAAAACATTACATATCAACAACATAAAGAAGATACTATAGACGTTCTTAACTCGAATACAGAGGAGAAACAAGTAGGAGGGAGGGAGGGAGGGAGGGAGAAACAAACTCAAAATGTATCACCAGAAGCATCATCGTCTAAAAATGAAGAATCAATCTCGCAACCTAATTTTCTAACATACGAGAGAAGTTTTGCAGCAATTTGGCCAGTTTTACTGGCTCAAACCCATTGAATAGACCACAAATTCCAGTACTGCGTAATATTGCAAAATCACGTATTACTCTAATGCAGATTAATAGAGTTTTGGAATCACATCTATCTGGGATGAAAAATTTAAGCGATATACATCTTGCATTATATTGTGCAGCAGTGACTGTCATCGAAATTTCAGGTCAAAAGACTTACACCCATAATGCGGCTGGTCGTAGTATCCAGAAAAATACACCTGTCTGGAAAACGCGCCTTGAAAACAATATCAATGAGTTCCGGAGGAAAGTTGACATTATCTCAGAGTATCTTTCTGGTAATCAGTCAAATAAAGTAGCGAGAAAAGCAAAAATAATTACCAATAAATCTGGCATTGACTTCGATGATTCAAACCTGACAGAAAAATTGTTGGATCTAAAAGATCGGTTTAGGCAAAAAGCTAAATCGAAAGGAGTCAGGCTAGCAAGATATAATGAACTAGAAAAGCGAAAACATCAAAATTCAGTATTTGCAAACAGCCAAAAGAAATTTTATAGACAACTCGAAGCAGAAGGTAACAGCAAGTCAGAACTTAAGAATATCGATGTGTCTTCCTTTGCGGAATATTGGAGATCGGCTTGGAAAAAATCAGACGGCTACGAAAAATTGGCTCCTTGGGTTAAAACCATTCAAGAACAGACAAATGCTCTCCCAGATATGGAGTCTAACGATTTCACAGAGATTGACATTTGCACTGCTGTCAGGAAGACTCACAACTGGAAGGCGCCTGGACCAGATGGAGTGCATAACTTCTGGATTAAAAGCTTTACAGCCGCCTATCCCGTACTTGCAAATGCATTTAAAGAGGTTTTAATAAATCCAGACACTTTCCCTGACTTTCTAATGGAGGGCAATACATACCTACTGTTCAAAAAAGGGGACGTTAAGCAACCCAATAACTACAGACCAATCACATGTCTGTCAGTGTTATATAAACTGTTCACAGCCCTACTCAATGAAAAAATCTACCAACATTGTGATAAAAACAACATTTTTGAAGAAGAACAGAAAGGATGTATAAGAGCAAGTATGGGCTGCAAGGAACAATTGACGATCGATGCTGTAGTTCTTGAGCAAGCGCGAAAAAGAAAACGCAACTTAAATATCTGCTATTTAGACTACAAGAAAGCATTCGATAGTGTCCCTCACAATTGGCTGGTTGAGGTTCTGAATTTCTATAAAATTAGCCCCCAGATTATTAATTATTTAAAGTGCCTGATGGGGAAGTGGAAAACGAATCTTTTTGTCGACCAACAATGCATTGCTGCTACAAATATCGAGAGGGGAATTTTTCAGGGAGATTCCCTTTCTCCAATTTGGTTCTGTTTAGCATTGAACCCTTTGTCCACACTACTCAACAACAGCAATATTGGATATAAACTTAACATGAGGAATCCAAGAAAGCTCTCTCATCTACTATATATGGATGACCTTAAATTATATGGAGAAACTAGAGAAAAATTAAACTCATTGATAAAAACGGTTGAAACATTCAGTAGGGATATTAGAATGCCATTCGGACCGGACAAATGCTCTACCATTAGTATACAGAAGGGAAAGGTTCAGAGTCAACATTCAACACTTTGTAACATACAACAACTAGCACCAGAAGAATCCTACAAATATTTAGGAATACCCCAAAAGCATAAACTTGATCATAACCAGTTAAAAAGGACTTTTCCACTCTATACCAAAAGAGACTTACGAAACTTTTAAACACCAAACTGAACGGAGGAAACCTCATTAGAGCGATCAACGGTTGGGCGGTGCCAACTCTGACATATTCTTTTGGCATAGTTAAATGGTCAGAAACTGACCTTGATGAACTCGATAGGTTGACGCGCCGAACATTGACAAAGTTCCGATGCCTGCATCCAAACTCATCTACGAAAAGACTATACATCCCAAGAAAGTTGGGGGGTAGAGGCCTTGTAAACGTAAAAAATCTCTGTCTCAATCAAGAAAATAGAATGAGAAAACACTTCCTTGATTCAAACAGTACGTTAATGAAATTGGTTGCAAATGAGGATCGGGGTTTCACCCCACTCAACCTAAATAATCAAAATCGTATTGATAGCAGAACAACACTCACGGATTGCGTTCGAGAATGGAAAGGACAAACATTGCACGGAAGGTTTCCTAAGTCACTCGAAGATGACACCATTGACGAACAATTGTCTTTGAAGTGGCTGACCGATGGACTCTTGTACCCAGAAACAGAAGGTTTCGCGATATCTATTCAAGATAGGGTAACAAGAACAAAAAACTATGAAAAGCACATACTGATATTGTTCTAATCAACAAAAAGGACAAGAGGGCTTTTATAATTGACATCGCAGTGCCACTATCTCACAACATTAGAAAAACTGAGATAGAAAAATCCACAAAGTATGAAAATCTGGCATACGACTTGAACAACCAGTGGAAACTGAGTAAGGTAGATGTAGTGCCCTTCGTTATATCCGCCGAAGGCCTGATAAGTAAGAGATTTTCAAAGAACCTCGAGAGCCTCGGGATCTCGAGATCGATTGCCATAGTGGGACAGCGTGCCGTGCTCTTGCAGACGTGTCACATTGTTCGTAAGATATTATGCTAGGGTGAGAGGAGCTGAATTGCTTTTTCATCTTGGCATTGGAATACCGGCCAGCATGAGCTGAGATTCTACAGTAAGGATGAGCAGAATAATAATAATAATAATAATAATAACATTGACAAAGTTCCGATGTTTACATCCCAATTCGTCCACAAAAAGGCTATATATTCCAAGAAAGTTGGGAGGCAGAGGGCTTGTGAATGTCAAGAATCTTTGTCTCAATCAGGAGAATAGGATGAGAGACCGCTTCATTAGTTCACATAGCACACTAATCAAACTGGTTGTTAAGAAGGACCAGGATTTCACCCCACTAAATCTAAATAAACAAAATCGTGTTGATAGTAGAACTGCACTGAAGGATATCGTTGGAAACAACAGAATGGAAACAACAGACATTACATGGGAGATTTCCTAAATCACTTCAGGATGACTCCATTGACAAATATTTGTCTCTAAACTGGCTTACCGACCGACTATTATATCCAGAAACAGAAGGCTTCGCGACAGCTATTCAAGATAAGGTAGTAAGGACAAAAAATTATGAAAGACATATTCTACACATGGATGTTGTCGACAAGTGCAGGAAGTGCGGTGGTGTAGGAGAAACAATTGAACACCTTGTTGGAGGGTGTCCAGTCCTTGCCCCTAATGCTTACCTAGGCAGGCACAATCAGCTGGCGAAAATTATACACCAGCAAATCGCTTTAAAGCACTCGCTATTTGATAAGATGCTTCCCCCATATTACAAGTACACGCCTTCCCCCGTACTTGAGTCAGCCGATACAATTCTTTACTGGGATAGACCAATTACAACAGATCGGACGGTTGACTATAATAGGCCGGATATTGTTCTAATTAATAAAAAGCAGAGGAGAGCTTTCATAATTGACATTGCGATACCACTCTCTCATAACATCAGAAAAACTGAAATGGAAAAGGTCACGAAGTACGCAAATCTTGCAATTGACCTGAAAAATCAATGGAAACTCCAGAAAGTGGAGGTGTTACCTTTTGTTATATCCACCGAAGGCCTAGTAAGCAAAACCTTTTCCAAAAATCTGGAAATTCTTGGTGTTTCAAAATCGATTACCACAGTAGGACAACGAGCAGTTCTCTTACAAACTTGCCACATTGTTCGTAAGGTACTAAGCTGAATGGGAGGAGCTGAACTGCTTCATCATTCTGGCATTGTAAACCCGACCAGCCTAGGCTGAGATGATCGATGAATCATGTTTGTGAAAATAATAATAATAATAATAATGTGTATTAAATCCAAAAGACATTAATAAAAGGTATAGATTTAGGTCAAATAAACAATACATAGCATTGAACGGTAATACAGATATTTAAAAGAATAACAATAATAAAACAACAACAAAAAACAATTCTTTAAAGCCTATAACATTATCAACACTTGGTAAAATACTCCTCCAAGCTATAAAAGCGAATCGAAATCGAAATATTAATTTGCGATCGAAATTTCAGGCCAAAAAACATACACCCCCAGTGCGAGCAGGCATTATTTCCAGAAAAATACGCCTGCCTGGAAAACACGCCTTGAAAACAATATCGATGATTTCCGAAGGAAAGTCGACGTCATCTCAGCATACCTTTCTGGTAATCGATCAAGTAAAGTAACGAAAAAAACAAAAACAATTGCCAATAAATCTGGCATTGGCTTCGACGATCTAAACTTCTCCGAAAAATTATTGGATCTTAGAGATCGGCTTAGACAGAAAGCTAAGTCTAAAGGGGCTAGGCTAGCAAGATATAACGAGCTAAAGAAACGAAAGCACCAAAATTCAGTATTCATAAATAGTCAAAAGAAATTTTATAGAGAGCTCGAACAAGGCAGTAGCAGGTCAGAACTTGAGAATGTGGACATGTCCTCCTTTGCAGAATATTGGCAATCGGTTTGGAAAAGATCAGATGACTATGAAAAAAGCGGCACCATGGATTAAAACAATTGAACAGCACACAACTGCTCTCCCAGAAATGGAGTTTAACGATTTCACGGCGACTGATATTTGCACCGCCGTCAAGAAAACTCATAACTGGAAAGCTCCTGGACCAGATGGACTACATAACTTCTGGATTAAAAACTTTACGGCGGCCCACCGCCCACTTGCTAGTACATTTAAAGAGGTAATGATAAATCCTGATACTTTCCCGAATTTTTTAATGGAAGGCAATACATATCTTCTGTACAAAAAGGGTGATACTAAGCAACCCAATAACTACAGACCCATCACGTGTCTGTCAGTATTTTATAAATTGTTGACAGCCCTAATCAATGAAAAAATTTACAAACATTGTGATGAAAACAACATTTTTGAAGAAGAGCAGAAAGGATGTATAAGAGCAAATATGGGATGCAATATATGGGATGCAACATATGGGAACAGCTAACGATCGATGCTGTAGTTCTCGAACAAGCGCGGAAAAGAAAACGCAACCTAAACATCTGCTATATAGACTACAGGAAAGCCTTCGATAGTGTTCCACACGACTGGTTACTGGAAGTCCTGAAGATTTATAAAATAAGCCCTCCCATCATTAACTCCTTAAGGTGCCTGATGGGGAAATGGAAAACGAATCTCTTTATCGATCAACAATGCATCACAACTGCGAATATCGAGAGAGGAATTTTTCAGGGAGATTTCCTTTCTCCAGTTTGGTTTTGTCTAGCCCTAAACCCTGTCTACATTACTGAACAACAGTAATATAGGATATAAACTAAACATGAGGAATCCACGAAAGCTCTCGCACCTACGATATATGGATGACCTTAAACTCTATGGAGAAAGTAGAGAAAAACTAAACTCCTTAATAAAAATGGTCGAAGAATTTAGTAGGGATATCAAGATGTTATTCGGACTTGATAAATGCTCTACCATTAGCATTCAGAAAGGAATAGTCAACAATCAACATTCAAGACACTGTAACATACAACAACTGGCACCAGAAGAATCCTATAAATATTTAGGTATAGCTCAAAACGAGAAATTTAACCATAGCCAGTTAAAGAAAAACTTTTCTACTATGTACGAAAAGAGGCTTACAAAACTTTTAAATACCAAACTGAACAGTGGAAACCTGATTAGAGCGATCAATGGATGGGCAGTGCCAACTCTGACCTATTCCTTTGGTATTGTTAAATGGTCAGAAACAGACCTTGATGGACTGGATAGATTAACACGTCGAACATTGACAGAATTCCGATGTCTGCATCCAAATTCATCTATAAAGCGACTGTACATTCTAAGAAAGTTGGGAGGCAGAGGCCTCGTGAACATTAAGAACCTTTGTCTGAACCAGGAGAGTAAGATGAGAGAACGCTTCATTAATTCAAGCAGCACGCTAATGAGGTTGGTTGCTAAGGAGGACCGGGGTTTCACCCCGTTGAACCTAGATAAATTGAATCGTGTTGATGGTAGAACAACACTTACGGATCCAAAGTCACTCTAGGATGATACCATTGATGGACCATTGTCTCTAAAATGGCTGACCGATGGGCTGTTGTACCCAGAAACAGAAGGTTTTGCGACATCTATTCAAGATAAGGTAGTAAGAACACGGAACTATGAAAAGCATATACTACACATGGATGTTGTCGACCGATGTAGGAAGTGCGGTATAGTGGGGGAAACGATTGAACACCTTATCGGTGGGTGTGCAGTTCTAGCCCCTAATGCTTATTTAGGAAGACATAATCAGCTGGCGAAAATTATACATCAGCAAATTGCATTAAAGTATTCGCTATTAGATAACGCATCTGCTCCATATTATAAGTACACACCTTCTCCCGTATTGGAATCATCTGATTCAATCCTATACTGGGACAGACCAATCACAACAGATCGAACGGTCGATTATAATAGACCAGACATTGTTCTAATTAGTAAAAAGGAGAAAAGGGCTTTTATAATTGACATCGCAGTGCCACTCTCTCATAATATCAGGAAAACCGAGTTGGAGAAAACCACTAAGTATGAAAACCTTGCGTACGATTTGAAAAACCAGTGAAAACTGCATAAGGTAGAGATAGTGCCTTTTGTTATATCCGCCGAAGGCCTAATAAATAAGAACTTTTCAAAAAATTTGAAGAACCTTGGTATCTCAAAATCGATTGCCATAGTGGGACAACGTGCAGTACTCTTGTAGACATGCCACATTGTTCGCAAAATTTTATGCTAAGTGAGAGGAGTTGAATTGCTTTCTCATTTTGGTATTGTAATATAGACCAGCTTAGGCTGAGATGCTGAGTTCAGTACGAGGATAATAATAATAATAATAATAATAATAATTATGTGTATTAAATCCAAAAGACATTAACAAAATGTATAGATTTAGGTCAAATAAACAATACATAGCATTGAATGGTAATACAGATATTCAAAAGAGTAACAATAATAAAACAACAACAAAAAACAATTCTTTAAAGCCTATAACATTATCAACACTTGGTAAAATACTCCTCCAAGCTATAAAAGGCTGCGCGCACAAGAAAGTCCCACACCAGCCTTCTAAAGACTTTGTTTTCCACAACATTCTTGAGCCTGTCTGGCAAGTTATTATAGAATTTATCCCCTGCATAATATACACTATTTTCAAATACTTTAAGTGCGAGTGTACCGGATAAGCAAACCGGAGTACCGGATAAGCAACTGGATAATGTAACGACCACGAGTTTTGTATTCATGGAAGGAACTGTGTTGTGCAAATTTCTGAGAATTCAACCTGACAAATTTAACAATCTCGTATATGTATAGTGATGGTAATGTCAGGATATTGTACTTAGAAAAAAGATGTCGACAAGTAGCTGTCTTTCGAACAGCGATTATTCTTATTAGGCGCTTTTGGAATCTGAAAACTCGCAATAAATGAGGTGAATTGCCCCAGAAAATCAGTCCATACTTTACACGGCTGTACAATTCAGCATAATAATATGATAACACTATATCAGCAGTACCCACCTGTTTCAGTCTATATAGAGCATATGATGCGGTTGCCAATTTTTTGCAAAGTTCATTCACATGTGAGTCCCATGAGAGCTTGCCGTTCAGTTGAATACCCAAGAACTTGACTCCTGATACCTGCCGTATTGACCGTAAATTTTCAAGAGATAAGATTTGTCCTCCATATAAGCTTGATTGGAGAAGCTAACAAAATTTGTTTTCTCCACATTTAGATATAGCTTGTTTGCCTTATACCAGTTATAAAATTTGTTTAACATGGTCTGAGCAGACTGCATAAGTCCCTGTGCATTATCAGCCGGCACTAGGTAGCTGCAATCATCCGCAAACATAATTATGTTCTTATTATCGCAGATAGTCGGCAAATCATTAATAAAAAATAGAAATAAAAAAGGGCCCAGAACAGATCCCTGAGGTACTCCGCAAGCAATTCTCAATCTATTAGATTGTATACTATTTATTTCAACTATCTGGGAACGATCGGTGATGTATGACCGTATCCATTGCTGAATTTTACCTGTTATGCCATTGTTATATAATTTATAAAGTAACAGTGTATATCGACCAAGTCAGAGGCCTTACTAAGGTCCATTAAAATACCAATACACGTTAAATGATTATTTATATCGTCATATATATATATGTAAGAAAATCGCATATTGCTGTGTGCGTAGATCATTCACTTCCGAAGCCGTGTTGCGTTGAGCTCAGGATATTAAATTTATTCATAAATGACATTATTTGATCGTACATCATTATTTGTATTACCTAAGACAACACGGGCAGAATGGCAGTTGGTCTATAGTTGCTAAGGTACAGGGGATCACCCTTCTTGAACATCGGAATTATTTTCGCTGTCTTTAGAGCATTCGGAAATATACCGCTTTCAAATGACCAATTAATTAAATATGTTAATGGCTGAACTATTAAATGTGGGCATATCTTAAAAATCAGTGCAGGAATGTTATCTAATCCAGCAGATTTTGTATTTTTTAATTTTTGTATAGTGTCCATTATTTCGTATTGATTAACTGACATCAAAATCATTGAGTTTCGAACTTTATAATTATGGTGTACCGAGGGTTCACCCGAAGTCCCTGAATAAGATTCGCGAGGCACATTAATAAAATACTTATTGAAACAATTAGTGATTGTTTTTTTATCTTCAATCATGATTCCTTCATCATTCCTGATACTGGCTATACTGTTGTTATTCTTCTTACAATTATTTATAGTATTATTTACGATTCTCCAGGCTGTTTTCGATTTATTGTCTGACTCGAAATACAATCCTCCGTTAAACATCTTTTTTGCTGCCCTTATTACATTTCTGTATATCTTTTGATATCTCTTATTTTAATTTTTATCATATTCAACATTTGTTTTAATCATTTTTTAAAATAATTCTTTCAGTTTTGCAGCAGATGTTCTTATACCCGTAGTGATCCAAGGCATTAATCCACTCTTATACTCAAACGTGATTCAAATGCTTTAAAATTCACTTCAGAAAAAAATATCTTTAAATTTAACGCCCTAGTATTCACCCTTTTTTATATGATATGTATAATATTTGAGCATAGTGATCCGATAAGCAATTGAGCCAGACGGAACAGCTCGAATAATCTTAAAGTTTGTACAAATATAATCTATCATTGTGCTTGAATGTTTCGTTACTCGAGTTGCTCCATCAACAAAGTTATTTAAATCATATCAAAGTAAAATATCCCTCAATCTGTCTACAAGCCCTGAAGAGTCCAAGTAGTTTATGTTAAAATCACCACAAAGAAATGTTTTTTTAGAAGAAAAATGTCATATAAAAGTCCACTCAACTTCTCATAGAATATATTCAAATCACTATTAGGTGCTCTGTATACGTTTATAAGACAATAATTAGTCTGTAAATAATTAATAGTAACACCACACACTTTAAATATAGATTCACAACTGTATTTTTTCACGATTTCCATATCTTTAACAGAAATATCTAGTCCACCATTGCACACAACCATTACGCCCTTCGCATTCTGTCGGCAGAAAAAACTAGCTAGTTTATAGTTGTTTATTTTGTAAAAAATTACTTCAGCCTCCGTTAACCAATGCTCTATTATACACGCAATGTCTATTTGTTTTGATTTTAAAATATATTCAACATTATCAATCTTATTTCTAAGGCACTGTACATTTTGGTGAAAGAAGCTGAAGCTTTGCGGAATAGGTTCACTCTGTTTAGAAGTTAATTGCTACTGCTCGACAGTATAGTTTATCTTTCTTTTTCCAATTCTCTTTTTGTTATGTAAACAGGACAATCAATGTCAAATGTAGAATGAAAAGCATCATAGGACGTATTTTGAGATCATTGGCCTCTATGCAGTTTATGCATTCATCTTTTTTACTTACGCATTCAGTGTCCTTGTGATTGTTACCGCTGCATTTCAAACACTTTTTATCATAATTACACTCAGTCGATCTGTGGTCATATCTACTACACTTAAAACAACGAAATACCGAAACGTATTCAAAAACTCGATATATAGAAAAACCTATACACAATTTTCGTTTAAATTGCATTATAGACCAACATGTTTTTACGTCACATTCCACTATAGCCATATAATTAGTTTTCATTTTCTTGATGGCTTGTATCTCAGTACGTATTTTTTCATGAATAGCAAACTTATTCTGTTTTAACAAATAATCTTTTATTTCTTCTTTCGTGTAGTTTTCTTCAATATCTAGTATTTTTACTTTGGAATGTTTCATTTCAGGGGTTTTGACATCATATTTGCCTTTTAGTTTTTTATCAGTCGAATTTTTCAGCTTGATGATCTCATCTTTAGTGTCACATTTTATTAAGATACCACCTTCTTTAATATTTTTCATCTGTAAAATTCCAATTTCCAGATTTGTAGAATTAATTACATTCTTAATAGCTTCTTTAGTTTTTTTATTGTCTTGTTTAGATTTGGGCTTTATTATGAGAACTTCCCCTTTTCGTTGTTTGCTTACATCAGCATAAGTTTTAGCCTATGTTGCTACAGTTCCTTGTTTGATTTGATTCATCATAGTATCTTCTTATTTCGAAATTTTTCCCAATTCCATTATAACTGAATGCTTAAAATCCTCAAACTCGTTCTGTAAATTGATAGTTGAATTGAAAACCTCCACACAACTGCGACAGAACCAACTTTAGACCGGGAATACTTCTGTTCAATTCCAGATTCTGTTTTCCAATACCAACACAGTCCGAATGGAAAGTGATTTTGCAAACACCCTCAAACCTGACAATATTAGCATCATTTCTTTTAAATCTTTGACCGCATTTACCGCAATCATCTCCCATGTTTCACGTTTCCGGCCGAGAGTGCACAACCGTAGGCTCCAACTGTCCACAAGGTCGCCGTTCTTATCAGACACTTGTAAGGAATAACCCTAACCAATTATAAGTTGTTTGGACTAAGAATTTGCAATACTATTATAACTATTTTCACAATAAGAAGTTAATTAAACTATTTTGAAAATTTATATCACTCAAATACCATCAAATTCAAGATTAATCGGACCGGCAAAGCAAATTTCGACGTGTTCGCCAGACGCCACAATGATAAACTGTTGATAAAAGTTGGACCGGTATGCTTCATAATTCTTCATAGGCATTTATTAACAAAAATTTCTCTTTCCTGTTGCCTTTGTTTCAATATCCGTGACTTAATAACATTAACGAGGACGCTCTTAACATTTACATTGAAGATTCTTAATTTAATCTTTGTTATTATTTTGTCTGATGCCATGATTTCTTAACATGTATGTTGTTTGAGATGGAATTATTCTGGTTTGTATGTCTTTGCGATTACCCTCCTCTTAACTATCTCTAACTTAAAAATATTCCTAAATTTGTATGCTTTTTCCCTGTTTTGATATTTGATTTGATTTATTCATCCGTCTGCGAATTCTAAGCTTTCGAGGTATTGTTCAAACCTTCAAACTAATCCCTTTTGGTTTTTCTTTGTGTTTTACATTATCCAAAGTACTAATATTAGAAAGAGGAAGGGAGACAGTACATAATATTGTCCTACTCCGAATTTAATGCCAATCTACTCTTATAGATGCCCATTAACTTACGCAAAATTTCGACGGTGTAAACGAAAGTACTTTAGTAAATTTATTCAACGATTCTTAACATCATTTTAAAGAAAAATGTTCCTGACAACAAGGCTCAAAAGAGTTCCCGAGAAAGAAAATACAAAGTTACTCAATGGTCAATCGCATAATATTTTAAGCAAATATGTGTAAAATTATATATGGCAAATATTAATTAGTTATTTCTTAAGAGATTTACCACTAAACAAAAAATAACTTTTTTAAACCTTCTCGGCGCACGTTTCGCTATCCATGTTAGCATCATGAGGAAATTATTTAATCTAATTCTAAACCTAAACTATGTTCTATTTGTATGATAATCCTACCTACTGAAGTATGTAAAAATCATCAACCGTGAAATTTACTGAAAAAGAAATAGGTCATTTAGTCCATTTCATGATTTTCTTACATTTTTCTATTTGAATGCTTTCATATGCATCCAAAGCCCTATTGTTATGTTCACTTTTATCCAAGCTTAAATTACTAATACCCATATTGTGGTCATATACGATTGCATGTTGGGCAACATAAGATTTTTTATTTCTCTCATATCTAATGTGGGCAATGTATTATATATTTATATCTCGTTAATATGAATCTTTTTGTTTGTCCAATATACCTGTGATCACAATCTTGACAACTAATTTCTTAAATCTCTGACTTTTCATGTTGATCTACTTTATCATTTGGATTACCCAGGACTTATTTAATTTAGTATATGGTTTGTACATAACCTTAATGCCCACTTTTTTCAAGATTATGCGTAGCCCTCGTATTGTTTGGACATCAAACGTATTACCATGAATTCATTTTTGTTCTGATACTTTTGAAAAGTCGAAGGTTCTTTCAATAATTTTCTAAACTTATATTTTCTAAATAAATTATCAACAATATTCTTATTATAACCCTTCACTTCGGACACCTCCCTAATTAATTTTGATTCTTTGTTATAATTATCTTTGTTTAAAGAAAACTTGATTAATCTATTTACCATACAATTTAAACTAGCCATCTCATTTTGGAAACTATGATTCGAATCGTTAGGAATGTATGTCGAAGTGGCGGTGTTATTTCTAAAAATATCAAAATCTAATCTATTTTTATTGTTTCTACTGACTAAAACATCCAAACATGGTAAACTATTGTTATTTTCGAGTTCATGTGTGAATACTATGTTTTGGGATTTACTATTTAAGTTCTTAACAAAATCATCTAAGTTTTCATTCCTTGAATCGAAAATTGCAAAAATATCATCCACATATCTTAACCATACCTTTGAAAAGTAAGTGAATTCATCTTCCGCCTCGGTTTCAAATTTACTCATGAATGAAGTTGGCTAAGAACGCTGACTGAGGATTGATCATTGTCCATTGCCGTTCTTTCTTGTTGTTCGTAAAACCGGTTATTAAGCTGAAAACAATTTTGCTTCATATATAATCTTGTTAAGGAAATGTATTCAAAAACAATCTTGTAATTAAAACTGTTTAACTCTAGTAACTCACTTAGATATTGCAAGGTATGTGGAATCGGGACACTCGGAAATAACGATGATACGTCAAAGGAAACCAAGACCTCACTTTCCTGTAGATGTGTGTTTTTGACTTTTTCTATGAATTTTGTTGAGTTTATCATAGAACAGTTTATTACAGTTGAGTTTATCAGCTCGGCTTCTTGTTCTTGCCGTGGTGCTATAGCATATCAGTCTGCTTTTATCTCATTCGATACTCGCCTCTATTCTGATCGATCTCCGGCAGCCTTTTGCCATTTAATAATATGCAATAATTCTTTAGCATCTCTTCTTATATTGTTCTTCCACCGCGTCTTTGGTCCACCTCTCTTTGTATTACCTTCTATTCATCCCTCCGTGCTTCCCCTTGGTATTCGGCTTTCTGGCATTTTTTCCACGCGTCCGGCACATTTTTCCCTTCGGTCACGTTTATTCTCTATATTTTTTTCTTATATTTACGTTTATATTTATTTCTAGACCGGCTTTTTTTGGGTTTCACCTTTATTTCATCTTAGACGTCTCTATTAATAATTTTTTGCTGCATGCGCAAATTCAACCGTGGCGCGTGTTGGATTTTTACTAATGCCTTAGAGGTAAACATCCTTAACTGGGTTAATGTAATTAGCTTAGCTGGTATTTCCGCTTTCTTTATTTCCACGTGTATTTCTATTCTTTTTGACGCGATTGTATGCCTATCTCATATATGCCTTCATTATGCCTTCATTATTTGACGAACTATGAATAATTGATCTGTTATTGAGTGTTTGCTTTAAAACTCTTCGTGATATTCGCTGTTCCTTCATCGATATATGATACTATTTTCTGTCTTATTATGATTATTAGAACTTTAGTTGTGCCAAATAATGTTATGCCACTTAAGTGTTTGTATTTCAGTTTGTCTTCTTTCCAATAAATATTCCATCCTCCTACTGCCTCTTTTTAGGCATCTGCTAACTATTCTAGATCCATGAGCTAATTATTTACCTTCAAGCTTCAGTAGTTCTAAAGTTGGGTTGTTTATCTTAAGTTTTATTGCTTTTTTGTTTGAATAAATTTTTCTCTACTTTCTGCAAGGATGGTACTTCTCCTAGCGACTGGGCTGCATTTATACAATGTGGCTTATCATTTTGATCTTCTATAGTTGTTCGATTTAACAGGGTTTTAAAATATGTCTTCATCGTTCTAGTATGCTATCCATAATAAATTAATTTTTTGTCATTTTCGTCCATGGTCTTAGTCTCCCTAGGGTGCATTTTCTTTAATGTTTTGGCAAAATTTTCTTGTTTCTTGTTTATTGTATGTTCATCGTATTTTTTCTATTTACATTTTTTTGTAGCTTCCGTTTAGTTCTGTTGCATACACGTTTAGCCCTTCTTCTCAGTCTCTCGTATTCTCCTTTCTTTGTTTTTGTGCGTCTTTATACTACTCTACTACGTCTACTTTAATTGGCCCGAGATTCCCTTCTCCACCGCATTTTTGCATCCATCGTTGTACCACTCCCTTCTTTTTTGCTTTCATTTTGGGTCCCACTTGTCTCCTCCGTAACTTTTTCTTTTACATATTTTATTGTCGCCTCTATCATCAACCGACTATTCTACCGCTCTATGGTTTCTCTAACTCCTGCTTCAGGCTGGTATTACTAGAGTGTTACTAATCTTTCAATTTCGTATTTTTATGTTTTGGTTTCTGATTTTTTAATGGTGACATAAATTCTTTATCCGTATTTTATTACTACCAGGGAGTGGTTCCACTCAATGATGCTCCTCTATACTTTCTCACAACAAGCACACTGGAGTATGATCTGCGATATCTATCATAACATGATCTATTTAATTTACTGAGTATACATTATGTAAGATCGATGTTTCCTTATGGATATTTTGTATTCGAACTTGGTACTTATCATTCTAAGGACTCGCATACAGCGAGTTCTATTGCTGTTGTCATTTGTGTGGTCTAATACTTGCTTAACTTTTATTAGTATATCAAATTATTAAAATTCGATAGAATACTGAAATAAACTTGTAATTTTTTTGTGTTTTCAGAATAGAAACTGTAAAATATGGAACAATAAAGCTGGACCAATACCATTATGACCCAAATCACACCGTTAATGTAACGCAGATAATTACTCATCCTGATCTCCATTATATTCGAGTTAATTCTAGTTGGGGTTACATTCTGAATGACATAGCAATATTGAAAGTAGGCACACTTATGTTACACCTTTATTCAGTTATGTCTCAACAGTCACACAAAATACACTGATATTATTAGGTCCTTAACTTTGTTCTCGGCTCCGACATTGTATCGACTGTAGATTATTTTAAGCGCCATAGTTCAAGCGTTCAAAGCGAGGAATAATATAGGACCCCCACTGCGCGTATAAACTGAAAAATCAGTTACATCTCCTGCAGAAGCTCATAACTATATTTATGATGCATTGGGAGAAAATGGTGCTTCGTACAGTACTTACAGGAAGTGGTTCTAGCACTTTCAAAGTGGAAATTTTAACTAAAATGAGGCAGAACATCCGGGACAACCAAACAAAGTGGTGGAAAAAAAAAATGGAAGCACTAGTGCTATAGGTGCACTAGTGTATTGGAAGTGCTTCAGGGCACTTACATGTACTTACACACATGCACATGCATACTTACACATATACATGCACTTACATGTGGCCGCTTACCACGCACGGCCACATACATCAAAAATAATTCTGAAACGATCATCGAGTCGGGCTGGAATATTTTAACGCACCCGGTGTGTTTTTCGGACTTGGCCTCTTTGGAGATTTGTATTTTCCTGATGTTACCTAGTTGATTACATATCACATCTCTCGAAATCTGCCGGTTCACATCTCTTGAAGAAGTCGAAAAAAGCCTCAATAACTTTTTTACTACCTAACTAAAATCAAAATCACTAAGATTTTTCGATCTGTTATTTGATAGTTGCCTGAAAATTGACGAAAGTGTATTTAACTTGAAGGAGATTATTTGGAACCTTAAACTTGTATTACGTTTTTCTTAAATAAATGACAAAAGTAGTTAAAAAAGGCCGAGAATTAAGTTGAGGATCTAATTAACAATCACTCTAATTCAATGTCTAAACATCTTGATGGCAAATAATAACATAGTATCGAAATAAAGTCAATATGTAAAAAAAACTTCTGTTAATGGAAGAGTTCGTCCTGTTTTTGGCACTAGATGATATTGAATCAGAAAAACGATATGATAATCACTTCACCTGGGGAAAGTTTTGATTTTTGACAGAAGGAATTTCAGCGAGTACTTGAAATAATGTGTTATTTACTTGTATTTTTGAAATGTTTAAAATGTTTAAAAACCATTAAATAACATCATACAACACAGACGACATATTTTGCTGTATTATTTTCGAAAAAATAAGAATGCTTCACAGGTGGAAAATAAGATATGTGGTGTGTAGGATGAGGGTGCCTTTGACGATTCTACGTACCATAAGTTGTATAGACAGTTAAAACAATTTTAATTTTACTGATGCACCATGTTCTGAACGACTGCTGTTGATGTTAACGAAATATTGGCGTTAATTGAAACTGATGGGTTTAGACCAACTCAAGAGATCGGAGAAATTTTTGGAATATCAGTCAACAGTATCAAGGGGATTACGTTAACTTGAAATGGTTATCAAATACAACGATAAAAAATGTTAGCAAAGCCAATGATAAATACAAAAATTTGATAGACAGAATTTCTGCTTGCATTTTTCTATTGAAGCGCAACGAAATCGATACATTGTTAAAGTGGATGGTTACAAGTAATGAAAAATGGATCGTGTATAATAATGTTAGTGTAAGGTATCATGCCGTAGGCGTGGAGATGCCCCTTTAAGTATCGCAATGGCCAGTTTACACTCGAAGAAGATTGTGTTACGTATTTGGTAGGACTGGAAGGAAATCGTTTATTATAAGTTATTTGTTGAAAACTAGATCATTAATTTAGAGAAATACTGTCCACAACCAAATGAATTGTAGCAAAAAATCGACCAGAAGCGGCCTGAATTAACCAACAGAAAGAGCATTGAATGTGTCTTTAGTCAGCCGGCTCAAAGTTTTGTAATTTGACTTGGATATTTTGATCCATTCATCACACTCTTCCGAATTTGCGCCCTCCGATTATTATTTATTTAGATTTGGTTGCAAAACTTTACGGTGAAAACGTTACTTTTTTAGAACATTAAAAAATCACCTGAATTAGTTCAGTTAGCCAAAAACTTTTATGAGCGCGGGATTATGCCGCTACCGGAGAGATGGAGAAATGTTAAGGAACAGAACAGCCCATACTGTATTGATTAAATGTAAATTTTACTCACTAAACACTATTAAAATATTTTAGAATTTGATTAGATACGATAAATCTATGAATATATAGGTACGTATATAATTTTATATAAATATATAATCAAATATGGTTTAGTGTTAATTGTCCATTGGTTTACAAAATTTTGTTTAGGGTAGAGTGGGGCTGGAAATTCTGATTTTCAAGAAAAAAATAGTCTAAAAAATAATATCTGGGTTGGGTATTTTTTGTTCTTTGAGGAATTTTGAGTATAATTTTGCAAGTGTTTTATGTAAAGTTCGACGCAAGCTTTTATCATTTAAACCGTTATATTGTCCGTTCCTGGAGCCTTTCCATTCTTCATCGCTTTTATAGCATTTGTCACTTCATCCAACAAGATATTTGGCATTGCCCTTCCGTGCTCATTGCTCTCTTTGACTGGTTCTGATCTTCATATAACTTTAAATAAAATCTTTTAATAACCTGTAACATTTCCGTACATTTCCTGCACACTGTGCCATTCTCACGCATGAAGACCAACATTTGTGTTCTTTTATTTATTAGCTTCTGTTTTGTTTAATTTATTCCTTTGTTTTCTTCTAATGTTTTTTGGACTAGCTGCATGTTGAATTGACGCGTTTCTTCTCGAATACGTTTTCTTATAGTTGTGCAAAGCTCAACGTACTCAACTCTGCCAAAAAGACTCTCTGCATTCCTTATTGTACGCCGTTTTTTCATTAAATTAAAGGTCTCATTGGAGATTTTTGACTGTTTGAAACTTTTTTCTGCTGGTGATATTATAGTAGCCGGTTCAAGGTTATTGTCGATGATTTTTTTATACTGGTCTATTATTTCCGTGTCCCGTGGGTCTTGCAGCACAGCAAAGCGGTTCGACAAAGTAGTTTCTCTCGTTGCCTCTCTGAAGCAGCTTATCAAAATTCACTTTGAATTCAGTCTTATCCACGTTGAATACGGTTTGGCTACTATAGCCACCTTCTTCTATCATAGCCTTGAGTTTCTCTGGATAGAGAGATGCAGCCTCTTTATCAGCACTTGCCTCTCCACTTTCCGCGATGTTAGTCTTCCTCCAGTTACAGTGACCTTTGAATCGGCTGTACCATCCGTTAATAGCTTTAAAGATTTCATCTTTGGTCACCTCCTAAGCTTTTTTTTTTAACTTTCAAAAATCAGCTTAGCTTGAGAGCACACCGTGTTCTGATTAACAGGGCAGTTTTTTACTCTTACTTCAGATCTCAGCGATAATGTTGAATTCAAAGATTGAGTATTTTTCACAGCTTCGATAGATTTTTCTTTATTTTAGAATCGTTCTGATTGTCAATTTTGGTAGATTAAACTTCTTTGCAAATTCACAAACTTTTAATTTTCTATCGAAATCCTTGATAGATAACGTTTTTCTTTTCTTATTTGATGCTGAAGAATCAGTTTTACTTCATTTTCCATAGTTGTTTTTAAATAATATAATAAAGAATACAATTTCTAAATGTCCGTGCAAGTCGTAAATCGAACATATGTGGAGACAAAGCGGTAGGGGGCGGCGGGTGTTATGCAGCCTGATTCAAAAATCGCGTAACTCCGAATTCGCGTAAGACGGGGTAGCGTAAATTGGGGTATTACTGTATATCCTTTCTTTATTATTATTCGTTATTATAAAAAAGAAAGAAAGGAAGGTAATTTATAGATTAAGGATACTCAATATTATTAAGTTAATTTTAATGATCTCTCAATCCAAATATCGTATTACATAAAATAATCATATTAATCATAACCAACAATTATAGTTTTTTATTTGAAACTTATAGAGATAATTGAAATTAATCAACTAAAACAAAACCTATCTCTTTTAAGAATTAATTGAATGGTAGTACGAATCACTGTAAATTATATAATGTGGTTCCAGCTCATTTTCAGTGTCATTTTTGCTTTTTTGCAACACTTGTTTTTTACTTTTTCTTGAGCTTTACACCTTCTTTTACCTTTTCCTTTAACTTTTATTTCCCCTTTCTTTTTATTATTCGGATCTTCCTTACTTCTTTTCTTTTTCTTCTTAGACTCTGGAGTTCACATTGATAGAGTGGGTTTTTTTCATAAATGCAGCGAACCAGTCAGTTCCGGCTCGTTGATTTTTGTACCAGGAAGATGGAATGTTTGGAATATTGACCTAGACCGCACGTTCGTCTGACAATTGTCGCAAGTCTTTAGTGATACGAGCTAAACACTAGTCTGGGTTTGTAACTCACTGCAGGAACCTGATCAGCTTGAAATTTTTTAATATACCGGTGTTCGCTATATCTTTGGCTCCTTCAAAATTGATGTTATGTTTTGTTTCAAATTTGTGTAATTCAATCAATTTTGAAAGACCCAAAGAAATAGCGAATATTGAAAACTATATTGTCCGAATAATCAGAGAAGCATTTGAAATAAAAGAAAAGGGTGAGCTAAATACGCGAAACGATGCTCGCAACATTTCAAAAGTATGGAAATCCCTTCTGGAAAACAAAGAAATGCGGCAACGTGGCATCGAGGAAGAAAAATCAATAAACGGAAGCCCGACAGCGTTGCCAAGAGGCGCGAATAGTTCCGAACTACGCCGATACAATTTGCGCAGTCGCCGGCCGACTATAAGACTGAGCGTAGCGACCTGTGCATATTAGTTGAATTCTTCAGTCGAAGTGGACAATACTTGAAAATGCCTAATGATATTTTGGCGAAACGTCGTGACCCTTGAACAGAATGAGCGGATCGGAAAGGTGATAACATTTCTGAAAAGCAACTTCCTTTTCAGTAACCGATACGACATTTAGTTCTGTTTTAACAGTCTTCGAATGGAGATAATTTCGATATTTTTGCTATCATAAAAAAGGCGAATTTTGTTTTAATTAAACAATATTGTTTGCGTGGAAAAATCATCGTGTATATCGAAGTAATGTTGGAAAATATTATGGAAATATTGCTAAATTGAATAAAACCTCATACGAATGCGCATGAATTATCCTACACGAACACTGTAACCATGAGAAAGCTACCCTACATGAACACTGTAAGCATGAGAAAGCTGTCGGCGCAATGGATGCTGAGGTTGCTCACTGTGGACCAAAAATGGAATCGAGTGACTACTTCACAGCGATATTTTAATACGTATAAACAAAATTCGAAGGAGTTTCTGCGACAATTCGTAATTGTTGATGAAACTTGGATTCACCACTACACATCAGAAATGATGGAACAGTAAAAACAGTGGGTTTTAGCCAGTGAACGTGCTCCCAAGAGTGGTAAAAAAGCTTCCACCGGAAAGGTAATGCCCACTGTTTCCTTTTATTCGGAAAGCATTATCATTATCGACTATTACAAAAAGGGGAATACGATCACAGGAGAGTAGTTTGCTATATTTTTATCAAATTTCAAGAGGAGTTGAGAAAGAAACGTATTAATTTGGTAAATATAAAAGTGCTGTTTACAACGAAATCCACCCGCCGGTTCCCCCGTTGCAATAGTAAAATTGGTCAATGTGCGCTACGAATTGATGTTACAGCCACCCGATTCTACGGGTTTGACCCCGTCCATCTTTTTTCTCTTTTCAAACATGAATAAATCGTTAGTTGGCAAGGAATGCACGTCAAATGGAGAGGTCATCTCCAAAATAGAGAACTTTTGGAGAGTTCGACAAAGCATACTTTTTGGAAAGCATAAGTAATTAAGGAAAATCGTTGGGCGAAGTGCATCAGGTGAAAGGAAACTATGTTTAAACATAAATCAAAAAAAGTATCAGCCCACATACACATTATTATCGTTTTTTATCGTTCGATAAAGAAGATAATTAAATAAACAAAGATTAATATCTAAAAATTTAAACTATATTTAAAATTGTATGTGTGACAATCATGTATGACTCACTATTAGTTTAGTATAGTTTGTATTTGAAAAAGGCACTGTGTGTCGAAACAATTGTCATATATAGAATTTTAAATACAGTGGAAATTTTTAGATATTAATCTTTGTTTATTTATTTAAAATTAATTTCCATCAAGTATCAGCTAGCTCAGTTAAATTTATTAAAGAAGATAATTATCTGATTCTATATTCTATAAGGTTTTTTTTTCAGAATTATTCGATTACCATCACAGAAACATGAAAAATATGTGCTCTTTGAATAGTGTAATTACAAAATGTTAAGTTTTAGTATATTTTAATTTTCAGTTAGCTGAAGATATTCCATACGGGCCTAATACTGCACCTGTTAAACTTCCTGAGAAAGACCAAGATCCTCCATATAACGAAACAGGTTTCTATTTTGCATTTATTTTTGTAATCGGATGGATTTTTTTAATGAAATCTATTTACTGTAGGGCTTCTGTCCGGATGGGGTTTTACTACTCTCACTGGGGACGTTTCTCCTGTTTTACAAAAAATTAACATCACTACTTATGAAGAAGATTTCTGCATAGAAAATTCAATGACGTTATATCAAAGTGATGGTACAAATATTTGTGGAGGATCAGATAAAGAGGGGCGTGGAGTATGCTACGTAAGTTGTCATAAAAATGTATACGAGATGTAAAGTTATATACTTTTTAAAATAAATATTATCTTGATTTTTAATGAAAATCGATTTATTGTTAAACTCCTTTTAGCTCGAATCATTTCGCCTAAGGATTTTTATGCCCTCCAAAATTACTTTATAAAATAGAACTTTATAAATAAGAACATTATAAATAGTCCAGTATTTTGAGGATGATTTCCTTATGTTTGGAGAAAGAAGGAAGCCCGAGGAATAAGACTTATGTGGCATAACTTTGTAATGCAAATTGAACAATTTCACTTATAACTCACTTATAATGGAGAACGATGGGCAAGTACATTGTCGCGGTGAAACAGCACTTTGTTTTTCATCAAATGAGGACATTTTTAGAAGGGCATTAGGCGAGAAAAGAGTAGCTATGACCTTTCCATCTGAAGTAAGCATCTTCGCATTCTTCGGGATATATTTGCCGGTAAAATCCAATGTTTAAATTTTCCATTCTTTCTGGAGTTGTAATGATGTTAATCACAGCAGAACTTCCTTCGGATAGCAGTTAAGCTTGTCTAGACACCGGAGCAAAGCGGTTTCTAGTCAGTTTCTTTGTGGACAATGAGCAAACCGATCGTGCTGATAGCTAGGGACAGTCAAAAGAGTAGAAGATGAAGAACTGGAAGATCTGTACGTACACTGCTAATTTTGGGCAGGAATTCAAACTAACCCCGCAAGGCATCTCTAATATTTTTTTCTTAACCCCGCAAGGCATATCTAAGCAGTTGTTGGATCCCTTATGAACAGAGTTGAATATAAGAGTCGACGTTTTGATGTTGTATCATTACCAATGCTCCATGTTGATCATTACATTACTCCAAAATTATGAAAAAGAATTGCCTGCATAAGATTATGAGCTGAGCTGAAGGTAAAATAGCCTTATATTGGGAATGGAAGAAAGAAAGTCATTTTACGTCAGGATAACGCACAACCACTTGCAGCAAAATCAACTTTGGAAAAGGTCATCGAGTTGGGCTGGGATATTTTATCAATTCGGATTAGAGTTTTCATCTCTTCTTTTTTTCATTATTCGGGTGAACTTACTGTGCTGTACAACTATTAGCGTGATTTACTTAATTATTAGCGTGATTTTATTAATGTGATCTACAAGTATTATTAATATAGCCAATGATATTCAGTATGTTGAATGGTGAAAATAATCATAGGCCAACAAATTTAAACTTTTTCGAGGTAATATTGATGAAAATAGGTGTATATAAAGTATTTTATAGTCCTAAATCCAAAAATGATAAAAGTAATTACTGTAACATGTACAGTTTTTTTGTTACAGGAGATCGGTGGTGGGGAAAAAGAAGGAGAAAATGTGTTAAAATCTGTGCAAAGACATTACTTAGAATTATGTGAATTAAAAATATATTACATGAGATGCCATACATCGATAAAAACTTCCTCTTGTGTTCTGTAGCATCATCTCTTTTTGCAAACCATCAGTAGTCGCCCAACATAGATGGGTTCCAGCATCCCTGGTATGTTGCTCCCACCATCTTGATGTCCTGGTGAAACCTCTCTCCTTGTTCTTCTCTTATTGCACTCAAATTTTCTGGAAAAAATCCAAATGAGAATATAAAAAATGTAGTATATGCCTAGTATAAACCGAGTATATGCTTTCAAGTGTTAATCTATGAGGTTTTTATAATTTTCATCTTTCTTGTTACTTAGAAATTCTTTGACTATACTTACAAAACAATTTCAAGCTACCAATTCCTTTTCATTTATTTGTTCTTGAAAATGAAAATCACCGAGAAGCTTCCTTATTTGAGTTCCAATAAATATGGCTTCTATTTTTTTTTGTATCACTTAAATATGGAAATATTTCTTTTAAGTACTTTAAACCATTACCTTATTTATTCATGGTTTTGACAAAGTTTTTAATTAGTCCAAGCTTAATATGGAGGGGCGGAAGAAGCACCTTTCTTGGGTTAACAAAGGAGGCATATTATATGCTTGAAGTACCAAGTTCAAAAGAAGTTCTGTTGTCAATCTTTCTTACTGTTCTTTTGTTGCCCTACTGCCCCATAGACAGAAAATTCATCAATACTTTGTAAAACCCCCCTGATGTCCTAGCAATATACCTACCACATTTCAATCTCCACAAGTATCCCACTGTTACTGTTAATATTTAACGCGATTTAGTATGGTTGCTAAGTTGTCATAGGTTTGGTTCTTTCATTGTCACTGAATGGGCTAAAGGAATAGATGGGTTTTTGTTTCCATTATGGAGTAAGACTGCTTTTAGGCTGTATTTTGACGAATCTATGAAAATACGCCACTCGGAAGGTACATGTTCCATATTACGCTCATTTATTACACCATTAATATCACCACCAACACATAGCGATCCTTCCATTTTATAAAAACTTGAAAATGTTACATTCCGTTTTCGGTAAAGTGAAACACTTGTAGTTTTATACAACATGTTCCACTGTTGTAGTCTGGAACCAAGAAGTTCCGATTTTTGTTTTGATAATCTCAGCTCACGTATCAAATCATTTAATTCATTCAGAATTATTAAGTGAGGTTGACTGGTAGTTATTAAAAATGTTTTGTCGCAACTTGTGTGGTCTGGAAGTCTGATGAAGAATTAGAATCACCGAGGAACATGTTGTCCAGGTTTAAAGGCGCAATCGGTACCGGTAGTTTCTAGCTATAAGGCACTGGCCTAAGTACATAAGGCAAATTAAGAATGAATTTTGTCCCCTTACTTTTTTTAAATTCTCTTCTGTTTTAGTGATATAAAAGTAGCAATTACTTACATGGTCAGTAGGTTCTCTCCACGCCATAGAAACAGCAAACAGCATAGAATTTTTCTTGCGATGCATCCACTGCACTAACATGCTCACACCTCACAACATGAGAAGCCCAACGTTCATCTTGATCTCCAATTTGGCATTTAAAATATAAAAGATAAGCTCGGATATTCTTTCCCTTCCTAGCTTTAATTATTAAAACAAATCGTCATCATACATAATAAAACTTATCCGCTCGATTTTTGCAAAATCGACTTAAATACTTGACTGCACTGTAAATGAGACAGAAACAAACTAAACTATAGAAAACAATAAAACTGCCCTTAGAGGTACGTCCAATACCGTGGAAATACCCCCTTTTACGGTCTGGTGGTAATTTCTACATTGTCCAGTCCAAAGTCAGGTACAAATAAGTTCAATGAGCCCATGATATAAAGGAGGGGCAGGAACTTTAAAATGGATCGTGCTAGGCCTTTTTTGTGAAAAGGTGTCTTAGTAACTACTTAAATTAAACGCAAAAAGAGCATGCTCATCAATGTTAGAAAAATCATGTCGACCTGTGAAATCAGCTTTTTTTATCACTCATCCATAAATTATATTATGGATAGAATAACCTATACAGACACAATTAAGTTAAATCAAAAATTCTTTGCATGTTACAGAAGGATTCTGGAAGTCCATATGTTATAAACGGGGTCCAATATGGAGTTCTGGCTTGGATGACAATACCATGCGGCAGCCATGTTGTTGGATTTTCAAGAATTTCATACTACAGGGATTGGATATTAAACGTAACTGGAATTTAATAACGTAATATTTATAACACAATTAATATTTTAATTTAACCTTATCTGACTGGGTCATTTCAGAACAATTGTATGTTTTATATATTTAAAATATTACCTTTATATTATATATTTTTTAATAAACTACTTATGTTATATAGCAATTATATATTTAATATCTTTAATTAAACATCATAAAACCAAATTGATGATGATACGATTGATTACAGCAGAAAAAGAGGTACTTAAAAATGTCTGTTTGCTTTATCATTGATTAATCCAGAATCAGCCATAACAATGTTTTGTTACCTACCTACCGTGATCGATAGCTTAGTTTTATTAGAGTTTCGGATCTCTATATTTAAAACAACGTCAAGCTTTAATATATATAAAAAAATAAGTATAGAAAATAGTTATAAAAAAATAATTTTAAAAATTCGTGCGCTTTTCGTATCGATACAACTATTTGTTTGCACAACTGCCCGTTGCATCTAACAGGGATACACTACTGATAGGATATACATATATATATATATATATATATATATATATATATATATATATATATATATATATATACATATATATAATATAGTGTTAAAAAATAAACTCCCACTTTGTCTGAGGAGAAAGGTTTTTGATTAGTGCGTGCTGCCTGTTTTGACATACGGAAGTGACATATGGACACTCACATCACAATCAGTTCGTAAGTTTCGAAAGCACAGAGGGGAATGGAAAGCTGTATGCTTGGTACTACTTACAAAAAGACCTGTATATGTGTGTGACATCATTGAAAGGGTAAAATAATTGAAATGGAAGTGGACAGGCCATATAGCTAGGCGACGCGATAATAGTTAAACCAAAGCAATTCTGGAATGGATACCGCTTGATCATAAACGTCTACGAATGGCGGACAAGAGATCAGGACTAACTCCTGATCTTGGGAACTGGGAATAAAATTTTCTGACAACCTCTAACATTTGCGTACGCGCCCTGCACACTATGCCATCCTCACGTATTAACGCATAAATTTGCATTCTTTTGTTTCTCAGCTTCTGTCTAGCCGTGTTAATTTCTTTGTTTTCTTCCAGGGTTGTTTGCACTAGCTGCATGTTTAATCGACGTATGTCCTCCCTGATACGTTTTCTTATAGTTTTACAGAGCTCAACGTACTCGACTCTGCCATTCTTATTGTGCATTTCTCATTGTCCGTCGTTTCTTCATTAAATCAATGGTCTCACTGGAGATTTTTGTCTGTTTGAGACATTTTTCATGTGCATATTGTCGGTGATTTCTTCATATTGAACTGATATTTTCATCTCCTCCGGATCTTGTAACACAGCAAAGAGGTTTGACAAAACAATCTCAAAATCTCTGCATCTCCCCAGCAGTTTCCCAGAATCCACTTCTTTGACCTTACCATTTTTTCGCACTCTCTTCGACAGTTAATCCTAACTTTTGCTCGTACCATTCCGTGGTCAGATCGAATTCATGATAAAAAGTTCTTGTTCTTCAAAATCAACCAATCTGTCTACTCTATTGTCTCGCTCATCAGTTCCATATGGGCCAGTTGCATTTTCACCAGTTCTTGTTGTTCCAATTCTGGCATTAAAATTACCCATCAGGATTTCATCCCTACATTTCTCTTTGTAGACAAGCTGGGCAACATTATCATAAAATTCCCCAATTTTCTTATCTCCAGGGCTTATAGTTGGTGAATAAGCTTGGACGATTTGAAGCCTAAACTTTTTATTCAGCTGAATGACGTATTGGGCTAGTCGGTCAGATGTAGTTTGTTTGTTCATATATATATATATATATATATATATATATATATATATATATATATATATATATATATATATATATAAATATATATATATGAACATTTTTGTTGGTTGCTTGACCGGGAAGGAGCCCCACCTATCCCTTCAACTGGATGACATATGCACAACCCATGTTTTCGCCGATAGGGTTTCCCTATTCTTGATGGTATGATGTATGTCGGCGCCCTGATGAGTCTGGACCTCGAGAGACGAAAGATATGTCATCCAGTTGAAGGGATAGGTGGGGCTCCTTCCCAGTCAAGAAACCAACAAAAATGTTCATTTAGGCGGAGACGCAGGTTGTTGTGTGTTCCACATGAGATTGTGGAACCCAACGGTTGGGTGTGTGATGACAGTCAGCTACTGTTGTCTCATTGGACGCCGTCCAAGAAAATCTAATATTACATATATATATATATATATATATATATATATATATATATATATATATATATATATATATATATATATATATATATATATATATGAAGGAATGCAGGGAGTTCCTTTGCAAAACGATACGAAATCTTATTCGAGACCAGATGCACCGTTTTAACATGCAGTTGGTATAAAAAACTCTAGAAGAAAACTGAGGAATTAATAAAGCTAAACACAAACTGAGAAATAAAAGGACGCACATTTTTCCGTTACTGGGTAAGGACGGTACAATATGCAGGGCTCATAAGGATATGTTAGAGGGTATCGTGAGATTTTATTCAAAGTTATTCGAAGATCAGAACCAGACAAAGACGGCAATGTCCACGAAATAAAAAATTCCAAATATCTTAGTGGAGGAAGCGACAAAGGCTATATAATCGAGGAAAAGCGGCCAGGCTCAAGAAATGGACAGTATACAGGTTGAAGTGCTAAAAGTTGGAAAACAAAATTATATATAAAATACCTTAAAGAGCAGAAAGTACCCAACTTATTGAAAAATGCAGAAGTGATTCTTTTACATAAAAAGTGAGCGCATAAAGATGTAAAGACCTGCCTGTTTTGACATACGGAAGTGACACATGGACGTTCACATCACAATCAGTTCGTAAGCTTTGAAAACACAGAGGGGAATGGAAAGCTGTATGCTTGATATTACTTACAAAGCGGGACAAAAAGACCTGCATATGGATCAGAGAACAAACGAAAGTGTGTGACATCATTGAAAGGGTAAAATATTGAAATGGAAGTGGTCGGGCCATATAGCGAGGTGATGCGATAATAGCTAAACCAAAGCAATTCTGGAATGGATACCGCTTAATCATAAACGTCTACGAATGGCGGGCGAGAGCTCAGTATCGCGCGAGTTGGAAGCATTCTGAGGAGGCCTTCATCCTGCAGTGGATCGACAATCAGCCCGTGTCAATCAATAATGTCAAGGCAATATTTAAAAGAATATTACGAAAACTGAATGATGCACAACCAAGAGATCAAGCAGGATTCAGAAGTGTATTCAGTGCAATGAATCACATTCAGGTTGTACAGCAGGCCATAGAAATACCATGCCACCGTGCTTGGCTTTAATTGACCAAGATAGAACATTTAACTTAATTCCAATACAGGCTGAAATGGATGCATTGTTTAATAAACGTGTAGACAAAGCCTATGTAAACTTTCTAGAATCGATTGGATTGATGATCTTGAAGTTGAAATTAATGTAGAGCGGGGTGTACGTCAGGGTGACGCAATATCGCCTGTTATTATCTCAGCCTGCTTTGAAGAATTATTTCGTAATCTGGATTGGGAGCAGGATGGAATAAAACTCGATGGTGCATACTTAAGCCAACTCAAAGCATGTCCATACTTGTTCAGTTTTTAGTCATCAAGAGGCTTGCGTCTGTTGGGAGGTTAGATGCTTGCGTTGTTGAACAAAAAACATGCAAGGACGCACGTGAAAATTCATGATGCTTCTTACCTTGCGCTAGTGGAAAGCAGAAAAGCACGTTGAAATGCATGTTGAACGGAAAAGTTGTGGATAGTGTGGACATGCCTTTAGATTCGCATATAATATTGTTTTCGTTTTACAAAACCCAGCTGAGCTGCAAAGACTCATACAAGAGTTGCAAATGGCTGGAGAACCATTTGGCTTGAAAATAAACCTGAAAAAGAGTCAGGTTATGTTCAAAAAATTTGGGGAGGAGAGAACAATTTTTATTTTAGGAAGGAATTTGGAGGTTGTAGATCACTGCATATATCTGGGGCAGAGCAATTCAATGGATGCGGACACCATCGGTAGACGGTAAGTAGAACGGAGTGTTAAATGGGCAGGCATTTGGCAGGTTTAACATAGTGTTTAAGTACATACGGAAGTGAAATCTGGACGCTCACATCTCAGTTCAAAAACTTCAGGTAGCATGGAACAGAAAGCCCTGCACATGGATCAGAGAACAAACGAAAGTAGGTGACATAATTGAAGGACAAAATATTTGAAATGGAGGTGGGCAGATTATATAGCGGGGCGCTGGGATGACAGGTGAACCAAGGTAATCCTGGAATGGATACCGCAACGCAAACGCACACAAATGCCCAGAAAGAAGAACAAAAATACGATGGGCTGATGACATCATTAAGTATATTCGATTAAGGTAGAGGAATGTTCGGAACAGTGAGAGTTGAAAATATGCTGAAAAAGTCTTTATCACGCAGTGGATGGATACGGGCTGATAATGATTGTGGTTCACATTTTGAACATTTAATTTCTTAACATGACCTGAATCATTTAAAACGTAATATGGTGTAAAAAATTAGTTCTAGTAATTTCAACTTTATTGAATATATAGTGCCCAATACTCCAAATACTCGCTTTAGACTCGCTCCATTTGTTCTTATTATTTTTCGATCTTTCTTTCAAACATATAATAACTTCCTTTGTTTTTATATGAAGGGTTGATCTGTTTTTCGATATGTTTCACTGGCACAGAAAAAAAAACATCACTCGACTTAAAAAACTTTTTCGGCAGACTTCGTTTTTAAAAATTTTGAAAATGGTTTACAAAAATAGGACTTTATCAAACTACAGCTTAACTAAGAATTAACAATATTGAATGTGAATACATCATTTATACTTTAAAATGCGTTTGCTTTGCATTTCCCACGGGACCATCGGGTGGCGTGATGACTCTCAAGGTAATGCTGATCTTGTGGTTCTCATCTGTGCGGCTTGGAATCTATGTCTAACTCTCGTTCATCGCTTTCTGCGTGATTGGAGGCATTTATTGCTGTAACAGCGTTATTGTTACGTAGCATTGTTAACTTTTTATTTTGTTGCAATAAATATATTTTACGTTAATTTCACCTATTGTTTAGTCAGTTGAGGCTAGCAGAACCAAATTGGGCATTTATGATTTAAACGTCTATGGGTGAGAGAATACTACAATACCTCATCGGTCTAATTATTGTTTAATATATCTATATTTTTGTATTCCTCGATATTGATTTGGATTTTAAGATATTCAATAACACAAAAAAAATGTTTCTAGCGATTATTCTAGCTGCTATGTCCTCTAATACTTCATTGTGCATCGTAATTACTGAACCGCGATATTTAAAGCTATTAACTTTTTCAAACTGTCTTCCATTTATTATCAGATCAATATCTTTGTGTTGTTCCTTTTTTTGTTTTGTTGATTTCATGTATTTGATTTTTGTTGTATTTATTCTTAGGCCCATTCGTGATGCCTCCTCTTCAAATGGTCCAGACATCTTTTCCAACTCTTCTTCCTCTCTGCACATCATGTTAATATCATCTGGGTACGCTATTTGATACTGTTTAGTAAAAATTAGCTCCTTAGTATTTATTGAGATAGTAGTCGATAGTAGGTCACCTTGTCTTAGTCTTGATGTAACATAGAATTCTTTTGAGGTTTGGTTTAAATCCTTACTTTGGTTGTGGTGTCATATAAACACACTCTTATGTTGTAAGTTTTTGGGTACTTTTAGTTTTTAAATCCCTATGTATAATTTCCCTCTGATTACCAAGTCGTACGCTTGCTCCAAGTCTATAAATAGGTGGCGCAAGTCAGTATTATATTCATAGACATTCTCGAGACAAATGTCTGAATGCAAAGATTTGATCGATCGTTGATCGTCCCTTTCTGAATCCGCCCTGATATTGCCCTAAATTTTCTTCCATTTATACATTTAACCGCCTTACAATATCTTGTAAATCATATTTAATAGCGATATGCCTCTGTACTTTTTACATTTTGACTTTTCACCTTTTTGTGTATTGGGCAGATTACTGCTACTTTTTAGTCATTTGGTATTTCTTTTTGTTCTCACGCATCCACTATTCGTTGTTAAATTACCTTTTGTATTGCCAGTCTTCCATACTTAATAATTTTTCCCGGAGCTTTGTTACTCTTCATTGTCTTTAGGACCTCGGTCATTTCCGAATGTCGGTGATGGTGTGTTATCTGTCTACTTAATAGTTCGCTGAAATGTTCTTTCATCTATCTATTATTTTTTCTTTTCCTTCTATTAATTTCCCATTTCTTTTTCTGCATAGATATGTTCTTGGTTGAAACCCCCTGTGTTGAATTTTTATCTCCCTGTACAATTCTCTTATGTTTCTTCTCTCCCCATATACGTCGATATTATCTATTCTTTGTTGTTGGTACCTGCTTTTCTTCCTTCTGAGCATTTGTTTGACTTCCTTAAATTTTCTTTGGTATAGTTCAATATTTATGACCGTATCATGTTGCAGCCATTTAAGTCTTGCTGTTTCTTTCTTCTTTTTTTTGTCACTTTGTTTTCTGGGTTCTCATATTCCTCCATTTTATCTCCTCTTGTAATAACTTCCATATCAAGTATTTTCCTTTTACATTCCTTTTCTATTCTATGGCTAATCCGTTGTTTGTATTTAGCTATTATAAAAAATCTATAACTTCTTACATCCATTATGTCCACTTCTAACATCCATTATGTGACATGTCTAGCTTCAATGATAATATGGTCAATTTAATTTTTTGTTTTTCCATTTTTCGAAATTCATCTTTGTTTGTGAATCTCTTTATTTGGAACAATGCACCACTTAAAACCCTTTTGTCTACCGCAAAATCTATCAATCTTGTACCATTATTCGTACAAACTATATTTTCCTATATATATATATAATGTTCTTATAGATTCTTCTCTCCCTCTTTTAGCTTTTAGATCTCCCAGAAATATTTTAACGTTTTGTTTTGGTATTATTTCTATTTTTTATCCAGTATGACATGAAATGTTCCTTTTCCTCTGGTTCCTTTTCTTTTGTCAGGTCGAGGGCGTTAACCAATGAAGATTAAAATACAGGGTCCGACAGGAACGTATGGTGTTTTTGAAACGACTGTTATGCACGGCAGTGTCGACCAAATGTTTTCAGGATGGTTGATATCTATTCGTCCCGGGATGTCATCTCAGTAGCCATAAAGGCGTGGTCCGTGGCACATGACGTGTTTATTTACAACACTTTTATTGAAACTGGCCATTGTGTTGTGCTCACACACCGACGATTTCGAAATCATTTGAAGATTGGTCGGCTTGGTCGCGTTCCAAAACGCGATACCATTATAAAGTGGGTGAACAAATTTCAAACAACATGATCGTTGAGACCTGGGACTGCACGGAGAGGAGATCGAAAAGTACGGACCCCGGAAAACATGGAAAGGGTGCGACAAGCGGTGGAATCCAGCCCTCGCCGTTCAGCGGTACGTCACGCTCGCGCTCTTAGAATATCAGACAGGTCAGTTTGCAGAATCTTACACTTGGGCCTTCATTTCTATCCGTATAACATTTTAGTTTTCCAAAAATTGCAACAAAATGATTTTGCGAGACGGCGTAGGTTCGCAGAAAGGATGTTGAAATTGCTGGACGACAACATCGTTTTATCCATGAGTGACAAGGTCCATTTCTATTTATCAGGCATGATAAACAAACAGAACTTTCGAACTGAGCACCTGAAAACCACCGAGAACTACATGATCAACCTCTGCACTTCGAGAGAGTAACTATTTGGTGTGTCGTATCTCGAACTTGCATTATTGGACCGTAATTTTTTCGTGAAAATGGACGAATAGTGTCTGTTAATACAGATCGCTATCTCGCCATGTTGCGTGATTATTTTCTGCAAGAACTAAGAAGATGACGAATTAACCTCAATACACTTTGGTTCCAACAAGATGGGGCAACCTGCCATACGTCAAGAGCCACAATGGCCTTTTTAGCTTGTGACTACTTTTTATGGGCTCACTTAAATTCCAAAGCTTATATAGATAAACCGCGAAACTTGAACGAACTCTTGAAACTTTTTCCGAAACCATAATGCGTGAAATTGAAATGATTCCTCGTGACATGCTCGAAAGGAGTACGAACGATTTTGCTACCCGTCTACAAGAAAGCCTCGACAAAAATTGACGCCACCTAACTGATATGATTTTCGCACTTGACTGTGTTATGTATACTTTAATGGCAATATACCACTAATGTATAAAAGCAATACATTTTGATATTCGTTTAAAAATATGAGTGTGTCAATTTTTTCAAAAACACCATACCTCCCTTTCGGACCCTTTACTTTCCCGTCATAATTAGTATAGTCAGCCTTTCAATAATAATAAAAAAAATTTCATTGCATGTTTATACCTCTTATTTATTATAAAACCCACCCCAATGGATATTAAATATCTATGCATTTAAAATTTGAAAAATCAAATCATTTTCAGTTCATTTGAAAAATGAACTACCATCGCACCCGAGCTTGATTTTGTCTTTCTTATTAGTAAAGTTTTGCACCATGTTGATGGCCTTCTCTAATTGTTCTTTTTAGAAGCATATAATTTTAGGTTATCCATATATCTTATCTTGTACTCTCTTGTTCTTATTGGGCTATCTCGCTCAATGGGAACGCGGTCCAAATTGGGAGCGGAAATAATGAAACACAAAACAGAAGAGAATTTTTGTTAAGTTATCTTGGAAAACCCATAGTTGAAAGTTAGTCTATACTGTTGTTATTTACATCTTGTCCGTTCGCATAGTAAACTTCATGCTCCAAGGGGATTACTACTATTACCATTATTAATTTTGAAATGTTGAAATTCTATTATTTTATATATTCTTGAATCTATTATTCACTGGAATTTTTGGTGTGAACGCTTAATTTGAGGAGATTCTCTAGAAAATAAAAAAAGCTTAAAGGTAAAAACGTTACCCCAACCCCCCAATTTTGATCTCATATAGACTTTTCACGTTCAGATTCAAATGGTCTATCTATGAAAGAAATCTTACTAATACAATAAAAGTGAAAGTATGTTTATTTGGATGTTTGACCTTCAATCACCCTCGAACGGATGGAAAAATTCTAATGAAATTTGGCATAGGAGTCGATTATGTTGTGGAATAGGATATATAATACCTTTTATAATGCAATGAATTTCCGGTGAGGGTTTACATCGATATGTATATATTATTTATTATTATTATTATTATTCACCTATGGACGCTGGTGGACCACGCGAAGTACAGTTAGAGGCGTTTGTTGTTATTAGTCTTCCTTTGCGCCCATACTGATTTCATTGTTTCACTATGAGCTTTTTTTCTTTCGTTAGACCAAGTTGTTCCGGTCTTCCTACGTTTTTCTATGGAGGACAACTGTGGTGTTCTTATAGATAGAAATGTTAGTGATAAACGAAAAATATTAACAAAACTCTTAAAGAAAGAATTCCCGAATCCTGGTTGTTTGGTTAGGTTAGAAACTTATAATGTTGATTTTGAAGGAACCGTTACTGGTAGTGTATATTTGCCTGCGAGGTCGAGACTTGCCCATCTGTCCGCTAGGATTCAGAGAATTATAGTACCGGAGAATGACAAGGAAAACGTGGCCGGGTTTAAGAACGAATCTTACGCGGGTTGTATTAAGTTAGAGTCAGATCTAGACGACAAGTTGTTAGAGGATCCGGACAATACAAGTACCGGGCTAGGCAACGTAAATCAGATCCTGTCTCCTGTAATTCGTGTCAGTCCAGTCGTTAACTGTTCTGCTGGCAAACCGTCGGTCTCGACTTGGGGTGTTAGATTTAATGGAGATTCAAAAAATGTTTTTAGTTTCTTGGAGCGAGTTTCAGACTTATCCCAGTCTCGTAATTTTTCAGAGATAGAACTTTTTAATTCAACTGTAAAGGAGTCAATCACACCTTTCATTAATGTACTTGAGAAGAGAAAAGTTTTCTGCTTCCGTTGTGGTGAACCTAAAGTTAAGTTTGGTTCTTGTCTTATGTGCTCAAAAAAACTAGTTAGACCATCAGGTGTCCCATGCGGTCGATACCCTGATGGAAGGCAAACCGCAAGGTCGCACGTTAATAGGTCCGGTTGGAATAAATGGTTAGAACACGTATCTAATTTTTATAAGACTTATACCCGTGATTCGGAAGTTTTACCATTGTTTCTCAAAAAGGTTAATGATAATCGTCCATATATTTCTGTGAAACTTTATGATCAGAACATCATTGTTTTATTAGATTCTGGAGCTAATACCTCTATAGTTAGTGCTAGTGGAGTCAAGATCTTCAAGAGACCCAAGATTAAAATTCGTCTAAGCATTAACTCTAGTGTGTTTACTGCCGATGGAACTCGACAGAAGGTTGCTGGTCTTGCTGACCTACCGATTTTTATTAACGGTTGTTGTCGAATCATTAAAGTCCATATAGTACCCTCCGTAATACATGCTTTTATTTTTGGTATCGATTTTCTAGGAGTTTTAATCTCGTAATGAATTTTAAGAATAATTATTGGTCAATTCACAATGATGATTTCGTGCTAGGTGCAGTACAAAAAGATTCGGATAACCCTCCAGTATCTAAACTTTTTTCCATTGACGATTTTTCCGTTATCCAAAGGGCGGAGGCTCTAGAACTGTTAGAATAATTTAGAGAACTTGACAGAAAGGATAGGTTAGGACCTTTCAAATAGAAACCTTACTTACTATCTCCCTATACGCAAGAAATTCTGAATAAACAGTTAGATTCTATGATCCAGTTGGGCATAGTAGAGGAATCTCATAGTCCATGGTGCTCTCCAACGCTTTTGGTAAGGAAGCCCACGGGTGAATATAGATTTTGTTTTCATGGAAGGTTTTTGAACACTCTGACGAAACACGATAGTTTTCCATTACCCCATGTAGATGGAATACTGAGTAACTTACGAAATGCCAAATAAATTTTATCCATTGACTTGAGAAAGGCATTTTGGCATATACCATTTGATGACGCTTCTAAAGAAAAAACCGCTTTTTCGGTTATCGGTCGTGGACAATTTCAGTTTACAGTCGTTCCCTTTGGCCTGTGCAATGCGGCACAAACACAACAGAAGTTGGTTGATTCGATATTTGAACCTAAATACAAACCCCATATTTTTTCGTATCTGGATAACATATTGCTATGCTCCCCTATCTGGGAACACCATGTGGAACTTTTAAAGACCGCTTACTGTTTATTTGGATAAATGTTAATTTTTTAGGACATCTTTAAAGTATTTAGGGTTTATAGTCGGTAACAATTCTTTAGCTACTGACCCGTCAAGGGTTGAGTCTATGTCGAACTATCCGCGTCCGCGTACTTTTAACGAGGTGAAATGTTTCATTGGTATGTGTTCATGGTACCGTAGGTTCATTAAGGACTTTTCTTCTCTTGTTAGTTCCTTGAACGACCGTCTTAAAGGCAAGAAGAAAAAACAAGCCATAGAATGGAATGAGAGAGCGGAGACTGCGTTTTTAGTCATCAAGCAGAAACTTCTAAGTGCACCAGTCTTGGCTCAGCCTGATTTTAGTCAGAAATTTTGCGTTCACTCCGATGCGTCTGATAGGTATTGGAGGTATGTTGACCCAGTTTATAGACGGAGAGGAACGACTAATCGCATACGCCAGTCGCTCTTTATCTAGAGCGGAAAGGAATTATTCAGTGACAGAGCGTGAATGTTTAGCCGTTATATTCTGTATTGAAAAGTTTAGGCCTTGGATTGAAGGTTCTCATTTTACGGTCATCACTGATCATTTTAGTCTCCTGTGGCTTTTTAATTTAAACACTCCGTCAGGTAAACTTAGTCGATGGTTACTGAGGTTAAGACAGCATACTTTTAACCTACAGCATAGAAAAGGTTCGATGCACTTGGTTCCTGATGCTTTGAGTAGAATAGCGCATTCTAAGGCAAATTGTAGTCTTTCAGCAGATTCCGACAATGCGTGTTTGCAAGTTTCATCTATATCAAACGAAGTAAATTCTCTTGACCCTTGGTATATCGCGCTCCGTGAAAAGATCGTAAACAGCTCGGACAAATTACCTCAATGGCGAGTTGAGAACCACTACGTTCAAAAATTCATTCCTTGTAAGCAGAATCATACTTTTAACATTCGAGAGTGGAAAACCTTAGTCCCTAAACCTCAGAGAGCGAAAATTATTGAGTCGTGTCATATTCCTCCCACTAGTGGCCATTTTGGTTTTCGAAAAACCTTGTTCCGAGTACAGGAGATGTTTTATTGGCCTAAGATGAGGTCAGATATTTTGAGATTTGTAAGAAAGTGTTTGGTATGTGGCGCTCAAAAATACTCAAACTTAAGTAAGATTGGTATTATGGGTAACGAGAAGGTAGTTGACCAACCTGGTCAAATCATTTCGTTGGATTTTATTGGTCCTTTTCCTCGTTCCAGAGGGGTAACAAATAGTTATTGGTAGCCGCTGATTGGTTTTCTAAGTACACGTTCATTTTTCCGTTGAGAAATGCCAAATGCCCTGCGGTTAGGGACCATATAGAGAATCACATATTCCTTTCGGTTGGAGTCCGCCAAATCCTGATTTGTGATAACGCTCCGAATTTTAAGAGCAAGGATATGAAGGAATTATGTGATAGGTATCTCAGTGTAACTTTGTGGAACGTAATAATAAAACCATTACAACAGCCATCAGATGTTACATAGATCGACACGAGGACTGGGATTTGCATATACCGGAAATCAGACAGGCCATCAATACCGCGGTCCATGAAGTAACCGGTTTCCCTCCATCATACCCGATGTTCGGGAGGCATGTTCCTTTATCTGGAGAGTATTACTCCCCTTTCTCGGACCAATCTGTTGAAGTCGTACCTGGTAACAGGGGCACTTATGCAGAGAACTTGAAAGAGTTTCGTAATTTGTTTGTTGAGGTACGTCGGAAACTTCACTCCGCATATGAGAGGAATTCAAAGTCCTATAACCTCCGGAAATGGGATGTAAGTTTTAATGTGGGTGATACAGTTTGGCGTCCTAACAAGAAGTTGTCGAGCGCTCCCGATAAGTTCGCATCGAAACTTAGCCCCAAACACATTCTTTCCATTGTTTTTAAGAAGTTGTCTCCTTTAGTTTACGAACTAAAAAATATGGATGGGTCACGTGCAGGGAAATGGCACGTTAAAGATTTATTGCCCTGTGGAAAATCTTCCGATGTTCCCGGAGTTGACATTTTGTTTTGTTTTAAGCTGGCCGTTTTTAGGTACAACCTCGCTCAGCTTTTTTAGTTCTCTTTTAGAAACGTCACTTTTCACTTTTTTTTTGTACTTTTTCCAGACTTGTTCACTAAGAACAAGCCTTTGTTACGTTGTCGAGTTTGCGCTAGTCGCATCTTATTTTCAAGGAGAAATCTTTGTTCCTCCATTTTGAGTTTGTCTAGATTTACTTGGAGAGTAAATCTAGGTTTGGTTTAAAAGAATTATGTCCTTACTTCGTTTTGTCGACATATGGCAGTGCTGCCCACCCTTGGTTCGGCTGTGCCCGTGCGGCGATTTATCTCGTAACCTTAGGATCAGATGGTACTTCTATTGCATGTCACTGGCTTTAGCCAAGTTACGTTCTGTTTAAGTTTCGCATTGGCGTAAATTGCCACTGAAATGTTTTTGTTTTGTCGACACTGGACATTGATGCCCGCCTTTGGCTCCGTTGTGCCCGAGCGGCAATTGAACTCGTAACCTTAGGAATAGCTAGCGTTTCAGTTCAGTGTCGCAGGTTTTACTTAGCCAGGTTGGATTTACTTGGGAATTAAGTTATGGATTGACTGTGTGAATTTTCTGCGTTAAGTTCTGGTCATTCTGCATTAAGTTTCGCGTTGGCTTGAATTGCCACGGAAACGTTTTCTTTGGTTGACACGTGCCCGTGCTGTCTCTCTTTGGTTCCGCTGTGCCCGAGTGGCGATTGAACTCGTAACCTTAGGACCTGATAGCATTTCCATACCGTGTCGCTGGCCTTAGCTAGATTGTGTAGATTTACTGGAGAATTAAATCGTGAGACTATATCTGCGATTTTTCGCGTTGATGTGCATTAAGTTCCGTGTTGGTGTGATTCGCCACGGTATCGTTTTTTTTTTGGTCTACACTTGACAAAGCTGTCCGCCTTTGGTTCTGCCGAGCTCAAGTAGCGTTTGAGACTCGTAACCTTAGAATTAGCTGGCGTTTCCATTTGGTATCGGAGACTTTAGTTATCTCATTTGTATTCGCTTGGGAAGTGAATCTAGAGTTGTTCCTGCGAGCTCCTCGCAGTGATACTGCGTTATGTTTTGCGTTAGCGTGATCCGTCACAGCAAAGTTTTTTCGACCTTTGATAGTGCTTTCCGCCTTTGGTTCCGCTAAGCCCGAGTGGCAATTGGACACGTAACCTTAGGATTAATAGCGTTTCCATTCGGTGTCATTGGCCTTTGGCCCAGGTTTCACGGTGATTATGTTGGTACTACCTTTCGTTAGCTAGTTTGGTGCAGGCCGTGGGAAGGATATAGGCAAATATAAATGTATTTATGTTTGGATTTCAGGCCTTTCTCATAACCAACAACTGTTGCCTTCAACCAATAGATTTTTCTTTGTCTAGATTTTTAAATAGGTACGATTGAATGTTACGATGGAGATGTGTTTATTTGTCTCAACGACGAGCCTTTTGTTTGGTTTTCTGGTCTAGAAGTCCGCATCAATTATGACCTACCGAATTTGACCTACTTATGGTGACTCGTATGCTGCTACTCGTATTCTCTTAGTCCTATTTCTAGACTTGACCATGTTTGGTTTTCTTTATTTTACCTCACATCTTAGTTCATTATCATGCAGGCTTTAGAGTTTTTTTTTCACTGTAAATCACTGAGGATTTTTCCATTTTTAAAGGGCCGTTTAAGACGGGTGCCCTGGGATTTCGGAATACAGTCCTTGGACAATTCTTAGGGAAGGACACACTACGGGGGGTAATCATTTGGTTGCGACTTCGCCTCGTGATTGGGTGTCATTACTGGGTGGCTTCTCAGCTCCCTCAGAATGTGTTCCGGAAGGCCTATGGCAGTGTCTATTTTACGGTTCACCTTGTAGATTAATAATCTTAATTTTGTTTGGGTTTTCTTTTGTAAATTTTAGTTTGGTGAAAACTATATTTCACTTCCTTATTGTGGTGGATATAGGGGTTATTGTTACGTGTTTTCCACCTTTTGGAAGCTCACTTGCCTTCCTATCGTTTTAAGGGAGATCTGGAGGCGTGGCTGCGAATGTTCTGTTGTTCAGCTGAAGTTGGTAAACGAGGTGCCTTTCCTTTTAGTTTTCGGTAAGGGTACGCAATGCCAACTGGGTTACCGTCGCACCCACATAGCCGTTACGCTCTAACCAGCTTGATCAGCATGACATCCGTTAAGTCAAAGCCCTGGATTCCTGGACAACTTTCTGGGTAGACGATTCATCTTCCGAAATTTAGTTGGTGTTGTGTTTTGAATATAGTTTGGTATGTACTCTAGAGTGCGCACGTTGTGTCTATATTCTCTTTTCGTATTTGGTATACCAGAGGGTATTTCCTTTTTTTTGTATTTTTTTTTGCTATAGATTGGGTATTTCCTTACAACTGTTCCAGTGTTCCAGTGCTCCATTCCATAGGGATACGCTTCAGGGTAATCTCCGCTATAGACCGATCAAAATTAAAGCCTCCTCTAGCAGTCTTTAATTTTCTTTTTGAAGGGAGGTAATGTAGCGTTCAAAAATTCTTGATCGCTACTGGTAGGTTTGTTTCGGGTGAAATTTTAAATGGAGGGGCTCCTGTATTATTAGGACAAGGCCAAGACACTCTAACTCCAAATCTTCAGGTGAGCGGACGTTTTCGCGCCTTGTCCTTCCGACAGAGGTACATAGGTTTGCTGTCCAAGTCATGCTTGGGCTGATTTTTCTGATGAACAGAGACAGGCTATTGAAAGACCACCTATTTTAGACCCCGGCCATTGTGGAAACCTTACTCTTTTTGGGCCACATGGCACAGTAACCGATTAGTCAGATCGAGATTATTTATGGACCCCCGCATAGGGATACCGGATTGCCCGTAGCCGTACGCAGGGTTTTTGGACACCCAGTACGGGATAGGCAAGAAGAAGAACATAAGGAAATAAGGCCAGATAAAAACATTTTTATTATATTTGCATGCACTGATAAAGATCACAGTTACCATTTTTTTTAATATATTTTTACCATATTTTCATATACTGATAAAGACAACAATTACCGTTTGTTTTTTTGTATTATCTAATTGCCGTCTGACCATGTTTGGTTACCCTTGAGTTTTGATTTGATGATTTTATTTTTCCATTTTTTTAATGTGCTTTGTGTCGTTTTTTTAGTGTGTTTTTTTTGTGAAATACATGTTTAAAGTCTGTTAAATAATTTTATTTAAGTTAGACCCCTTCCCCTGGAACCGGGAATATATATATATATATATATATATATATATATATATATATATATATATATATATATATATATATATTTATATATAATTTATTATTCACGTATGGGCCATAGTGAACCACACGAAGTACAGTTAGAGACGTATGTTGTTGTTAGCCTTCCTTTGCGCCGATACTGATTTCATTCTTTCGCTATGAGCTTTTTTTTCCTTTCGTCAGACCAAGTTGTTCCAGTCTTCCTACATTTTTCTCTCTGGCCAACCTCCCAAACGTTAACCTTGTGTCTGAAACAGCATCGATCCTGAATTTCACTTTGTGTAATATGTGCTGATCTTAGATCCTCTTTAATTGCAGCAATCCATTTATTTATTTCTAGTTTAGCTCTACTCCTATTTTCATAAAATTCGATTATATGTCTAGTTAGCCTACTTGGATTCAACCGTTTTATTTGTCCGTAAAACCTAAGTCTTCGTTTTCTCATATCGCAATGTGTATGATTATCGCTGTGTATTGATTGATATCTTGGTCTTCTCGAAGTCGGTATGTTGTGCTATTTATTTGTTTGGGGCTTAAAATTTTTCTTCATTTTTCTTTCCTTCTTTTCAATCTCCCCGATGTCTCTCTTTATATTCAAAATGAGCGTTTCTGCCCCATATAGACATTCTGGCTTAATAACTGTGTTGTAATGTGTCAGTTTTGTGTTTTTATATATACATTTTTTTGTTGTAAATACTTTGTGTAAATCTCAATGCAATTTCTATTTCTTGACATCTACCGTTATTGGCAGCTTTTTCCAACCCGTTTTACATGATTATTTTACCCAAATATTTGAATTGAGAGACTCGTCTGATGTTACCATATTTTGTTTTTAGAAATGGTGTTCTTAGTCTGTTGCAGGTCATGTATTGTGTCTTTTCAAAGGAAATTTGAAGTCCTACTTTTTCTGCTGTTTCTTTAAGGAATTCAATCTGTTATTGTGCCGTCAATATACCTTGATCTATAATTGCTAGATCATGACTAAACGCTAGACAGTCAATTTTGATGTTGGTTCTCCCCAGAAGGACTTGTTGGACTGATCCAACAAGTATATGTATATATATATATATATATATATATATATATATATATATATATATATATATATATATATATATATATATATATATATATATATATATATAGATCATCTTTCTCCGCGGATTCTCTTTCTCTCCTCTTCCACTTATTGCCGATCTCCTCGAAACTTTGCTCTTTGACGTAACGTTCCACATATGTATTTTGTTTCTGTACGTTCTTCTATCCTCAATCTCTATCGGACTCATTTGTGCTTTTCCCAGATCAGCTCTGACTTGTGTGATCCATGGTACTGTTGACTTGACTCCTTGTATATATTTAAGAATGATATGATATGGATGATACTGATATGTCCATAGAATTTCAACCTTATTTTTCTTATGCACGCCGCTACGTTGGACATTCTCTCTGTGGTCTTTCGAGAGTGTAGTCTGTATCCTTCCTCTGTTAGTTTTGGGCCGAGCATTTTCCTCATAATTTTGTGTTCTTCTTTACGTGTGTTTTCTATGCTGCTTTTTTGTATGAAGTGTAAGTGTCTCGCTTGCGTATAGTACTTCTGGTTTGATTACTGTCTTGTAGTGTCTTATTTTTACGTGTGTGGATAGGCATTTCTTATTGTAGATAGTGTGTGTCTTGCCGTCCTTGTTCTTCTAGGATGTTGAACAAAGATTTTCGGTCGATGCAGTCGTATGCTTCCGTGGAGTCCACGAAAGTGCATATGATTGGGACGTTCCTGATAGCTTTGAATTTCATTATAGTTTTTAATTTAAATATTTGTTCAGTGCATGAGCGACCAGGGCGAAAGCCTGCCTGGTACTCGCCAATTTTGTGTTCTCTGGAGAAGGCATGCTGAGAGGATTTTGTAAGTTCCTGCAGTGAATCTGGTCCGAGGTTTTTCAATAGTTCCGCGGTGATACCATCTTCATCGGATGACCGGTTATTCTTTAGTTTGCGTGTGTGCCTGTGTATTTCTTCCTGTGTTGGTGGTGGTGATTCTGAGTGGGTATGGATACAATTTTCGTTGGGAAATCTTGTGTCGAGTTCAGGGCAATTGAGGAGATTGAGTTCAGGGCTCCCATTCCGCTTTCTTGAAGCAAATATTTTGTGGTGTGTATCCACGGATTTCTCTTGCAAAAGTCTTATAAAAGTCTCCCGTGTTATAATTGCAGAAATTCTCCTTTATAGAGTCTAGTTGTTCCTTCATATACTTCCTCTTAGTTTGCCTGTTTCTGTGTTTTCTAGTCACGTCAAAAAACTGTTGACTTTCTGGAGATTTTTTAGTGTTGCACTCCTGAAATGCTCGTTTGCGTCGCTGCAATGCACTTTCGCATTCCGAGTCCCAATAAGGATGTTTTTTGTTCTTTTTTAATGGAATCAGTTCCTGTGCTTTTTGTGTATTTTTTTGTAGGATTTTTTCCATGTATCTGCCTGTTCCTTTTTCCGTTCCTCTGTTATGTTGGATTCCTTGATATTTTTTGTGTCGAATTTCTGTAGATGTGTTTTTTTGTGATGAATTCTCCTTGGGGTGAACTTGACTTTGATTCGTATTAGGTAGTGATCTGAGTCAATGTTCGCACCCCTGCGGACTTGGACATCTTGGATCTCTCTTTGTTGTGGGTATGAGATCGCAACGTAGTCTATCTAGAATTCTCCAATCTATTGAATAGGCGATCTCCATGTCTTCTGTTTTCGTGGAGATTTTCTTGATGTGGAGATGATCTTAAGGTTATTCTGTTGGCATAGTTCGATGAGTCTTGTGCCGTTCTTATTGGTAAACTTGTGACCGGGAATTTGCCTACTGTTTTCTAATGGATTTTTTCTCTACCGATTTGTGCGTTAAAGTCACCCAGTAAAATTTTGACATCATCCTTTCGGACCTTTGTCATTACCTTCTCTAGGGTTTCCCAGAATTTCTCTGTAGACTTGGGGTTTTCCTTGTTGTCTCCCTTTGTGGGGACATGTACATTGATTATGGTGTATTTATATATATATATATATATATATATATATATATATATATATATATATATATAGATATATATATATATATATATATATATATATATATATATATATATATATATATATATATATATATATAGATATATATATATATATATATATATATATATATATATATATATATATATATATATATATATATATATATATATATATATATATATATATACATATATATATATATACCAGGTGTGTTGGTAATTACTTTCCGGTTTTTGTAACATATTTCACTAGCCATAAGTATGGAATGTTATAATTTGATACATATGTTATTTTATTCTACTGACATTAACCTCAAAACTACACAAGTTACGTTCCGCTAAAATAACAGCGTTATAGATTTATAATTTTTTGAAAATGTCGAGTTTTGTGCCTGAAAACGTGCATTTGTGGTACATATTACTTTTCTTGTTTCATCAAAAGGAAAAATCCGCTGAACTTTATCGTTTGCTGGTAGAGATTTACGGTGAGCATGCTCCAACCATAAGAACATGTGAAACGTGATTTCAGCAATTCAAATGTGGTGATTTCAACGTTCAAGATGCGGAATTGCAGGAGTTATTGGATGAAGACAACACAAACTCAAAAACAATTGGCAGAAAAGTTTAATGTGAGCCGAGTCGCAATTTGTGAATGATTACAAGCGATGGAAAAGATTCAAAGTTGGAAAGATGGGTGCCACATGAATTGAATGAGAAGTAATTAGAAAATCGAAAGATCGTTAATGAAATGCTGCTTCAAAGATATGAAAGGAAGTCATTTCTGCATTTATTTGATTTATTTCGAAAATCCTAACCAAAAAAAATCATTGTTATCACCTGGCGAAGCCTGTCGATCGACTGCAAGGCCAAATTGCTTTGGTCGCAAGACCATGCTCTGCGTCTGGAGGGACCAGGTTGGTGTTGTATATTATGAACTGTTGAAACCTGGAGAAACAGTTAATACTGATCGCTTCTGACAACAAATGATCAGTTTGAACTGTGCATTGATCGAAATGTGCGATTGATTTGAACTGTGCGTTGAACATCCACAATATGCTCAAAGACATGATAAGATGATTTTGCAGTATGACAATGCGCCATCTCCTACAGCAAAACCAGTCAAAGAAATGTTGATATCACTTGGATGGGAAGTTTTATCGCACCCGCCATACTCTCCAGACCTGGCTTCATCCGACTACCACCTTTTTGCATCGATGGGCACGCGCTTGTAGAGCAGCACTTCGCCGATTTCGAAGAAGTTAAAAAATGGCTCGATGAATGGTTTAGCTCAAAGGAGAAACTGTTCTGTTGGAATGGCATCCATAAATTGCCTAAGAGATGGGCAAAATGTTTAGAATTAAATGGCCAATACTCTCAATAAATATATTTTAACTATCCATTATAAATAACGTGTTTTCTTTAGCGAAAAAACTGGAAAGGAATTGCCGACAAGACGGAATTGCCGAAAGGACTGGCGTTTTTAAGATTTAAGCTATAAATAACAAAAAACAAATCATACATGCTAGTAAACTTCATTTTATATAAACAAAACAAATCAATTAATACATATAAACGCAATTATCTATTTGCCTATCAGTCAAATATCTTGCTTGCTTTCGCTTAAAACAAAAATATAACTAAGGAATTATAAATGATCCAATCCACAATGTGTACTACCAAGGTCAACGTTGGCTCATGAAACTTATAGAAAAACAATGTGAAATAGCAAGTAAAAACTATGGAATTCTAAAAGTAATTTTAATCATAAAAAAAGATTACTAAAGTTTAATTTAGCCGGTCGCATTGGCGCGGACGGTAAGAGTGGCGGCCTGCGATTGCTGTGCCTAAACCGAAAACGATGCTGCGCTAGTTGGTTCGATTCCAAGGCTCGAATGGTTGTTTTTCATTAATTCTTCTGTTCATACACATACATATACGTATATAGTACATATACACATACACGCACACGCACATACATATCTACACCTAAATGTCCGTGATTGTTTCTAGGTAAGAGTGTAAAATCCGACAATGAATTACTCCTTAGTCACGCCTCTAAAGGCTCTGGGTAAGGTCGGATGCCTCCTGATGAGTGTTCTACGTTGGTTACTCACCAGTTGGTAGGCTTCCTGATAGACTTATGGGTAAACACATAACCAAGGGTTGATAGTCTGAGAAGGGTGCTGGTCTGGATTTGTCGGTGGCTGATGAATGATCATGGTTCGGAACCCACGTTAAGCTGTAGGTCCAGTCGCTAAATAGCCTTACAGTCACTGACCCCAATCCTTGACGTTAACCTTTAAAGTTTAATTTACGCCTAGCGAAGCAGGCGAATAACAGTTAGTGTGACAAAAACGTAAAGGACAATAATTAGATGACACAAGGTCTAAGCTTTATGTTGGATGTAAGACGTTTTCTATATTTATTTGGAAGTGTGCAGTTTAGAGCTATGAGGCTACAAAATATCTTAATTCCTGTTGATCAAATTTTTTTATTTTTGATATATTCTTAATACATTTTGTCTGCAACTAATCTAGTATAGATTAGGCCCAATATTCTACTAAATGCGTAATAACGCCTTCCTGGAGAAAATATTTTTTTGACCTCATTTTTCGCATGTTATCCGTCGTCAAACGATTGACTTTTCTTACCAGAATAATTATTGGTAGACGCATTCAAGTTATAGATGTTATCGGGTGCCCCGGACGTTAGATGTCTTCAATGCCGTGAAAATATAAATTGATCTTTAAATATTTTCTATTATGTTTATATATGGTCTATTTGAAGAATTAATTTATACATTTTAATTCATATATTTGTATAATATATGTATAAAATAATATTGAAAGACAAAGAAATGCAACCGGGTAAAATTATTTAAGAAGAATAAGTGAAAGGAATAGCGAAAGAGAAAATAAAATTTTTCAAACAATGGGAAAAGCAGAAAAAAATCAATATGCTGAAGAATACAATTTTAAACAATACCAAATAATATAAATACCAAAGTAGTGAAAAAAATTGTATGATCAGCGATATTTTTTACTTTTTCTAGGTTTTTTGTCACGATCTAAACCTCAAAAAATATCAAACATATCTGTTCTTATATCCCCCCGTTTCAAAACGAATCTAAACAGGGGGAGAAGACCTCCCGAAACGTTGACGTTAAAAGTTTGTATTTATTTTAGAACATTTTTATATTTTTAAAATTTTGTTTGTTAGGCAAATTTATTACAGAAAATAATTACTGAGAAATTTGTCTGCATTTGGTTTTTTGTTTTTTGCCCAGTGATTTTTGATTTACATAACACACCCTCCCTATATGTGTATTTCTCAAATATAAATACTAAATTAGTTAAATTGAAATTGTTCCCGCATTCTTCACCTAAATCACAACATCTATAAATCTATGTGGGATTTGTCACATCCAGTGCCAGTAATATTTATAACACTCGTTAATTAATCGAAAAGTGCTGTTTGGGTAATTATTCTTATTGTGCCATTTAATTTTCCTATAAACTTCATTCTCATCATATTTTAGTTGTGATTCATACCATAGAATGTTCCATCTTTTTTTTTAAATTTGGCATAACTAAAACGGTAATCTTTACTTGATAAGGATGACTGTTGTTAAGTTTATCTGGACGTATTTCTTGTGTGTCAGTTTCAAGATTTGATAAGTTTAGTAGCGTTCTCTTGGAAGGGTTGCATCTCTACAGGCCAAATAATATCATGGTTTGGTATCAACTGGTTATCCAACAGATCTAGACCATGACCGACGTTGCTTAATTTCAGCTGTCGAGAACTGATGTTCGATGCAATGCGGCTAGGCCTTTGGCTGAGATGCATTATACTAAATAAATATCATTTAAATTTTCACAAAAATAAGACATAATTGAGGATTTTCGAGGAGTGCCATGAATAATCACCAAATTGTTTTATTTAAATTGCATTCCAACGGCCTACAACCACAAGGATGACCAGATCATAGAATGACTTGAATTGAGCTATGTATTAAAAATATATATCTGATTTTTAGTCAATACCAAAGAAGGTACAAAAGATTCAGTAATTGTGAGATTATCATAGGTTCTTTTTGTAATTATCTGAGGTTTGTGACTGAATAGTTCTTTTTGAAACTATGTTTAAAGTAGAGGGTGTACCTATAAGAATGATGGAACCTTAAAATTAAATAAAACACATTTTTTGTGCTCAAAATCGGTTTTATTTAAGAGATTCAGACATAAAATTTATGATCTGAACAAGATTTCAACCAAATGATCAACACGGCTCTTTTTGAAGACACGGATTCGGTCGCGCCAATTTTCGATAATCTAGCGCACATCGGGCTGTATGGCGACTATGGCTTGACAAATGTTAGTTTCTAAGTCGCCAATTTATTGCTATAAACCTGTGTTTCCACATGTCTCCAGAGAAAATGATTTAAAGGGGTTAAGTCGTATGGTCTCGGCTGCCAAGCGATGGGGCCATTTCTTGAAATTAACAAATTCCATCCATCAAATTCCAGGAAAAATATCTTCCAGCATTGCCTTGTAGTGCTCGATATTGATGGCAACGGCGCTCCATCCTCATTTTTAAAGAAATAAGGACCGATTATTCCTCCATGCCAAAATCCACACCAAACTGTCATCTTTTGCGGATGCTAAGGACATGTATTAAGTGCCGATTAGATTCTTACCAATGCCGACAATTTTGTTTATTGATGGAGTCATTGAGCCAGAAATGATTATCATTTCGAGGGCCAATCGGCAAATTCACGACGAATACAATGGTCGATTGGCTTCAATTCCTGTCCCAGTACCATCTTATACGGATGCAAACCTAAGTCCCACCTAAAAATTCTCCAGGTTGTCATTGGCGAGATATCTAATTCTTGCGTGCGCAACCGATACGTCATTTTCGGCTACACATGCTTGGACGGCAGCAATATTCTTAAGACTTCTGGCTTTTATTTCTCGTACAGACACCACACTATCGTGAAGACTAAACTCACTTCCAAATTTTCTGATAACACGACCGATAGCTTGTTCGGAAGGACCAGTACAACGAATACCACGATGGGTGTGAAATGCTCATTGAGTAGCACGAGGGGACTGTGAATTTACGTAATAAAACTCAAGAGATGTCAAAAATCGGTAAAGTTTTCAGCTTTCAAAGTTCCAGCATCCCTAATGGTAGACACTTAATATTTTTGTGTTAATAATAATCATTTTGAATTTGGTTCCAAACCGAACTGTTCATAATTGAAAAAAGGTTCTTCATTTTGCAAGAGAAATTTTAATTCAGTGTGTGTTTAATATACATTATAATATGATATAATATGATATAATATACATTACATATGATATAAAAAAATGCTTATTCTAGTTAAATATATCTATATTGAATGTGCTTAGATGAACCATATAAGAATGGAGGTGGAAAGTGTAGATAAGTTCCACATAAGACATTTGATGGTTTATAAGTTTCGATAGCATAATGCCACAAATATCATTAATGCTCTTTGTTTTGCTACCGTGGCTAGCAAAACATGTCAGCGTTAACTGAAAAAAATTAAGAACGATGATTTCAATTTTTTCAGCAGTATAAAATACCTGGTGAGTTTTATAACCATTTAATGTTGAAACAAACCTTCTAGAAATTAGCCACAAAATTTAAAACTTCACGGTACATAATACAGTGATGTTTCAAACTACTGAAGAAAGTGTAAAGAGAAGAAATATCGGTTCCATATCAACTTTCAGTTGAATACAAAATTCAATGTGTAACCACCTGCAGTGCGCTTATGTCTAGGTTAGGGAGTTATCATTTTCATCAAGAAATTGTTACTGGAGATGAAAAGTGGATCCTATACAGCAATCCACGTAAGAAAAAACAATGGTTAGCGCTAGGACAATCACCTTGATCGACTCTAAAACCAGGTGTTCACTCTAAAAAAAGCGGTACTGTCAATATAGTGAGATTTTGCAGTAATTATTTATTATAGGGTGGTAAATCCTAAATAAGTGCTGAATATTATTGTGTTCAATTTGATAGACTAAAAATAGCTCTAATTCAAAAAAGTACAGAACCAATCCGTGTAAAAAGATGTTATTCTGAAGCGTGACAATGCAAGAGCTCACAGTTTCAGAATCACCCAAGAAAAAGTTAAAAAGTTAGGCTTGGAAGTTCTTCATCAGTTTCCATATTTTTCTGATTCTGCTTCATCAGATTATCATTTTTTCAGATCTTTGAAACACTTTCCTCGACGAAAAATCGACGAATCCTTCTGCGCAGCTATCAAAACTCTAGTCGAAGAAAAAATTACTTCAAAATTACCTTCATTTTACAAAAATAGAATAGTAGGTTTGCCAGAAAAATGAGTGAAAGTTGTTAATAAAGATGGATATTACATTGAAACTGTATTAACTTATAAATGACATATAACTTTAAACATCATCAAAACACCACATTATTTCTCAGATACCTATTATAATATAACATATTTTATAAAAAATTCAAATACAAACATTAGCGTGCTTAATCCCAGTCCAAGCAGCCAGATTTTGAAAATTGCTTTTAAATGTCGTAGCTTTAATTTTTGAATAACTCTCGTAATTTCTGTGATGACTTTTTCTCCCTTTCCGAAGTCCCTTGAATATAAACCATATTCTAAACTACTCATTACAGCAAATTTCAATTTTCTTTTAAATGGGGAATTTTTCTTCAGATAAAACACTAGAAATGCTGTCCCCGCATGTTCCTTCATTTCACGATAAAACAATTTTATTTTGCGAAAACTCTCTTCGGTTTTAATAGCATTGGAAAGTTCGGTGGTAGCGCAAAACGCACCATCTGAAGTTTGTTTACCAAGTTTAACATTTATATCTCGATAATCAGTTTTTACAAATTGGGGTAGTAAACTTTGAGGTATAAGTACTTCCCACTGTTCTAGGCAATAAACTGGTAAACCGCTTTCAATTAGATCCTCAATTGTATCGATATTTTTACGGTACTTCGGAGACATCAATACTTGTACAATCCAACCTAAAACATTCTATAGTTACAAAATCAGATTGAAAATAATTTAGTGGTTATGTAGTACAGACGTGCAACATTTATTGAAGATTAATAATTGTATAGTAGTTAATAATTCAGTTTTTTGTGTTCAAATAAAAGAAAAACGCGTGTGAAAGCCGTTGTATACTTGTGGAATATATACGGTATACGGTGATAATGTCCCATAAAAGGTGAAAGATAAAAAAATCCTATATCAAGCTATTGGAAATCTATAAGAACAAGTTAGTGAGACTAGCTCTCGATGCCCCCTGGTACATCTCCTCATTTAGGCAGTGTACCCAAGAAAAGGCAGAAAAAGCCTTCCTGAAGATAAATAACCACTCAAATCAAGAACTGCGAAGGTTAATAGAGTGGGTGGCAGACGGCACCCACTTTTGGCAAACGGTACCCACTAGTGGCAGAAGACCGTTAAAATTTCGGTTTTGGAAGAAGGAATTTCTTCCTTGGAGAACTAGGTTGACACTTGCCCAACGTGGGATCGCATTCATCGAGGGAAGGGACACATGTCTCAGTTTGAACAAAAGAAATAGGAAATCCGTAAAGTGAAAGTTTTCTCTCTTTCCGCTATGCAGGTAAGAAATATGACATAAACCAAGACACATTCAGTATCATCGGCAAATAAAATCATATCTTAAGACTACACCTCCTCTGGTACTTCCAGAGGGGAGTGGTGCGAAGCGTTGGCCCACCCCATCGGTGGCGAAGCTGCGGAAACACCAAGAAAGAGAAGATAATGGTTTTGTGAGTAGCTTTCGACTACGGAAAAAATAGGTTAACCGAAAAAATTTAAAGATACCGAATTGCAAGCATTGTTCGAAGAAGACGATATGCAAACTCAGAAAGACCTTTTGCATCGGATCGTAACTGGAGATGAAAAATGGATATATTTCGAAAACTCAAAACAGAGAAAATCATGGGTTGATCCATAAGATGACACATAAGACCGAATCGCTTTGGAAAGAACGCAATTTTGTGCATTTGGTGGGATCAGAAGGGTGTCGTGTACCATGAGTTTCTGAATCCAGGTAAAACAGTTAATACCATTCGCTACAGTAAATAAATGATCAATTTGAATCATGCATTGATCGAAAAGCGACCAGAATGGAGCACAAGCCACAGAAAAGTGATTTTGCAACACAACAACGCCCCATCACACAGCCAAACTGGTCAGAGACACCATCGCTGCATTTGGCTGGGAACTCTTGCACCACCTGTCGCACTCACCAGACTTGGTCATATCCGACTATCACTTGTTTTTATCGATGTCTCACGCACTTTCCATAAAATAGTTCAACAATTACGAAGATCAATTCTTCTATTGGAACCTTCGGTGTGAAACACTAAACTCGAAAAAATTTACTACTAAACACCAAATTGCTTCTCTAAACTTCTCGACGCACGTTTCGCTAACTATGTTATCATCATCAGGAGATGAACTCCTAGAATAGATTAAATCATTTCCTGATAATACTAACATGGTTAGCGTAGCGTGCGTCGAGAAGCTTAGAAAAGTGATTTGGTGTTTAATGGTAAATCTCTTCGAGTTTAGAATTACAAAGATGTCGAAAATGGCTTGATGACTAGACTACCTTAAAAAATGCTTTTTATAGCAGGACATCCACAAATTGTCAGAGAGATGGGAAAAATTTGCCTCTAGTGGTGGCATATACTTTGAATAAACCATTTTTTTATCTTTATCCCAAATTAAAGGTGTTTTTTTAAATAATAAATTAAGTATTATTAACCATTACAGCTGTTAAATACACATTGAAAGAACCCAATGGACTTTTGTAATTTCGAATATAAAAAAGTAATTCAATTATTGCAACTCAACTTGAATGAGGCGTCCATCGTCTCATAAAATAACAATAGATCATTTATTCAAGCAATTTTAAGAATTCCGAACAGTTGGCGATAGGCCCCGCATAGGAGGTCGAAAAACACGGTCAAGAAAATATTGTACGTGTGGAAAAAAATGTGGAGTGTTCCATTTACGCCAAATTTCAATTTAAGACCTGCTGTGTCTACAGACAATAATAAGCGATCAGAATGTTGTAATACTATCATAAACCATTTCCATCAAATTTCCAATTTTCATTCAAAATTGATTTGACGGAAATTTGAGATAAAGGTTTACATAAATAAGTCCCAAATCATTCAGCACCTCAAGGACCACATCCGTGGTGAAATCGCAGCATTAACACCAGGTATGCTGACAAAAGTTATCGAAAATGTATCAAAAACGTCACAGAGCTGCTAATTTCTTACAATTGATTCGCATAATTAAAAAAAAATAATTATCACAAAATATATATATCAAAGGCGAAATAAAAATGTTATAAAAAAAATTCTGTCTTAAAAGTCATAAATAATTAAAACGGTAGCATTACACTTGATTGTATAAATAAAATAAAGTTATCCAATTTCCACTTCTATTTTTCTCTAAAACATAACGTGTTTCGCTACACTGTAGCTTCTTCGAATGGTTTGTTTTTTTTTTTTTGAAAATGACTGTTTTTTTGACATATTTAATAGCGGAGAATGGTTGAAGCCTATATGGTCGTTAAGAAGAACATCTGTGTGTATTTATGACTGTTTATTTTCAAACATTTGAGTAAATCTAGTTTGGTACCTTTATTTTCTACGAGTAAGATTTTAAAATCATTATTAAATGTATGTTTATCTTTAATAAGATGTTCCGCGTATGTTGAGTCCATTTTATTATTTAGATAGTTGCGCTTGTGTTCTGCGATCATGAGTTTAAATAATCTACCTGCTTGTCCTATATAAAATTTAATGTACGAGCTACAATTCATTTGGTAGACGCCTGAAGTATTGTTTTTCCCCGTTTTTTCTTTATAGTTTTTTAAAATTTATTATTATCAAATTACACAAAAATGGATGGTGGTGTCATATATGTCGCCACCAGCATACAAGATATATAATATAGTATAATACAGTATTAAAGATTCTAATGATCTCGTTAATAACCTCAAGATTTACCTTAAACACCGAATCACTTTATTAAAGTTCTCGACGCACGTCGAGATTAAATCATCTCCTGAGTTAGACTAAATCATCTCCTGATGATGCTATCATGGTTAGCGAAACGTGCGTCGAGAACTTTAAAAAAGTGATTTAGTGTTTAGTGGTAAATCTGTTTGAGTTGAGTGTTTCACATCGAAGGTTACAATAGAAAAATTGATCTTATTAATAATATTAAAAATTTACAGATACCGGAAAATTCAAAACTTGTATTTTTTGACATCCAAGTATATCACCATAAGACACGATCACCCTAGTGAAGAATTTATTATTTAACAACAAAGTGAATCTGGTATTTACAGCAGATATAATGAGGTTGTTAAGAACGTGTCTTGATTAAAATTGCTTTGCTTTTGAAGACAAAATTAACAACAGTAAAAAATGTTTCATTATGGGCAGCGCGCTAAGCCCTTTACTTGCAATTAAATTTTTATGAACAATATTGAGGAGACATATTTTTTTCTTTATTTGGGTTTTTCGCCACGATCTGAAACTCGAAAAATATCAAAAATATCTGTTCTTATGTAAATAAAGAATCACTGTGCCAAGACAAAAAAACAAGCGGAGACAAATTTCTCAGTGATTTTTTTTTGTTATAAATTTGCCTAACAAACAAAATTTAAAACATAAAAAGTTCTAAAAAATACAAACTTTTAACGTTAACCTTTCGAGAAGTATTCTCTTCCCGTTTTCAAAACGAATCTAAAAATAATTTATATTAATTTCTATAAATTCTGAAAAGATAGGAAGTAGTATTTATTTTTAGATTAATTTTGAAAAGGGGGCGAGAAGACCCTCTGAAACGTTAATGTTAAAAGTTTGTATTCTTTTAGAACACTTTAATACATTTAAAATTTTGTTCGTTAGGTAAATTTATTACAGAAAAGAATCACTGAGAAATTTATCTTCACTTGGTTTTTAGTTTTTACCCAGTGATTTTTTATTTACATAAGAACATATATTTTTTGAGTTTTAGATCGTGGCAAAAAAACCCAAATAAAGAAAAAAAATATGTGAACACGCCACAATTATTCAGCCATTATTGAGGAAACATTTTTTAAATACAAAATTAGTAAACAATCTTTATATTGGTACCGATATGTTGTCATGTTTCACCGGTATTAAGAGATAGTTGGATGCTTTGTTATTATATTTAAATTGCATCCATAAAAACGTCATATTTATCGCTGAAATGGAGAACAAAAGGTTCAGTAAATTTTTTTGTTCTAACGATTTCTAAAAATTCGAATAAGCACTCGTTTTCGATTTTTCATAAATTTCACACTGATATTACGATTCACAGTACATCCAACCACCCACAACAACATAAACGGACAGCCTACAATGGCAGGATTCATCGTTTATCAATGTTTCTCTAAATCCAGACAAATACAAAATACAATTAAATTTAATTAAGCAAATTGCGGTTAATAACGGCTCTCTATCTTCAATAGTTGATAAAATAGTCTCTAAAAAAACAAAAAAATAAAGCTCTTTCGGAAGCCTGCCCTAGGATTAAAATTAAAGAATTTGGATTTAAAACTTGTTCTTACTATGGATATATATCTGAACTAGTTAAAAAATATCTTAACAGCATTAATTTAAATGTAGCCTTTAAAACCAACATTTTACATTACATTTGGAAAACATTTTAAAAAACTATATACAAAAAACGGAGAACGATAGTAAATCAGGCGTCCACCAAATGAATTGTGGCTCATGCGATAAATTTTATTTAGGAGAAACAGGTAGATCATTTAAATTCAGAATCGCAGAACACAAGCGCAATAATACTATCAAATAATCTAAATCTAAATCTATCTAAATAATAAAATGGACCTAATATACGCGGAACATCTTATTAAAGAAAAACGTTCTAAACTGAATTTAGTAGAATGTTTGGAAATTAATCGTCATAAATACACAGATGTCCTTAACGACCAAATAGACCTCAACCATTCTCCACTATTAAACATGTCAAAAAAACAGTCTGAAACAGTAAGAATTCTGGGAATTCCCAGAAAAAAAAAACATGTAAAATTATTTAATTTCTCAGTACCTAGTATTTGTCACAATACAATTTCATTCATGTCAACCATCCGAAGAAGCTAGACTTTGTTTTATTTATACAATTTAGTATGCATTTCCATCACGAAAATGCCGCAACCATCCTCAGCATTACACTTGCCCCACTCGTTATTATCATTGTATTTCTGAATAAACTACTACTTATTTAAGTAATTTCAACGCTTTTACTATCTTCAGTATGGCAGAAAAAAACATACGAAGAAGGAAATTATGACATCCATAGTTGAGCCCTGAATAGAGATAGATAATTGAAAACAGTTATTTTGTCTGGACAACTTTTTATTAATAAAGAGATGAACAGATGTATAATAAAGTTCGGAGGATAATCAGCTAGTGTAGCATGAAATGTGTAATAATTAACCTGTAACAGTTCATCATCTAGCAAAGCAATCAATCAAAAATTTTACAATTAAATCAATCAAAGAATTGTTTCTTTTTCCAGATCCGAAAAAAAAAATAAGTAAATTAATCTTAATAAAAATGTATATAAAGTCCTAAGTAAATGTAGGAATTTATGCAATATAGTGTACTAAGTAGCCAAAAAATAATTCATATTTAATATTTAGGAAAACATTATGTTAGATATTTGTTGCTCCTTAATTTTCATATTACAATATAATGTGATGGAAATATAGGAAATTTATCACTTTTGTAAGGAAACATGTTCAATGTTTTTGTTCCAAAGTCCAATAGATATCGAACAATCTGGGTAAGGATTAAACTTCTAATTAACCAAGTATAGCAGTAGATTAAGCCAATCAATCTAAGCATTTTGTAAGAAAGGGGGAAGTAAAAAAATGATGTGGAGTACGACGATAGAGTGGAAAGTTAGATAATTTATCAATAGATGGTGGTATAATCGCAAAGGTGATTGTATTTCTTTCCAATAACTTCCTTTTTAGTAACACTTCATGCATCTCAAGCTGATATGGTATTTAGTTTTAGTTTGACAGTTTTCGAAACATATAAGTCCGAAATTTTTGATATGCAAAAAGCGAATCTTGTGTTGATTAAAAACTACTTCTTGGGTCGAAAAAACATCGTACAAATCGAAGAAAAGTTGAAAATGTATTAAAGGGACTTAGCTCTTTCACATTTTATGATTCATAAGTGGTTTACTGAACATTGATGTTCAGGATTTCCGTTCAGGATGACCCGTTGATTTTACTACTGAGACAATTGTCAATAAAGTTCATAATATTGTATTGGCCCACCACACAGTGAAGGACAGAGAGATTGGTAAGGTGATATCTAGGACAAATGCATATGGACCATTCTATACGAACATTTTGGCATGAGAAACCTATCAGCGTGATGATGATTACTCAGTGAGTTATAATTTTACAGCTATGTTTAGACAGTTAAGTACAATCCGAAGGAATGTATGCTGTTATTTGTGACTATTAATGAAAGCTGGATTTATCACTACATACCAGAAATGAAAAATACACTAAACAGTGGGTTTTACATAATAAACTTCCTCCGAACAAGGCGAAGACGGTTCCATCTGCAAGCATTTAAAGAGAAGTCTTGCTAATCCAGAAAACTCTGGGATTAGCAAAGCATTATTTTCATCACTTATTTGAAAAAAGGAAATGCAATCACACGAGACAAAAAACGACGCCCTGATTTGACGAAGGGAAAAGTATTGTTTCACCACGATAATGCACCATTTGCCCGCCGTTGCCTCAGCGAAACTGAAACTTTCGTTTAAGAAGTATTTGACTTTTCACTCTAGCCCCGTAAATTCTATATTTTTTTCTACAGAGATTATACTTACTTTGAAAGATCGCCATTATTATTAGGACAAAAATAGAAAATATGAATGTTAACATGCGAAAACTCGAACTTTCTATTGTCCATTCTATATTCTTAAAAATATTATAGATAACAACTATAACACACACCGCCACACATGTGTATTTGTCAAACATAAACATCAAGTTAGCTAAAAACGAAATTGTTCCCGCAGCCTTCACCAAAATCACAACATCCATAAATCCATGTGGGTATGCAATTTGCAACAATTCACTTTTAAATGCAAACAAGCCATTGCCAACAATATCTGCATAACCACGCTCTATATCACCCATTACAAGTTCGAAAAGTTCTTTGTGGGTAATTATTCTTATTGTACCATTTAATGTTTGAATAAAACCCATTATACATTCATAGTCCATACCATAGAATTTTCCATCAATTTTTTGAAATCTTGGCATGCTCAAAACAGTTATTTTTATTTCATAACCGTGAATATTTTTGAGCTTATCAAGAAATATTTCTTCTGTTTCAGTTTCAAAATTTGATAAGTTCAGTAGAGTTCTTGTGAAAGGGTTGTAAGATACTATATGAATAGCATTCAAATTATCAGTATAAAATAATACATAATTGAGAATATTTGAAGAATGCCAAAAATAACTGCAGAATTGTTTTATTTCACTTGAACTGTTTTGCACATTACGCACTACGAAAATAAATCTAGTTTCAGCTGACCAGGTCTGAGAATAACGAAGTAAAGTACGCAGTGTATGAGCAACATCGGTCAGATTTTTAACCAGCACCAAAGAATGAGTAAAAGTTTCGTTAATTGTCAGATTATTGCAAGTTCCTTTGGTAATTACCTGTGGTTTCTGATTGAAGAGCTCATTTTGAAACCAAGTTATAAGCATATCTTTGGTTTCTAATGAATCATCTGCAATATGGATTCCAAACCGAATGGTTTTTAATTGAAAAAGAAGTTCTTCCTTTTGAAAGAGATATTTTAATTTGTTGCCTATTTGAGCAGTTTTTGTATTGTTTACTGAAAACGAATCGTTGATTATGAAAAGACACACAAAAACGTAGATAAGTTTCATTTTAGTAATTATGGTAAAACTATTTTAAAGACAATTAAAATTCACAAACAAAACATTGGAGAATATTTTTTACTTGGTTGTCTTCTAATAAATATGAGAAATCTTTTTAATGTTCGTCAGTTTGACGGAAATTCGAGAAATTGAAAAATAGCATAAATTAATTTGATTATATTAGGAATATTATTGTCAACCTATCATAAATCAAATTTGTGATATTTTTGTCAAATTACCCATAACTTATACATTAATAAAGCCAACGCGTAACTCTAATGTTTCTGTTCATTACCTTATTTATGCATGTCTATTTTTTATCATCTACCTAATGTTTCAATGTAACGAGTGTCTCAGAATGTTTTTCGTTTCGACTTTTACGTGCGAAACACTGATAGTGGGGGCAGGGGAGTGGTGTTTAACTGGGTTTTTAAGTTTAGTAGCCATGGATCGGTTCCAGGAACCACAACGCGCATTGTGCGTGCGAGTGTTTTATAAAAACAATGATTCCTATACTATTGTTTGACATCTGTACAGGACCCATTTTAATTTACCGACCATGATAAATGTGCCAAGGGCGAATTTAATTAAGCATTGGGTGCGCAAATTTGAAGAGACTGGAAATACAATGCCGGATAAATCAACTGAGCGCGAAAGGACACCAAGAACGAGGACGAATGTTGACCGCGTTCGCCGGTCTGTTAGAGACGATCCACGACAGTCCCTACGACTGCACAGTTTCTCTAAATTTGCACAGTTCCACGGTTTATCGCATTATTCGCAAATATTTAGATTTCCTCCTCTACAAAATTGTTATTGTGCACGAGATGAAGTCCGCTGATCCAGTTAAACGAATCGAATTCTGCAGGACAATGAAAAATCGTTTTAGGAGCTTCAGTAATATATGGTTTTCTGATGAATCGAATTTTCACATTAAACGTCACGTGAATAAATGAAATTGAACAGTCTGGATATGATTCATTGTACTGAATCCACTTCTGAATCCTGTTTTCTCTCTTGGTTGTGCATCATTCAGTGTTCATTCAGTATTCTTTTAGATACTATCTTGGTGAACACTTTGTACAGTTCTGATAGGAGACTTATTGGGCGATAGTATTTCAAATCTTCATGTGCTCCTTTCTAATGAAGAATAATCACTTCAGCTTTTTTTATAGGTTGGATATTTTTTGTTTTGAGGCATTTTGAGTAAAATCTTGCCAGTATTTTATGTAAAGTTTGACCGCCAGGTTTTAACATTTCAACCGTTACACTGTCCTTTCCCGGAGCCTTTCCATTCGTCACCGCTTCTATAGCATTTGTCACTTTATCCAACAGGATATCTGGCATTTGTTCTTCCGTGGGCATTGCTCCCTTTGACTGGTTTTGATCTTCATATAACTTTGAATAAAATATTCTGATAACCTCTGATAACATTTCTATATGTTCCCTGAATACTTTGCCATCCTCACGCATTAATGCAAACATTTGTGTCTTTCTATTTCTCAGCTTGTGTTTTGATTTGTTTATCTCCTTGTTTTCTTATGCACTAACTACATGTTGAGCCTACGCGTTTCGAATACGTTTTCTTATAGTTTTGCAAAGCTCAACGCACTCGACTCTGCCAAAAAAAACTCCCCGCATTCCTCATTGTACACCGTTTTTTCATTAAATTAATGGTCTCATTGGTGATTTTTGACTGTTTAACACTTTTTTCTGCTGGTGCTATTGCAGCAAGCAGCAGCTGTTGCAAGCATATTGTCGATGATTTTTTCATACTGATCTGTTATTTCCATCTCTCTGAATCCTACAACACAGCAAAGCGGTTCGGCAAAGAAATCTCAAAATCGCTGCCCCTCTGAAGCAGCTTCCCAGAATTCACTTTACCCTTCTTCGATCTTACCATTCTTATACATTCTCTTCGACAGTTTATCCTAACCTGTGGTCGTAGCATTCTATGGTTACTTTCAACATTAAGACAGTTAAGGACAGTATAATTGCAAAATATTGTTTTATCGTTTGACATGATGTCAATTTCACTTGTGAGACCAGATGGACTTTTCCATGTCCATTTTCTGCTGATTTTGTTCTTATAAAACGAGTTCATAATATATAGTTCTTGTCCTTCTGCAAAATCAACCAATCTGTCACCTCTGTTGTTCGCTCACAATTTCCACAGGACCAGTTGCATTTTCACCAGTTCCTGCTTTTCCAATTGTAGCCATCACCTATCAGGATTTTGTACTTGCACTTCTCGTTGATTTGAAGCTGGGTCACATCATCATAAAATACCTACATTTTCTCATCACTATAGCTTATGGCTGGTGCATAAGTTTGGACGATTTGAAGTTTAAACTTTTTATTCGGCTAAATGACGCATTGCGCTAGTTGGTCAGATATACTTTCAAGTTTTACGATATTGTCCTTCAACTTTCGGTTAATGAGGAATCCAATTCCACCACATCGTCCATTATCCGTACCCCGAGTGTAAAGTACATGACCAGTTGTTTCCAGTTTGATTAGTTCTTCGCTCTTTCTTCGTCTTTCACATAGTCCTATGATGTCCCAATGTATGTTGTCAAGCTCGATGAACAGTTCTTGCAGTCGTTGATCCATTTTCATTGTCCGAATATTAAGAGTTGCAATGTCCAGCCTGATCTAACTCGGTGATTTGTAACACCCTCTGCTTTCGGGCAGGTCTTCCCGCAGCCGTAGGTAGTTGCCCCTTGGCCTCCGGAGAACGAGAGCCGTGTTTGAAATTGTAAAGCAATGTTGAGCGATTGAACCTTAATCTACCACGCTGGTCCAGTGCGGGTTAGATTTTGGATCATATTAGTCTGAGTCCCCTGCCTTGACCTATACGCTATGGGTCACCCTTCTAGGAGCATACGCTCCAGACGGCATAGCTCAAAGCTTCATTGACTTACTGAAACCCCTTTATCAGGCCAATGTCTGATCCACAAAGAGGAATCTGTAAATAAACAATACCAATCCAACACAGCTTTTTGTTTACAAGTCTTAAAAGAGCAACTAATTGAAAAACCCTACTAACTTTCCGGACAATCTCAAACATTCTACTTAATACCTTACATGCAGTTAGGACATATTCAACTGTAGCATGAGTCTATAATGAATACATTATCTTTTATGGAGCTACCTCTTCCGGTGTACTTTTGCTGGAACATATCTTTTTAGGTATATACAGGGTGTAAGGGAAAATACTTTCGTAAATTGAACCAATAATTCTTCGCTCATGCACAAATGAACACATTTCTTGGCCTGCACGCTCTCCGAACTTAACGCCCTCTGATTTCTTTCTGTGGGGCTATTTAAAACAGTTAGTTTATCATGATGGAGAAGCAAATACTGTGGAAGAATTACAACAGCGCATCTAAAACGGTTTGTGATGTCATTCGTGGACACTTGGATTTTATTTTGACGCGTGTAGTACGCCGGGTACGCCGAACAAGATTGTGTGCTAACCGAATAAATGGTGACAATTTTGAACAATTTTTGTTACATGTAATATTTTTGTTTTTGTTATTCTGGAACTTTTATATGAATGATTTTTGTTAAATTGACTTCTCTTTGCGGGTTCGACAACGTGCGGGTTCTGACATATATTAAAAAGTCAGGTCTGTTTTAAAATTTTGTAACTGTTAATAACTTCTTTATTTTGTAACTTTTATATAATTGATGTTTGGTAATATTACGGGCATCTCAGCATGTTTTTCGTTTTTGTTTTGACTGTTATGCGCCAAACACAGATAGTGGGGGTGGGGGGTTGATGTCAAACATAAATGCCAGAACGGGAAAGAAAACACAGAATTTAGTGGTTGGACCTCATGGAGAAGAGACACTGAATGATAATGGGGTAAGATTGATTGAACTATGTCAGCATCAATCATTAACAATAACGAATGGCTTTTATGCACATAAAAATATCCACAAATATACTTGGATCCAAAGGACCAGAAACCTAAAGTCGATAATTGACTATCTAATTATCAAGCAAAAATCAAGTATTAAAATACATGACGTCCGGGTATGCAGAGGAGCTGAATGCGGAAGTGATCACTATCTCCTAAAAGGAAAAATAATTTTACCAATATATAAGCAAACCAAAGGAAACAGCCATCGACAACCTGAAAATGAAAATCTGGAAAGCAATACAGATCCTCGATACAATCTATCAAGCCTAGAAAATGAAACTACGAGAACCTTATATAAGAATAGACTAGATGGAAGATTAATAAAGGTTCCCGAGAATAGTTCAACTGAATCTCTACTTAAAAATGTAACAGAAGGAATACACCAAGCAGCCAAAGAATCCCTAGGAATTAAACAAACATATCCCAAAGCTAGGAAGTACTGGTGGAACGATCAACTACAACAAATGAAGTACAAAAAACAAAAGCTCCATGAAAAATGGATGAGTTCAAAGAGGCAAGAAGACAGAAATACAAAGAAGCTACATCCATATTCAAACAAGCTGTGGTTCAAGCAAAGAATCAAATTTGGGAAAACAAATGCCAAGAATTAGATGGATATATAGGTGGGCGTAAATCTAGTGAATCATGGAGATTTATAAAGAATCTAAGGTCACAAACGAGAAATGAAATAAATATAAACCCAATTACAGCCCAACAATGGGAGGAGCACTATAAATCACTTCTGACAGAGCAAAGAACAGAATATATGAACAAGTCTCCCAAGAAAATCCGAATTGTTGGAGAACCCATAGCTCTTGATCTGGACAGGACAAAGAAAGCCATATACTTATTAAAAAATGGTCGGGCCGCAGGCCCGGAAGGTATCCCTGCAGAACTAATAAAAAATGGAACGGAACAACTTTTTAAGATCCTGACAGAAATTTTCAACCGATGTTTAAATGGGGAACCAGTTCCACAATGCTGGAAAGAAGGCTGGTTTACATCTATACATAAAAACGGCAACAAAAAGAACTGCAACAACTATCGAGGTATAACGGTGACGAGTACATTAAGTCGACTTTATGGAAAAATATTAAAGGATCTCATATGTGAAGAATATAATCCCTACGAATCTGAAGAACAAAACGGCTTTAGGGCAGGTAGATCAACAATAGACAATATTTTCTGCCTAACACAAATTATTGAAAAGAAGACAGTGCGGTCACAAGATGTACACCTACTTCTAGTAGATCTAACAAAAGCATACGATACGGTCCCTATTGTGAAACTATGGGAAGTCCTAGAGAAATCTAATATTAATGTGACTATTACAGATGCCATTAAGGAATTCTATAGAAACACAACATCTAGAATAAAAATGGGTAATAAACTTTCAAAAGGCTTCAACGTAACTAAAGGCTTACGCCAGGGATGTTCTTTGTCACCTACCCTATTTAATATATACATCGATGAAGCGCTGAGGTTATGGAAACGGAAGTGTAATGGCATGGGAATAACAATAGAGGACACAACTCTATATACATTACACTACGCTGATGATCAGGTGGTGATCGCCCAGGATAAGGAAGACCTGGAATATATGGCGCGGAAACTATTCGAAGAATACAGGAGATGGGGATTGCAAATTAACACAGAGAAGACACAATATTTGAACATTGGACAGGAACAACTACCAGGAGATCTGATTCTGGACAACGAATATATCAAGTGCTGCGAGGAATACGTATATCTGGGCTCAAGACTCAACAAGACTGGCCGAAACAACGAAACAATAAAAGACAGAATAACAAAGGGAAAGAAGGTTATCGGAGCATTGAACTCAATATTATGGCAAAAAAATATTAGAGCACAGACAAAAAAGAAAATCTATAACTCTATATTACAACCCACACTGATTTATGGCTCGGAAGTATGGCAGCTGACAAACAAGCAAAAAAACAGCCTACTTGCAGTGGAAATGGATTTCTGGAGAAGATCGGCAGGTAAATCTAGACTTGAACATGTTAGAAATGAGGACGTCAGAAATTTAATGAGGATAGAACACACAATAATTGATGACATCGAAAGGAAACAACTAGGCTGGTATGGACATGTGAGGCGTATGCCAAGGGAAAGACTACCTAAAAGGATTCTGGAGTGGATGCCTACGGAAAGGAGGAAAAGAGGAAGACCGCCCATAACATGGTTGCATGGAATAACAAAAGCTATGTCGGCAAGGAATCTCTCGGAGGATAACTGGGAGGATAGAAATAACTGGCGATTAGGAACCCAAAGGCGGATAGCGCTATAAACGGGATATATGATGATTTTGTAACTTTTATATAATTGATGTTTGGTAATATTACGGGCATCTCAGCATGTTTTTCGTTTTTGTTTTGACTGTTATGCGCCAAACACAGATAGTGGGGTGGGGGGTTGATGTCAAACGCTTTACGGACTTTTTAAGTTTAGTAGCGATGGATCGTTTCACGGGACCACAGCGCGCATTTTGTGTGGGGGCGTTTTACAAAAACAACGATACCTACACCATTTTTTTAACGTTTGTTTAGGACACATTTTAATTTAGTCACTCGTGGTCAAAATGTGCCAAATGCAAATTTAATCAAGCATTGGGTGAACAAATTGGAAGAGACTGAAAACACAATGCCAGATAAATCAACTGGGCGTAAAAGAACATCAAGATCGAGCACGAATGTTGACCGCATTTGTCAGTCTGTGACAGACGATCCACGACAGTCTCTGCGCAGCTTTTATAAATTTGCACGGATCTACGATTCATCGCATTATTCCCAAATATTTTTATTACCCCTACAAAATGGTTATTGTGCAACGATGCGCGATGATTAAGCTAAACGGGTCGAATTCTGCAGGAGAATGAAAAATCGATTTAGGAGCTTCAATAACATATGGTTTTCTGATGAATCGAATTTCCACCTCAAAAGCCACGTGAATAAACAAAATTGCAGTTATTGAGCTACCGACAACCCTCTGGTACTGCACTGAAACCATTACACATGTTTAAAGTTGTCGTTTGGGCTGCCATATCAAGCGATGGAATTTCGGCGCCTACTTTTTTGAGGTAATCTCGCTCAGACTGTTAATTGCGATCGTTATTGCCATATAATCCGGACTTTTTTGGTTCCACAAATGCAAAACCAGATTGGTTACAACTGTAACACATTTTTCCAACAAGATGAAGCAACTTCCGACGTCACGAATGATTCTTTACGATTTATTCCATGAAAGAGTAATTAGTCGCCGAGAGGACATCAACTGGCCACAGAGGGGTTTAGATTGAATACGTGCTGATTTTTTCCTATAGGGCTACTTAAAAAGTAAGGTTTACAACCTATTAGCACCCAACTTAAATGTTTATAAAAATTCCAAAACTACTCTGTAATTTATCAGCAATTAAACAAGTTTGAATTAATTATAATGTTTTATTTTTTAAGTATCAAAAACGAAAAACATTCTGAGGCGTCATATATATATATATATATATATATATATATATATATATATATATATATATATATATATATATATATATATATATATATAATGATGTTACCATATATAACATATTATATAAAAAATTCAAATACAAATATTAGTAAGCTTAATCCTAGTCCAAACAGCCAGATTTTAAAGACAGTGTTTAAATGTCGCATTTTTAATTTCTGAATAACTGTCGTCGTTTTTGTGATTCCTTTTTCTCTCTTTCCGAACTCTCTCGAATATAAACCATATTCTAAACTATTCATTACAGCAAACTTCAGTTTTCTTTTGAACAGAGAATTTTTCCTCAGATGAAACACCATAAATGCTGTCCCCGCATGCTCTTTCACTTCGTGATAAAACAGTCTAATTTTGCGATACTTCTGTTTGATTTTAATAGCTTCGGAAAGTTCGGTGGGAGCGCAAAACGCATCTTCCGACTTTTGGAGAAGTTTTTTACTTATATCTTGAAAATCGATTTTTACTAATTGGGGTAGCAAACTTTGAGGTACAAGAACTTCCCACTTTTCCATGCAATGAACTGGCAAACCGCTTTCAATTAGATCTTCAATTGTATCGATATTTTTACGGTACTTTGGAGTCATCAATACTTGGAGTACAATCCAACCTAAAACAAAATCAAATTGAAAATAATTTAGTAGTTATGTAGTGTAGACGTGTAAGTTTTATTATGGATAAGCGATACAACGCTAAAAATATTACATGTACATGTGGCAGTACATGTGGCGTTTTCAGTTTATGCCGCATTTTAATTGTGTATCGCACATGTTTCCCTACAAGATTCAAATTGTTCAATACCGGTTACTTATAGACAATAACAAGCGATCTGAGTATTAATGTAATATCATCATAAACAAGTTCCATCAAACTGATAATTTTCAGGAAAAAAATTGATTTAACGGAATTTTGAGAAAAAAAAGTTTATATAAATAAACCCCAAACTATTTACCAACTCAAGAACAACAGACAAATATCAAACGTCAAATTGAGGCATCATCTACTATAATACTTCTTCGCTTCATTTTCGCCCCTTAATTAAACTTCATAAACTAAATTTTCCAATCTGACCAGTTGTAATCATGATAGTTGTATCATGATAGTCGTAAATCGTACTGCGAATTTCCATCGAACTAACACATCACTCAATAAGTTTATGTGATGCCATATAGATGGCGCCACTATTGACAAATCCATATTTTAGGAAGTACTAACCTTCAAAAGATACGTATCAAAATTTCATGACAATCTGAGGTTTAGTTCACAAGTTACAGTAGTTTTAGTGACGCTACTATTGTAATTTTGATAACAATGGAAATTTCTGAGTTTCCGTGTGTTATTAATTTTTAATGAGAAAAAACCGCTGAAGCAAAGCAATGGCTTAACAAATGTTAATCGGGCTCTACTCCATCGAGACAAATTGTAGAGAAGTGGTTTGCTGATTTTAAACGCGGCCGTACAAAAACCGATGACGCTGAACGCTCTGGTAGCCCAAAGTCGGCAGTTATTCTAGAAAATATAAAAAGGTTAACACAATAGTATTGGCCGATCGTAAATTGAAGTTACGTGAGATAGTCGACACTTTAAAGATATCAGAAGGCAGTGTATTCACCATTTTGCATGAACATTTATCCATCAGAAAGCTCTGTTTGAAGTGGATATCGCGTTTGCTCATAGTCGATCAAAAACAGCAACACGTCGACGATTCAGCGCGCTGTTTGGACCTGTTTCAGCGCAATAAAAAAGATTTTTTCATGCACCATGTGACAATTTATGAAACATGAAACAAACACCAATCACTATATTCCACAGTCAAATCGGCAGTTAGCTGAGTATATAGCAACTGGCGAAAGCCGCCCAAACCGACCAAAAACACGAATGTCAGCTGTTAAGGTCTTGGCATCCGTTATGTGGGATGTGCAAAGTATTTTATTCATTGATTACCTTGACAAGGTAAGAACCATCAATAGCGAATATTATATGGCATTATTGGTGCGTTTGAAGAAAGAAATTGTGAAAAAACGACCCCAAACGAAGAAGAAAAAAGTACTTTTTCATCAGGATAATGCACTGTGCCACAAGCCACACTGTGTAACATTGGCAAAATTACATGAATTTCACTTTGCATTGCTTCCCCATCCATCGTATACTCCGGATTTGGCTCCCAGTGACTACCATCTGTTTGCAGACCTAAAAAGAAAGCTCCAGGAAAAGAGATTTTGCTCCAATGAAGAAGTGATTGCCGAAACTGAAGCCTATTTTGAGGCCAACGATAACTCGTTCTACAAAAAAGGTATAGAAATGTTTTATTTTCTTATCGTTTTATTAGTTATCGAACGAACTTATTGAGTGATGTGTTATAGTGTTAAAAATGCATATGAATTAGTAGACAAAAAAAACATTAGACAACCAACCAATGCCAGATTAATATCATTTGATGTTCACAATTTATTCCGCAGCATCCAGCCTCAAGACACAATAACGTACGTAGAAAAATTGTTAATTAAAAATAGTGCCAACCCGTTTATGGATTTAGTAAAACAGCTTTTATAGTAAAGAGGGTTTGATAATGGGTAGCCCATTTCACCCCTTATTCGCAGAAATATTTATGGACAGCATTGAAACGTTAATCCGCCACAATGGACTGGGTAAACAATTTTTATATAAAGCCAATTTATTGAAGAAAGAAACTAAATCCAAACATATTCATGCATATTGCACGTGATCGTTAGAGGACCGCACTAAGAAGTGTCCTCTTTTTGGGCGGGGTATAGCTAATATCGACAACTTCATGAGCTGTGTTCGTATCAAACATTTTATGGAAACAAAATGCAATTATTAATAAATCAACGCTTGGCCCACCCCGTCCGGCGGCCAAGCTACCGAAACACCAACGAAGAGAAGATAAATGGTTTTGTAAGTGGCAAATTGCTACGAAAACCTTTATCCCATATACCAGCAGTGAAGTTTCGCGATTATTTTAGAAAATAATCTCGGGTGGATGGAGGGCGCGAACGCGAACAATTATTAATAAATCGAATACAATTCAATAAATGTGTATGAGTTACTGCTGTTAACCCCGTGTTTCTGTCGAAAGGCAACCTGTCTATCTCAGTTTTCATTGGTGGTTTAAATCTGCTCGACTGATTCCCGCCAATAGCAATGGCACTCAGCGTTTCTCCCTAAAATATCAGCGTGCTGATCACGCGTTGGTCACTGTTTATGTCGACTACATTCCTTCGGTGAATAGACTTTAGATATAGATATGTGGACGACATTTTGGAATGCTTTGTTGCTATTAACAGACGATCAAGTCTATTTCCTGAATAGATTAATTCAATCTATAAAAAAAATAAAACTTAAAGTTGAATTATAAGAAAACAATAGTTTAAAGTTCTGCATTCAACAATTTTACAGATCTCAAACAAACATAGTTTTAAAATGTTTCGCGAACCCTCGCAAACAGATACAATAATACATACAAAGTTATTAGAGGCACAACAATAGAAATCAGCAGCTAATCATAGCCTTATACACGGACTGATCGATATTCCTTTATCAGATGCAGATTTTAGTAGGGAACTAAACGTCATCAAACAAATTGCGCTAAGCAATGGTTATTCGGAAAGAATAATAGATATAGTTTTAAAACCAAAACTCCACAATAAATTTAAAAGAAATTTACAAAAAAAATGAAAAAGACTATTCATTCAAAACAATAATATACAATGCAAAAGTAACCTTTAACAACAAATATCGGTAACATCATTTTAATAATGATTTTTAAATACTACATGTACAAAACAAAAGCAAATAAACTAAACGATCTGGAGAGAGGACTTGAACAAATCGCTTCCACTGAATTTGTACAGATAGGAAATATCATTTGTGTAGATTTGCTTAGCAATATATATTTTATTGTAGAAATTATTTATATTTATAGCCATTTCAGTATCAAAAATATTCATTTCTGATGAAGTTACAGTGCTAGTGAAATGTGTCAAATATTAATAACTAATGTTAATAACAATTTAATATTTTTCATGATAAATCGGTTCTCCTTTTTTTATATCTTCCAGTTTGTGATTGTTTTTTATACATTTCTATTATATTTGAATATATATTTTTAGGAAAAATTTTCATATATACATTTTAAATTTCTGTTTGTTCTTTCCTTTCAGTTTTCAACAATTAGCTCTCGAAAATGTTATGGAAAGCATAGAGATTATATTCCAGTTGTGCAACCCGATGATACAAATGTATCGTACGTTGGATCATCTTCATTTGAAGAAGTGGAGAGGAGTTTGATTATGACGAGTCTCTTGAAGGTCCGGAACCTCGACTGCCAGTAGCTGACAAATTGGGAATTAGACGATAAAATACTCCTAGCAAATTTGATGGATCCACCATTTGACGATATTCCTGGAGGATACCAGGTAGCTGACAGGATTGATAACATCTGGGAATCGGAAGATGAAATATCGCTAGCTAACTTAGTTCCAAAAAAGAAGAAGGCCTCTATTGTTACACTTGGACCAAAACAAACTTTGCGCACATCAGAACCCTGTTTTTACTGAGTTTCAACCACCAATCAATTCCTGTATGCTAGAGATGTGTAGTTCGCGAATGAACTAGTTCAAATGACTTCGTCATTAGTTAAAAACCTCGTTTCCTAGTTCACCGCGAAGGAGGCGGACATTCGAAAAGCAGCACGCAGCTCGATAGGCGAATGCGGGATCCGATGAACGACGGCTTTCCTTCTCATTCTCGATCTCTTCGTATCTCTGTCTCGTTCATAGTCATACATCCACGACTGTAACGGTTTAACTTCACACGGCAATGAGAGAAAAGAACGATTTGCTGACAGAGTCGGTGTCTTGTTCCGGATTAATCGATCCTAGAGGTGTATCGCCATCAATAATTTCAGAACTACATTAAGAAGACCCTCTCAATAGCATCCTTACTAATGCAAAGTCTTTTACTCCTGATATTCAATAATCATTTGAACATAAAGGCAGCATATCTACTGATCATGTGAATTCTGCAATTCAAAACGCAACGGTGGACCAACATTGTATTTTGTCTATGAAGATAAACTCTTTATCCGAAATAACTCATTCGACACCACCTTCAGTCATTAAACTCTGCGCTCCTAAAAATTTCTACTGGGCACCTGAATCTAGCGGTTCAAAGTTTACGCTAAAGAAAAATAATAAACGGACCAAAGATGTTAAAACGACCAAAAATACTAAAGTTAAGAAATCTAAAATCAAAAAAAATATTGAATATACATATGTTATTTTTGTGGAGAATATTACATATAAATGAATAGGCAGCCAGTTGATAATTTGATCCAGTGCAATTCATGTAAGCAGTGGAGTCACGAAAAATGCACGGCTTACGAAGGGGAAGGCATATTTCTTTGTGACAGCTGCACTGATAACTGAGTAGTTATATTCATCATTAATTTCATTCTTCTTATGTTGATTTCGGTAATTGTTCTTTAATTAACCGTGTGTTCACTTTGCCCTATGGCCCTATCCACTTTAAACGGTGGGTTGGGTAAAGCGGACAGCGGTACCGATTGCAATACTATTAATAATATTAAGTAAAATATTGATATTACTTAATTTTTGTTGATTATATTAAAAACTTTAATATACACTGATTCATATTCAGCTATTATTTTATTTCTCGATCTATTAATTTTCTTGTCATAGGTCATCAAAGCTTAAGGTGTTAAGGTTGTCGCAAGCGGCAAATATAAAAAGGGTAAAATGTAAATACACAATTTTTGTTTTTATAGCCTTGGATATTGAAAATTTATTATTTTAATTACAAGTAAGGATATTTTATCAGTATGTTTACGCATTGGTTGAAGATCGGTCAAAATGTACTTATGTGTTTGTTGTTTTTTTAAAGAAAATTAAAAAATGTCTAGAAAACCCAGTAACATATTGATTTAGTTTCATCAGAAAACAATAAAGCAAACTGTATATATTGTAAATAGCTGTTATCAATGGCAGGTGGATCGTTGGGAAATTTAAATAGACATTTAAAAAAGTTGCACTTTACCATTCCGATTAAAAGAAGCTTCAGAATCGTCAGCAGTATAATCGGTTGAAACGCCAGCTACATCAAATCAAATTTCAAACAATTCACAAATAACAATAACTCAAAGTAAGTAATCATATATGTAAGTTCTATAATACGTAGGTACAATATATTATTCTAATATATGTACTTACATCATACTATATGTATTTTACAAAAATTTGGAATGAGAAATGAGAATTTCAAGTTTCTGAAAATATGTTGTATTGTTGGTCGAGTTAAAATGTTTCCATTTAAAAAAAAAAATGGTTCCTAACGAGTTGATAAGACATTTATTAAAATACTTACCATGGTTAATTTTTGTGTTAATACACGACATACATACGACATACAGACTTTAGGCGTATGTATGTCGTGTATTTTAATAACCCTTTTTCCGTTATAATTATATTACTATATTTTTATATTATAACGTGCGAGTAACAAGCCCACAGTTACCAACTGAATTACAAACCAAAAACCAACTGAATTACAAACATCTTATCTTTATCATTTTATTTAAGAAGCACAAAACCTATACCTCTATCCAAAAGTAAAGAACTTGATTGCCATCTACTGCGAATGATTGTAAAGTATTATTACTCGTTTTCCATAGTTGCACACCCAGAATTTATCAAATTAATGACTGAATCAGGCTATAAAGTGCTCACCCGAAAAACATTAAGCGAAGGTCTAATGCAACGGGTCTACAATAAAACAAGAGAAAATATTCAGATTGATCTTAATGCAGCTGAATTTATAAGTGCTATTACAGATTGATGAACGTCGATTAATAATGATAATTTTACTACAATTCCATTTAATAAACTGTTCTTGCGTCTACCATAGTCCTACATTTTTTGTAAAAAAGTTCGTAAAAGAAAACAAGGAAAAAGTGGATGTAGAATGTCCTCAAATTATAAAGCAATACAACAATCATGTGGGAGGAGTTGATTTAGTAGACATGCTTATAAATTTTTATAGGTTGTCTTTCAAATCACGAAGATGATACTGTGGGATATTCGCGCAGCTGATTGATATAGCAATCAATAATTCTTGGCTTGTTTTTAGACGAGATATGGATTCATCTGGTTACCCACAACATATTAATTTAAAAGCGTTCAGTACAAACCTAGCGATAATTGTAATAAAAGGTTAGCAAATATAAAAGGTAAGAACTAGTTTACTAGATGATCAGCCCCGAAAAAAAAGAGTTCCAGTCGCGGCACAACCCCCTTTTGATGTACGTTTTGACCTGATAGGTCACTTTCCTAGTTTTGTGAAAAAAGTACAAACAACTGTTTTCTATGGCAAATGTAATCCGAGACTGTATATTGTAACAGGAAGTGATTCAAAAAATTGTTTTACTATTTTACTTATCACGAGTCGCTGAACAGTCACTTTTTTCTTGTGATATACGTGTATATGAAAAAATCCTCCATTTTGATGTTTTTGTATTAGATGAACTATTTTTCAATATAATTTTAAAGTTGCATAATATTTTTATTTAAAATAAGAAATTGTCCATTTAAGAGTTAAAGCCAAAACCAAACACTAAATACGCAATATTGTAGAACTCATTTACGCGGATAATCATCCTGGTTATGGTTTATGCCCTGGACAATCATCCATTGTGTAATATCACACAAAGCTGTTTGCTTCAACATCTGGTCATATCAAGCATTATGCTAAATTAACATAAATAAAGCAAAAATTATTATTAAAACTAAATTACAATATTTATGCATCTGGCTCTCTACTTGAGTTTGTAGAATCTTTTAGTTATCTTGGTAGTTTCCTTAATCCAAAGGAGATCTGGAAATCCGCAACAAAGATAACTGTGCTTCTGGAGCCTTTTGGAACTTTCGCCGTAGTTTTCGGAAATCATGGCCTACCCTAGGTTCTCCAGAGAACTCAGCAACGTAGTCTGAGACAGATAATGGAAATTAAATTATACAATAAAAAATTAAATAAAGAAGTTGTCGGGTAGGCGAACTGTTTGTCGATGGAGGTTCTCGTGGGTAGGGGGCATCTCCGTTGGGTAGGTTGGACAACACTCGCATAGAAAATTGTATGTTATATAGTGAGCTTTCATCTGATGCTCAATGATGCTCTCCATGAAATATTAAAGACTGTTAATGTTAGTCATTAATGGGGTGTGACTGCCTCCATCAGAATCCAATGGAGAAAAAGTTCAGTAGAAGGGCCTAGGCCTATAAGAAAAGATGCATTCGGCCTCCTGGTCATTTCGAATATCAGGAGTGTGGTTGCGTTATCTGATCTGGTATAGGTATCTTGAGCCATAGAAGAGAACAGGCCTGCTAATCATGAATGTTAAATGAATAAACTCGGATTCGAATATTCATCTGTATTTGATTGCATTTCTAAAAAGTAGTTTTCTTTCCAGTAAAGCCCTGCGCATTTTAGATAATTTCGGAAAATTTGACATTTTTGTTATCACTGAAAATAGTTGATTAAACATTAGTTTTTACATCGAAAAAGAATCGCTCAAACTGACGAAGAGTTGTAAATGTACTATACTCTGTTCACTCACATTTGATGGTCCATAAGTTGTTTGCAGAGTTTTGATGTGGTCGATCTAGTACGAGTAAGGTTCCGCATTCAGTGTGTCTCGCTGAGGCTACTACTATGAAAAGTTACTGAGGTTACTACTGTGCGGCATACGTTCTGAAGAAGCTGACAGAAGAAGACTTCCAACACTGTTTCGAACAATGGAAGGTTCGCATGGTGCGTTGTAGGGATAGCAGACTTTCAAATGGTAGTGTTGAGTGGAGTGTCTGTGAAGAAAATCGAGAAAAGGTTGGAAAGTTATTGGGAAGAATGCAAAGATTGAGTAAGGTCGGCAAGGACAAATTAAAATATGAGTAAGACAGAGATGATGTTTGTGTGGAATAGAAAATAAAAGAGTACCGTTATAAAAATGGGAGAGGATAGATTTGTAGCGAGTAGAAAATTAAATATTTGGGTACAACATTGGATAGAGGGCTCCTGTACTTGGAACATGTCAAGAAAGTAAGGGAAAAATGGGAAGAGTGATTGCGAGAATGAGTGGAATGCTGAGGAGGGGGCTAGGAAAGGATAAAAAGAAGAATACTGCGAAAATAATATACGGAAGAGTGGTAAGACAGTAGTGTTATATGGAGCTGAGATTTGGGGAGAGAAGGCAAATAACGGGAGGGTAAAAAGGGTTTTGAATGCGGTACATAGAAGATCATTGAAAACGGTGGTGCAGGCATATAACACTGCGCAGACTGAAGCTTTGGCCGTAGTGGCAGATACTCCTCCTCTACACAGAGAGGAGAACGCGTGGGCAAACATGTGCAAACGATTGCAGAGAGAAAGAAATAGAAGATAGGAAATAAATGGGAAAAACCATAGACCGCCATGGGAAGTGATAGATCATTAGGAAGAGAAAGGAGAGGAGGGAAACGGGAAAGAAACAGTGAGGTTATGGATGGATGGATGGGTTCAACAAAAGAGGAGAAAGGTGGAGTTTCAATGGTGGTGAAAAAGGAATGGAAGTAGATAAGAGCATAAATGGAGAGTGAGTAATGAACTAACTTCTAGGGACATAATGAGTTAGGAAAATAATGTATATACAATAGGAGTATAATGCAGTTAGGAAAGGATTGGAACGGATAAAAAGTATAGAAAAAAGGAAGGGAATAATAATAACAGACAATATGGAAGTAATTAAAGAAGTAGAAGATAAACGCAAAAGAGGAAAATAAGTCCTTCATCATACATCTTACCAGGCCACATCCTATAGTATCAAATAGTTGATATGCTGAGAGAAAGGAATACCATAAAAGTGAGATGGAAGCTGAGGAATAGCGAGTGCGACATAGTAGTAGCAGATTAATTGGCGAGTGAGGCAAGAGAGGAAGAACAGGTAGGAAAGGATGAAGAAAAAGAAAAAAGAAAAGATAATTCAAGAATGGCAAAATGAGTGGGATAGAAGCAGGAAGGAAGGAAAACATAAAATGGTGCAATTGAGTAGGGATTAAAATATTGAATGTTTCATGGAAGAGCAGGACAGGACAGGACAGGACAGGACAGGACAGGACACGGGAATAAGGCGGGGTACAGAGAATTGTTTAAAATGAAAAAAAAATGATGACGGGAGGTGTATGTGCGGGAATGGAAGGGAAGATGTGGACCACGTGAAAGAGAGTTGCACAACTGCGGATAGAGTAGAAGAAAGAGAAGAATGCCAGAGAATATTAGAGAGAAGGAGAAATAAATGAGGGATAACGAGGGAAAATTTAATTAAGAAATAACAGAAATAATAAATTAGTGGGCAGAAAGGGTAAGCAGGGATGAAGGGCCGATAGTTGTGTGTTTACTTTGGCAGTGGTCTTGTTAGATGGTCGGTTGTAGTCGAAAGGCATAAACCATAAGGCAAACAGTCTCTTCATTTTCTAGGATTTGTAAGATATTATCTTCATCCACTATTTGAAAAAAGAAAAAAGAAATTTACAAAGGATTGATAAAGAAAGCCCTCATATGGCGAAGGAAAAAAAGCTGCTTTACTACGATATTGCACCTTTCCATTTGTCCGATGTTGCAACAGAGAAATTGGTTACGCTACGAATTGCGCTACGATTTAATACCATATCTACCCTATTCTCCGGACTTGGCACCCATCGACACCTTGCTCTCTTTTTAAACATAACGAAATTGCTGATTGGAAAGATATTTGCATCATATGACAATATTGCTGACGAAATAGACGAATACTTTATGAAAGGCATGAAAGAGTTGAATAATCGTTGAGCGAAGTGTATCGAGCTAAACGAAGACTATTTTAAAAATAAATACATTTTTGATAAAAAAATTAAATTATAAATTCTCTCACTTTTCACTCTACCATCGAAAGTACTAATTTTTTCTTCAGAACTCTACTCACTTTGAAAGATTGCCACTATTATTAGGACAAAAATAGAAAATATGAATGTTACCATTCGATTGCTAAAACTTTCTCTTGTCCATTTAATTTTCTTAAAAATATTGTAGACAACAACTATAACACACACCGCCATACATGTGTATTTATCAAACATAAACATTAAGTTGCCTAAAAACGAAATTGTTCCTGCAGCCTTCACCAAAATCAAAACTTCCATAAATCCATGTGGGTATGCAGTTTGCAACAGTTTATTTTTAGATGCAAACAAACCATTGCCAACGATATCTGCAGAACCATTCTCTATCTCATCCAATAATGATTCAAAAAATTCTTTGTGGGTAGTTATTTTCATTGTACCATTTAATGTTTCAATTAACCCTATTAGACATTCATAGTCCATACCCTTGAATTTTCCGTCAATTTTTTCAAATCTTGGCCTGCTCAAAACAGTTATGTTTATTTGATAACCGTGAACGTTTTTGAGCTTATCAGGAAATATTTCTTCTGTTTCAGTCTCAAAATTTGATAAATTTAGTAACGTTCTTGTGAAAGGGTTATAAGATACTATATGAATAGCATTAAAATGGCCAGTATAAAATAATACATAATTGAGTATTTTCGAGGAATGCCAAAAATATTCGCAGAATTCATTTATTTCACTAGAACTAACTTGAACATTACATAAAACGAAAATAAATCGAGTTTCTGCCGACCAGATTTGAAAATGACTTAGTAAATTAGGCAGTGTATTAAGAATATCTGACAGATTTTTAACCAGCACCAAGGAATGACTAAACAGTTCATTAATTGTGAGATTATTAAAAGTTCCTTTTGTAATTATTTGGGGTTTCTGACTGAACAGCTCATTTTGAAACCAAGTTAAAAGCATATCTTGGGCTTCTAATGAATCATCTGCAATGTGGATTCCAAACCTAACGGTTCTTAATCGAAAAATCAGTTGTTCCTTTTCTAAGAGACATTTTAATTTGTTACCCATTATAGGGCTTTCTATGATATTCCCTGAAAATGAATTTTTGATTATCAAAAGATAAACAAATACATATATGAGCTTCATTTTTGCAAGCTTCGTAAAACAATTTAAATAACACTCAGACAATTCAGAAACAAATGGGAGGTATTTATAATATCGGTGGGTTTGTTAACTAAAAAAAAACCTACATAAATTTGATTACTTTAGGAATATTATACATAATCAATATACATATAATAAATAATAAACAAATATATGATATTTTTATTAAATTACACATCCAACTTTTTTATTTGAAGTGATAGATAACTTTGCATTCCAAATGCAAAGTTGTAGGAAATAACTTGGCTGAGAAAAATTTACAATTAATGCTTTCCGGTGTTGCCAGATATCTTCAGTAGCTACTAAAACAATATTTTTTTAAGGCAACACCGTATTTACTTAATTTGACAAATCTTAAAATTCGAAATAGAAAATGTTATGTCACATTTCCTTACTGGAGTAGTCATTTTCGAACAGTTAGCAAAAACAACTAAAATAATCTGTGGAATCTCATGTGGAACTTCATCATACGGAAAGTCGGCGAAAGTTGTAGACTGTAGGTAGTTGTTGATAGGGTCTCGACATTCTTGAAGGGAGAGCTTATGTCGGTACCCTAAAGAACCTGGACATTAAGAGACGAAACATATGCCCTCCAACTCAAGGGATGGGTGGTTCTCGCCCCCAGTCAAGCAGTCAGACGCAGGTTGTTGTGAGTTCCACATGAGATTGTGATATATATATATATATATATATATATATATATATATATATATATATATATATATATATATATATATATATATATATATATATATATATATATATATATATATATATATATATATATATATATATATATATATATATATATATATATATATATATATATATATATATATATATATATATATATATATATATATATATATATATATATATATATATATATATATATATATATATATATAAACACGCACATGCACACGCACACAACAACCTGCGTCTCCGTCTAAATGAGCATTTGTTGTTGTTGCTTGACTGGGGGAGACTGTTGATGTTACAATAACGGGTAATTTTTTAGTTCGTCCGAATTTCTGATTTAGGGGTTGCTGTCAAACGAAAATTATTTAGTATAGTCTGGCAAATCCTCATAAACCTTTAACATAAGAACAACGCTTAGAAATTGTCGAAATTTATTATCAAAATCAGTGTTCTCTGCGCCAAATTTATAGAGCATTTTGTAAATTTTATGGTGTACATAGTCGCCCAACCGATAGATGTATTCGACGAATTATCGACAAATTCCGAACGCATTTTACAGGGATAAAAAAATGTGCTTTCCGAAGACAATCTTGCCGAGTTTGCTAGCAGTGTTGCTGAAGATACAAATGTATCAATTCGTGGCTATTCGCAGGAAGTTGAGCTTGGTTATTCGACTACGTGGAAAATTTTGCCTTGCAAGATTCAACTTGTCCAAGAACTCAATCTGTAAAACCATCATACGTTGAGTGAATCGGCCCAAAATTAATTGCAAGTTGACCTAGAACTTAACCGCAAAATTTTGCTAAGCGACAAAGCTCATTTTTGGGTAAATGGTTACTTTAATAAACAAAACTGCCGCATTTGGAGTGAAAATAATCCAAAAATTACCGTTGTATCCAGAAAAATGCAACGTATAGTGCGGATGTATTTCGACGGCATTATTAGGTGGTATTTCTTTAAAAATCAATCAGGAAAGTACATTACTGTTAATGGGAATCATTACAAAGCTATAATCGATAATTATTTATTTTCGAATTTGAATGGTATTGATCTGGAAGAGATCTGGTTCTAATAAGATGGCTCCACATGTCATACAGCCAACGCAACAATCGATTTATTCAGGGAATAATTCGAAGAGAAAACGGACCTGTTAATTGACCACCATGGTCATGCGACTTAACGCTTTCAGATGATTTTCTTTGAGGTTATGTTAAATCTTTGGTTTGTGCCAAAAAGCAACTAGTGACGCCTTGGAAGCCAACACACACACACACATACACACATACACACACACACACACACACACACACACACACACACACACACACACACACACACACACACACACACACATATATATATATATATATATATATATATATATATATATATATATATATATATATATATATATATATATATACACACACACAGGGTGTCCCAGAATATGTGGGCAATCTCTCAGATAGAAAACATAAAAATAATATGACAAGTTTCTATACACTTTTTTTCTTACGGAGATACGGGTTCATAACGGACGCCTCTGGAAATCGTTTGTTTTTAAATAACTTTAGAAGTTCTAGGTGTTTTTATTTTTTAATATGATGGTTACTAAGTAAGTCTCCTTAAAATGAACCCTTATGATCACATTGGGCGTATTTAGTTTGCCAGGGACGGGCCAGCCCTAACACAGTAATGCTATTTTTTTATACCATGTGCGATAAAGGTATAACAATAATATTTTGCAGCTTAAATCTTAAACTAAAAAAAGTTCTCTTGATCGACATTGATCAAATGAACTGTTTACAAAAAACATAATGTTCAATATGGTTTTTATTGAATAATTTTGTATGTCGATTCAAAATGAGCTCCTTCCAGTGGCGGCTCGTGGGTCTTTGAAGTGGGAGAGCGTAGAAGAGAATAGTGCTGCGGAAGAATTTTTTTGCTTTCTACTTCTTCCTTGTTTCTTTTCGTGATATTGAAATTCTGTAGAGAGTTGTTGCCGTAGTGAAGCGACTGTGTTCAAGACGCCTGGCTTTCAGAGCTAGCAGAGAGAAAAAAAGAAAAGTTATGTGATCCGCATAACGGAAATTATTATATGATTTTGAAACTTTTGGCTAAATTCGATCGTTTTTTAGCCAGTCATTGAACCATTTGGGAATCAAGGATCCGGAAGTACCAATTACTTATCAAATACCGTTTACGATGAGTATATTTTCTTAATGAATCATAAAATCTTAAAACTGATTGGAGACGAGATAAAAAGAGCGAAATATTTTTCCTTAATCATCGATTCAACACCAGATATAGCACATATGGACCAACTTATCCTCGTCAATAGATACGTTTTAGAAACAGGCGAACCATGTGAAAGATTTCTCAAGTTTTTACCCTCAGTGGGACTGAAGTGGGCTGAAGCAATGTTTTCTGCCATTATTTCGGAACTCAAAACACTGGGCATAAATATTGAAGACTGTCGTGGACAATCATATGGTAATGCCGTGAACATGTCTGGCGTGTACAATGGCTTACAGGCTAAAATTCAAAGCCAAACACCATTTGCTTTTTTCGTTTCTTGCTCTGCTCACTGTTTAAATTTAGTGGCAACTGCGGCTGCTGGATCTTACACAGAAGCTTGTCGTTTCTTTATGTTGCTTCAAGAAATCTACTTTTTTTTTGGAGGTTCGACTTAACGCTGGTAAAAATTAATGATTGAAGTCGGGAAAGGGAAAACGCTAAAGAGGGTAAATCTGGCATGTTGGTCAGCTAAAGAGGACGCATGTAGAAGTTTGATAGATTCTTGGCACGAAGTCCTTAAAACTTTGGAATCAATCAAGTATGATTGTATCAAAAAGTCTGTAACACGAAACGAAGCGACGGGAATATTTTTGAATTTAGAAAAACTGGAAACGGCGGTAATGGTTGTTGTTTGGAATGTTTTTATTTGGAAAAAATAAACAATGTAAATGTATTAATTCAGGCTTCTACCGTAGATTTGGTTAGTCTTGCCGATCTTTACGAATTTCTTTGCAAGTTTTTCGTAGCTGAACGAGAAAATTTGAAGTATTTCGCAGAAAAGGCGATAGAATTAAGCATGTCGAAGCGGTATATAAAACATGGGAAAAAGACAACTGAAAGGGAAAAAATATTATAAAACACTCGATGAAGAAATGAGAATGACTCCGAGTAATACTTTCAGGGTTAATACATTTCTTGTCCTCATTGATAGACTCTTATCCAAATTAGAAAAACGGCAGAAGGCCTACAAGAGGTTCAATGAAAAGTTTTCATTTCTAACCAAAATGAGTGAATTGTCATCATCAACCCTTACGGAGAAAGCCCTTTTCTTGGAAGAAATTTATCCTAATGATTTAGAGACTCACTTAGTTCAAGATTGCATACATTTTCAATGCCACTTATCTCCTGAAAGAATTTTGGTAAAACCAGATTCTAGATCATTGAAAAGTCTATCTTCGTCCCTGCGAAAACAGAATTTACAAAATATTTATCCAAACTTGGATATAGCAGTTTGCATGGCTCTATGTATACCAGCGACAAATTGTTCGAGTGAGAAAAGTTTTTCTTGCTTAAAACGGGTAAAAAATTATCTAAGATCTGCCTTAAGCCAAGAAAAGCTAAACGCTTTATCTCTTTTGTGCATAGAGTCAGAACTAATGAACAAGATTTTATACGACGATATAATTGATCATTTTGCGAATAGAAATTATTCCTCTCTCGATATTCGCAGTTGTAATGCATTGTTGATCGATAAAGATATTTGTTTTCCATTTCCCCATCAGACACCAAGGAGTTAATGATGGGATCATTCGGGATGGTTAATGATGGGATAGTGTTCCACACAATCGTGTGGAACACTATGGAATGCTTTCCTGTAGTCTATATAGCAGATGTTTAGGTTGCGTTTTCTTTTTCGCGCTTGTTCGAGAACTACAGCATCGATCGTCAGCTGTACCTTGCATCCCATACTTGCTCTTATACATCCGTTCTGCTCTTCTTCAAAAATATTGTTTTTATCACAATCTTGGTAAATTTTTTTATTGATTAGGGCTGTGAACAATTTATACAATACTGACAGACATGTGATGGGTCTGTAGTTATTGTGTTGCTTAGCATCATCTTTTATGTACAGAAGATATATATTGCCTTCCATTACAAAATTCGGGATAGTATCAGGATTTATCTGCACTAGTGCACTGCACCTCTTTAAATGCACTAGCAAGTGGGCGGTGGGCGGCCGTAAAGTTTTTAATCCAGAAGTTATGTGTAATCCATCTGGTCCAGAAGCTTTCCAGTTATGAGTTTTCTTGACAGCGGCCCAGAAATGGAGAAACTTCATTTCTGGGAGAGCAGTTGTCTGCTGTTCAAATGTTTTAATCCAAGGGCCGATTTTTCATCTGATCTTTTCCAAACCGATTGCCAATATTCTGCAAAGGAAGACATGTCCATATTCTCTAGTTCTGATCTGCTACTGCCTTGTTCGCGCTGTCTATAAAATTTCATTTGGTTATTTATGAATACTGAATTTTGGTGCTTTTGTTTTTGACGCTCATTATATCTTGCTAGCCTAGCCTCTTTAGATTTAGGTCTCTGTCTAAACCGAATGTCTAAACCGACCTTTAAGATCCAATAATTTTTCGAAAAACTTGGATCGTCCAAGCCAATGCCAGATTTATTGGCAATTGTTTTTGTTTTTTTCGTTACTTTACGTGATCGATTACCAGAAAGACCATATTTTCCAAGCAGGCGTATTTTTCTGAAAATTATACCTGTTTGCACTGTGGGTGTATGTTTTTTGGCCTGAAATTTCGATCGCAGTCACTGCTGAATAGTACAATGCAAGATGTATATCGCATAGATCTAGTATCCCAGCCAGATGTGATTCCAGAACGTGAGGACGCCTATATTATCTTTTTCATGTTACTGATATGGAACGTTCTGGTGTAATTCATTACCAACTTCTCTCTTGACATTCATTAGTTCTGGTTTGGTGAGATACTTTTTATTTAAAATTATATTTTTACGGTCGGCTAAGTTTTGCTCCGACAGCCGAGTTTAAGGGAACCTCCTCGTCTATTCTTGATGGAGTGCATTTCTCCATCCAGGAAGCGGCTTATCTCCGCATTGGGTTACGTATTAATAGGCACGCATTACTCGTACATACCCTCAATATTCATTTCGCGTGTCCATCTGATACGTCGAGTGCATTCAGTCCTAGTGGCAGGCCTCGTTATGGTGGGCGAGCTAGCAAGTACCGGGACATTTCCGTCTTCTATTTCATTACTAATCTGCACTCTATACTGGTCTTGTGATAAAGTGTTCGGTGGTGTACGGCTTTGATTTTCAAATTGTTGCTCGGGTACCTTTTTCGTTGCCATGTTTGTCGTGCCATAGAGTTGAGACCTGCCACTGGCTCCAGATTCACCAACCCCGGACAAATTCTGCCAACGATTCCAAAGGGTTCAGATCCGCTAAACCCTACCGGTTTGTGTAATACCATTATCTGTTTCAGTCTCCATAAAATAGCAGAGCCCCGATTTACCATGGGAACGCTATTTACTACCGGAGGGCGTTGGGTATCCGGAGATATCGTTAAAGACACTTTAACTCTGTGCTATTCAGCTCCTCGGCTCGATGGATTTCCACCTTGAGCTTGGGGATTATTTTTTCCAGAGGGTTACTGCTCTCAGCTCGGAAAGGTGGCGCCACTCACCAAGCGGGTTATTTGCTCCCTGAATTATTATTATATTCTGCTCTTCCTCGCTGCAGAATCTCAGGTCACGCTGGTCGATATTCCAATGCTAAGGTGAAAAAGCAATTCAACTCCTCTCACTCTAACATAGTAATTTACGAACAATGTGACACGTCTGCCAGATTACGGCACGTTGTCCCACTATTGCAACCGATTTCGAGATACTCAGCCTCTCGAGGTTTTCTAAAAACCTCTTACTTATCAGATCTTCGGCGAATATAACGAAGGGCACTACATCTAGCTTAGTAATGTCTGAATGATTGTGGCGTGTTCATATATTTTTTTCCTTTATTTGGGCTTTTCGCCACTATCTAAAACTCAAAAAATATCAAAAATACCTGTTCTTATGTAAAGAAAGGATCACTGGGTAAAAACAAAAAACCAAACGGAGACAAATTTCTCAGTGATTCTTTTTTTTGTAATAAATGTAGCTTACAAACAAAATTTTAGGGATATAAAAATGTTATAAAAAAATTTACAAACTTTTAACGTTAACGTTTCGGAGGGTACTCTCCCCCGTTTTCAAAACTAAACTAAAAAATAAATTATATTAATTTTTAATATATAAAGTAACGAGTGAAAGTAAATATATTTTTTTGTGTATGACAACGATACTTACATTGACAACATTATTATTATTATCGACAACATTGATTACATTGTTTTTATCCAGTGATTCTTTCTTTACATAAGAACAGGTATTTTTGATATTTTTTGAGTTTTAGAGTGGCGAAAAATCCAAATAAATGAAAAAAATACATCTACCTTACTCAGTTTCTACTGGTTCTTCAAGTCGTATGCCAGATTTTCATACTTTGTGGATTTTTCCATCTCGGTTTTTCTAAAGTTGTGAGAGAGCGACACTGCGATGTCAAATATAAAAGTTCTTTTCTCCTTTTTATTATTTATTATAATTTTTATTATAATGTTTATTATTAATACTGATAGTCAATGCAAAAGTTTAACAGTAACTAAATTTCTAGAGCGTCTCGATGTATTTGTTTTAATCATAGCTTACCTACTTTAAGAAAAGTGTTACATTTCCAAAGCGCAATTTAGAAGAGTGCAATGAACAATTCAAACGCAGATATCTAGAAAACCCCAACTCGGAACGACATTCGCAAAATGTACCTTATTATTATTATTATTATCCTCGTACTAAACTCAGCATCTCAGCCTAAGCTGGTCTATATTACAATGCCAAAATGAGAAAGCAATTCAACTCCTCTCATTTAGCATAAAATTTTACGAACAATGTGGCATGTCTGCAAGAGTACTGCACGTTGTCCCACTATGGCAATCGATTTTGAGATACCAAGGTTCTTCAAATTTTTTGAAAAGTTCTTACTTATTAGGCCTTCGGCGGATATAACGAAAGGCACTATCTCTACCTTATGCAGTTTCCACTGGTTTTTCAAATCGTACGCAAGGTTTTCATACTTAGTGGTTTTCTCCAACTCGGTTTTCCTGATATTATGAGAGAGTGGCACTGCGATGTCAATTATAAAAGCCCTTTTCTCCTTTTTACTAATTAGAACAATGTCTGGTCTATTATAATCGACCGTTCGATCTGTTGTGATTGGTCTGTCCCAGTATAGGATTGAATCAGATGATTCCAATACGGGAGAAGGTGAGTACTTATAATATGGAGCAGGTGCGTTATCTAATAGCGAATACTTTAATGCAATTTGCTGATGTATAATTTTCGCCAGCTGATTATGTCTTCCTAAATAAGCATTAGGGGCTAGAACTGCACACCCACCGATAAGGTGTTCAATCGTTTCCCCCACTATACCGCACTTCCTACATCGGTCGACAACATCCATGTGTAGTATATGCTTTTCATAGTTCCGTGTTCTTACTACCTTATCTTGAATAGATGTCGCAAAACCTTCTGTTTCTGGGTACAACAGCCCATCGGTCAGCCATTTTAGAGACAATGGTCCATCAATGGTATCATCCTCGAGTGACTTTGGATACCGTCCATGCAGTGTCTGTTGTTTCCATTCACGGACACAATCCGTAAGTGTTGTTCTACCATCAACACGATTCAATTTATCCAGGTTCAACGGGGTGAAACCCCGGTCCTCCTTAGCAACCAACTTCATTAGCGTGCTGCTTGAATTAATGAAGCGTTCTCTCATCTTACTCTCCTGGTTCAGACAAAGGTTCTTAATGTTCACGAGGCCTCTGCCTCCCAACTTTCTTGGAATGTACAGTCGCCCCATAGATGAATTTGGATGCAGACATCGGAATTTTGTCAATGTTCGACGTGTTAATCTATCCAGTCCATCAAGGTCTGTTTCTGACCATTTAACAATACCATAATAATAGGTCAGAGTTGGCACTGCCCATCCATTGATCGCTCTGATCAGGTTTCCACTGTTCAGTTTGGTATTTAAAAGTTTTGTAAGCCTCTTTTCGTACATAGTAGAAAAGTCTTTCTTTAACTGGCTATGGTTAAATGTTATTATTATTCTGCTCATCCTTACTGTAGAATCTCAGCTCATGCTGGCCGGTATTCCAATGCCAAGATGAAAAAGCAATTCAGCTCCTCTCACCCTAGCATATTATTATTATTATTATTATTATTATTCTGCTCATCCTTACTGGAGAATCTCAGCTCATGCTGGCCGGTATTCCAATGCCAAGATGAAAAAGCAATTCAGCTCCTCTCACCCTAGCATAATATCTTACGAACAATGTGACACGTCTGCAAGAGCACGGCACGCTGTCCCACTATGGCAATCGATCTCGAGATCCCGAGGCTCTCGAGGTTCTTTGAAAATCTCTTACTTGTCAGGCCTTCGGCGGATATAACGAAGGGCACTACATCTACCTTACTCAGTTTCCACTGGTTCTTCAAGTCGTATGCCAGATTTTCATACTTTGTGGATTTTTCTATCTCAGTTTTTCTAATGTTGTGAGATAGTGGCACTGCGATGTCAATTATAAAAGCCCTCTTGTCCTTTTTGTTGATTAGAACAATATCCGGCCTGTTATAATCAACTGTTCGATCAGTAGTGATTGGTCTGTCCCAGTAAAGAATGGTATCGGATGATTCAAGTACAGGAGAAGGCGAGTACTTATAATATGGAGGAGGTGCATTTTCTAATAGCGAGTATTTTTTTGCAATTTGTTGATGTATAATTTTTGCCAGCTGATTATGCCGTCCTAAATAAGCATTAGGAGCAAGGGCCGGGCAACCGCCAATAAGGTGCTCAATTGTTTCCCCCAAAGTACCGCATTTCCTGCACTTATCGACTACGTCCAAATGCAGTATGTGCTTTTCATAGTTTTTTGTTCTTGTTACCCTATCTTGAATAGATATCGCGAAACCTTCTGTTTCTGGGTACAAGAGTCCATCGGTCAGCCACTTCAGAGACAATTGTTCGTCAATGGTGTCATCTTCGAGTGACTTAGGAAACCTTCCGTGCAATGTTTGTCCTTTCCATTCTCGAACACAGTCCGTGAGTGTTGTTCTGCTGTCAATACGATTTTGTTTATTTAGGTTCAGTGGGGTGAAACCCCGATCCTCATTTGCAACCAATTTCATTAACGTACTGTTTGAATCAAGGAAGTGTTTTCTCATTCTATCTTCTTGATTGAGACAGAGATTTTTTACGTTTACAAGGCCTCTACCCCCCAACTTTCTTGGGATGTATAGTCTTTTCGTAGATGAGTTTGGATGCAGGCATCGGAACTTTGTCAATGTTCGGCGCGTCAACCTATCGAGTTCATCAAGGTCAGTTTCTGACCATTTAACTATGCCAAAAGAATATGTCAGAGTTGGCACCGCCCAACCGTTGATCGCTCTAATGAGGTTTCCTCCGTTCAGTTTGGTGTTTAAAAGTTTTGTAAGTCTCTTTTGGTATAGAGTGGAAAAGTCCTTCTTTAACTGGTTATGATCAAGTTTATGCTTTTGGGGTATTCCTAAATATTTGTAGGATTCTTCTGGTGCTAGTTGTTGTATGTTACAAAGTGTTGAATGTTGACTCTGAACCTTTCCCTTCTGTATACTAATGGTAGAGCATTTGTCCAGTTATTATTATTATTATTATTATTATTATTATTATTATTATTATTATTATTATTATTATTATTATTACCACCGCCATCGAAAGAAAATTACTTAAAGGTATTGCTGCGTAAAGTTGCTGAAGAATTAAGACGTCAACCGTGGTGTCGTTAAGTTGAAATTTTATTCTTATGACCGGCATTATTCGAAATATCCTCTATATACATACACCATCAAATGTCTTGTTCTGACTAATGTTGATTAGCACACAAGTTTTAGGTTTGTGAACCCAAATAAACATCTTCTCGAGACATCAAAGAATAGATAGGATAATAATACTTTAGGTAGTACTATTATTGTCCTAGCTATTCTTTGATATCTCGGGAAGATGTTTATTTGGGTTCACAAACCTAAATCGTGTGTGCTAACCAACATTAGTCAGAACAAGACATCTCCATTATAAATTCGTAATAGTATTACTAATTTAAAATAGCAAAAGGTTTTTCTGTCAAACAAATATATAAATGTACGAGAAATAACTCTTCAGATTGAAACTGATAGTTATTGACCTAATGAATCATGGATTTCAATACATTATCGAGTTATAGATGGAAGAACTCCAACATTTCAATCCGTGGTACCTTATTCTAAAGATAAAATATACAGCTACAAACTAAAAGTTCAATTTTTGAATGGAACTACTTTGGAATATGAGAAATGGATCATTATTTAACTGATATTTAAATTGTCCGGATCTTACCAGAGCAATTTTCAACGTAATAATAAAACCATAAATATTACAAATACTACGAGGAAAGACCAATTTTGTAATAATAATAAAGATTATAAAAATTATGCACATTTTGCTAATATGTGTATCATTGTATTCGTTATATCTTTTGGAATCTTGTTCTTTTTAAAGAATATTTCTGTGGTCACAGGGAATAAGTTGGAAAGTCGAAAATTGCAACTTTTTATGACAGCAGTTTTATACTTTTGAACAATTCCAGTAAATCCATTTTTAGGAGAAAATACATTTTGTTGATAACACTGTGGTCAAATAATATTCTAAATTGAGAGGTTTAAAGGATTATCAATTTAATGAAAATCCCTTAGGATTTTCCTTTAGTTACCTGATTTTATTCCAGCTCTTAACAAGTTATTCACCTTACTTTTTATAATAGTAATAAGCTCTTACGTTGTTGTTTTCTTTTTATTTTGTCTTTTAGAGGTACTTAAAAACCATAAAAAACTTGCATTTAAGAGAACTTTTTATTACAAAGTTATTGTAAAAAAATGCATTACAATAAGAAAACAATGATTACAAATGAATTCCAAAAACATGAAAAAATGAACATACATAAGCAGCTGTTATTTTGAAATAAATTAATGGTCAATTTTATCCTGCTCGGTTTCAATCAAATCTGGATCGATTAGGGGTTGATTATTGGTTGCCAAATTTTTATAGAAATCTTGAAAAGTAGGATCTATCAAAGGCATTAGAGATAGAATGTCGTATTTATTTTCCTTCGTGATGGAGTTTGATTCAAGAGAAACTAAACTAAAATATTTTTCCCTTCTCCTAAAATGTACCATTTTGAATGATTAATTTGTTTCAAGGGTATGTTTAAAAAATACATTTTCCGACCATTCACGGTATTGCAACCATTGTATCGGTTTCCATAAAAAAATTGATTTTCTGTATCCTGTTTTTTTATAATGAAAGGTCCGCCTTTTTTGATAATAAACTGAAGTCCAAAAACTTCTCTCTTGTCATTGAAAACCACGATACACGCTTTTTTTTTGTTTACACTACCCGATAAGTTGAATCCAATCATGACAGTGGTTAGTTTTTAGTGATGTACTTTTTTCTTGCCTTTTCATTGACTGCGTTGTCTTACCGGTTTTACGCTGACCTCATTTAACGCTGCGCCGGGAGTTAATCTCAGCTTTTTGCGGGTTGAAGTTGCTTCTAACTGGATAAGACCGTTGCGACTGTGATTACCAATAGTCGCTTTTGCCTTATGCCATGCCCGACTGGCGTGCAAGCACGTCTGAACGCCACGGTATACACCTCCGAACTGATTTAACGATGTACTAACAATATTACATTTTATATAGAGCTGACAGTCGGCGGTTCGATTCTCTTATGCCCTAAACCACACCTTTTTTAATTTTTTAAAATTCTTACTGCATATTAGACACTTCATGTAGGATATAGATTGTAGGGTAGATGTTCCCGAAAATTAAAGTGTAACAACACCTTGTATAGTAAAGACTTTAACTCGTTATTAAAATAATGTAAGCGTTCGAACGATCGTGGTACGGGTTCTGTTTCTAAAAATATTAGTATGGCTTATCGAGACCTAACAATTCCTTCAGAATGATGTAGAAAAATTTAACTACAACGAAAATGTTTGCCTTGAATTTTAATTTTTAACTGCACATCCCGTAAAATATATTAGCAATTTAACATGTTTACTATAATACTTGCATTTGATCAGTATTTAATTTATCACATTTACGCGCTCGATCGACCTAAACATATATGGGAAGACAATTCTTTCAGAATGATCAAAATTTTGATCTTTGAACGAATGATATCAGTTGTGGTGTGTGTGTGTGTGTGTGTGTGTGTGTGTGTGTGTGTGTGTGTGTGTGTGTGTGTGTGTGTGTGAATTACTTCCTCGTGGTACATCCTGGGCAATTGTATTACCGTCTAAAAGTTGCACACAACTAGATACACAACAAGAAAGCTATTGGCTGCAAATTTTTCTTCGAAGTATGTTAAAAATGGTTGTTCTTATCACAAAGGTACTCGGTCCGTCAGTCAGAGTATTGCAATTGATATTGAATCTCTGTTCCTAAATGTGACTACCTTGCAAGACGGGTCAGAGATAACAACGTCGATGGTATATGCCTCCAGGAAGTTCATATAAACTCCGAAAACCAATTTCTCAGCAAAGGCAGGATCATGGGCTTCAGTGTTGCTTCATTTGCTCTTTCAAAAATATACGGATCTGCAGTGTACGTGAAAAAAGGTCTCAGCAACTACACTGGCGAAGCTCTAGCTGAAATGCCAGGAAATGCGGCAGAGCTACTAAAATTAACATCTTCAACATTATCAATGTGTATAAACTACCGAGTGCACTGGCGGAACCCCGTACTGCCGGGAGCCGACCACCTGACCGTGTACCTTGAAGACTTCAACAGTCACCATAATAACTAGGGATATCCTGCAACTGACTTCAGCAATGAAGCTTTTTCTACTTGGATAGAAAACAACAACTTTCATTTACGATGTGTCGCAAAAGATAATAAATCTTTCCTCTCAGCAAGATGGCAAAAATCGTTTAGTCCGGACCTCTGTTTTGTATCCCTCGATCATAAGAAAATTAATCGAATCCAGCCAATCAAAAAGTTTTGGAAAACTTCCTTTCACATCTAACATAGATCTTTCTTAATCACACTAGGATACATATTCCCGTTATAAGAACTGCAAAGATCCCACGATGGAATTTTAAAAAGGCCAACTGGAATGCCTACCGGGATAAAAAGGGAAAGAACATTGCCACCATAGAACCAGTAGTAAAAAACTACAGAGATTTTGTCGATACCAAGTACAATGCTGAAAAAAACAGCATTCCAAGAGGCTACCGGAAAACATATACACCGTGTTGGTCAGGAAAACTAGAACAACAGTTTAAAGGATATCAAGAAATTGGCAATAGAATTGGCCAGCGAAATCCTCAACAACCTAGATAAAGCCAGAAAGAAACGATGGGAAGAAACAACCGAGAGTATCGACTTCACACATTCAAGGCTACTGGGCTGGCCACTTCTCAGACTCTTAGGAACGGCACTACCTCCACCATCAAAGACCACTAATGTCAACCCAGATCGAGTTGCTGAAAGAGTCCAACATATTACAAAGGACGTAGCCATTGATAAGAAATTTGCCAGAGAAATTAAAAGCCGAGTATAAGTCAATTTCCACCAGTTACCGACAAATTCACGATGGTCCCACCAGTTTACGATAGTATGTTAAAAATCTACTCTAAACAGAATTAAATTGCACAAAGCACCCGGCTATGATAACGTATTTCCTGAATTCATAAACCATCTCGGTGATAAAGCAAAAATTTGGCTTGTCAAATTCTATACCAATATCCTGAATACTGGGGAAATTCAAAACTCGACTAGAAGGGCGAAATTGATAGCAATACTGAAGCCTGGAAAGTCCACCAACATCTCGGCTAGCTACCATAACACTTTTAAACTTGTGCAATAAATTTCTTGAGTGTCTAATTTACAATAGAATGGAGAATAGAATAGTGGAGAGTAAACTGATGCCAAAACAGACTGGTTTTAGAAGAATACGAAACTGTAGTGATCAAGTGTTAGCTCTGATTACACAGAGGAATCAGGATTTCAAAGGGGACTAAAAACAGCTACGGCCTTCATAGACCTTACATCAGCCTACGGCACCGTATGGAATGATCCTATGCACAAAAATTTGCTGCATGATCCAAGACATAATAAACAACCGAAGGATCACATTAAACCTAAAAGAGATGAAAAACTATGGAAATACTATTAAAGACGGACTATCCCAGGGGTCAGTAGGTCAGTGCTAATGCACCCTTACTTTTCAGTATATATATATATATATATATATATATATATATATATATATATATATATATATATATATATATATATATATATATACTAATGACATTTCACATACCATCTCCCGTCAGTTTATATATGCAGATGATATGGCCCATATAGGGATCCTGACTCCTGTAGTAAAGACCTAGCCACTGACCTGGCCGTGCTCGGTCTTAGGCGTATTATAGAAAGTGGAGACTGTTACCTAAGCCTTTTAAATCAGAAGTCTGTGTTTTTTATCTCTCAACGAGACAATCATATGCTGAACTGAGCGTGGTTTTTAAGCTAAAAAGACTTGGCGTCACCTTGGACAGATCCCTCACAAATAGGCAGTTTTTATCCGGGGTGGCACAGAACGTTAAGACTCAAAACAACATTATTTACAAGTTGGCAGAATCATCCTGGGGAGTGAACCCTCAGACACTCCAAACATCTGCGCTAGCACTAGTTACTCCTCTGCAGTGTACTGCGCTCCTGTCTGGTATAAAAGTTAACATACTTGTAAACTCGACGTCTAGTTGAATGACACCATGAGAACTATATCTGGCACCGTAAAATCAACACTCACCACCTGGCTCCTCCCTTTGTGTAATATTGCTCCTTCGGAACTGCGCGGATTGAAGGCAGCGAAAGAATAATGGGACAGAATGTACCATGTAAATATGTCAGAATTGCTCATACGTAAGGACCTGAACAACCTGCCACGGTATAGGTTGAAATCGCGCCATCTAATCTGGATAAACACATGACTGAAAAATCGCTTAGGCATTAATGAAAGGTGGACATCTCTCCTTAAAAAAAACCCTACCTGGAATGTCGACCTTATCAATCTGGGGGATAAGAAAATGCTGAGTTTGAATCCCTCGAGAAGCACCTGGAGTCGATTGAATAGGTTTAGGACCGAACATATAACTTTTTCTGGGTGTGACTGGTTAATTCAACCGAACCATCTGGTTAATTCCTGCCTTTTGAGAAGTTTCCCAGGCAGTCTATGTGAACTCAATAATGCCACACCGACTGCACTTAAATGGCTCGACCATCTCAACGTGGATGTATAATTATCTAGGTGCATCGTCTCTGGTTAGGTCTCAGTGTGTATGAGCGGGATATGTGTATTTTTTATTGATATTTTGACCATATGTGTATTTTGTGTATCTTATATATATATATATATATATATATATATATATATATATATATATATATATATATATATATATATATATATATATATATATATATATATATATATACTTTGCCTGAAACGAAAATTCTTCGATCAGTGCGTCTTACTCGTTATGACATACGGAAGTGAAGCCTGGATAATTGTATCGCAATCAATTTAAACACTTCGGAGAACACTGAGGGGAATGGACAGATGTATGCTAGGCGTTACAAGACGAGACAGAAAGACCTGCGTATGGATCAGTGAATAAATGAAAGTGTGTGACATCATTGGAAGTGTGAAGCATTTTAAATGGAGATGAGCAGGCCATGGGATGGGAGGGAGGCCATGGGAGGCGATGGGATGACAGATGGACCAATCCTAGAGTGGATACCGCTTGATCGCAAATGTCTGTGAAGAAAACCCAAAGCTCGATGGACTGATGACATAATTAAGTATATAGGACCCGAGTGACAGAGGAAAGTCCAAGACCGTGAAAGTTGGAAGCATGCTGAAAAGGCCTCATCCTGCAGTGGATCGATACGGGCTGATGGTGGTGATGATGATTATCAGTATTTAGTTTACATATACGCGTTCGATCGTCCTAAAAATATATGACGAGACAATTCCTTCAGGACAAACAAAATTATTTTGAACGAATAATATCAGTTGATTACACCACATCCGTATGCTTATTTTGTTTTAATTTAGCGATTTATTATTTTTATAATTTATATTTAGAATATTTTTATATTAAATAAATATTCTAAATTACTATTTTTATATTTACCTATATGGGTTTTTACAGCTGCTTACATTTACACATATTTCGATGTAACTATTGTAAAATTAAATATTCTAAATTTCTATTTACCTATCTGTGTACAGCTGAGTCTTATCAGCATCCTTGACTGTGACTAGGGATGTGACATTGAGTTGAAAAATCCATTAATTTATAATCGATTTTTCTTCGCTACTTATAAATCAATTAAAAAAAAAAATCAGGGAAAATATCGATTCTTCGGTAACATCGATTTTTTTTTGTAGAAAATCCGGATACTTTTCTATATAATAATAAAATCAAGCTAAGTGGTCTTAAGACCAACGAATATGGGTTCTGTGCTAAAAACTTAACAGTAAAATGTAACAAAACATACTTCTGTTTTCAAAATTTAAGTAATAAAAAACTAAACATAATTATTGCCCTAAATCTTCTGTAAAAGAGTTTAAAAATAATAATTTTGGTAATATCTTCCTAAGATACGGTTTCGAGTTTTCCAAACAATATTTCCTGCTTTGGAAAACAACCTTTGTGCTGGCGCAGAAGAAGCCATCACCGGGAGGTGTTTTAGAGCCAACTTGGATAGCTTAGGAAAAGCTTCTACGTCAGTGGCGGTTCGTCAGTTTGAAACATGGAGGTTCCGCATAACAGCAGACGATTTATAAAATACATTTAACAAACCAAAATTGAAAATAAGAAAAAAAGTAAAGTGTTTGGGTTAGAGGCGCATCAGCAACTAGGCTATTTAGCGACTGGACCTACAGCTTAACGTGGGTTCCGAACCATGGTTATCAGCTTCCGACAAACCCAGGCCAGCACCCCCCTCGGGCTATAAACCCTTGGTTATGTGCCTACCCATAAGTCTATCAGGAAACCTACCGACTGGCGAGTGACCAACGTAGAACACTTCTCAGAAGGCATCCGGCCTTACCCAGCCTTTAACTGGCGTGACTGAGGGGTAATTCGTAGTCGGATTTTACACTCTTGCCTAGAAACAATCACAAACATTTAGGAAAGATAAACGGACAGAAGAAAGAAAATTAACCATCCGAGCGCTGGAATCGAACCAACTACCGCTCCAGCGCGGATTCGGCAAAGCAGACGCTCTTACCGCCGCACCAACGCGACCGGCTGAAAATAAGAGATATAAACTTACCAGATTTAGTAAGCAAGTAGAAAGTCTACCATTAAATATCTACAATTAAAAATCGCGAAATATTTGAAATTTTTTATATAATTTTTTTGGGGGGTCGGCACGGATCTTCAGCTCTGCAGTTCTTATATACCAGCCGCCACCTACGTAGTTTTTTCATACAGCGAGATAATCTGTTTTAAGACTCGATAACGGAGCCGCAACATAAAGGTCAAATTTTGTATTTTCGGCACTTGACATGCTAGCTGTTATTATCTTTTCATGGTGAGCTTGCCATATATCTTGCTCGTTGACAGCCGCTGCTGATGAAGGAGATGGTTCAGAACTGGCCGCATGAAATTGCAGAACTGGAGCATCATCGTTTTCGGTATTTAAATATTTGTTTATATAATTTATTGTTTTCGACAAAGCAATGTCTCATTCAAATGGATCTTTTTGAATCTGGGATAAAAAAACGTTGCAACCGAGAAAAGGTGCACTATTTGGATATTGTCGAACCTTTTGCTTATTTCTGTTTGTAAAGAATTTTCAATTGATTTGCCAAATCGTCCGTTGGCGTTATTGTGTCTAATAGAGTTCTTCAACATTTTATAATGGGTATTGCTTTACTAGCTGTAACATATTTCACCACACTCATTACCTCGGTGACTTGACTCTGAAAAAGCTTTAATTTTTTTTTTATTTCCTTCAGCACAACAATTTCGTTACCTTGAAGAATTTGGAGTGCATCTGGCCGATTTATCAAAATAGATCCTATAGCGCTACTCATTAACGCGAATCGTTCAACCATATATAATTGCGACTTACACCTTGTGGACATCTCTTCTATCAAATGTTATAGTTTTCGTTAGGAAACATTATGACGCATTTGTGCTTGTCGCAGTCCTTCAGCGCCGGTACCACTCTGGTGGAACCAAGTCACAATTTTGCGAACTTTGCCCCAGGAAAGGTGTTATATCAGTGGTAGTTACTGAATTTTTGACTACCAAGTTCAATGTCTGCGCTAAGCATCGAACATGTTTTTGCGCGGCCAAAAGTTATTTCAATAGCTTTAACAATATTGGCGCTATTGTCAGTAGTAACGCTAACAATTTTTTCGTGGTACATACCCCGATTTTCACAAATTTTATTAACCATCTTTGACAAATACTTTTCTTTATAGTGGTCGTGAAGTGGTTTACATGCAATGTTAATTGACTCCATTTCAAAATTTTCTGCGAAGTGCACTGTCACGCCTAAAAAACTCCTTAACTGCAAATCTTTCCATTCATATATTGTGAAGCAGACTTTTTAACTAATCGTAATTTTGTTATCACAAGGGCTTTCTTTTCTTCGTATTTAGAGTCTATGAGATCTGTAATTGTTTTACGGCACGGAACCTTGGACAAAGAACAACTTTTTGAAACCTACTCCTACTATACTGTAGGGCAGACTGTCCCGGCATATCATTTCTACTATGTTTTGAGTTATTCTCTTATTTTTATCTCTATCTGCGCCATATTCTAAAATCTTCGAAAAAGGAGCTTCAATCCTTGAACTGGCACGCTTCGGCGTTGAAGTTACATCCTCGATTTCTGCCGCTGATGAAGATGGTATCGATGCATCAAGGATTTACCCGGTTTTGCTTGTTTCCTGTGTGTTATCCTCGCGGAAGTTAATAATAATGTTTTCAATACCTTATATTAAACACCTATAATAACCTTATAGTCTCAAAGATATAAAAAATACGACAAATTTATCCACGAGCAGGATTTGAACCCGCGACTTGTGATAAAGGGTCGTTCACAAATTACGTAAGCACATTTTTCCGAATTTTAATACCCCCTCCCCCATAATAAGCATTAGTAAGTTTGGGATACCCCCCCCCCCCCCTAAATTCTCACGTAAGCTAAGCTAAGCTTTTAAATAGATTAAAAAATATTGTTCAAATATATTTCTTTCTTATTTTTATTAGTTTTGTTTGAAAGTTATATTATTTATATGATCAACATAGTTCAGTTTATATTCATATTTATATTAACATAGTCATAGTTATATTTTAAAACTAATCACAACCAATAGTTTCAACTTAATATATACTTTAAGGTTTGTTATATAACGTTGTTATTTTAATTTCAGATATAACTTAACTTTATGTCTCTATCCATGGCGAAACTGTCCATTCTTTTACATTTTGCACTACAGGTACAATATCATCGATTTTATTTGCTCTATCTGATGTTTCTACATTTACAATCACCTTTTCCTCTGGAAGCCATTCAACAAGATTATCATCAGATTGTTCAGAATCATAAACACATAAAATCTCCCCTGAACGTCGCGCAGCTATTTCGAAGATCCACCCTTTGACAGACGTTTCATCGGGTGATTTATCGGGACGATTACGCTTGTGCGAACGTAATTTTTTTTCAAAAGCAAAATATAGATTACATATTGAACACGTACGTTTGTTAAGAGCTTTTTGAACGGATGGACAGTAAAAATTATAGGTACTTCTTATATATATATATATATATATATATATATATATATATATATATATATATATATATATATATATATATATATATATATATATATATATATATATATATATACAATATTATTTTACAAAGTGGTTGAATTATTATAACATAAAAATAATAATATAAATTTATGTCAACTTGCAGTGTCTAATACCTGCAATGACGGATGGACTCAACTTGGGTCTTTCAGCGATAACCCAATCATGATCTGGTAATCTGACACGGTACTCCATACTCATCAAGCTGTTATACCTATTGGCACTCTGGCTTTGTCATCCTACAATTATTATAATTATCATTTACAAATGTTTTGTTATTGATCATCATGAAAAAATATTGTCATTCATACAATATGAATGATCGTTGTTTATTACCTGAGATAAAAAGATTACTTGATCTGGTCCTAACAAAGAAGCTAAGGATTCCAAAAAACGAATCATTGATGTACAAAATAATGCATCTTTATGATTCTTGTGCAAATCAGCAGTTATTCGAGCAAATTTAACAGGCGCTGTAACATGTCTTTTCCCTGCGTGAGTTTTGATATTTTTTGGTTGAAGGCGAAGATAAATTACACTTCTCGAAAGTTGAAGATCAGTGGCTAAGAGAGCTTGATGAAGCTGGTCCAAAGTTTTACATGTAGTTCTAGTAATCGAACGTCGACGTGGATCTTCTGCACTTTCTAGGTTAACTATCTTTAATATATGATCAATTATAAGTTGATGACATAGCCGCGGTCTACCTAGTTCATTGTTTACAACGATATTATTCTGTTCCCGATTTTGGGCTTTTAAACTGAACTTTGGTTTTTTTTTCTTTTAGCTCTAAATTTTTCTTGATAAATCGCATTTTTTGTAACCATTTGAGTTTGCTCTTTTCGCTTTATATTTTTTTTCTTCATCGCATTTATGTTTCTATTTGTATTAAAACTGGAAAGTCCGATGTCTCGTGGTAAAAGCTGATTGCTCAAACTTTGGTGTAGGCACTCAACTTTGATTTTCATATTGTCCTGCGATGGTGTAGAATAAATCCGTTGATTTACAACTGATTTTTTCTGCGGCTCAAAATTATGTGAAGTACCCGAATCGTCGTGTACTATGTCAGACTCTTCTTGAACATTGACATTAACATCATAAGTAATAGAAATACAGAGTGTCAATGGAGATTTGGTTGAAGCAAGTTCAGAAGTAGGCACTGGTGGTATAGGTTCAATAGCAAGTAACTGTCAAAATATTTGATTCAAAAAATTGTAATAAAAAATTTCGTGAAATTTTTTATTAATTAAAAATGAATACTATTAATAATTATTACTTAGCTTACCGCTGTTTTAAAAAAAATGTGTAAATATGCTTGAAAAAACGAATAGTGAAGATTACCAGCCATATTATCTTTTTGTAGATTTTTCAACCGTAAATCAATAGAAAGCACTTTGTGTTTTAACAAAAAAGTAAATTATTGAAGTCTAAAAAAGTTAAGGATACGTTAGAGTCAAGTGTCAAAGTAAACAAACGATTCAATTGCTTATGACATCTTCGCAGTTTCTGCATTGAACAACCTAGCAGTTGTTTAGGTATAGCAAGGAAAAAAGATCTCTTTTATCGATAAAAATAATTTATCGATACGGAATTATAGTATTAAAATCATTGGAGTTTTTTCAACCCCCCCCCCCCCTGGTTTGAAGGCAAGCAAAGTCGCCTACCCTTCAGTCATAAAGGAAATAGAGCAAATTTTCCGTTGGAGATGATATATGGAGACTTATGGGGCCCAATGGACGTAATATCTCTTGGGGGCTACAGATACTTCATGGTGTTAGAAGACGACTACACAAGGATGGTGTTTGCATATTTCTTAAGAAATAAAGACGAGGCTTTTGAAAAATTTCAGGAGTTCAAGAACTTTGTAGAAAATCAAAGGGGTAGTAAAATCAAGATATTTCGTACTGAACAAGGTAGCGAATTTAATAGCAACAAATTCAAAATGGTATGAGTAAACGAATTAACCGTACTTTAGTTAAAAAGGCTTGCTGTTTATTGTATGATGCAAAGCTTGGAAAGCTTTTTTGGGCTGAAGCTGTGGCTACTGCAGTGTATCTCAGGAATCGATCTGCAGTCACTGGACTTGAAACTACTCCTTATGAGAAATGGCACAACAGGAAACCAGATGTGAGTCAGATTAGGATATTTGGTAGCAAAGGTATGGTCTTGATTCCAAAAGGGAAATGTCTAAAGTGGGAAAACAAATCAAAGAGAATGATTTTTAGTAGGCTTTAGTGATAATGTAAAGGGTTATAGATTATATTCCTGATGAGATGAAGATTGTAATAAGCAGAGATGTTGTCATTGAAGAGATAGTTAAACCATCCAGACAATTACTGTTTTGTGAACCACAGGAATCAACTGATTCAGTGGGGGTTGAAATGAATCAGCAAGACTCGTCTCAAGGATCTTTCAATCAAAGCTTTTCAGAGTATGACTTGTCTGAAGATTATGAGGAAGTGAACTCAACAAGCGACGAAGATTTTGTGGTGGACGAGGCTGATGCTGTTGACATTCTACAAACAAAAAACTTGGAAAATAGGAGGTCTCAAAGGACAATAAAGCCAAAACAGTATGAAGACTATGTAACCTAAATATGTGTGCAAGATCTTGGTTTCAATTTAAATGGTGATCCAGAATCTGTTGAGCAAGCTATGTCAAGGGTAGATGCTGAACTATGGAGAGAAGCCATGACAGAGGATATCAAGTGTTTTAAAGCCAATGATGCTTGGAAACTGATCGATAGTGTACCAGATTCATCTACTGTCATACCGTACAAGTGAGTATTCAAGACAAAAGTGAGTGGCAATGGAGAAGTGAAATATCGGGCACGTCTAGTGGCAAAAGGTTGTGTACAGAAAGCTAATATTGACTATGGTGAAGTGTTTGCACCTGTAGTGAGGCATTCTACTTTAAGACTGTTGATAAATTTAGCTGTGTAATTAGATTTAAAAATTATACATCTTGATATAAAGACTGCATTTTTAAATGGCTTTCTTGAACAGCCTGTTTATATGAAACAGCCAGAGAGCTTTATTATCAAAAACAGGGATAATAATGTGTATAAATTAAAGAAGGCTGTTTATGGGTTGAAACAGTCATCAAGGGCATGGAATGCTAGGGTAAATGAAGTCTTGTCTAATGGGAGATATAATAAATCAAATTATGAGCGTTGTTTATTTATGAAGAAGGACAATAATTCATTAACTACGGTAGCATTATATGTTGACGATTTTTTGTTATTTTAAGAATTTTAAGGAAATTGAATGTTTGAAATTAAAGCTTGGCTCAGAATTTGATATAAAGGACCTAGGTGAAGCCAAACAATGTTTGAGGGTTAAAATTTCTAGGAACTATAAAAACAATGTCATTTATTTAGATCAAGAGGATTATGTAGATCCGGTTTTGAAAAATTTTGGCATGGGCAATTGTAAGATAGTTAGTACTCCCATAGATTGTAAGGCAGAAAAGGTAGAAAATATCGATCCAGACTTGAGTAATCTAAGCCATCTGCTTTATTAGAAAGTCATTGGAACCCTTATGTTTTTAGCAGTGTTAACTAGGTCAGATATCACAATTGCAGTAAATTACTTAAGTCAGTTCAATAATTGCTATTCAGAGTACCATTGGCGGTGTGCCAAGAGAGTATTTAGATACTTAAAAGGTACCAAGCATTTTAAGTTATGTTTTTCAAAAGACAATGTTAATGATTGTAATTTGGAAGGATTTGTGGACTCTGATTGGGAAAATGATGATGACAGAAAATCTTATTCAGGGTATTTTTTCAAACTCTCAGGCGGGTCAAAAATCAGTTGCATTAAGCAGCACTGAGGCAGAATACATAGGGCTTTGTGAAGCTTCAAAAGAGGCAGTTTATTTGAAAAACCTTTTAAATGAGTTAGTAGGTTTTATTAATTCTGTCACGGTTTTCAATGATAACCAGAGTGCACATAAATTTGCCAGAAATCCAGTATTTCACAAGACGTCTAAACACATTGATGTGAAGTACCATTTCGTTAGAGAATGTGTTTCAAATGATGTCATTAATATAAGGTATCAGCAGACTAACAAAATGGTAGCTGATATATTGACCAAGGGTTTACCAAGAATTAAGCATTCTTATTTTATTCAGAAGTTAAGAATGGTGTCTTAATTCTTTGAGATAGTGGGGATGTTGGTAGTATCTCAAAGAATGGAAATGCCAACATTATATATGATCCGTGTTTGGATAATGTCGGTTGTCGTGTTATATTTAATTAAAGTAGAGAATATTGTAACATATCCTAAAAACAATATAGTACGGAGTTAGGTTGTTCAACAGAACTCAAGCAGTTTTATTTTACTTTAACCTGAAAATTGTAATATCTTCCAACTGAGCTATCTTAGGCTCCACCGGTCATGGCGAAATGTTTTTATACCTTCTCGTTTTCCTTTTAACCTCTTGAGTGGCGGTATTTGTTTTTCCACCGTTTGATATTTACCTACATATCAATGTATCGCTAAACTTTGTATTATTAAAACACAGTTTAAATAGAAACAAAACAACAACAAAAAAATTAAGAATCCAATTCGAAACAGTTGACATATGAAGCTAATACCTATGGTAACACTTTATAAGGTACAAAATAAACAATGAAATAAAACACACGTCAATCCAACACCATTAGTAAATATATTATTTTTTCTTACCTAATTAGCTTGTAGGACACTGGAATTTCTTCGCTCCATATGCTGTTTTAAACTTGTAGCATTACTACATGTTTTTAGTTCTTTCGGACAGTATTTGCATTTTCCTGTGGCGTTATTATTTTGCATTACAAAATACTTCCGTCAGCCGTTTTTAGTAGTTTTACCGTTAGAAGACAAGTTTAATGTTTATCAATCATCACTTTACAATAAAGATAATCATAAACGAAGCTGGTGGAAAAATACGAAACTGTTTAACCGACAGAATAAGAATGTTATCTAGTCTGTAGCGCTTTACCGATGGCACCTACCTATTTCAAACCTACTACCTACTTCTACCTATTTTAAACATATACATACAGATGGCGCCGTTCGTTCAATTTGTGCCCGTTCACTGATCGGGAACTAACTTCTTCTATCTAGCGCATAAATGGCGCTGTTTATAAAAATCGATTAAAATGTATATTTTACATAATCGGTGATTAAAAATCGATTATTTGAAAAAAATAATAGGTTAGTATTAAAATCGATTATTTTTTCACATCCCTACTATTAACCTCTCGCCTTAGTTTACATACAAAATTCTATTTTTGATATATTTAACTAAATATGATCCAGTATACATATATAATCCAGTATATATCCATCCAGTATATATATAGTATATATATATATATATATATATATATATATATATATATATATATATATATATATATATATATATATATATATATATATATAATCCAGTATACCTCGCCTAAGGTACTGGACGGGTCACGGATGGTGGATAGTGAAAGTTCCATCAGATATTAATGGACAGCTGCGAATATCTCAAAATAAGCAGCCCCGAACCAAGGCAAAAAAAAAACTAAATCCACTTAGCGTCTGACTTGTATCAAGCGGTTGAGCGGTCAGCGTCTGTTCACCAGTGGTGCGACTGATATTTAAATTCTGGAACTAACCCCTCCAGTCTTAACCTCTGAACCGTCATGGTTCAAACCTTTAATTCAAAGTACAAGATGAAGCGTTCTAGTAATTACAAAATTACCCCAGGAGGTAGACAATCCTCTGCCAGCTTTGCTGGTACAACCGGACTTTCGGATTCTGGGGCGTCCGGGCTTAAACGCAAAATCTTTCAGAGGGAGTCGGAGACCTCTGGCCAACGTCTGAAACCGAAAACAAAAACTTTCTTTGGAACGGTAAATATCAATTCTCTCCTGCGTCCAGGAAAACTACACGAATTGGGGCGAACATTGAATCAGCAAAAAATCCAAATTTTAGCTTTGCAAGAAACCGGATTGACAGATGATAACACCTTGGAATTCGGCAACTACAGACTTTTTAAAAATAAAACTGACAAAAGAATACTCAAAAATACACCACATCTCGGTGTTGCTTTCGCTATCTCAAGAAACATTCTTGGTTCTATAACTAATGTCCAGCCAGTAAATAATCGACTTATGACACTATCCCTCAAGTGTGCTAACAAAAACTATACATTAATCAATGCACACCTCCCAGTTAACGAAGAAAATAAATCTAATCCTGAAAAAGTAAATAAGTCCTGGGAAATTCTGGAAAAGACTATCTCTAAAATTCCCTCTAACCATGTAAAAATCCTATTGGGTGATTTCAACGCCCAACTAGGGAAAGAAGAAAAGTACAGGAAAACAGTCAGCAGTTTTCCCGCTCATAAATGGACTAACCATAATGGTAGAAGATTTGTTGAACTATGTTCGCAAATAATGTCAACACATTTTAAGAAGAAAATAACAAAACAGAAGACCTGGAGGTGCCCAAACACGTACATAGGTGAATTTCAAATTGACCATGTTGCCATTTCGTACCCCAATTATAAAGAGATTTTGAATGTTCAAGTCAGGAAAGGAACTAACATAGACACTGATCACTACTTGACTAGAATCAAACTTAGCTTAAAACCTCGAAAACTTATTCAAAAGGGACTGCTAATACCAAAGTTCGACCCAACGAAAATAAAACCAGCCCTAACAGAAGAGCTTGATAAACAACCAGCACAGAACTGGCAAGAATTGAAACAAAAAATTATTAAAACAGCCTTAAAGTGGGACCCTTTACAAAAACGTCGAAAACATCCATGGTGGGATGAAGTTTGCGAGCAAGCAGTATTAAGCCGAAGTAAAGCATTCAAAGATTGGAACAGTCAAAAAACAGCAATAAACTATAGCATCTTTTTGGAAGTAAGAAAAGAAACGTCGAATCTAATTAGACAAACTAAAAGAAAATATGAAAACAATCAACTTAATGAAATAGAAAAAGATTTCCAAAAAAATAACACCCGAAACTTTTACAAAACATTTAAAACTAAATTAACAGGCTATCAACCCCAAAGTCTTTGCTTCCAAAAGGAAAACGGTCAATTAGCTCTAAATAACCAAGACAATTGCAAAGAACTTGCGAAATATTTTGAACAAATACTAAACTGTCCTGAGCATTTAAACAAATTACCAACACTAAATCCTAAACAAACAAACCCAGATTCATTACCATCGAATGAAGATGAAATAATTAGAAAAATCAAGCGGCTTAAAAATAACAAAGCTTCTGGTGAAGATGGAATCACTGCTGAACTTTTGAAATCCGCTGGTCCAGGCACAATCAAGGAAATAACCAAAATTCTACAAGAAGTTTGGCGAACCGAACGGATTCCGGAAGATTGGATAGATGCTCTAATCCATCCACTACACAAGAAAGGAGATAGAACGGATGTAAACAACTATAGAGGGATATCTCTTCTCCCAGTTTGTTACAAGATTCTATCTCAATGTCTACTAGACAGAGCACAAGGGCAGTTGGAACCTAAAATTGGTGAATATCAAGCAGGTTTTCGACCGGGCAGATCCTGCCCTGAACAGATCCTGAATCTAAAGTTGATCCTAAGACATCAAAAACTGTACAATAAAAATCTCGTCTGTACATTTGTGGATTTCAAAAAATGATATGATTCTATTGACCGCGAATCTTTATTCCGAATCTTGAAAGAACAAGGACTAGATCTGAAAACGCTGGCAATTATTAAAGACACGTTAACTAACACAAGGTCAAAAGTTAAATTCATGGGTGACATCTCAGAGCCCTTCGAAATTAAAAATGAAGTGAGGCAAGGGGATGGACTCTCGCCACTCTTATTTAATTGTGTTCTAGAAAAAGTAATACAGGAGTGGCGTGAAAAAAAGTCGGCACTGAATATTGACCAGCCCATTAAACTGGGGAGAACCAACATCAAAATTGATTGTCTGGCGTTTGCTGATGATCTAGCAATTTTGGCTAAAGATGTATTAACGGCACAGAAACAGATTGAAATTCTAAAAGAAACAGCAGAAAAGGTAGGACTCCAAATTTCCTTTGAAAAGACACAATACATAACCTGCAACAGACTAAGAACACTATTTCTAAAAACAACATATGGTAACATCAGACGAGTCTCTCAATTCAAATATTTGAGTGAAATAATCATGGAAAATGAGTTGGAAAAAGCGGCCAATAAAGGTAGATGTCAAAAAATGGAAACGGCATTGAGACTTACACAAAATATTTACAACAAAAAATGCCCATCTAAAAACACAAAACTGAGACATTACAACACAGTTATTAAGCCAGAATGTCTATATGAGGCAGAAACGCTCATTTTGAATAGAAAGAGAGACATCGAGGACATTGAAAAGAAGGAAAGAAAAATCATAAGAAAAATCCTAGGCCCCAAACAAATAAATACAACAACATATCGACTTCGAGAAAACCAAGAAATCAAACAATACACAGATATAGATAGCGATATGAGAAAAAGAAGACTTAAGTTTTACGGACCCATAAAACGGATGAATCCAAATAGGCTAACTAGACAAATAGTCGAGTTTTATGAAAATAGGAGTAGAGCTAAAGTAGAAATAATAAAATGGATTGCTGCAATTAAAGAGGACCTAAGATCAGCAAATATTACACAAAGTGAAATTCAGGATAGAGGCTGTTTCAGACACAAGGTTGACGTTTGGAAGGTTGGTCAGAAAGAAAAATGTAGGAAGACAGGAACAACTTGGTCTGACGAAAGGAAAAAAGCTCATAGCGAAAGAATGAAGTTAGTATGGGCGCAAAGGAAGGCTAACAACAACAAACGCCTTTAATTGTACTTCGCGTGGTCCACCCGGGCCCATACGTGAATAATAAATAATAATAACTAAATATGTTTTTAATTACCTATACCCTTACGTGTTCCCTCGCATATAAGTACTAGGTGTCGAGCCGCACCTCCCCCTTTCCCTTTACAACTATCATGACGTCATTTGAAAACATCGCGAAAATTATTAAATATTATTATTCAAAGACTCGTTGTTATGGCCCACCAAGTTAGGTTCTGATTTTTGCTGGCATTACGTAATTTCAAAAAACGCGCGAAAACTCCCGTCCATTGTTATGGGCCAAGAGTGAGGTTAGGTTCACTTTTTGGTCCAGAACTCACTCAGTATATCTACTTGAACAGTTGGCCTCAAGAAACCAAAAATGTTTTTGGCGCGGAATCCATTCTTTGACACAAAGATGGGAAAAAGTAATAGGTATCTATAGCCAATATTTTGATTATTAAGGTAACTTGTTTTTTTTATCGAAATAATCGTTCAAATTTTGAGAAAAAAATCGTCATTATTAACCGAAATATCTATTACATATTTGATATTATCGTATATAACATATTATATAAAAATTCAAGTATGAATATTAGTAAGCTTAATCCTAATCCAAGCATCCAGACTTTAAAGATGGATTTTAAATGTCCTAGCTTTAATTTCTGAATAACTCTCGTCTTTTTTGTGGTAGATTTGTCTCTCTTTCCGAACTCTCTAGAATATAAACCATATTCTAAACTACTCATTACAACAAACTTAAGTTTTCTTTTGAATGGGGAACTTTTCCTTAGATAAAACACCAGAAATGCTGTCCCCGCATGCTCTTTCACTTCATGATAAAACAGTTTAATTTTGCGATATCTCTCTTTGGTTTTGATAGCTTGAGAAAGTTCTAAAGCAGCGCAAAACGCACCATCCGAAGTTTGTTCCTCAAGTTTAGTATTTATATCTCGATAATCCATGTATACTAATTGGGGTAGTAAACTTTTAGGTACAAGAACTTCCCACTGTACTAGGCAATAAACTGGCAAACCGCTTTCAATTAGTTCTTCAGTTGTATCGATATTTTTACGGTACTTTGGAGACATCAATAATTGTATAATCCAACCTAAAAGAGACTATAGTTACAAAATCATATTGAAAATAATTTAGTAGTTATCTAATGCAGACGTATAAGTTTTATGAAGGGTAGATACAAGCTAAGAGAAAGCAGTGAAATTGTTTCAATTATTATTGCAATTTAGGCGAAAATATCTCAATCGTCCGGCGCCTCATAAAACGACAATACATCATGAAAAATTGGCTAGTGGACCCGTGGAGAATATTAAGATTATTTTCAAAAAGAATTAAAATTTATCCGAGCTCCACGTAAATATTGCTCATTTCTTCAGCTGCCATCAAAAGCCAAACGCCATCAAAAGCAAATGTCTCTCAACACAGCGGAAGGATGGTCAAGGGTGGGATGATATACATCGGCCTTGTCAGATGTAGGATGTAATCAAATGCAGCTCACGCCACCCTGTGGTGAACGTTCGCGTCAATCAGACTGCGCGAAACCATCCCTGTGACTCGGTCCAGGTCCTATCTATTTACGTTTTTATTTGAATATTTTAAATATTCTTTAGGGGTCCACTATGCAACTTTTCATGCATACCTGGTTTGGGTCGGGTCACGTGGAAAGTTTCGAGCAGTTTTACTTTGCGGACGTCCACCACATAATGGGGTGAGTTGCATTTGATCCTACATGCGACAAGGTAGATGTATATGGTCATTCTTTCAGCTGCTTGCGAACCTTCAGCTCGAGCCCGACTGAAGACGGGTCAAGGCCAGAAATTGGTCTCAGGAAACACTTCTTGACGTTTGGTGGCGTATAAAGAGATGGACAATATTTTCGGGGAGCACGGGTGAATTTTAGCAATTTTAAGAAATCGGAATAGTTGGGAATAGGCCAAGAATCGGACGAAGCATTGAAAATATTGTACTTTGCCAAATTTTGATGAGTGAGTTGCATATGTTTTCCTAAAACATTGAAATTGTCCAAGTCCTGTTACCTACAGATAATAATAAGCAATCAAAATACTGTAATGCCATCATAAAACACTTCCGTCAAATTGGCAGTTTTCGTGCAAAATTGATTTTGCGGAAATTCAAGAAAAATATTTGTATAAATAAGCCCCAAACCATTTTTCAACTCAAGGAACCCTTTAGCAACATCCGTGCTGAAATAACTATATTAAGCATTAACTATTGACGTGCGATATGTGAGGCCGAGCGTTAGTTACAATTCTTATAAATTCCTCCTTTCCCGGCTTCGAGTTTAGTTGCGTTCACGTCATTGAGAGGGATATTAGTGCTGGTGGGATCGAATTCGATACACAAATCGATTCGAAATTTCAGTGTGGAATTTGATCCCGCATGTCAATATTTACGTTATTATTTCTTTATTAAGTATGTACAGTTATTTGGAAAGGAAAGGAAAAGCAAGGAAAATTGTCATACGGTGATGTCAAGAGGGGTAGTTGGAACTTCAAAACTTGAATTAGTCATTTTAAAGGTGCCATCATGTCCTGGCTGGGATCTGAAGATTTTAATGATTCTGAAACCGTTGATATTTGAGATAACTATGTACCCGAAACGGAGTGAGCATAATACCGATGGAGTTTCCGATTCTGAGATGTACAGGAACAAAGCCAGTTGAAATTAAGCGAAGACGAGGTCCCTTTGTCTAATTTTCAGTCGTTTCATGAAAAGGATCGATACAAATGTGCGAAGCATCCACTAAATAGATTTCTGCGAACTTTCCAATATAATATAATTACGCGGCAATCTACCTGAAAATTGACAGCAAATGATGAAAAGGATGAGTACTCCATATGGAAGCCTTTTTTTGACAGTGATATTTTGGACGAGGTATTGAAATGGACTAACGTAAAAATGTAGGAGTACAGACAGAAATTTACCAAAGGAAATAAACCAGAATTACAAGATCTTAATATAACAGAACTCTGAGCTTTCCTCGGACTTCTCATGTATAGTGCAGTTTTTAAATCCAATGATGAAAATGCTGACTATCTTTTTGCCACAGATGCTATAGGACGAGATATGTTTAGGTGTAGAATGTCGACTAGATTCTATATATATATATATATATATATATATATATATATATATATATATATATATATATATATATATATATATATATTATTATTATTATTATTCACGTATGGGACCTGATGAACCACGCGAAGTACAATTAGAGGCGTTTGTTGTTCTTAGCCTTCATTTGCGCCCATACTGATTTCATTCTTTCGCTATGAGCTTTTTTCCTTTCGTCAGACCAAGTTGTTCGAGTCTTGCTACATTTTTCTCTCTGGCCAACCTTCCAAACGTTAACCTTGTGTCTGAAACAGCCTCTATCCTGAATTTCACTTAGTGTAATATTTGCTGATCTTAGGTCCTCTTTAATTGCCGCAATCTATTTAATTATTTCTACTTTAGCTCTACTCCTATTTTCATAAAATTCGACTATTTGTCTAGTTAGCCTACTCGGATTCATCCGTTTGATGTGTCCGTAAAACTTAAGTCTTCTTTTTATCATATCGCTATGTATATCTGTGTATTGTTTGATTTCTTGGTTTTCTCGAAGTCGGTATGTTGTGCTATTTATTTGTTTGGGGTCTAGGATTTTTCTTATGATTTTTCTTTCCTTCTTTTCAATGTCCTCGATGTCCCTCTTTCTATTCAAAATGAGCGTTTCTGCAGCATATAGACATTCTGGCTTAATAACCGTGTTATAATGTCTCAGTTTTGTGTTTTTAGATAGGCATTTTTTGTTGTAAATATTTTGTGTAAGTCTCAATGCCGTTTCCATTTTTTGACATCTACCCTTATTGGCCGCTTTTTCCAACCCATTTTACCATGATTATTTCACCCAAATATTTGAATTGAGAGACTCGTCTGATGTTACCATATTTTGTTTTTAGAAATGGTGTTCTTAGTCTGTTGCAGGTCATGTATTGTGTCTTTTTAAAGGAAATTTGGAATCCTACCTTTTCTGCTGTTTCTTTTAGGATTTCAATCTGTTTCTGTGCCGTTAATACATCTTGAGTTAAAATTGCTAGATCATCAGCAAATGCCAGACAATCAATTTTGATGTTGGTTCTCCCCAGTTTAATGGGCTGGTCAATATTCAGTGCCGACTTTTTTTCACGCCACTCCTGTATTACTTTTTCTAGAACACAATTAAATAAGAGTGGCGAGAGTCCATCCCCTTGCCTCACTTCATTTTTAATTTCGAAGGGCTCTGAGATGTCACCCATGAATTTAACTTTTGACCTTGTGTTAGTTAACGTGTCTTTAATAATTGCCAGCGTTTTCAGATCTAGTCCTTGTTCTTTCAAGATTCGGAATAAAGATTCGCGGTCAATAGAATCATATCATTTTTTGAAATCCACAAATGTACAGACGAGATTTTTATTGTACAGTTTCTGATGTCTTAGAATCAACTTTAGATTCAGGATATGTTCAGGGCAGGATCTGCCCGGTCGAAAACCTGCTTGATATTCACCAATGTTAGGTTCTAACTGTCCCTGTGTTCTGTCTAGTAGACATTGAGATAGAATCTTGTAACAAACTGGGAGAAGAGATTTCCCTCTGTAGTTGTTTACATCCGTTCTATATGTTCTATATATATATATATATATATATATATATATATATATATATATATATATATATATATATATATATATATATATATATATATATAAATTTCGAACATTCATTTATTTTTTTAATTTATTATAGACCCTACTCTAACACTTGATTTATAATTATCAATATAATTTCAAGATTACCCAATTTTTCATCACAGTTCATATTTAAACATAGCGGCCTTTGAGGCCGCACGTCAGTAATTAACACATTAAACAGTAAAAAAGAGTACAAAGTTTCATTGCTGCTAATGACTCACATTTGCTTAACATGATTTTCAAAAATTAATTATCCCCAAATCAAATGACGAACTAAATGTATTATAAAAAAATTGTCATATTTCTTTTAAAAGTTAATAATTAAAATGCTAGTATGATACTTGCACCATTCATTATTAAAACTTTAAATCTGGACAAACTACTATTTATTTAAGTTATTTCAAAGCTTTTGATTTTGTAAGGACGAAGGCAATAAGACATTTTTGTGGAATATATAGTTTTAGTTTAACGGTCTTCGAAAGCAGATAGGTTTGATATTTTTGTTACCATTGAAAATGTTGATCAAACACCATCATGTTGATTAAACACTACAAATCGACGATAAGTTGAAAATGTATGGGACTCTGTCCATTCACATTTGATGATACATAAGTGGTTTAGTGGGTTTTGTTACAAGTTGAGATTTTTGTTGTTGTTGTTGTTGTCACGGTGAAGGTTAGAGAGATTGAGGAGATGATAAACGATTTAGGAATATTCTATGCGAACATTTCAGCATAAGCGCAATGGGCGGCTGAAGAAATAAGCAAGTTATACAGAGCATGAAAAAAACATTTTTTTTTAACATTCTCCGTAAACTAACTTGCAACTTTTCCTGGTATGACCACTTCACAGATAGAAATTGTACCGTCTAATCTCTTGTGGAATTGTTAAATTGTAGAGCAAATAATTTGTTTGAAATTTTCTAAAAAACGACATTTTTAGTCTTGATGAATCTATGAATTACCAAATAAGTATTAGGAATTTTGAGACCATTAAGTATTAGAAACATTGTAAATATTGCTGACATATTTACGGCAATACAATTAATAGTTTTTAGATCCTGATCGCACACACCAATAACTATTCACGAATATTTCGTTAAATGTCAAATAAATACCGTTCTACACACTCCATATTCATCATAATTTGTTACTAATAAATAATGGACATTTCCACTGTTTTCTTGGATGTGCAAAATATTATCTTTATCGACTATAGGGAAATATGACCACAGGAGACATATGACCTCAGCCATGGCTATTAATTTTTATGATGCATTGTTGAGTAATTATGAGTTGTATAATGGCTCAAATAATCTAGGTTAGATCTGGTTAGTCTTCCGCCTGCTGGGTATTTGATATTAGGTGGATACAGAATTGGTGCATACTGTTCAGCCAGTTTGGTCTTTCACACCTGCCTTTTGGCTGTGGCTATTTGTCGATTATTTTTCTCGCAGTACTACACAGCTCCGTATGTTCTAACGCCATTTAGGTCCCTCGTTTCCTCTCTTTTCCCATTAAAACATGCTTGACATAGAGTTCTTTAGTGACGTCTTTGTATCTCCTTGTTCGACCTTTCAGATTTTGTTCCTTTTTCTTTAACCCCCTTCCCCTTCTTTAACCGGCCAAATACTAAACTGAGCTTTTATGATCGTTTTCCTCGATTAGAGGAAAATTTCCAAGAGTACTCGCTGGCCGCTTTAAAGGACATGCCAGAAGACGAGTATAAAAATTATTTTGAAGATTGGAAAAAACGTCGAAAATTTTTTTTATGCAATTTTAAGTTCGAACACACCGTAGGCCTTAATAAATCAGTCCAGCAGTGTTCGCAACACGATGACACTGTGCGCACAATTGTTGCTAATGCACATGGCAGATTCACAATTTGTTGCTAAACCACTGTTTGCATGTCGGCAGAGCAAGAAATTTAACTTCCTAAATATGGAAAGCATTCTACTTCTTCCAGTGGTTGACATCAGCTCTCAGCCTCTTTCTCCTTATTAAGAGCAGCGTGTTGCAATATTTTCGATTTTGGTTCATTAATTTTAAGTCCGCTGCACTGACTAAATCAGTCCAGCAGCATTTGTAACGCTATGCGCATACTGCACGTCTATGACGCTAACTTCTTTTGTTTTTGATTTAGTTTTAAGTCTTGCCAGTTTGAATAGGCCTCTATCCATTCTATATAACATTTCAAATTAATGCGACAATATGCCGATCTGATATGCCCCAGAACAGGGGCAACATTAATCTCGACGCGATCGCACAGACTAGCTTAACACCAGTCTTATTCTCAAAAGCCTCAGTTTCCCCATTTATGTCAGAACTTTTGCATTCATGCTTTTATGCAGAAATGTAGCTATGTACAACAGCTTAGATGGGCATCAATGATGTCCAAGAGCTTTCACATTATATTTCTACTAAGGGAGTCAAACGCTTTTGTAAAAACCACAAATATCATGAATAGGCTTATATTTTGTTCTGGGTATTGGCATCTGACGTAGGGTGAATCTCATATCTGCTGTTCTACGGGATGTCTGAATATACACCGGCAGCGTAGAGTGTATCATGTTTGTATTCAATCAGAGCATTTCTAGTTTATGTTATCTAGTAGTTTATGAATATCTGTTTTATTATCATCAAATTAATACTAGTATTTCTTTCACCACATAACAAACCGATTATTTACTAACCTTTATTACAGCGTTCAACATTACAACACAACACAACGTTCACATAACTCAAGATAACACTCGAGGGATTCCCGATATCTCTCCTCCCTTGACCTATCCAGGTAAAACTTATGGTTTTTTGGGCGATCATTCTGTTTGTTTTTTTATGTAGTGACTATTTAATTTCAGACCTGAACAGTTATAATCAGTTCAGTAATCATCAACCGAGTGTAGTGATTTTGTGATGTTAACATCTCTCTCATTTTCTTTTCTGACTATAATATAATCAATAAGATGCCAATATTTACAGCGTGGATTTTGCCATGATGCTTTGTATCTATTCTTTTGATACTAAATATGTATTAGTTATGATAAGCGGAAACTCAAAACATAGGTTCAGAATCATAAATCTCTTAAAGTTCATGTTTGCTACGTAATTCTTTATTTTATAATCACCTCTTATATTTTATTTCCACCAATAGTTCATATTCTTCACCAACTCTGGCGTTGAAATCCTCGAGGAGTCGTATTTATCGTTAGGTGGTACCCTTTTCACAATTTTTGTCAGATACACATAGAATCGATTTTTCTTGTCCTGGGTCCGCAACTTGAGTTGGAGAGTACAGTTTGATTGTTGTTTCTATCCTTTCCATAATTGCTTCAGAAATTTCGACCATCACTTACTGCTAGATCCACGTCATGAGTTCTCCTCTTGGCAATTGGTTTACCTTTCTAGTAGAAAGTATAACCGCTACCAACTTCTGTAATTCTACTGTAATTCGGTCTTCTTGTTTCGCTCAATGACGCCATCCTTATTTTCCAACGCTTCATTTCATTAGCAATTAGATCTTCTTTCAGGTCGATTTTCATTATCAATAAACATTAGCGTGCATATATTCAATGTTCCAATGTATGCGACATTCTTCTTTCCCTCTGTTTCGACCATGATAATGGTGACATACCCCAGACACGATGAATAGGTAGGCTACGGTTATGAGCAGATCATGTACCGAAAAATGGGGTTACTTTGAACAGGTTTTGGCAGTTTTGTAAAATGTAACTTATGTTAAATATCCAAAGCCTAAGGGTTACTTTGATAAAAAAGAATTATATTTTATGCATTATACATGGAATTAAATTAAAAACCCCGATTTTTTTACAATTCAATTGTCATCTTTATTATGAAAACATTTTACATAAAAACATCTGTACCGACGGTACTATTATTGGCACTTATTCAGTCTAAGAAGTATCATTAAAATTAAAATCATCTTGAGCAACATAACAATCAACTTTGGCAACATTATAATTAACTAAAACAAAAAAATTGAGCAACAATAGAAAAAAAGTTAAAAAGGATTATAGTCTGTGTCCTCCTCGCACACCATACATTCATAGACAGGATTAGTCGAGCTTTTGTTACACATGCCGTAGACTTTTTGCAAGTAATGCAGCATATCCAGTCTACAGGATGGCGGTAGAACTGGTCACATCTACAGATGTAACAAATGTCATCTTCGCCCTTTTTTGTTCCCTTTTTGCGGACCAAATTAATGATAGGAAAATCTTCATCTGCAGAAGTCTCGTCTTTTGCAGATGGTGTACCAGAAGTTGAGGGGATTGGCAAAATGGTCGGGTCATCCTTCATAGCTGAGACAGTCTCAACAGCTGAGATATCGTCTTCGACTTGGGGGATATCGTCTTCTTCCTGTGTGTTCCTGATTTATGAACGACTTTCTTTCCTCTTTTGTTTCGAATCTTTTCAGAATTGTAACAACTTGTTTCTTTTAAAAACTGCAACAAACTGATATTGATGATATGTCCAGTTACCTTTGACCGATCTGCTGGAAGCTTTTTCAAGACAGCTTCAGGATTGAAAGGGTAAATATTCGTAGTTTTGAAGGAGGTCTGCAGATTTCTCATTAAGTTGGGAGCCAATGCATCCCTCCAGCAGCATTGGAAACTATGTCTTTGGAATGGCGCCCCGTGTCCTTGATTATTTTCTCCAATTGTCCAGAACTTTTCTCCGTTGTTTATTTAAAGGACCATATACACCCACATCCAGAGGTTGTATCAAGTGAGTATAGTTTGGTAAGATAAATGTTGCTTCTACTGCAGTGCTTGACGACTTCCAGCGAAAAATGAGAAGCCAAATTGTCACCAATGACAATAACTTCATTTCCTACTTGTGTTCCTGGATGTGCGGTAGCAATAGCTTGAATAATCAAATCTCGAACAGGTTCATGCCAAACCAGTCGATATCACTTTTTCTGATAATAGTTCCAGGCGGGTATCCAGTTGTTGTAAAGGTGCTTTGATTTGTAGATACCATGGGAGCAATCAGTTTTTCGTCAGCGGTGTCATAGAACATGATGCTAACTGATGATTTCGAATGCTCCTGAACTCTCTCGACGCGTTTGTGCCCTCGCGGCCATAGGACTTTTATCGCCACCGGGTCGTCTATTATAATTCTCTCGTCATAATTATAAATTAGAGCTGGATGTGTCCCCTCTAAAGCCGGCCTTAAATTTTCGAAAAACTCTATAATCTCGTTAGGACCCAATAATGCCCTTGAAGTATTGATGTTTGTAGTCAGTCTCTGCGTTAGGTTGTTCTGAGTTGCAAAGTCGTTCACAAAGTTATAGCCCGGTAAGTTGTCTTTCCATTATTTTCTAACTGTACCTTCCTTGTTGATAAACATTTGAACGATGGTTCGGATGTCGACCTTTGTCAAAGGGAAACCCCAGTCTGCTAGAACACTTGAAGGTATTGGCTAATAGTTTCTCATTCTGAGGTGCCAAAATAGTGGGAAGGCCCGACTTCTTTTTTTATATGTGATGGATCTGGTTATGAATAGTGGTCCGATTAATTTTGTACTTTTTGGCAGCAACAGCCTGGGTAACTATACACGCCCTCACTTCTGCAGCGACTTTGCAAGGTCTTCATAACTGTAATTTTTATATTTACGGGCAGCCATTTTTCTGGTTGCCCGTTTTGGTTACCAGTTTTATACGTTCTAACTATTGTTATTTATTTGTGAATACAAACGAATGCAATGATAACTTAAAACCAATTAAAATATCATAGTCACACCCACTTAGACTAGTCCAGAACTATCACACCCACATACCAGTTAAGTCACAAACTAAAATATATATGTATAAACTTACCGAAGATTAAAGGTCCCAACTGTTATTTGCCCTAACTATGCACCACACAACAAATACCAACGATAAACATCCTCGGACTAGTCGGCAAATCAGGCGAGGAACACTCCCCGCACCAGCCGCCTGCCATGATAAGTCAGTTAAACCCTGTTTTGGTGCTCTGATAAAGTAGTCCCAAAAACTGCCAAAGTTACCCCTAATTTCATTTTAACCCCGTTTTACGGTATATGATACCTTTTCGAACCCTTTCCCATTTATGGAGTCAATCGTGAATAGAACTGCTCGTACAGAGATTGTTGCCGACAATTCGAATCACCCCTTAACGGCTATCATACCTCTGTCGCCTACTTGCAAATACGCAGCTAAGGGGTTTAAGCCTTCACAAACCTACCCCCACCACCACTCATTCATCACCGCAGGACTTAATCATCCTTCCCCTCTCTCATTTAGATTCAGCCATGACTAAAGTAAGTGCATGATAAATTTATTATGTAGAAAGTGACACATATCACTGTCCATACATGTTTGATTGCTGTTCTTCTTGCCCAGTAACAATAAAGAACTTGATGACCAGCAAAAGTAAGCTACTGCATATTTAAGCTGCTCTTAACATAGAGACAGACTTTAGTCGATTTTTACATAAGTAACATTTAGTTACAGACGCTAGCTATTTGGAAGATTTTTGTCATCTTCGTTTTGATCTTCTTCGTTTTATGACATTATTTTAGGTAGCCTTATATGGTTTTCCTCAGAAAGTCTTTGGAATTGAGCCCCATCACCACGGCATGGTTTTATCCGAGAGAAGGCACAGATACTTCAGCTGGAAAGAACATTGGAATTGTTTTCTAGGATTTACAATAGATTTTCTTTATCGAGTATTTGAAGAAAAGAATGACGATTACAAGAGAATATGATATGGCATTGTTAATCAAATATTACGAAAAGTTGATAAAGAAAGTCTTCATTATAAATTAGTCAATTTGCGTTCCCATTTAATACAGCATTCAACACATTCTTCGGACTTGGCGCCTTTCGACTTTGTTCTCTTTTCAAACTTGGAACAGCCTCCAACAAGGCCGACTGAAAAGATTAAAAAAAAAGAGAAATTTGTCTCCGTTTGGTTTTTTGTTTTTATCCAGTGATTCTTTCTTTATATAAGAACAGGTATTTTTGATATTTTTTAAGTTTTAGATAGTGGCGAAAAACCCAAATAAAGGAAAAAAATATTGACTGAAAAGATGTTTACATCAAATGATGAGATCATTACCGAAATAAAGGAATGCTTTATGGAAGGTACAAAAGAGTTAAAAAATCAATGGGTAAAATGTATCGGTATAAATCAATTTTTGCTAAAAATTATTGTCATTTATAAATTGTCTCACTTTTTATTCTACCCTAGAAAGTATTATATTTTTTCTTCAGTCATACTTACTTTGAAAGGTTGTCATTATTATCAGGACAAAAATAGACAATATAAATGTTACCATACGATTGCTCGAATTTTTTTTTGCCCATTTTATATTCTTAAAAATTCTATAAAGAACAATTATAAAACATGCCGCTACAAAAGTGTATTTATCAAACATAAGCATCAAATTAGCTAAAAACGAAATTGTCCCTGAAGCCTTCACCAAAATCACAACATCCATAAATCCATGTGGGTATGCAATTTGCCACAGTTCATTTCTAAATGCAAACAAGCCATTGCCAACAATATCTGCAGGACCATTTTCTATATCGCTCATTAATGAATCAAAAAGTTCTTTGTGGGTAATTATTCTTATTGTACCATTTAATGTTTGAACAAACCCCATTATACATTCATAGTCCATACCATAGAATTTTCCATCAATTTTTTCAAATCTTGGCCTGCTCAAAGCAGTTATGTTTATTTGATAACCCTGAATGTCTTTAAGCTTATCAGGAAATATTTGTTCTGTTTCAGTTTCAAAATTTGATAAGTTCAATAGCGTTCTTGTGAAAGGGTTATAAGATACGGTATGAATAGCATTAAAATGGTCAGTATAAAATAATACATAATTAAGGATTTTTGAGGAATGCCAAAAATAATCGCAGAATTGATTTATTTCACAAGAACTAACTTGTATATTACATAAAACGAAAATAAATCGAGTTTCTGCCGACCAGATCTGAGAATGACTTAGTAAATTACTCAGTGTATTAACAATATCTGTCAGATTTTTAACCAGCACCAACGAATGACTAAACATTTCATTAATTGTAAGATCATTTAAAGTTCCTGTGGTAATTATTTGGGGTTTCTGATTGAACAACTCATTTTGAAACCAAGTTGAAAGTATATCTTTGGCTTCTAATGTATCATTTGCAATGTGGATTCCAAACCTAACTGTTCTTAATCGAAAGAGCAGTGCTTCTTTTTCTAAGAGACATTTTAATTTATTTCCCATTATAGTACTTTCTGTACTATTCCCTGGAAATAAACTATCGATTATCAAAAAATATACATATAAATGGACGAGCTTCATTTTAGCAAGCGTCGAAAAATTACTGAAAAGACTAAGAATTTAGAAACAAATATTGAAAAATGTTTATGTAAATATGTCTTCTAACGAATATGAGAGACCCTTACAATGTCCGTCGGCTGGTTAACTGAAAAATAGCCCACATAAATTTGATTATATTACGAATATTATAGTTAGCATAAAAAAAATAAAATTTGTGATATTTTATTAAATTACCCATAAGTGGTGGTTCGTGTTTCACAGGGTACCCATAAGTGGTTACCCATATAATAAAGATAATGACATATTTAGATATTAATACACCCAATGCGTAATTCTAATGATGTTTTACTTATTACTTTTTTTATGAAATTTTTTATCGTCTACTTTCTGTCTGCATTATTCTACTTAAAATCCTAATTTTTAATACATAATTCTTAATTTATATTGCAGATATCTTTTGAGAATATATATATATATATATATATATATATATATATATATATATATATATATATATATATATATATATATATATCATCATCATCATCATCATCATCATCAGCCTGTATCGATCTACTGCAGGATGAAGGTCTCTTCTGCATGCTTCCAACTTTCACGGTCCTGGGCTTTTCTCTGCCACTCGGGTCCAATATACTTAACGATGTTATCAATCCATCGTGCTTTCGGTCTTCTTCGCGGACGTTTGCGATCAAGCGGTATCCACTCTAGGATTGCTTTGGTCCATCTGTCGTCCCATCGCCTCGCTATATGGCCTGCCCATCTCCATTTCAATTGCTTTATTCTTCCAATGATGTCACAGACTTCTGTTTGTTTCCTGATCCATGCGCAGGACTTTCTATCTCGTCTTGTAATGCCAAGCATACATCTTTCCATTCCCCTCTCTGCCACCCGAAGTTTTAGAATTGATTGCGATGTGAGTGTCCAGGTTTCACTTCCGTATGTCATAACGGGTAGAACGCACTGATCGAAGACTTTTCTTTTCAGGCAAAGTGGGAGTCTGTTCTTAAACATTATATAGAGCCTTCCAAATGCCTGCCAGCCACATTTAACACGCCGTTCCACCTCCCGGGCGGTATTCCCCTGCATTGAAATCCTCTGCCCAAGATATATAAAGCTGTCCACAATCTCTAAATCCCTTCCTAAAACTGAAATTCTTCTGTCATGAGTGAAGTTATTGATCATAACCTGACTCTTTTTCAGGTTTATTTCCAAGCCAAATGGTTCGCCAGCCCTTTACAGTTCTTGTATGCGTCTTTGCAGCTCCTCTGGGTCTTGTGAAATGAGAATAATATCATCTGCAAATCTAAGATGGTTTAAGTTTGCACCATTGATCTTTACACCATCCTGTTCCCAATCCAGTTTACGGAATACTTCTTCAAGGCCAGCTTAGAAAAGAATAGGCGATATAGCGTCACCCTGCCGTACACCTCGTCCTACATTAATTTCCACTTCAAGATCATCAAGGTGAATTGTGGCTGTAGCTCCATCATATATCGATTCTAATATGTTTACATAGGCTCTTTCTACACCGTGGCTAAGCAGTGCATCCATTATCGCGTGCTTTGAGATGGAATCAAATGCTTTTTCGTAGTCGATAAAAGCCAAGCACAGTGGCATGGTATATTCGTTGTGTCTTTCTATGACCTGCTGTACAACCTGGATGTGATCCATTGTACTGAATCCACTTCTGAATCCTGCTTGTTCTCTTGGTTGTGCCTCATTCAGTTTTTTAATATTTTTTAGAAATTATCTTAGTGAAAACTTTGTACATTACTGATACGAGGCTTATTGGACGGCAGTTCTTTAAATCTTCATGTGCTCCTTTTTTATGTAAAAGGATCACTTCTGCATTTTTCCATAAGTCCGGTACTTTTTATTCTTTGAGGCATTTTGAGTATAATTTTGCCAGTGTTTTATGTAACGTCCGACCACCAGCTTTTAGCATTTCGACAGTTACACTATCCTCTCCTGGAGCCTTGCCGTTTTTCATCGATTCGCTAGTATTTGTTACTTCCTCTACTAGGATATCTGGTATTTGTTCTTCCGTGGGTATTGTTGTCTTTGATTGGTTCTGATCTTCATATAACTGGGAATAAAATTTTCTGACAATCTCTAACATTTGGGTACGCGCCCTGCACACTGTGCTATCCTCACGCTTTAAAGCATATATTTGCGTTCTTTTGTTTCTCAGCTTCTGTTTAGCTTTGTTAATTTCTTTGTTTTCTTCCAGGGTTTTTTACACTAGCTGCATATTGAATCGGCGCGTGTCCTCTCTGATACGTTTTCTTATAGTTTTGCAGAGCTCAGTGTACTCGACCCTGCCAAAAGGACTACCTGCATTTCTCATTGCTCGCCGTTTCTTCATTAAATCAATGGTCTCACTGGAGATTTTTGTTTGTTTGAGACATTTTTCTTCTGGTGCTATTGAAGCAGCCATTTGAAGTACATTGTTGGCGATTTCTTCATATTGAACTGATATTTCCTCCTCCTCTGGATCTTGCAACGCAGCAAACCGGTTTGACAAAGCAATCTCAAAATCGCTTTCTTTTTCCAGCAGTTTTCCAGAATCTACCTTGCCCTTCTTTCGCGCGAATCTTACCATTTTTTCGCGCTTTTTTCGGTGGTCACTTCCAACATTAAATTTGTTAAGGATAGTACAATTGGTAAATATTGTTTTATCGTTGGTCATGATGTAGTCAATTTCGCTTGTGAGCCCAGATGGACTTTTCCATATCCATTTTCTGCTGATATTTTTCTTATAGAATGAATTCATAATATATAGTTCTTGTCCTTCAGCAAAATCAACCAATCTGTCACCTCTATTGTCTCGCTCGCCAATTCCATATGGGCCAGTTGCATTTTTGTCAGTTCTTGTTGTTCCAATTCTGGCATTAAAATCACCCATCAGGATTTTGTACCTACATTTCTCCTTGTATAAAGGCTGGGCTACATCATCATAAAATTCCTCAATTTCCTCATCCCTATGGCTTATAGTTGGTGCATAATCTTGGACGATTTGAAGCCTAAACTTTTTATTCAGCTGAATGACGCATTGGGCTAGTCGGTCGGATGTACTTTCAAATTTTACCACACTGTCCTTCAGATTTCGACTGATGAGGAATCCAATTCCGCCACATCGACCATGTTCCGCACCTCGAGTGTAGAGTACGTGTCCAGTTGGTTCCCGTTTGATTACCTCTTCACCTTTTCTTCGTGTTTCACAGAGCCCAATAATATCCCAATGTATGTTGTCAAGTTCGATTAATAGTTCTTGCAATCGGGCCTCTCAACATCATGAAACTCAATATATTGAAATACCATGTTGAAGGTATGGACCGTAATCTGCCACGCTGGTCCAATATGGATTGGCAGATTTTAGATCATGTTAGTCTGAGGCCTCTGTCTTGACCTGTCCGCCAGGGGTGACCCTCCCAGGAGTATAGACTGCAGACGGCATAGCTCAAAGCTTCATTGCCCTACTCAAACCCTTTTACCACGTCAAGGTCTGATCCACAAACGGATATATATATATATATATATATATATATATATATATATATATATATATATATATATATATATATATATATATATATATATATATATATATATATATATAAAACGCAAAAACAAAAAGTTCGCTAATTTAAAACAAATAGATTCTGAACGTCCAAAAGAAATCCGAGACAACAACATATTAGTTATAAATCTATCTAACCACCACTTATCCACAGATGAAGAATCCATACTAAGAAAAGGCTTTAACTTTGCCATTACCCCAAAATATATACTAATAAAATAAATAATTTCCAACGTTGAATCAATCCTAGTCAACAAGCCATATGAAGAAGAGGAAATAATCAGACAAGATGTAGCGCGAATACTACGATCCAACAAAATACCAAAACCAAATGTTAATAATACTGAAATCAGAGCGCTCGAAAGTTTAAAAAGTAACGAGAATATAACTATATTACCGGCGGGCAAAGGAAACGCAACAGTCATAATTAACACCAAGGACTATATGGCAAAGATGACGAATATTTTACTCGAAAACACATATAAACCAGTGAATAGAGATCCAACAATCTATCTAGAATATACGACCAAAGTCAAAGCATGGAAACTAGAACGGGACATTGAACGAAGAATAATTCCAAGGGAAAAATCAAGTAGATATCCTACACTACCGTCTACCCAAAATACATAAACCAGAAATCCCATTAAGGCCCTTAGTAAGTGCCTTTGGTTCTCCAACACAAAATTTGGAAAAATATCTAGCAAATATCATGGAACCAAGCGTTAAACTTGCCGAGTCGTATGTTCAACACTCAGAACATTAGATAAGGATGATTAAAGATTTCCAACTAGAGGATACAGATATACTGGCAAGTCTGGACATTGTCTCTATATCCAATATAATTTCGATGAACGAAGACTTTCCACCACATGTGGGGGAACTCTCCGAACACTGCTTGAAAAATACATATTTCTCCTTCAACCAGCAGATCTACAGAGAGACCGACGGTGCCCCAATGGGATCATCTTTATCACCCGTTATAACCAACCTGTTCATGACCGGCTTCGAAACAAAGGCCAAGTCTTCTTTAAAGCTCAAAGTTTGGAAACGCTACGTGGATGATATCTTTATAATATGGCCTCACGGAAACGAACTTCTAAACAACTTCCTAACCCAGTTAAACGGAATGCACCCCCGAATACAGTTCACTCTGGAAGTCGAACAGGATAGAAAACTGCCGTTTTTGGATCCCCTTATCACTAGGAAACTTTCTGTAACCCTCAAATATACAGTGCATAGAAAACCAACTCACACCGATCGATACCTCAACGCTAAATCCCATCATCATCCTTCGCAAATCCAAGCAGTAGCGAACGCCTTGATTTCCAGATATTTCTGACTGACACTACCAGATACACGAAGCCAAGCACTACCAAAAATTTCCACAGATCTTAGACAAAGTGGATATTCAGAAAATTATATCAGGAAGGCCATTCGCCATCAGGAAACCCAAACACAAAGAACAACCGAGGATCACGAACCAAATACACTAAAGGTCCTGCTACCATACGTAAAAGGAATCGCAGATAGGATAGGCAGACTACTAAGGAAACATAAGATCAGAACAACCTACAAGCCGCACAAAACTGTCGCAAACATCCTAAAAAATCCCAAGGACAAAGTTAGACTGAAAATCATGGGGTGTATAGTATATCTTGTTCCGACTGCAACAGAACATACATAGGACATACAAACAGACGAATATCGGCCAGAATACAAGAACATAAAAACAACTTAAAACAAACAAACCACTTCCGCTCTGTTCCAGCACCATCTACAAACAGGACATAAAATCAATTTTGAAGGAGCCAAAGAAATAGCAAATATTGAAAACTACAAGGCCCGAACAATCAGAGAAGCCCTTGAAATAGAAGAAAGGAATGAGCTAAATACCCGAAACTACGCTCGCAACATTCCAAAAGTATAGAAATTCCTTCTGACAAAAGAAGAAACGTGGCAACGTGGCGGCGAGGTAGATTAATCAATAAACGGACGCCCGACAGCGTTGCCGCAGCGCCGCAAATGGTCCCGAACTATCCCGACATAATCTGCGCAGTCTCCGGCCGGCTATAAAAGCGAGCACAATGACCCGTGCACGTCAGTTGGACTCTTCAGTCGAAGCGGATAACAGTTGAAAATGTCAACTGAGATTCTGGCGAAACGTTGTGACTGTTCACAGAATCAACGGATCGACACCCGGAATGATTTAGAAACATTATCTACCATCCTTGAAAATATTAGATGTAACATATTAGTGGATAAATATGTTGGCAAATCTTAGTCATTAAAAAGATGCAGGTTGTTGAAAGTGAAACTAAATTTTCGAAAAATTGAGATAATTTAAAAACGGTGGAAGATATCATTCAAAATCGGGGTAGTTGGGATTTCAAAGGCGACAAATACTGATTTGGTATTAGCTTGAGGGGACGCTTACTACCTACTTTGTGAGGAATGAACTCGCTCATATTTTTTTACCCTTTAAAGCTGGGGAGTGCCAACAAAATTGAGCCGCAGCATATCGTTTTGTACGCGACAAGGTTTTCTTTACGGAATCATCTTGTAGCGTTCATAAATTCTTGATCGCTACAGGTAGCATTCGTAAATTGTTGATCACCACTGGTAGGTTTATTTCGGACAAATTCTTAACTGAACGAGCTCCGGTATCGTTTTGGACAAGGCAAGACAGTCTAACTCCAAATCTCCAGGTGAGCGGACGTTTTCGCGCCTTACCCTTCTGACCGAGGTACGTAGGTTTGCTGGCCAAGCTACGCTTGGGTTGATTTTTCTGATATTCTTATAGAGGGTTTTACGACCCGGCAGCAGATAATCCGATGAACAGATACCAGGCCATTGAACGACCACCTATTACAGAGCCCGACCATCGTGGAAACCTTACACCTTTTTGGGGCCACATGGCACAGTAACCGGTTGATCAGATCGAGATTATTTCGGGACCCCCGCATAGGGATACCGGACTGCCCGCAGTCATACTCAGTGTTTTTGGACACCCAGTACCTTGATAGGCAAGGATAGACAACATCAGGAAATAAGGCCAGATAAACATTTTTTTATTATATTTTCATGTACCGTTAAGGATTGCAATTACCAGTTATTTTTCACAAATACATTATTACCATAATTTCTTATACTGATAATGGTCACGTTATCACCTTATATTTTGTATCTATTTGCCGCCTGACCATTCTTGGTTACCCTAGCGTTATATATCTATCTTTTTACTATTGTCAGAATAGAGGAAATAACCTCTAATTTGTTTGTATAGGGACATAGAGACCAGCTGGTGTAATTCAGAGCTGTGTATTTGATTTTTGATTTCTTTCACGGTAAGGTTTGGAGAACCACCTTCCCTAAACCTTCCCGTGTCTTTTGTTTGATAGTTTTAGTTACTCCTTTTTTTATGTGCTTTGTGTCGTTCTATTTTGAGTGTGCTTTTATAATATATATGTATAAAATTCTAGTAAACCGTTTTATTTAAGATAGACCCCTTCCCGGTTCCAGGGTCTTTTCCGATATATGAAGTAACCGGGTGGCGCTCAACTTTTGTCGTGGCTTCATTCTGTCCTGGACCTTCTTCCCGGTGCTCCCGGCGAACAGCTGCCGTTGCTGTGATTTATATATTTTTTATTTTGTTTCAAAAGAGAAAATAATAGGTCACAATCTGGCTCCGCGAATGTTTGTACATTTAGTTACAAGACTTCGCGAACAGGGTTCTTAAAGGCACATTAATGAGATTACGCTAAAAAACCTCCTCCACGCAAAATGGTAGAGAATGAAGAAGAAATTTTAGAAAATGTCAAAAACGAGCCAACAACGAGCACTAGGTCCATAGCAGGTCAATTTGAAATTGGTAAAGTGTTGAAGACTATATGACAAGAACATTTTTATCCCTACCATTATCAACGGATACAAGCGTTACAACCCGAAGATTAACCTAGGAAAGTTGAATTTTGTCAGTGGCTTTTACATCAGTAAAACAGCAATGAAAATGTCGCTAACTTTATTTTGGCTTCCCACGTGGTCACAAGAAATGGAGTAAATAATTTTCACAATAATCATGTTTGGGCCGTAGAAAATCTGCATGCTGTAAAAAGGACCCATTTTCAAATAGCATGCTTGTTGGACTTTTCTTTCTTCCAGTCGACTGATAGGTGCAAATTATTTAAACTTTCTTGCCACAAATCTGCCACAATTATTACAAGATGTTCCTTTAAATGTTAGACCGAACACATCATGGAGCTCCGCCACATTTTAGACGAGAACATTTAAATAATGAATTTCCTAACAGATGGATAGGGCGCAATAGACCCATTTCTTGGTCTGCACGCTCCTCGGATTTATTGCCCTGTGATTTCTTTCTGTGGGGCTATTTAAAAAAGTTAGTTTATCACAATGGAGAAGTAAATACTGTGGAAGAACTATAACAGCGCATCTAAAATGCTTGTGATGTTATTCGTGGACACCGGGATTTTATTTTTGACGCGTGTAGTGACGCATGAGTACACCGAGCAAGATCTTGTGCTAACCAAACAAATGGTGACAATTTTGAACAATTTTTTTAACATGTAACATTTTGGTTTTTGTTATTCTGGAACTTTTATATGAATGATTTTTTTCTAAATTGACTTCTCTTTGCGTGTTCTGCAGCGCAGTGGTCGAGAATATCGCAGTGGTCAGGTCCGTTTTAAATTTTTTTAACTTTAATAACTTTGTTTTGTTTTTGCAACTATATAACGGGTGTCTCAGAAGAGGGGAGTAGTATCAATCTTGAATTGACTGGCTTTTTAAGTTTAGTAGTGATTGATCGTGTTACGGGACCATAGCGCTCATTTTGCGCGCGAGCGTTTTGTAAAAACAACGATTCCTACACTATTGTTTCGATGTCTGTACAGGACACATTCTAATTTAGTGACCATGATAAATATGGCAAGTGCGAATTTAATCATTTGGGTGCGTAAGTTTGAAGAGACTGTAAACACAATGACAGATAAATGAACTGGGTGCAAAAGAACATCAAGAACGAGCGCGAAGTTGACTGCGTTCGCCAGTCTGTTAGAGACTTCTCTAAATTTGTACAGATCCACGATTCATCGCATTATTCGCAAAGATGTACTTTTTCATCCCTAAAAAATTGTTATTGTGCAAGAGATGAAGCCCGATGATTGACATTACCATCCAACATAAACGTTTTACAGCAAAGAATAACAGACGAAATCCACGCGATTCCAAGAGCGATGCTACAGCGAGTGATTGAAAATCAGTTCTAGACAGTTCTAGGCTAAATGAGTGCGAAGAAGTGAATGGTGCGCATTTACGATTGATTGTTTTTCATAAATAAAAATTCAAACATTACTCTCTAATTTAATCTGTAATTTATATGATATTACCATATATAAAATTTTATATAAAAAATTCCAGTACAAATATTAGTAAGCTTAACCCTAGTCCAAGCAGCCAGATTTTAAAGATGGCTTTTAAATGTCGCAGCTTTAATTTCTGAATAACTCTCGTTGTCTTTGTGATTCCTTTTTCTCTCTTTCCGAAATTTCTCGAATATAAACCATATTCTAAACTACTCATTATAGCAAACTTCAGTTTTCTCTTGAACGGGGAATTTTTGCTCAAATAAAACACCACGAATGCTGTCCCCGCATGCTCTTTTACTTCATGATAAAATACTTTAATTTTATGAAACTTCTCCTCGATTTGAATAGCTTTGGAAAATTCGATGGCAGCGCAAAACGCACCCTCCATCTGTTGCTCAAGTTTTTTACTTGTATCTCGAAAATCGATTTTTACTAATTGGGGTAGCAAACTTTGAGGAAAAAGTACTCCCCACTGTTCCATACAATAAACTGGCAAACCGCTTTCAATTAGATCTTCAATTGTATCGATATTTTTACGGTACTTTGGAGTCATCAATACTTGTACAATCCAACCTAAAAGAAATCAAGTTACAAAATCATATTGAAAAATAATTTACTAGTTATGTAGTGCAGACGTGTAAGTTTTATTATGGATAAGCGATATGGCGCTAAAAATATTGTACGTGTAGCGTCCTTAGTTTAAGTCGAATTTTGATGTGATTCGTACATGTTTTCCGAGAAGATGTAAATTGTTCAATACCTGTTATCTATAGACAATAAGAAACGATCTTAGTATTACTGTAATATCTTCATAAACAAGTTCTATCAAAGTGATAATTTACAGGCAAAATTGATTTGATGGAATTTTGAGAAGAAAGTTTATGTCAATAAACCCCAAACTATTTAACAAGTCAAGAAGAACAGACAAATATCAAACTGAGGCATCATCCATTATAATACCCTATAAAATCAAATATTCATTGAAACCACAATTCCCGCAACTTCACTTCTTAATTTAACTTCATAAATCAAATTTTCCATATATCATATTTTCCAAAACAGACTTTGCGTACAATCAGGTTCCTGACAATACTTTGAATCATAAATGTATAAGTTTTTTACAATAAGGCCTTGAATTTAAAAAAAAAACGGGGCAGCAAATTATCTTTTTTGTTTGTTTGAGATTTGTAAAATTGTTGAATCCAGAACTTTAAACAATTGTTTTCTTATAATTAAACTGTAAATTTTATTTTTTTTATGGATTGAATTAATATGTTCAAAAAGACACTTAATTGTCTGTTAATACCAACAAAGCATGTCAAAGTGTCGTCCACATATCAATACCCATATACAAAATGTTTACACACTTCATTGTGGTGGATTACCGTTACAATGTTTTCCATAAATATTTTTTTCCATATATACTTTGCGCATCCCAAAATACTGATTCCAAAACCTTACCAGCTGACATTTGCGTTTTTAGTCACTTTGGATGGCTTTCGCCAGTTGCTGTGCACTCAGCTGACTACAGATTTGACTGTGGAGTATAGTGATTGATCCATGTTTCATCCATTGTCACATGCCGCATGTAAAAATATTTTTATTGCGCTGCAACAAGTCCAAACAACGTGCTGACTCGTTAACGCGTTGCTGTTTTTGATCGACTGTGAATAAACTAGGTATCCAATTCGAACAGAGCTGTTTCATGGACAAATGTTCATGCAAAATGGTGAATAAACTGCCTTCTGATATCTTTAAAATGGCAAGTATGTCACGTACCTCCAATTTACGATCGGCAGAAATTATTTTTATATTTTCTGAATAACTACCAAATTTGGGCGACCATTGCGTTCAGTGTCATTAGTATTTGTACGGCTGCGTTTAAAATCAGTAAACCACTTCTCTACCATTTGTCTCGATGGAGCAGAGTCTGAATAACACCTGTCAAGACATTGCTTTGCTTCCCTTTTGAGTACTTTGAAAAGTACTTGGATCAATCTCTGTTTGAAGATATCGAACCTATCAACCAGTTCCTCACTCAATACTATCATGGCTGAAATAAAAAGTTTTATTGGTATTGAAATACTAATGGGGATAATAAGTATGCCATCAATAGATGATTATTGAGCTGTAGAAACCAGATACTCTTTGATAGCTATTGTAATGCCAGTAAAAAGATTTAAAAAACTTCGTAGGCTACACAAAAATGAAGATCGTTTGTTTAAAATTCGTCCAGTCCTGGAAAAATGTGTTTTCTACAGATGAAATGATAGTGGCATACAGGGGTACTAAAACTGGAAATCTTCGGCAATGCATGCCCAAAAAACCTAAAAAAGGGATTTAAAATGTTATCAGGGTCGGAGTTTCTGAAATAGTATATGATTTTCTGGTTTACACTGGAACTAAAATCTTTGACAACATCAATTTTACACAATTGGAAAGCTCTTTTGGCTTAGGAGATCAAGTAATTTTAGCGCTATGTAAAAATATATCGAATCTCAAGAAAGTACAGTATATTTTGATAATTTCTTCACTTCTTTGGATTTAGTTGCCTTTTTGAAATATGAATGTAACATATCCAGTTTGGACACTATACGCAGCAACCGTTTGAAATGGTGTATTTTAGAAAACTTTAAGGCTCTACTAAAAAGAAGGCGTGGAAGTTATAACTATCGAGTCGACAATATCGATGGCGTTGCTGTTAATTGAGTTTAATCATCTCTTGATGTTGCTAACATGGTTAGCGAAACGTGCATCGAGGAGTTCAAAAAAGTGATTTGGTGTTTAGTGCTAAATCTATTCGAGTATGGCCTTGCTATTGTTAAGTCGGACGATTCAAAGTGTTACTCTAGCCAGTTCCTGCGTCTTCCGTAGTCCTACATTTCTTGTAAAAGGGTTCGTAAAAGAAGAAAATAAAAAAAGTGGATGTAGAATGTTTTCAAATCATTAGGCAATACAATAATCGTATGGGTGGAGTTCATTTGGCAGACATGCTTATTGCTTTTTATTGGTTGCCTTTCAAATCACGAAGATGGTACTTTGGATATTCGCGAAGGTGATTGATATATCAATCAATAATACTTGGCTTGTTTATAGACGAGATATGGATTCATCTGATTACCTAAAATATATCAATCTAAAGGCGTTCTGTATAAACCGAGCGATAACTCTAATAAAAGGTAACCAACTAAAAAAGGAAAGAACTAGTTTACTAGATAATCAGCCCCCCAAAAAAAAAGAGTTCCAGTTGCTGCACGACCCCCTTCTAATGTACGTTTTAACCTGGTAGGTCACTTTCCCAGTTTGTGGAAAAAGGAAGATGTAAACTCTGCACCAATGATTCTCTACTTGATTCTCTACCTATGATTCTCTACTTGAGTTTGTAAAATCTTTTAGCTACTGAAGCTACTACTTTTAGCACTGAAAATAGCTGATTAAACATTAGTTTTCACGTCGAAAAACACTCGCGCAACCGACGAAGAGTTGAAAACATATTAGGCTCTATTCAGTCACATTTGATGGTTCATAAGTTGTTTACAGAGTTTTGATGTGGTTGAACTAGCATGAGTGACGTTTTGTGTTCAGTGCGCCTCATAAGGTACCACTGAGGCAAGTGTGGACACTCTAAGAATCTATGATATTGTGTTGACCGATCTCAAAGTGAAGGTCACAGAGATTGCTGAGATCTCTAGGACGAATGTATATGGAAAGAAATTTGAATGCGTGATGGCAGCAGCGTTTACCCGCTCCATACCCAATGGTGGTCTAGCATCTAAAGTCTTCTAGAATTATTAAAATTTTTTGATTGCAATTTTTTTTTTATTATTGACAACGTGGTCGCCGACAGAAGGGATATTGCCACAAGGGATGTCCGCAGGGATCATGTTTGGAGTTAACGCTGTGGCTATTGAATATGAATGGATGGTTCAGAAGAATGAATGGACTGATGGGAAAAGACGAAGAAAGCGAAAGAGGAATAGAACGGAAGGGGTGGGTGTAAGCGTTTGCGGACGATGAAATAGTAGTACTAGTGGAGTGTCTGTGAAGAAAATCGAGAAAAGGTGGGAAAGTTATTGGGAAGAATGCAGAGAATGGGTAAAGTCGGTAAGGGCAAACTTCAATTTCAGAAAGGCAGAGATGATGTTTGTATGGAAAAGAAAAGAGTACCGGTAATAGAAATGGGAGAGGATAGATGGGAGATGGGAGATGTAAAGACGGGAGATGTAGCGAAAGCAAAGTAAAATACTTTGGTTATAACATTGGATAGATGGTCCCTGTTCTTGGAAGAGCTTAAAGAAGTAAGGAAAAAATGGGAAGAGTGATTGCGAGAATGAGTGGAGGAGGCTAGGAAAAGAGGAAAGAGAAATGCTGCGGAAATAATATATGACAGAGTGGTAAAACCGGTAGTGTTATATGGAGCAGAGGTTTGGGGAGAGAAGGCAAATAACGGCAGGGTAAAAAAGGGAGTGAATGCGACATATAGAAGAGTTGAAATGGAAAATGGAAACGTTGAAAATGGTGGTTCAGGCATATAACACTGAACCGACTGAAGCCTTGACCGTAGTGTTCGAGTGCAGATATAAAGAGAAGGAAGGGAATAAATTAGAAATAGTTGAGATGATCATGGGAGTTGATAGAGAATGAGGAAGAGGAAGGAGAGGAGGGAAACGGGGAAGAAAGAGTGGATATATGGGTGGATGGGTCAACAAAAGAGGAGAAAGGTGGAGTTGGAATGGTGGTAAAAACAGATAATGAAAACAAACATCTAGGGAATGCGACTACCATGTAGTTAGGAAAGGATTGGTATGGATAAAAAGTATAGCAAAAGGGAAGGTAATAATAATAACAGACAATAGGAAAGTAATTAAAGAAGTACATGCAGAAGATAGACGCAAAGTAGTATGAAATGGTTGATATGCTGAGAGAAGGGAAAACCATAAAAGTGAGATGGAAACCGAGGAATAGCGAGTGGGTAAGAGCAGACGAATTGGCGAGTGAGGCAAGAGAGGAAGAACACGTGGAACTGGTATGGGAAAAGATATGGAAGTGGAAAAGCATGAAGAAAAAGAGAAAAGAAGAGCTAATGCAAGAATGGCAAAATGACTGGGATAGAAGCAGGAAAGGAAGGAGAACGTACGAATGGTGCAAAAAAGTAGGGATAGAAAGATAGGGAATGTGCCATGGGAGGGCATGCAACTGTTAAAGATACGGGAACATGGCGGAGTACAGAGAAAGGTTTAAAAAAAAAACGACGGGAGGTGTCGGAAGGAAGGGAATATATGGATCATGTGAGAGAGAGCTGCGCGAATGCCGATGGAGTGGGAGGAAGAGAAGAATGTCAGAGAAAGTTAGGGGAAGGGGAATTGAAATGGGAAATAACGAGAAAAAAATGAATAAAGAAATAATAGCAATTATAAATAAGGGGGCAGAAAGGGCAATAAGGGATGAAGTGCCGATAGAAGAAAACTCGGAAGATGAGGGTTAGGGTTTGTTTGTCTTTGTCGGGGCGCGGAAATTCCCCGCTAATTTTTGGAGAGTGAAGGGTGTTTACTTTGGCAGTGGTCTTGTTAGATAGTCGGTAGTAGCCGGGTTGTAGCGGAAAGGCAGACAGTCTCTGTTTTCTAGCATTTGTAAGACATTATAGATAATGTAGATATAGTAGGATGTAGAATCCACTGTTTGAAAAAAGAAAAGACGATTATAGAAGTGTTACAACAAAGAAATTGGATAATTTGCACTACGAATTAATACCGTATCTACTCTATTCTCCGGACTTGGCACCCGCTAACCTCTCGTTCTCTTTCTAAGCATGATGACAATGCAAATCTTTGGGCGAAGTGTATCGGGCTAAATGAAGAATACATTAAAAAATAAATCGATTTTCGATAAAAGAAATTTAATTAAAAAACTGTCTCACTTTTCACTCTACCCACGCAAGTACGATTTTTTTTCTTCAGAACTCTCTTTACTCACTTTGAAAGATTGTCACTATTATTAGGACAAAAATAGAAAATACGAATGTTACCATTCGATTGCTAAAACTTTCTCTTGTCCATTCAATTTTCTTAAAAATATTATAGACAACAACTATAACACACATCGTCATACATGTGTATTTATCAAACATAAACATCAAGTTGGCTAAAAAAGAAATTGTTCCCGCAGCCTTCACCAAAATCACAACATCCATAAATCCATGTGGGTATGCAATTTGCAACAGTTCATTTTTATATGCAAACAAACCATTGCCCACAATATTTGCAGAACCATTCTCTATATCACCCAATAATTGATCAAAAAATTTTTTGTCGGTAATTATTCTTATTGTACCATTTAATGTTTGAACAAACCCCATTATACATTCATAGTCCATACCATAGAATTTTCCGTCAATTTTTTCAAATCTTGACCTGTTCAAAACAGTTATGTTTATTGGATAACCGTGAATGTTTTTAAGCTTATCAGGAAATGTTTGTTCCGTTTCAGTTTCAAAATTTGATAAGTTCACTAGCGTTCTTGTGAACGGGTTGTAAGATACTGTATGAATAGCATTAAAATGGTCAGTATAAAATAATACATAATTGAGGATTTTCGAGGAATGCCAAAAAGAATCGCAGAATTGATTAATTTCACTAGAACTAACTTTTACATTACATAAAACGAAAATAAACCGAGTTTCTGCCGACCAGATCTGAGAATGACTTAGTAAATTACGTAGTGTATTAACAATATCTGTCAGATTTTTAACCAGCACCAAGGAATGACTAAACATTTCATTAATTGTGAGATTATCAAAAGTTGTTTTTGTAATTATTTGGGGTTTCTGGCTGAACAGCTCATTTTGAAACCAAGTTAAAAGCATATCTGTGGCTTCTAATGAATCATCTGCAATGTGGATTCCAAACCTAATGGTTCTTAATCGAAAAATCAGTTGTTCCTTTTCTAAGAGATATTTTAATTTGTTACCCATTATAGAACTTTTTATATTGTGCCCTGAAAATGAATTATTTATTATCAAAAGATGCACAAACACATAGACGAGCTTCATTTTTGCCATCTCTATAAAACTATTTAAAAAACACTCGGAAAATTCAGAAACAAATGGGAGATATGTCAGTCGATTTGTTAACTAAAAGAAGCCTACATAAATTTGATTACATTAGGAATATTATAGTAAATATATATATATAATAAATCAAATTTTTGATATTTTTATTCAATTACTCATCCGTGTAATACAGATAACATATTTATATATTAATATTAATTTTTTATTTATTGGGATTTTCGGTCAGTTCATAAGTTTTAATTTTTTATTGTTTTATTTACGTTTCGGTTCAACAACGAACCATCCCCAGAACACCTCTACAATAAACATTACTTTTATAAAAAATACAAACTTACAGTTAAAAACCTACCAATATCAAATTAAACAATTAATTTTTAATTTTTTTTAACTAATATGTGACAATTAAATTTTGATCGAAAATTATTGGATCAATTATTTGATCTCCAATAATACCTGCCCAGACATTAATCTTTTCAGGTCTTTGTGTGTGACTTTCCCGCATCCAGTGAGGATTTTCTCTCGACCAACAACGACAGTTCTGGCGATTGGCATGCCCAGTAGATTCATCAGAAAATTAAACGTTTTCCACTCTCAGAAGGTTGTTGTCTATTCTGTGCATCATTTGTTCGCAAAACTCCATTCTCCTGTCGAAGTCGTCTTCACTAAGCTCTTGAGTATGCTGTAGCTCATACGGATGCATTTTATTCTCTTTCAATATTCTGGCAACCGAAGAGCGACCAACATTGTTTTCCAAGGCAACTTGTCGAGTTGAGGTATGCGGATTGTCTTGGAATGCAAGCATTACATCCAATTTTTTGTTATCGGTCAACGACACTGCTTCCTTCTTAATTTGTCTCACGTGTTCCAGTTCTCTAAATTATTTTTCAACTTTACTTACTGCACCTTGGGCTATGGGTGGTAAGTCAGGATTTTTTTCCCTAGATAGACGAATAACTTCAACTTAATAATCATTAAGATAGTTACTTTATGACTCTCAGATAAATACACCATGTTTAAATCAAATGAATCACGCACGTCAAAGAAAACTAATTTAAAAGGCACGTTGATTTTTTTGACGTTTCATTTCAACAGAGGTAGGTATTACCTCTGAAAACCTGATTTTTCATCTTTGCCTATTTGCTGATAATGTTCGAAGAATTACTTAATATTTCCGAAACAGTTGAAGATAAGTCTAGGACATTTTACATGAAATATGTCTAGAATTTCCTGAGGAATCCAAAAATTAAATATCATACAGGGTGTTGTATTTAAAATAAGAAAGTTGATATTGGCCACTGTTACATGACACACCCTGTATAAAAAAATTTTGTTGAAAAAAATGCGCATCTAAAAATACCAATCGACGTATTCGAGCGTTTTTTCGAACACGCCCCCATTTATTTATTAACGAATTTATTCCATTTGGCTGGGTATACATACATATATATATATATATATATATATATATATATATATATATATATATATATATATATATATATATATATATATATATATATATATATATATATATATACAGTGTGTTCAGGATAACGACACCCTTAAAATTTTTATTTCTGGACCGATTTTCATAAACTCTCTTTAGATAGATAGAGAGATCTCGAAAAACTCTCGGAAAACTCTCGGAAACTCTCGGAAACTCTCGGAAACAATATCATGGCGCTAACTGCATCAACTTTTATGACTCCCATCTTCGAGAAGTAATATTAGGGCTTTTTTAGAGAAAAACTAACAACGCAACGAAATTTATACACCGGGAATTGGCGGTGAAATACAAACTCATCAACAATCCACTACCATACTACCAATATTCTCCGGAACCGATTTTAGAATCCAGTGATTCTTTATTGAGATAGGCCAGTAATTACAGACAGGACAATAGACTATAACAAACCAGACCTTATCTTGGTTGATAAAAAAAAATAAAAATGCTTTTATACTTGATGTGGGTTGTCCGTTAACTCAAAATCTGGCAAAAACGGAAATGGAAAAAGTTCAGAAATATGAAAATCTCTCACTAGAGCTGAAGCATGTGTGGCGTTTCGCCAATGTAGAACTGATCCCCATAATAATATCGGTGTGTGGAGTAATAACAAGTAACCTTAGAAAAAGCATCGTGCGTTTGGAACTGCCGATGAATCTCAGTCATCTTATGGAAAAAAGGGTAATTCTCCAAATTTGCAATATCACTCGAAAGTTCCTGAATTTGTAGCAGGATAGTATGAATTTCCTCCCTGATACATATTAAATCCCAACAAAATAATAAATAAAATAGATAATAATACAATTAACCTTTTAGCATTTACTTATTTAAGTCATATAACATATTATTTTCATAAAAATCGAGATCACAGTTCTATAAACAATTCTACATTTCTATAGAATTTGTCGAAATACTATATATAGGTCTAATCCAACTGTTTTGTGATGTTCATCATCTCAATCATCTAACATAGATTTTATCTCGATTTTCATTTGAATTGAAAATGTATCAAAGAAGACAGCACGCGATTAGTTTATGTAGGTAGTTCATTCCTATTATATTCTTTAACAGCGTCCTCCAATCGTTTTCCTCATTACGAAGTATTTCAATTTTGTCCATAACCGATTCTATCATAACCCTAACCTCAGATTTGTTCTTGAATATCGTCTATGGATATCATAGCAACCATAGAAGATGCAATCTTTTCCATGTTGTTTTTTCCATGTAGTCTTGTATGTTATATGCATTATTTCAAGGTTTTTTATATTTATGTCATTTATTCTTTTACTTAATAAACCAATATTGAAATTCAGATCCAATGATAATTGGGCTTTCGAACAATTTTTTTGGCATAAATGGAAAGATCATATGTAAGTAATAGAAAGATCTATTTTTATTTTTGTTATTTCCTTATAATTAAAAAGTTATATCAAATTGAAAATACATTTTTAAACCTAGTACCGATGAGGCGCCAATAGTTCCCGAGAAAAATATTAAACGTATGTGACCGCACAATAGTCAAAAGGACAATATCGCCAATATTGGGTTGGCTCGGAACAATTCAGAAGTTATACTGAAATTTTCTTTCGCGCTGTTTCCGAAAATAATTGGAATCTCAATGGGCAAATAAAACAATTTATCGATCTTAGTCATTGTTCTATGGGTTTAACCCATATCTTTGATTGCATTTGTTGGTTTGCTAGCGATTTGAAAATATACTCGTTATTAATTGTTGTTTAGGCTTTTGTGACTTAAACCTATTAAGTCACCGTAAGTTTCTCATGACACCCTACAAATAGTTTAATTATATTTATTAGAAATATTTTGTTTCTTATTTACATTCACATTATTTTTATTACATTACATTATGTTTTAGCACCTCGGCTCAATTAAACCGAATGTAATTTTTGAGAAAATCTGTGACCATAAAAGTATCCACAGCAGGTATATTATCAGAATTAGCCTTTATGAACCCTTTGTCAAACATTACTGAACTAAATTAGTAACAAACAACATTTTATTTTGCACTTAGCCAACAATAATTTTGACACTATATATACAGGTAGAAGCCGTTGACAGTACTGATGTGAAAACACTTTACAATTATGACGTCCCAAACATGGCAGTCAACCGCGGCGTGTTCGTAGCCACGTGATTTTTTTTTTATTTTATAAATTTTAATTTATTTATAATTAATTGTAACAAATTTTTAAAAAGTTTTTCGCATCAATTATCAATATTATTTATGATAAAGTTTTAAAATAAAGTAAAAAAGTCGATAATTATTTTTTATTCAAAGACACAATTTTTCTACATATTCCTTATTGACCTCATCAAATTTTTCTGTTGGTGATCTAACACTAGATAAGATCTCTCTTGAAGATATAGTTTTATCCATTTTTTCTATTTTTGCAGTTATACTTTTATTAAAGGATGCCAGATTCAAACTCAGATTCAACAATAATTTATCAACATATTCCTTGTTGATTGCATCCAATGCTGGTGGTTTAATTTTACACAATTTATGATTTTGGATATCATAATTTCCATCATTTGTGAAAAGTAAAGCTGAGCGCATATGAATATTAGATCTAGTCTTCCGTTTATCAGTTAACGAACGACTGAACTTGTTCATCGTTGATTTGTAAATAAAACCCACTATAGTAGATTGCTACTATTTATTTATTAAAGTTAATAACTCCAAGTTCACATAATTTATTTAGAATACTCGTTAATTTATTATGATGACTTCTATTTCCGGCTTCTTGGGAGGCATCCAATTTTATTAACTTTTCGACTAATTTATTTATATCAGCATAATACTTCTTTAAATTTTTCGTTATATTCTATTAGGGCTGATCCAGATTTGATTTGAGAAGTTTCTGCAGATAATGTTCGTTTTTTATGTATATATCGCTTATATTTTATTGAGTTAGTTCCTTTTATCTGATTTGATGAACTAAAATCTCTTATGTGGACATTGTTTCTTTTTAAAATATTCTCATATTGTTCATAATCATGTCGAAACGAGTCATCCGGTTCCTTTAAAAATAATAAATCATTCAACCCTTTAGTTTCTTTATAGGCAATATTTCCTATTAAAATATCTCAATGTTTAAGAAAATTAACTTTTTCGGAACTCATACTCCAAGTGTCCGTTAATTTATCATGTGTTAAACCATACCTGTTATCAATCATGCTAGGATCCAAATAATATAAATCAATGTATTTGCCAGTTAAGTTTGGATATTGATATAAATAGTTAATATAAGTTTGAGAACGTTCACAAATAGAATTTTGGAGATGAGGATCGATTTCTGCTAGTGATGAGTAAAAAACATCATCATCAATTTTATCCCTAGAATCAATCGTATCTGTTTCAAGTATCAATTCATCGTTTTTAAATTTTCTATCCCTATCGATTACCTTTGTATGTTCCGAGTCTCTGTTAATTTTCTCTTTAATTTGTTTGTTGGCTGATTGTTAACAACTAAGTTTTCCGTCAGCTTATCCAATGGTTCTCTTATAGGATTTATAAATCTATTTATCACATTATCTTCTTCATTTATTTGCAGTTTTAAGAATAAAAATGTTTTTCTTATGGTATTAGTTGCTTCGATAGCCTTTCGTTTTATCTTATTTGCTTAAAATAGGAGACATCGTTACATTTTATGTTGATAAACAGAGATATAAACAGATCAGCAAACAGCCAGATAGACAGCTAGGACAGACAGGCATACAGACAGCTAACAGACAAGTAGCTAGATATGTAGCTAGACAGCTAAACAACCAGGACCGACAGGTATACAGAGAGCTAAACAGCCAGGTAGACAGTCAGCTAGATAGACATATACTTCTATACAAAGTTTTGATCTATGGTATTATATAGGTATCGAATTTATTTCTGTATCTACCCTTGTTTATATCATCATCTTTTATCATAACCGAAAACCCATATTTATCTTGCCAGCACTTTGCATATATTTTTTTGAATGATTCTAACGACATGTCAGTGTTTACGGGATCATTATAGACATGTTTGAATCATATTAGCACTATTAATTGTTTTGAATTAATTGTTTTGAAATCCTCGAATATGTTTGATAAAGATAGAATGAATCGATATCGTGATGTCTTCCCATACAGAAATAGTTTCGGATCGTATCTTCTTTTTCGCAAGATACATCATCAGAAATGAATGAGAACTGAATCAAATTTTTCTATGCTGGGATCACCTACCATATCGTTTTGAGTGTTCGGATAATAATTTGCATCTGAATCTGAATAAACGTATACGTTTCGAAACCTTAGACCATTTGGATCGATTAAAAGGCTCAACATAACGTTACTTTTCCTACAATTACTCGGTCCATAAATAACGGCACGAATTGCATTTAGTAGCAATTCACCGTGCCGTTTTAATAATTTTGGTTTATTCATATCAAAATTACTATTGAGAGACTGTTTTTTCTCACGCATAACTTATTTAAGTACTTACTCTTATAAGTTAAGTACTTACACTTTCATAAGCAATGACTACTTTGAAAGGTAAGGCCATCAACGAACTACCCTTTGAACTTCATTTACCTGGTTATTCATACTGCAGTCCGGGTACTAAGCTTAAAGAACGATTAACTCCTGGTGATCCCAAAAACAAAAACAAATTGGATAGCTATTGTAAAGATCACGATATTGAATATTCAGAATTTAACGATTTAAGGCAAAAACATCAGGCTGATAAAGTTTTAGAGGAAACAGCCTGGGAGCGTGTTGAAGTAAAGGATGCTAGTGTAGGCAAAAAAGCTTCAGCTTGGTTTGTAGCAAATTCAATGAAAGTTAAACGTAAAATCGGAGTGGGTCGACGACTAAATAATTCAAAGAAAAAGGTTTTAGGAAGCTAAAATCATTTAATTCGTATATTATTAGTAAAATACGGAAATATTTGAGCAACTTTTAGGGTGGTTCACTTAATAATAACGTTAAAACAGCCGTTCAGGTCGCTAAAAGGTCCTTGAAAGATGCTGGTAGAAAAAAGAAAATAAAAGTACCGCGAGTTATAAAAGTACCTAAAATTGGGAGAATTCTTCCTCTTATTCCAATTTTTGCTACACAGAGTGCTTAGAATGCTTTAAGCAGAGGAACTGCTTCAATTACAAAAGCAGTAAATGAGACGCATAGAACAAAAAAGTAAATTTGATGAGAATAAAATACATAATGAATATGTAGAAGCTATTTCTTTGGGTAAAAAAAGAATTATGGATTATTTAAAAAAAAATCAAAACATTTGGATATGGGATCTATTTAAAGAAGATGCCAAAAAACTTCAATTAAAGCTACCCAATCATGCATTAACTAATCAAGAACTAGAACGATATGTTGAACGTTTGCCAATAGTTAATTTTAGAGGAGCGTTTATGAGAAACACACTACCAAAGACACCACATGAAGATGAATGTGGAATAGTAAATCTAGATGAAGCTGATATGGAAAATATATTTTATATTTTGATAGCTTTGGTAATTTAAAACGACCCAAGGAATTTGTCTGAGATTTTAAAGGATGTAAAATATTTTTCAATTATGATCAATAATTCTTATATTTGTGGTCATCTTGTGTTATCGTTCCATTACAATATATCATTATAAATTAATGTGTTTGTTTTATTTTCCTTAGTCATGTCTCAAACATTCACCTTCAAAGGACGTTCTAGCCACTTAAGTGTTGATATTAATCCTCCAATTAACTTTGATTCCAGATACAGTTACTCATTGGCACTTATTTCACTCAATACCTGAAATTCCATTCCAAATATTGAATTTGGACTTAATAAATTTTATTACGCAGTTAAAGGTAAAAAACACGTATTAGACATTCCAACCGGATATTATGAAGTTACTGACATCGAGTCATTTCTACTAAAACGGTTAAGTGATGCGAAAAATGATGTGAAAATGAAATGAAACAAAAATTTTTATTATCCTATTTTTTTCTTAAAACCTCACAACAATACATAAAAGTGTGAGTTTAAGTGTGCGTATGATGTAAATTTTAAACCATCAGATAGTATTGGGAAATTATTGGGATTTTCACCAAATATACTGAAGGTTAATTTATTGCATGAATTTGATATTTCGGTAAATATTATCAAAGTAGTAACAATAAGAATCGAATGTAACATAATATCCGGTTCTTATTACTCAACTGACCCATCACATACGTTGTACTTATAAATAAGACCACGGTGCCATACTTTGTCAAAGGCTTTGGAAATATCGAGAAACACAGCGCCAACGCACTTTGTTAATCGAAAAGCCTGGTGTATTTCGCCAGCAAGCCTTGCGCATTGCTGCAGGGACGAATGACCCTTTCGGAACCCGAATTGCTCGTTAGGTATTATACCTTTGCTATCGGTAAAGTCATTTAGTGCGGAAAGAATGTCCTTTTCGGCTATCTTGGAGAGATTATTTAGAAAAGATTATGGGCCTGAAATCAGAAGAGAGGCTCGCGCCTCTCTTCTTCGGAATAACTGCTAAATTAGCGTGCTTTCATGAAGCGGGAAAATATTGCAAACGCAGAATGGAATTCACGATATTCGTGATTTCTGCGATTTGCTTGCTATGAAGCTTTCGAAGCTGCTTGACGGTGATACCGTCGCAGCCCGGAGCTTTGTTTGGGGTAAAACTACGAATGATAGCCACTACTGACTTTGGAGAAATCAGGTAATCCTGCAGATACGAAAGTTCAGGCTTGTCGGAAAGCCGCGCGTAAGCGCGGTAGACTGCCCGTTTTTCCGCCTGCGCCTCGGTCAGCCTCGGACTGGCCATCTGGAGTCTAAAAGACTCCGCCAGCATTTCAGCTTTTTCCAAGTCGGAGACGGCTCAAGAAACGCCATCATCCGACTTCAAGGGGGAATGTCCCGTCGGGACTTCCCCACTAAGGACCTTGCCAGACGCCAGATCTGCCTCGGATTTGACGTGTCGACAGAGAAAAGAAGTGAATCCCACTTCTCGTCTTTGTACGACGCCATCGCCTGTCTGGCTTCTCTGATCGCCCGGTTTGCCCGACGTTTATCCTCGGGATCGAGGGTGGATCTGGCCAATCTGACCAGGGGATTTTTTGCCCGGAGCTGGTTTTTCAGATCCGTCGGTAGGTCGGAAGTTCGTTGAAGCTGGTCGACCGTCCGAAGCTTCGTGGCAAGGCTGTAAGCTTCTTGGATATCCCTTGTCAGTTTATCGACAGCGAGATCGAGCTGCTTCGGGGAAGCAATTGTTGGGATTGGCTCCGTAGAGCGGAGATGGGCTCGGAAAACGTTCCAATCAGTGACTTTATAAGTCAACTTGAACGGGGCGCCCAAGAGCCGGCCGTCCCCCAGTTCGAGGAGGACAGGAAGATGGTCAGAGTCGAGCTCGTGCAGGACCGACGTGGCAATCGCTCTGGAGGAATTCTTCGTAATGAAGAAGTCTATAACCGATCCCGTGTGTTGCGGATGGTTATAAGGCATAGTGGGTAGCCTCATCAGGAAAGGCGATGAGGCACTCGAGCGATTCGCACACAGTGCCTAGGGTGCTACCACGATCGTTCATGGTTCTGCAACCCCAGCGAGTGTTGTGTGCGTTGAAATCGCCGCCGATAATAATGGCGGCATCGGTGTCAAAGATTTTGGTGTAATCAGCCGGAACCAAAGGTTTACCGAAACGCTGATACACGGAGGATAAAATGATAGGTCGGTCCTTGAGCTCAACAGAAATGGCAGTGGCTTCCAGAGTGGAAAGCTCTGGTTTAGGAAGTCTGAAATGCCGAATATTTCTTTTGATAAGAATCAACGTGCCGCCACCACAGCCGTCGATTCTGTCATCCCTGTAAACTTTATAGTTCGGGATGCTGAAACGGATGGAAGGTTTAAGAAATGTCTCCTGAATTAGGATGACATCGATATTGTGTGCCGAAAGTACGTGAGCAAGTTCCTCCTTCTTGTCACGTTCGGAGTTGGCATTCCAGGAAATTATTTTTAGGGAGTCCGGTTTAACGGACATTGTTGGAGAAGGCAGATGTTAATTGGGCCATTACTAGGCCCATAATCTGCTGGGTTAAAAGGTTAACTATCTGACTTACGTCAGATTGAACGTTAACTTGGGGTTGGGGTTGCGCTTGGCGCTGAGATCCCCACACGAAGGTGGATGTGGGGATTTTCGCGGGCTTTGGCTGTGGAGCAGCCTTTTGGGCGCGCTGCGAGGACAAAGCCTTCGCAGTGCGGGACGGGCCGAACAGTTACGATAACTGGCGGTGTGATCATCGCCGCAGTTAACGCACTTGGCCGGGGAGTCTTTGGGTTTTGGGCAGTGCCTGGACCTATGGTCGGCAAGGCACTTTACACATTTAGAGGGGGCATGGCACTTGCGTGCCGTATGACCAAATTGTTGGCAGTTGAAACACTGACCAACTTGGTTCTAGGGTTTTTGAGTCTGGACTCGGATGTGCTGGTCCAGAAAATACTTCGTGTTAGTGATGCCTTTTTCGGTCTTAGGCACCGTGATTTGAACAATGGCCAGAGGGCCTTTCTTGTTCTGCCAACGTTGAACGTTGGTTGGATGATAGCCCAAAGACTCGAGCTCGGCTTTGACGTCCTCGATGGGGATGCTTTCGAGGACGCCACGGAAAAGAACGCGAAGATTGCATACATCAGGGGTGGTGTACGAATGGTACGGATATTTACGATCATCTAGGAATTTAGTAAATTCCCGAGGATCGTTTGATGTGGGTAGCTGGAATGAAACCCCTTTGGGTTTCGTGGTAGAAATGCCATGGTTAATGTTCAGCTGTTTGCACAGCCGAACCACTTGTGGGAATGCCGCCTTGTCGTGTAAAACGACCGGCGGCACCCGGTATTTTCTCGCTGGCTGGCCAGAATTTCCGACGGAAGATGCCGGTTTCTGGCTGGCCGCGACAGGGACCTGAGTGGGCGGGGCTTGGGTCAGAGACCCCGATGCCCCGTTAGAACGGGAACCCGCTGCCTGTGTGTTCGACAGTGCAGGAAAATGCACGTCGTCAACTGGCGGCGGGGAAGTCTTGTGTCGAGAGTCGAAGAGAGCGGACGTGTTTCACGGAGCTCTCTGCATGCGCACAAGTGTGCCGCGTTAGTGGTGCGTTCGAATACGTAGTGTAATCGTTTAGTGTCGCGAACGGGAAAAACGCGGAATAGGAACGATGGAGAGCTCGGGTAGTGAATCCGAGCTCTTGGTGCTCCGAGAGGTGGCCAGAGAAGAACTGGCCAGCATGGAAATCACGAAGATCAGGAAGCAACTGGATCAAACCCTGGCGTTGCTCCAGGAGGAGAAGGAGGCCCGTTTGGCCTCCGAGAAGCTCTTTTCAGAGCTTCGAGAAGAGAACGCCAGGCTGCAAAAAGAAATTGCGGCATCAGCAAGAAGAAATGAAGAACTGTTGAGGCAGATGCTGAGCCTCCAGCAGCAAAAGGAAGTCCCGACCGACCCAGGGACATCCGGAGCCCCCGTGGCGGCGCCGGAAAAGAAAAAGAGGCGACAGAGGAAGAAGCGGTCAGCATCGCTGCCTCACAAGGAGGATTCTGACGAAGAGGAATCCGCGATGGAGGAAGAAAACCTGGGAAACCAGGCGAATATTCCCCAACCCGAACTCGGAGGCCAACCTTCGGCCTCCGATTCCGAGGGTTTTCGCGCTGCGCCAAAGCGCAAGCGAAAGACCTCCCCGCCGCCAGTTGACGACGTGCATTTTCCCGCACTGTCGAAGACACAGGCAGCGGGTTCCCGTTCTGACGGGGCATCTGGGTCTCCGACCCAAGCCCCACCCACTCAAGTCCCTGTCGCGGCGGCCAGTCAGAAACCGACATCTTCCGTCGGAAATTCTGACCAGCCAGCCAAGAAATACCGTGTACCGCCGGTCGTTCTACACGACAAAGCGGCGTACCAGCAAGTCGTTCGGCTGTGCAAGCAGCTGAATATAAATCATGGCATCTTCACGACGAAACCCAAGGGGGTTTCGTTCCAGCCACCCACTTCCAATGATCATCGGGATTTCACGAAATTCCTTGATGATCGGAAGTACCCATACCACTCTTACACGACCCCCGATGAGCGCAATCTCCGCGTTCTGTTCCGTGGCGTCCTCGAGAGTATTCCAATCGAGGACGTCAAAGCCGAACTCGAGTCTTTGGGATACCACCCTACCAACGTCCAACGTTGGTAAAATAAAAAAGGCCCTCTGGCCATTATCCAAATCACGGTGCCTAAGACCGAAAAAGGCATCATCAATACCAAGTATTTTCTGGACCAGACCATCCGAGTCCAGACCCAAAAGCCCTCGAACCAAGTTGGTCAGTGTTTCAACTGCCAACAATTTGGTCACACGCCACGCAAGTGCCATGCCCCCCCCCAAATGTGTAAAATGCTCTGCCGAACACAGGTCTAGGCACTGCCCCAAACCGAAAGACTCCCCGGCCAAGTGCGCTAACTGCGGTGGTGATCACACCGCCAGTTACCGCAACTGCACGGTCCGTCCCGCGCCCCGCACTGCGAAGGCTTTGTCCTCGCAGCGCGCCCAGAAGGCTGCTCCACAGCCAAAATCCGCGAAAATCCCCACATCCACCTTCGTGTGGGGATCTCAACGCCAAACGGCGCAACCCCAAGCCAAAGTTAACCAGGTTCAATCTGACGTAAGTCAGATTGTTAACCAGTTAACCAGCCAGATTATGGGCCTAGTAATGGCCCAATTAACGTCTGCCTTCCCGAATAATGTCCGTTAAACCGGACTCCCTTAAAATAATTTCCTGGAACGCCAACTCCGTACGTGACAAGAAGGAGGAACTTGCTCACGTACTTTCGGCGTACAACATCGATGTCATCCTGATTCAGGAGACATTTCTTAAACCCTCTATCCGCTTCAGCATCCCGAACTATAAAGTTCACAGGGATGACAGAATCGACGGCCGTGGTGGCGGCACGTTGATTCTTGTGAAAAGAAACATCCGGCATTTCAGACTTTCTAAACCAGAGCTTGCCACTCTGGAAGCCACTGCCATTTCTGTCGAGCTCAAGGACCGACCTATCATCTTATATTCCGTGTATCAGCGTTTCGGTGAACCTTTGGTTCCGGCTGATTACACCAAAATCTTTGACACAGATGCCGCCATCATCATCGGCGGCGATTTCAACGCACACAACACTCGCTGAGGTTGCAGAACCATGAACGATCATGGTAGCACCCTAAGCACCGTGTGCGAATCGCTCGGGTGCCTCATCGCCTTTCCTGATGAGCCCACCCACTACGCCTATAACCACCCGCAACACGCGGGATCGGTTATAGACTTCTTCATCACGAAGAATTCCTCCAGAGCGATTGCCACGTCGGTCCTGCACGAGCTCGACTCTGACCACCTTCCTGTCCTCCTTGAACTGGGGGACGGCCGGCTCTCGGGCGCTCCGTTCAAGTTGACTTCCAAAGTCACAGATTGGAACGTTTTCCGAGCCCATCTCCGCTCCACGGAGCCGATCCCGACCATTGCTTCCCCGAAGCAGCTCGATCTCGCTGTCGGTAAACTGACAAGGGATATCCAAGAGGCTTTCAGCCTTGAAACGAAGCATCGGACGGTCGACCAGCTTCAGCGAACCTCCCGACGGATCTGAAAAACCAGCTCCGGGCGAAAAATCGCCTGGTCAGGTTGGCCAGATCCACCCTCGATCCCGAGGATAAACGTCGGGCAAACCGGGCGATCAGAGAAGCCAGAGAGGCGATGGCGTCGTACAGAGAGGAAAAGTGGGATTCACTTCTTTTCTTTGTCGACACGTCAAATCCGAGGCAGATCTGGCGTCTGGCAAGGTCCTTGGCGGGGAAGTCCCGACGGGACATTCCCCCTGGAAGTCGGATGATGGCGTTTCTTTCGCCGTCTCCGACTTGGAAAAAGCTGAAATGCTGGCGGAGTCTTTCAGACTTCAGATGACCAGTCCGAGGCTGACCGAGGCGCAGGCGGAAGAACAGGCAGTCGACCGCGCTTACGCGCGGCTTTCCGACAAGCCTGAACTTTCGCATCTGCAGGATTACCTGATTTCTCCAAAGTCAGTAGTGGCTATCATTCGCAGTTTCGCCCCAAATAAAGCTCCGGGCTGCGACGGTATCACCGTCAAGCAGCTCCGGAAGCTCCACAGTAAGCAAATCGCAGAAATCACGAATATCGTGAATTCCATTCTGCGTTTGCAATACTTTCCCGCTTCCTGGAAACACGCTAATTTAGCGGTAATTCCGAAGAAGAGAGGTGCGAACCTCTCTTCTGATTTCAGGCCCATAAGTCTTCTGAATAATCTCTCCAAGATAGCCGAAAAGGTCATTCTTTCCGCACTAAATGACTTCACCGACAGCAAAGGTATCATACCTAACGAGCAATTCGGGTTCCGAAAGGGACATTCGTCCCTGCAGCAATGCGCAAGGCTTGCTGGCGACATTCATCAGGCTTTTCGATTAACAAAGTGCGTTGGCGCTGTGTTTCTCGATATTTCCAAAGCCTTTGACAAAGTATGGCACCGTGGTCTTATTTATAAGACCATGGAATTAGGTTTTCCAAAAAACCTTACCATACTGATCCGCTCTTTCCTGTCAGGCAGATCCTTTCAGGTAAAGATTAATTCGTCTCTTTCAACGAGAAACCCCATAGAGTCGGGCGTCCCGCAAGGTTCACCCCTTTCTCCAGCTTTGTACAACCTGTACATAGCCAAAATTCCCTGCTTCAGTGACGTTAGATCTGCATTTTTCGCAGACGACACTGCCTTCTTTGTCACGTCACGTCACGCGTCGGCTATTCATAACCGACTGCAAAAGCAACTTAACGTTGCTGTTTCCTGGCTCAAATTCTGGCGCCTGCAGGTCAATCCAAAAAAGACCCAGGCGATCATCTTCACCAGAAAGCGCCCAAAATGCGCGGCCAGACTGCTGGTTGACAAAGTGCCTATTCCGTGGTTGCAAAAAGCAACCTATCTAGGCCTACCTTTCGACCGCTCTCTTCAGTGGTCTAGTCAAATCCAGCTAACTCTAAGCAAGGGGTACGGTATCTTCAAACTCGCGTACCCCTTAATTTCCAGGTCGAGCAAGCTAAACCCTTGCATCAAAGTAAATATTTATTACACTTTAATTAGATCCGTATATCTGTACGGTCTAATAGTGTATTTCCGCTTCCTGTCACCGTATTCGGTGCACAGATTACAAGTTCTTCAGAACAAAACCTTGCGTTTGGCGCTCAACGCTCCATGGTTTGTTCGGAACACCCAAATTCACGCCGAAACCGGAGTCCCCACGGTTTCGCAATTCTTTGAAAAAGCTTACGAGAAGTTTGTTCTAAAAACTTCTCTAAGCGAAAACCCGCTCGTCCGGAAAATACCGGAAAATTTACCCGGACCTCCCGGGTAAATCGAGCCGCAAAAATCCCCAATGTCATTGTACGGGCGGCGAGCAGAAGGGAATCGAATCATCGGTTCCTGGCTTGCGTAAGGCCGCTTCGACTATAAATAACAGAATGATGCACACTCCCCGGCGTCGTCGGATGGCGGCCGATCGATCTCTCTTTTCGATCGATCGAACCCCCCATTCGGCGAAAACTCCGTCGAATTTTCCGACGGAAGTAAAAATAAAAATAGATAGAAATCTAGCGTTGTTTTTTATGCTTCTTTTCCTTTCTTGTTAACCTCAAGAAGTTCGCCAGGACTTCTAATAATTGAAATACTATCTTTCTTGTCTTTCTATTAACTTAAATGACAGCCGGAATCTTAAATTCCGGCTGATCAAAGGTCAGCTAGAGACCTCAAAACTTTAAAAAGCGCCCATCTTAGGGTTTGAATTTCATTGAAAACTAGTAAGAGCCTCCGGGCTAACTAAAAAACCTAGCTGAATAAGTCGAAGGCTGGCGGCGGGGAGGATTTTCGCTTGCGCTTAGGCGCAGCACGAAAACCCTTGAAATCGGAGGCGGAGTTCGGTTTGGGGTATACTTACCTGGTTTTCCAGGCTTTCTTCCTCCACTCCGGATTCCTCCTCTTCGGAATCCGCCTTCTGCGGCAGCGACGCTGACCGCTTCTTCCTATGGCGTCTTTACTTTTTTTCTTGAGCCGACGCGGGGGCTCCGGCTGTCCCTTGGTCTTGCGGGACATCCCTCTTCTCCTGGAGATGGAGCATCTATCTCACCAGGTCTTCATTTCTCCGTGCCGCGGCCACTATCTCGGCCTGCAGCCTGGCGTTCTCTTCCTGAAGCGCTGAAAAGCGCTTCTAAGAGACCACTCGGGCCTCTTTCTCCTCCTGGAGCAACGCCAGTGCTTTTTCCAGCTGTTTTCCAATCCTTTTCATCTCCAAATCGGCCACCTCCTTCATGGCCACCTCTTCAAAGAGCTCGGATTCACTACCCGAGCTCTCCATAGTCTTTTACCGTGTTTTACCGTCCGCGAAATGTAATGGTTTTTTCAACGGTCGCTAACGGTTTTAGGTCACGCCACTTGCGCGGTACACTTGTGCGCATGCGAGAGAGCTCAGTGAAAACACGTCTACTCTCTACGACATCCAACACAAGACTTTTTTCCAAGGGGCTAGTTTGGCTGCAGCATTTGCACTAGTTTATTCCTCCTGTACAGCTTTTGCTGCATCTCGGAATTGTTGACTAGTAGCTAAACCTTTTGAGGTTTAAACACATCCTAAAATGTAATAATAATCATTAATACAATTATCAATATAAGTAATTTTAATTAGTAAACTTTGTGTAGAATCATCACATGCACAAATTAATTGATGGTTATTAATTTATTAAAGAAAAATTTGATTTTCTACAATGAACATCTAGTGGGGCTAGTTGAACAAGCATTGAACGAGTGTTACTCATAAAAAAATCATGAGTTAAAAATAAATAACCATCTATAATCGAAAGAACAATATTTAAGTAATTTTTAAATTCTTACTTGGTCCTTATTAAGCGTTTTTATACGAGTATAGTAGAAAAATTATGATGACCTGTTGAAAAACAAAGCGTTTTCTTATTTTATTGGAGAACCGGACAGCAATTGACAGTCACGTTATGTATTCCCCTCCCATAACCCTTCTTTCGCCATTTACTTTTTTGTTGTAGGTTGTTTATTTTTCGAGATATTTCGATTGCACAACTTGCTCCTATGACCAACTAGCCCCGCTTTACCCTAAACAATTTTTCAGAGCAAAACACCGTATTTTATTTCCGTTTAGTTTTTTTCCTTTAACTTATTTTCCTGGTTCACCTCCTGTGTAGGGTTTCAATAGCCTGAAAAGTAAAAAGCAGAAAGGGGAAAGAAAAAAAATCTTCAGCAGCGCTATTTTCTTTTACGTCCTCCCACTATAAAAACCCACGAACCGCTACTGATAATTACAATCGCTCACAAAGCAAAATATCACTTTTCTCATCCAATTTGACACAAACATGAGTATCATGTCAGAAGAACTGTAAATATTTCGATTAATCCATTCTCGAGAAGAAATCCTTCAACTACAGTGATGAAATAATAATTGTAATTAATCAGCAGAATGTATTTATGGATATAAGTCAAGCAGAAATCTTTATTGAAGCAGCATTCACTGAGTAAACTACGGTTGGAAAAACTGGAACATGCATCTTAGCAAATAATATTGGTGTTTTTTTATTTGAAACATTAAGCTATGAACTGAATAGAAAAGAAATTGAGAAAATTTGGGATCTTGGTTTTGCCAGCACCGTTAAAAGCATTTTGTGTCGTAATAGTCAAGGCAGCAAGGCTCGTCAAATCGCTGGATGGAACTGGCCTTCATGAGTCGTATCGTCGTTCGTTAAGGAATCGGGCAATTTCAACTTATTAATACCACTTAATTTTCTTTTGGGTATCTTTTCCGACTAGAACAATGTAATAATGGGAAAACAGAAAATTAAAATAGTAAGAGCTAGAACTGATGATAATTGTTATGTAAACAAAAAAGCCATCATAACAATTTCATCCGCTGAACTTCGAGTTAAACATGTTTACCCTAACGATGTTTTAAAGCCCAATTTATTTGAAGAAAAAGCTAAGGCGTGCCCTAGACCTACAATAAGTTTACCCAACATTTTTATGGCGCAATATGACTGAATCGCCCTTTGCACTCAAACGATCAATTATATTGACGCAATAACATTGACGGCTCATAAATGTTAATATTTTAGCGTAAACACACTCCTCTGCAGCTATCGTGTTGCTAAAAAAAGAAAACGTCGCTGGTCGAAAGAGTGGTACAAGATACCACAATGTACAAATATACTCACGAATATCTTCTAAAAGACGTGGCGTTAAATGAAGGAAAGAACTTTAAAAATTTTGTAAGATTGGATTTGCCAAAGGTTCAACAGTTATTAGGGTTGGTAACACCATTGACTGAGAAAAAATGTGAACATGAGGAAAGCAATACTACATTTTCAACGGCTATCAATAACATTATAGCATCTAGCAACTGGAAATACTCTTGAAGATTTAAAATTTCACAGTGCTATTTCCGCACAATACCTTTCAGTAACAAGTTCACTACCGCCGACGGCAAAACCCGTCACGGACACTATGTCTGGCGCCAGTGACGGTATTTACCGTATCTACTGTTTCTGTCTCTTGTTTGCTGTCGACTACCGTCGCACAGTGGGGTATTCAGGCCTTTTTTGTGGCCAAAATTATTTCGTTGTTTTTTTCGATATTATTTTTATTGAATATTGGTTAAACAATACTAAATACCTTATATTAGAGATTTGATAGAAAATCAAGCACCCATGCTTTCAAAATCGCATATTGAATGCCAATGTACATAAAACAGTAGTTATATAATTGTATCATTCGTTGCCACTGGATTCTTCTTCAGAAACATCTTCCGAACTTTCTAGCTCTTCTGGAGGTAAAAGCATATTCAGGCATTCGGGAGAAAAGCTTTTTCTTGATGTTTTACGTCGAGGTCTTAGGCTTGATATTACCGGATCTGATGTGAGTAGTAACCTGTTCATTATATCTGTGTTTCATGCCTCTCTACTGCTTTTTCTCGAAAAGTTTAACCTATATTGTCGAAAGTGCTTGTTTCGTGCTTCTGAAGCTTCTTCTGACAGTTGCCCAATGGGAAGAAGTGCTTCTGATATAAATTTTGCTCCATGAACCAGAATTTTATGGACTGTAGATGACATGGGATACCAGTTATATAGGTCAATGTACATATTAGCAGTGTCATCTGTGTACGAAGAAAACTTGTCAGTGTCAATTCTGTGTCCACTGGATATTACTTCCAATATAATTTTAAATCTTTTTATAAGACTTATGTCAATACCAGTAATTGAAGCTGATATCTCAGGATTCGAAAAAAACCTTCTTGCAGTGTTTCCATCATTGCTATTTCCGAATCCTGGCTTGGGTCTGTCAACTAGCAAACCCATTTTGATTCTAAATTCACCTTGAATTTTCTTTTTGGTTTCAATTACATTTTGCTTTTCCTCGTTTGTTCGTGCTTGCCACTTCTTTATTGGTAATATGTAAGCTACATGCAATATATGCTCAAATAAACGTATATTAGCATGAAGGATCGAAAGTCCAAATTTTAGTGTCTCTGGCTTTATCGGCCTTTGTTTTACTTGTTCTAAATTGTTAAAGTCTTTGGAGGTTGCATCACAAATAAAACATTTCTGCGTTGACGTAGTCCCAGTAGCCGCATTACAGACTTTGGCGTCTGTCATGGTGAACAAAAGCTTGTGTCGAATATTTACATTGCCGTTGGAGAGGGTCAAAGCGGTTTGGTGCAAATTTTGAATTTGATTTTCAATATGTCGTATTTCGTTATTTGTTACATCCACAGATTCGCGAATAAAATTTATTCTTACAGGCCAACAGAACCTGGGATTATTCCAAATAATTACCTTCCGGTTTTTGGATTTATAAATCAGCTGCAAAGGGACCAGGTACGTTATAAATATATTCTCGTCACTATCAGATTCGTCTTCAAATTTTTGTTTAAACTGGCTTTGTTGTGAGCCATCACATCCCCATTTTGAAATTAAAAGAAAATCATCTTCTTCTACCTTTAGGTTTTCAAAAGCTTCTCTTAATAATGCGCACAATCGTAATGCAGTGTGGTCAAGAAGTGTTTGTAATTGGACTTCAGCTCTTGTAGACGTAACAAGAATATCGTCGCGTTTGGGATAACAGTCTTGTTTGGCTCTTTGTATAACTGAATAACATGGATATTTTTCTTTATCAACACTTCTAATCACCTCATACTGATGTCTAGTTAAATTGGCTTCTACAAAGACCGAAAGCGCTTCCTGTGGATTTAATTTTGTAACCTGCTTTGCCCGATGGAACGCTTCTTGATATCGCTGTGCACGTTTTGGGCTTGCAGTTAAATCTTTTAAAACATTAGAGGCTGTCACGTTACCTTCTGCTCTCAGTGACATTTGTGTTGCATAGGCTAGTTCCTCTGACGATCCTGATTCTCTAAGTTCTTCGGTTTTCCTGCGTTTACTTCTTTCGCTTAATTCTGCAAATGTTTTCGTTTGGAGATACGTGTGAAGATACGGGAAAATCAATAGCTCCATTTAACCACCCCTTATTTTTCACAATAAAAATGTTTTCTTTGTTACTCGCAGCAGACCATCTTTTTTTAAACTGAGATTTAAAATGGGAAAGCTGATGTTTGATAACAGGTTCGTTATCCTTTGGACAACTTAAAACTCTAAACACGTTTTTGTTCAAGTACTCCATTTTTGCCTCGATACTTCTTTCTGGACACTCACTAATAAACGCGTACAAATCTCTTCTGGTGAATGATTTGATCGGTTGACTAGGACCTTCAGAGTCTGGAAAAAAAACCCTATAATGTATATTTTAACGTATAATGCCTTTATATTTCACGGGGGAAGGCAAGTACCTAAGTGTTTAAAAAAATAATACGTATTTTTAAAAAGGAGACTTTTAGAAATATACACCGCATTTTATTGAAACTATCTTATTGGCAGTGTGTAAAACCCGAAACCGTGAACTTCCGGAAGTTTTTTCACTGTAGGCTAGTTAAATGGACACTCAAGTTTAGAATAAAGTCAAATATTAGGTTTGGAAAGCTTTGGAAGTACAACAAATTCAGTTTTCAAAATACATATTATATTACAAATCGTCGCTAAATGTAATACAATTTCTAGTTGCAAAAAACCGGTCACCTGATTACTATAATCAACTATAAAAATATATTAAGTTGGTACATACCTCTAGATGTTGACGCCATAATCCCACAGTAATCAGGAAAAAAAACAAGCCAATAGCACAAATTAAATATTCTGTTCCACGGAAACCACTTTTTCAGAAATAAACTTACCGCTTCTAATGTTCTAGAACGACTAGTAATTTTAACTTCGACTTCGACTTATTCAGCCAGGTTTTTTAGTTAGCCCGGAGGCTCTTACTAGTTTTCAATGAAATTCAAACCCTAAGATGGGCGCTTTTTAAAGTTTTGAGGTCTCTAGCTGACCTTTGATCTGCCGGAATTTAAGATTCCGGCTGTCATTTAAGTTAATAGAAAGACAGGAAAGATAGTATTTCAATTATTAGAAGTCCTGGCGAACTTCTTGAGGTTAACAAGAAAGGAAAAGGAGCATATAAAAAACAACGCTAGATTTCTATCTATTTTTATTTTTACTTCCGTCGGAAAATTCGACGGAGTTTTTTTTCGCCGAATGGGGGGTCCGATCGATCGAGAGATCGATCGGCCGCCATCCGACGACGCCGGGGAGTGTGCATCATTCTGTTATTTATAGTCGAAGCGGCCTTACGCAAGCCAGGAACCGATGATTCGATTCCCTTCTGCTCGCCGCCCGTACAATGACATTGGGGATTTTTGCGGCTCGATTTACCCGGGAGGTCCGGGTAAATTTTCCGGTATTTTCCGGACGAGCGGGTTTTCGCTTAGAGAAGTTTTTAGAACAAACTTCTCGTAAGCTTTTTCAAAGAATTGCGAAACCGTGGGTACTCCGGTTTCCGCGTGAATTTGGGTGTTCCGAACAAACCATGGAGCGTTGAGCGCCAAACGCAAGGTTTTGTTCTGAAGAACTTGTAACCTGTGCACCGAATGCGGTGACAGGAAGCGAAAATACACTATTAGACCGTATAGATATACGGATCTAATTAAAGTGTTATAAATATTTATTTTGATGCAAGGGTTTAGCTTGCTCGACCTGGAAATTAAGGGGTACGCGAGTTTGAAGATACCGTACCCCTTGCTTAGAGTTAGCTGGATTTGACTAGACCACTGAAGAGAGCGGTCGAAATGTAAGCCTAGATAGGTTGCTTTTTGCAACCACGGAATAGGCACTTTGTCAACCAGCAGTCTGGCCGCGCATTTTGGGCGCTTTCTGGTGAAGATGATCGCCTGGGTCTTTTTTGGATTGACCTGCAGACGCCAGAATTTAAGCCAGGAAACAGCAACGTTAAGTTGCTTTTGCAGTCGGTTATGAATAGCCGACGCGTGACGTGACGTGACAAAGAAGGCAGTGTCGTCTGCGAAAAATGCAGATCTAACGTCACTGAAGCAGGGAATTTTGGCTATGTACAGGTTGTACAAAGCCGGAGAGAGGGGTGAACCTTGCGGGACGCCCGACTCTATGGGCTTTCTCGTTGAAAGAAACGAATTAATCTTTACCTGAAAGGATCTGCCTGACAGGAAAGAGCGGATCAGTATGGTAAGATCAGTAAGGTTCTTTTGGAAAACCTAGTTCCATGGTCTTATAAATAAGACCACGGTGCCATACTTTGTCAAAGGCTTTGGAAATATCGAGAAACACAGCGCCAACGCACTTTGTTAATCGAAAAGCCTGATGAATGTCGCCAGCAAGCCTTGCGCATTGCTGCAGGGACGAACGTCCCTTTCGGAACCCGAATTGCTCGTTAGGTATGATACCTTTGCTGTCGGTGAAGTCATTTAGTGCGGAAAGAATGACATTTTCGGCTATCTTGGAGAGATTATTCAGAAGGCTTATGGGCCTGAAATCAGAAGAGAGGTTCGCACCTCTCTTCTTCGGAATTACCGCTAAATTAGCGTGTTTCCAGGAAGCGGGAAAGTATTGCAAACGCAGAATGGAATTCACGATATTCGTGATTTCTGCGATTTGCTTACTGTGGAGCTTCCGGAGCTGCTTGACGGTGATACCGTCGCAGCCCGGAGCTTTATTTGGGGCGAAACTGCGAATGATAGCCACTACTGACTTTGGAGAGATCAGGTAATCCTGCAGATACGAAAGTTCAGGCTTGTCGGAAAGCCGCGCGTAAGCGCGGTCGACTGCCTGTTCTTCCGCCTGCGCCTCGGTCAGCCTCGGACTGGTCATCTGAAGTCTGAAAGACTCCGCCAGCATTTCAGCTTTTTCCAAGTCGGAGACGGCGAAAGAAACGCCATCATCCGACTTCAAGGGGGGGATGTCCCGTCGGGACTTCCCCGCCAAGGACCTTGCCAGACGCCAGATCTGCCTCGGATTTGACGTGTCGACAGAGAAAAGAAGTGAATCCCACTTTTCCTCTCTGTACGACGCCATCGCCTCTCTGGCTTCTCTGATCGCCCGGTTTGCCCGACGTTTATCCTCGGGATCGAGGGTGGATCTGGCCAACCTGACCAGGCGATTTTTCGCCCGGAGCTGGTTTTTCAGATCCGTCGGGAGGTCGGAAGTTCGCTGAAGCTGGTCGACCGTTCGATGCTTCGTGGCAAGGCTGAAAGCCTCTTGGATATCCCTTGTCAGTTTACCGACAGCGAGATCGAGCTGCTTCGGGGAAGCAATGGTCGGGATCGGCTCCGTGGAGCGGAGATGGGCTCGGAAAACGTTCCAATCCGTGACTTTGGAAGTCAACTTGAACGGAGCGCCCGAGAGCCGGCCGTCCCCCAGTTCGAGGAGGACAGGAAGGTGGTCGGAGTCGAGCTCGTGCAGGACCGACGTGGCAATCGCTCTGGAGGAATTCTTCGTGATGAAGAAGTCTATAACCGATCCCGCGTGTTGCGGGTGGTTATAGGCGTAGTGGGTGGGCTCATCAGGAAAGGCGATGAGACACCCGAGCGATTCGCACACGGTGCTTAGGGTGCTACCACGATCGTTCGTGGTTCTGCAACCCCAGCTGGTGTTGTGTGCGTTGAAATCGCCGCCGATGATGATGGCGGCATCTGTGTCAAGGATTTTGGTGTAATCAGCCGGAACCAAAGGTTCACCGAAACGCTGATACACGGAATATAAGATGATAGGTCGGTCCTTGAGCTCGACAGTAATGGCAGTGGCTTCCAGAGTGGCAAGCTCTGGTTTAGGAAGTCTGAAATGCCGGATGTTTCTTTTCACAAGAATCAACGTGCCGCCACCACGGCCGTCGATTCTGTCATCCCTGTGAACTTTATAGTTCGGGATGCTGAAGCGGATAGAGGGTTTAAGAAATGTCTCCTGAGTCAGGATGACATCGATGTTGTGCGCCGAAAGTACGTGAGCAAGTTCCTCCTTCTTGTCACGTACGGAGTTGGCGTTCCATGAAATTATTTTGAGGGAGTCCGGTTTAACGGACATTGTTCGGGAAGGCAGACGCTAATTGGGCCATTACTAGGCCCATAATCTGGCTGGTTAACTGGTTGACAATCTGACTTACGTCAGATTGAACCTGGTTAACTTTAGCTTGGGGTTGCGCCGTTTGGCGCTGAGATCCCCACACGAAGGTGGATGTGGGGATTTTCGCGGTTTTTGGCTGTGGAGCAGCCTTCTGGGCGCGCTGCGAGGACGAAGCCTTCGCAGTGCGGGGCGCGGGACGGGCCGTGCAGTTGTGGTAACTGGCGGTGTGATCACCGCCGCAGTGACGTGACGTGACAAAGAAGGCAGTGTCGTTTGCGAAAAATGCAGATCTAACGTCACTGAAGCAGCACTTGGCCGGGGAGTCTTTCGATTTGGGGCAGTGCCTAGACCTGTGTTCGGCAGAGCATTTCACACATTTGGGGGGGGCATGGCACTTGCGTGCCGTGTGACCAAATTGTTGGCAGTTGAAACACTGACCAACTTGGTTCGAGGGCTTTTGGGTCTGGACTCGGATGGTCTGGTCCAGAAAATATTTGGTGTTGATGATGCCTTTTTCGGTCTTAGGCACCGTGATTTGGATAATGGCCAGAGGGCCTGATTTATTTGACCAACGTTGGACGTTGGTGGGGTGATATCCCAAAGCCTCGAGTTCGGCTTTGACGTCCTCGATGGGGATACTCTCGAGGACGCCACGGAACAGAACGCGGAGATTGCGCTCATCGGGGGTCGTGTATGAATGATACGGGTACTTCCGATCATCAAGGAATTTGGTGAAATCCCGATGATCATTGGAAGTAGGCGGCTGGAACGAAACCCCCTTGGGTTTCGTCGTGGAAATGCCGTGGTTAATATTCAGCTGCTTGCACAGCCGAACGACTTGTTGATATGCCGCTTTATCGTGAAGAACTACCGGCGGTACCCGGTATTTCTTGGCTGGCTGGTCTGAATTTCCGACGGAAGATGTCGGTTTCTGACTGGCCGCCGCGACAGGGACTTGAGTGGGTGGGGCTTGGGTCGGAGACCCGGATGCCCCGTCGGAACGGGTTCCCGCTGCCTGTGTCTTCGACAGTGCTGGAAAATGCACGTCGTCAACTGGCGGCGGGGAGGTTTTTCGCTTGCGCTTGGGCGCAGCGCGAAAACCTCAACAGCTCCTCGTTTCTTTTCGCCGACGCCGCAATTTCCCTTTGCAGCCTGGCGTTTTCTTCTCGAAGCTCTGAAAAGAGCTTCTCGGAGGCCCGACGGGCCTCCTTCTCCTCCTGGAGCAACGCCAGGGTTTGGTCCAGCTGTCTTCTGATCTTCGTCAATTCAATGTTGGCCAGTTCTTCTCTGGCCATTTCTCGGAGTACCAAGAGCTCGGATTCGCTACCCGAGCTCTCCATCGTCCCTATTTCGCGTTCTTACCGTTCGCGAAACTAAACGATTAGACTACGTAATCGAAAACGCACCACTAACGCGGCACACTTGTGCGCATGCAGAGAGCTCCGTGAAACACGTCCGCTCTCTTCGACACTCGACACAAGACTCTGCGTAATTTTAACCTGTCGGTACCTGTATTTAACCACTTGCGGGTGAGAGTAGTTCGGATCACTAACTGAGAATTCCGAGAAGTACTTAGGCTGTTTTGTTTTTTTTCGCTATTTTTTAATACATATTCGGTTTCAATATGGAACAAAATATTAATGAACTTGGACCATCTCAACCTAAAAAACGACCAAATGTTCATTATTATACTGATGAAGAGTTGCGCCAGATTTTAGAAAATAGTGATTTCTTCCCGAAAAAAATTCCACCCAAGAAATTCCACCCAAAAGATGTAGATTTTTTCTTTTTTTTAGGTTTTTCACCACGATCTAATACTCAAAACAAATAAAAATATCTGTTCTTATGTAAATAAAGAATCACTTTAAAGAAATGTAGATCTTGCAGTCTTGAAGGCAAACGGACGAACACCATTTAAGAATGTCCTGATTGTCCTGACCGTCCAGGATATTGATGCAGATGCTGTTCAATCTATCACAATTATTTTTTTAATTTTATTGTTATTAGTTTTTGTAAATATTTTTCATATATTTGTAGGCGTTTGCTTTTTACTTCAAGAGAAAATTTTGTTGATGTCTTATATTTTATAAACATTTTTTTTGTGCTATTATTATTATTGTTATTATTATAGTTTTGTAAAGATTTCTGTATTATTATTGGTTAGCTTTTGTTATGCATACATTTATATTTATTATACCATATCTTGTGTAATTTGTATTTATATATTAACTTTTGTTTTAGTAATATATCTTATTTGCGAAATTTTTATTCTTATTAACTAAATATATTGCATATATATATGTATATTACAAATATAGACAGCAAATACCGTCACTGTCCTGCTGATTATATGACAGCTGCTTCGTTTTCGATAAGGGTACTGAAGACAATTACTGGTTGTTTATGGAATCGGTCATGTACCGCGGCTATGGTGTGCAGCTGTAACGTGATGAAGTTGGTGTGGGATTGTAATGTTGTTGGGGTTGGCGTGTTCCATTTTTTTAAAATCTACTGCACAATACAGAGTTTCCAGTTCTCATATTGGTTCATCTGGTTTCAGTCTGAGCTCGTCATCATCTTTTTTTTAGCTTTTTTGCTTTAGTCTCAGATAGATACCATTACAAAGTATCAATTAAAGAAATTCGCTAGATTGTGAAACGAATAAGGAATGAATACTGTAATTATTTTTTACAACGAGGGTGCAGTTCACTGGCAGGATAAAAGGGTCCCATAAAACAATTTGTATTACTATGTAAATAAAACAATATCAAATTTGCCCGTGTATAATTATTATCCAGATCCAAAACCGAGGCCCTATATGCGGGTACCAGATATACATGAAAATACACAGTGGACCAGTAGAGAATATTAAAAAAAAAACACTGTGTATTGTCATGCATATCTGGTACCTGAATATGGTGTCTGAGTTGTGTCAGAACGGTTTCAGACAGTAGTACTGCTAGAAACCACCGGATGGCGTGAGCTGCATTTTAATGCTACTTTCATCCGATTTGGCCGATTAATATGATCAGGACTTTGGTCAATCCTTCAGTATAAAGTAGTTAACACCCAGATGAGGACCTAGACCGCGTAGATGAAGTGGAAATGCTAGCAGAAGAACTTGATGAACCCAGATGAAGTCTTTGAAAACTAAGCCTCTCCTGCAGAGGTACCCGGAATAATAAAAAAACTGAAAGTTAGAAAACCACCTGGACAAGACGGCATTAACAACCTAATGCTCAAGAAGCTGCCCAGAAAAGGGATAGCCAGCCGCACTAACAAACGTAATCAATGTGATAATCAGAACAGAACATTACCCGGAAGTATGGAAACAAGCCGAGGGAATCATGTTCAACAAACCAGGAAAAGAAACCAAGTTTCCAAGCAAGGTGACAGAAAGGATAATAGTCAAGAGATTGAATCCGGAAAGAGAATAAATTAACATAATACCTGCAGAGCAGTATGACTTCAGAAAGAAACACTCAGCGGAACAGCAAGTATTAAATCTGGTCGAAACTGCCACCGAAGGGTTCCAAATTAAAGAAGCTACAGGAGTAATCCTTCTAGATATAATCAGAGCCTTCGACAGTGTCTGGCATGCAGGACTCATATACAAGATGACAAAAACTGGTTACTCGAAGAAAATCTGCAGACTAACGTTTAGTTACCTGACATGACAGAACATTCCGAGTCAAAGTGGGAAAAAATATTTGAGAAGCAAGAAAACTGGAAGCGGGTATTCCACAAGCATCGGTACTAGGCCCTCACCTATACATAATCTACACACATAACATACCGAGAAACTCAAGAATCAAGAACCAAGTTGACACAATGTGCAGACGATATAGCAGTGACAATCAGGCATAGAAGAGAAGACGTCATCTGCAAAAGACTTCAAGACCATATAGATCAAATAGCTGGTATTGACTGGTGCATTGACTGGAAGATCCAGATCAACAGGCAGAAAAGCCAAGCCATACTACTGCCAAAAAAGGAAATTAGTACCGAAAACCAATATCGAAATAGACGGCGAAATAATTTCATGGAGCCAAGAGGCAAGATATCTTGGAGTTAAATTGGATTCCAAACTCACATGAGAAAAACATATACGAGAAGCGATCAACAAAACCAAAAATACCATGAACAGGCTGTATTCGCTGATATGCAGAAAAATCCAGATGAATCTCAAGACCAAACTATTCATGATCAAATGTATAGCAAAGCCGCAATTAACATACTGTTCAGCTGCATGGGGATACACAGCCAGAAAAAAAATCCTTCAGTTGCTTTCGAACGTACAACTGATGACAGCTTAAGGCCAGAAACCAGTCTCGGGAGATGCTTGTTGACGTTTGATGAAGCTTGATGGCGTCGATGACGACTGAAAGATTGAGACTTTTACGTGGAGCACAGGAAAACTTCTTTCCTTGTTGTTGGATTATTCTAAACAAAACGAAATAATTTAAAACGGTGCTTTTGATGTAAAGCACGAATTTCAGAGTTCCGAAAATTTTTCAAATGATACTCGAGGTTGTTGTATCATTATACATGATCGCATTTTCGACCACTCCCCGTTTCACCGGAACTGTAAAGACAATAATGTAATATTCCCGACTGGATATTACATTATCATCTAGTTTTGGTTGTATACGATGAAAAAAGGATTATTTAATGAAATTTTATTTCAAAATTGATATTAATTCGCCGGAAACTTTTGAACTTTTCAGAAGACATTGGAGTAGCACCAACTACAAACAGAAAGTTTTATTTTTGAATGAAACTATTTTGGAATCTGAGAAATGGATCATTATTGGCAGTGGCGGTTGGCTCATAAGGGCACGTGGGCACGTGCCTTAACTAAAAATTAAAAAATGAAGTGAAAAAAAGAATTTCAGATTCTATATTAATTTATTCTCTGCTCTGTCTATGATCACGCTTCTTGCGGCTTCTAAAGTCTAACATCCATAAAGTCATTCGCGGTAACGAAATAGGTCGTGGGTTGCCGAAGCGCACCGATTAAAGAACACGTGCTTTGAGCACCGACAAGTTTGTGCCGCTACTGTTTTATTTACTGTCGCGTACGAAAAACAAAGAAGGCAATGCATATATTTGCTAGTAACCCGAAGATTAAACGCATTTATAACGTCATATCTTGAGCGCTGCCCCATTCTCAATAGTCAGGTGTTTTCCTCCGCCATCGCACTTTATGACTTTTCGACTGGTTGCAAAGTAAATGTTTTGTACGATTGCAATAGTGAAGATGAATTCAGTGCAATATATGAATATAAATAATGTCACATTAATATTTGAGGACCGAATTGTCATCAAAAATCTTAGACGGCCGACACCGATTCTGTAAATCGGGTAAGTTAATATATATATATATATATATATATATATATATATATATATATATATATATATATATATATATATATATATATATTACTCAATAGCGAACATACAAACTCACATTCGATAAAACCATGTATGAGAAGTATTCGTGGTTATGTGGATGCGAGACAACAAATAAATTTTATTGTTTTCTGTGCATTTTGGCACAAGTCGGATAACCAGTGAGTGCGGTGGATATTGATCTTGGCTGGATTAAACACGGTGTTAATGATTTGAAATATTTGGACGCAGAGGTAAAATCGCATTCTATTTAACAAAGACATTTCAAAAATGAGCTCGAAATTAGCATGTTGTGGAAGACAGACATTCGTTCTCAACTCAGTAGTGCACATCGGGACTCTATTAAAAAGCATAATAAAACTGTTGATAGCAATCGTTACATATTGTCTAAGTTAATTGATGGTATAACATCTGTGGGGCATTTGAGCTTGCCTTATGTGGGCATGATGTAACCTGCACTTCAGTAAAACATTTCAGTAAATTTGATGGGCGAAATAGACAGTATTTTAGAAGCTCATTTAAAAGAGTCTAAAAATAAATGATTTCTAGGCATCTCCAAACAAATTCAGAACGAATTACTGGATTCAATGTTGCATGTTTGTCGCGATTTATTAAAAAAGGAAATTCACACAGCAAATTTGTTGCCATACAGGCCGATGAAACAACCTATACATCTACTCTTTAAAAATGGCGAAATTTACGAGAGATTCTGGAGCTTTTTAATACCAAAAAATTACACAGCAGATAGAATTGAAGACTAAATTCTGACGGTGCTAAGCGAGTTAGGAATAGACAAAAATCCTAAGAAACTCATAGCTCAAAGTAAAGGTAGTGCTTTCCTGATGAGAGGTACAGTCGGAGGAGTACAAACCAAAATTAAAAATATTTATAAGAATGCACAGTATATTCACTGTTATGCTCACCAATTAAATCTAATTTAATTGGTGAGCTTTGTACAATAGAAAAAGGTGTAAAGGTGTTTTTTTTGCAAATCTATCTGCATTTCCCGCTTTCTTTTCTCGATCATCCAAAAGGACAACTGTTCTGGAGAGCGTCGCGAAAAAGCGTTGGGGGTCGCGAAAAAGCGTCGCGAAAAAATTATGGACACCGAGTCGGATAAAAATTCTATTAATCAAGCTCAGGGGTTAATAAATTATTTGGTAGATAATCATTTTAAATTTTGGTTGTTTTTCTTCAATAAAATAATGCTTCACTGCGACATTCTCTTTGATCAACTGAAAAAGTAGGCAACTAGATGCACTTAAAGTTAACAAGAATTTGATAACTTTTTTACAACCATTCAAAATATTAGAGACAATATATAAATACATATTAATCAAGCATTTGGTAACTTAACTGGTGAAGAATCCACAACGATCATAGAGAATCGCAGAAAGAAACGGAAATTTACAGACAAGGAGGACCCCAATCTGAATGTTAGAATATGCAAGGAAATCTTTGATACCTTAACCATACAGATTCATGAACATTTTAGTTCCGCTATATACCTAACTGTTGCAAATTTATTTGAAACTGAAAAATTTAGTAAATATCGAGCCGTCTTTCCAAATGAAGACATTAAAACTGTGTGTAATCTTTTTGCAAACGTAAATTACTTAAAATTAAAAAAAAAAGCTCTCGGTAATGTACACACGGGACGATTTTATGACATAAAGTGGGGCAGTGCCGCTGTTACAAATGTTAATCCAAAACAATTTAACATCAACATTTAGTGAATCTATGGAATTGCTGACTGTTTTGTGTAGCGTCCCTATGACGAGTGTAGAAAGCGGAAGATGTTCCTCTACTCTCAAACGAATGAAAACATTCCTAAGAAACACTATAGGCCAGGAACGACTGTGCACGTTAGAAATGCTATCTATTGGAAAAAACTTGTCAGGTCAATTTCAAATTTTAATGGTCAAGTCATCGACCACTTTGTTTCTCAGAAATTTAGGAGCATGGACTTCAACTACAAACAGATTTAATGGTCATGGTCCTATGATGAGTTTAGCAAAATTTTATTATCTAGGTACCTATTAGAAAATTTGATGTCTGACAGTTACACTCGTATTTCTACACAGCAAAGTGTGTGTATGATACTAGGAAATGTAAAATTTTTGGTTGCGACGCATTTCCCTATCCCCATTCCAAAATTTGGTTATACGTGCCCCATCTGTTTTTCCACCACGAACTGCCGCTGATTATTGGACTGGAATATAAATTGTTCGAATCTTACCATAGCAATTTCCAACGTGATAATAGAACCATGAATATTACAAATACTATGACGAAAGGCCATTTTTTTAATAATAATAAAGAATATGAATATTATGCACATTTTGCTAATATTTGTATGATTGTATTTGATATATCTTTTGGAATTTTGTTCTTTATAAAGAATATTTATGATGTAATTAAAAGTCAATCAATATTTTAACCGGTGTTCTTATTGTTTTTTTTATTTAATTTAATTTAATTTTTATTTGACTATATATATTTTGAACTACATTATTTATATATGTTTTGACTATATTTTTGCAAAATTGAAGATCAGTTTTATTTAAGTTTTTTTTTTCTCAGCAACTCATCTGTATAACTATACAGACTTGTACTTTTTAGGTAAGTCATATTAGCTATTCCAATTTAACGATATACTACCCCTGCTTACCTGGGTGGTAAGTTGACCTTAGGACCTCTACTTTTATACTCTAATTTGCCAGTCATGATGATAAGCACGTCTGGTTTAATGTCTACCTCTTGGCACGGTTTAACCATACCTGTAGTCTTTGGTGGTTAACACCTGTCGAGATTAATCAACTGATTTGAAATCTTACGATTTCTGATTTTAACTTTCCTCATCCGAACTGGCCCACAAGGACCAGATTCAGTGGAATTAAACGTGAAATTCGCGTAGGCTAGCCTGTGTCTTCATTAGGGCGGTCATGGCTGTCGATGATATATGGAATCGAGAATCATCTCGATTAGCAACAAGAAGACCATCAGGTCTTCTTGTTGCTAATTCTGATGTTGTTTCTTAGTTTGATGGTACTGATGATTCTTTGGTTAGTTGAACTCGTTAGTGATGTAGTGGCTTGGTGGTGCTGGCGTTCTCAGCATGGTGGTCCTTCTTTGGCGTCAAAGTCGAAACTAATCTCTGGGTTGGGCGAAGTGCCATGCCGCGTCTCATCGGTTTCACGCCGATCTCATTTAACGTTACGCCGGGAGTTAACCCCAGCTTTTCGCGCGGTGGAGTTGCTATTGTGACTGTGATTACCAACAGTCACTTTTGCCTTCTACCATGCCGGACTAGCATATAAGCACGTGTGGACGTCATAGTGTCCACTTTCGAACTGATTTAACGATATGTTAACAATATTGCATTTTATATTGAGTTGACACTTACCGGTTCGGTTTTCTCATGCCCACCCACGCCAGAATTTTTTAATTTTTCAAATGTTTACTGCACATTAGATACCTCAAACGGGACCAGTATCAAATGATATTACAATGCATTTATTTTTGTTCTTGATACCTTGTTTTATTGTGATGTCCAATTAACACGAGGGCTATACAACATTTTGAAAAAAGTGGACATTAAGGTTGTGTATAAACTATATAATAAATTAAGAGATCAACATGAAAAGTCGGGGATTTACAAAATTAGCTGCCAAGATTGTGATCGAAGGTATATTGGGCAAACAAAAAGATATTAAAGATATATAAAGAAGACATTCCCCACAATAGATATGGCAGCAATGAAATATATTGTGTTGCCCAGCATGCAACCGAACATGACCACAATATAGAAATTAGTAATTTAAGACTGATTAAAAGTGTAAATAAGTATAGGGCTTGGTATGCATATGAAAGCATTCAAATAGAAAAATGTAAGAAAATCATGTACCTCGATAAAGGACCTAATCCTAACTTTTTAATTATTAATGTAAGGCTCAGTAAACTTGACTTTACGGTTCGCTTTTTTTTTCGTTCTTTTTTCCCTTTTTATCCTTTTTTACACGCTTCATTAGGTAGGTAGTACGCTTCCTAGGTAGTAGGTTAATAATTAGGGTTATCATATAAATAGAACATAGTTTAGTTTTAGAATTAGACTAAATCATCTCCTGAGGATGCTAACATGGTTAGCGAAACGTGCGTCGAGAACTTTAAAAAAAGTGATTTGGTGTATAGTGGTAAATCTCTTTGAGTTTAGTGTTTCATACCGAAGGTTCCAATAGAAGAATTGACCTCACGTATATAAGTACTTACATTTTTTCCAAAAATTAACGAGTTACAAAACACCTCATATATCATACGACTTTAACACATTATTACAATAATATAAGCGTTCGAGTGATCCTGGTACAGGTACTGTTTTTAAAAATATCAGAATTCTTTACCGAGAAAGAACAATTCCTTGAAAATGATCTAGAAAAATTTAACTTCCACGAATATTTTTTTCTTTAATTTTAACTTTTAATGCCACACTCCGTATGACATATAAGTAATTTAACATGTTTACTACAATACTTGCATTTTATCAGCATTTAGTTTATCACATATACGAGTTCGATCGTCCTAAAAATATATGACGATTCCTTCAGAATAATCAAAATTATCTTTGAACAAATGATATCTGTTGATTACATCACATACATACGCTTATTTTGTTTTAATTTGGCGTGTATGTGTTTCTACAGCTGCTTAAAATTACACATATTTCGATTTAACTATTGTTAAATTAAATATTCTAAATTATTATTTAGATTTATTTACCTACTAGCTCACCCAACACACGTTGTCCTGTCCAAATTTCAATAAATTTGTTTGTGATCGTTTTATGAATTTGTGAAAAGTTATTGGAAATGTGTAAATAAAGTAAAAATGAGAAAAAACGTATTTCTGTGTGATCATTGTATATATTAACGATTGTGGCTGTATGGATTATAGATTCACTTTGAGGAGGAGTACATTCAGAAGTACGCCAATGGGAAATTTTACATCCGAGATGAATTCTGTCGGCAGTAAACCGCTGAAATGCTGGAAATGTGTGATGTGCCTGGAATGTGATCGACCTGGAATCATGCGGTTTTGTTTAAAAATGTAAGTTATAATTGAATTAAGTCAGAATTTCATATCAAGCAAATGATTTATTTTGTTCCACTAAATTGGAAATCACAATTAATCTCCAGCCAAATTATTCCGAGCCATATTTGTCGTGCCAAATGAAGTCATTTGAAAGCAACTGTTATATTTCTGGATTTGTGTCAGAAAATGTGTGGAATCTGTTCCTGTTGGCTCTGGTGGCGGGACCAATTACGCCAATTTGACTTTGCCACTTGTGCCACACAATCCAGGGGTTTCATTTCATTCAATCAGAAGCATTCATACAGTGAGGACGTATTTTCTGCGCTCCCATTGGCTAATGTGTTCTGATACTATCCAAGTGCAGCTACACGTGGCATCTAACAAAGAATATTCCGGAATTAGGTTGTTTCTTTAGAAACGATCTATTTTCCAAAGTTTTTAGTGCGTGATATATCGCTTCAGTGCGATACGAGTGAAGTGGAGAGTGTTGGATATATTTTCGACAGGTTTTCCTCGACGATCCTGGCCGGTAAGTGATAGGATAGTCTTTGGGCATAAAACAAGTATAAATAATATCTTAAGGCATTTAAATCTTCAATACAGCGCCTTATGCGCTGCTTTTGTCTATTTACATTGCTTTTTATATTTTATTGTGATTATTGTTTGGCATAAATGGCATTCGTGTTACCGGGCCCGTCCAACGGGCCCGATGACGTCATCACGGCCCTTCAGGCTGAGTTAGCGCAGGTCCGTAGGGATAATCACGGGTTAAATGAGACGATATTTGAGCTAAAGGAGCTCATCAAGCAACTAAAGGACCAGGTGGCTTCGCTAAATGCGAAAATCGATAATCTGGAAAGGACAGAGACCGCCCGCACCAACGGGACGGAAAATTCACCCCGAAAAGAGACCGCCAGCACCAAAGGGTCGGCAAAAATATTAAAAAAGGAGACTGGCCGCACCAACGGGCTGGCGCCTAAAGAAGAAAAAGAGACGGCCTGCACCAAACAGCAGGATGTAAAGAAAATAATCATTGGCGATGGGAAATTGAGCGATGCCGATTTCCCTCCATTGAAATCACCAAAAGGCATCAAATCGATGACTAAAATTCCTGTGGTATCCAGAATGGAACAGGAAGAAAGTGAAGGTGAAGTTGTCTCCATCGGCGGAGACTCTTCAGACTCCGATTTTGAGGTCAGCACTGGCAGAAAAAGGCGCTGTACTAAGCGGAATAGGCCGTCTTCTGAGGAAGAGAGGCAGCCAGAACAGGCACCGAAGAAAAGACCCGTCGGAGAGGCGGGCCCCAGCACAACACCAACTCCGGTAGCCAAAGAGGCCACCGCAAAGAAAATACCGGTAGCGAAGACCGAAAAAGTCCCGCCGGTGATACTACGCAGCAAAGCGCAGTACATGAAGGTGATGACCTTCATACTAAAAGAGAAAATCGGCACTGACAAGGCGCTGAATCGCCCGGAAGGGGTCAAGATTCAGCCTAGAACGTCAACCGATTACAGGAAATTGACGGCGTTCTTGGATGGGAAAAAAATTCCCTATCACACGTTCTGCACCAGAGATGAATAGCAGCTTCATGTCCTGCTCCGCAACATCGTGGAAACGGTCACGGAGGACGAGGTCAGAGAAGAGCTCGTCGAGCTAGGGTTCACCCCATCCAAAGTCCAGAGATGGAGAAATAAGAAGGGACCACTAGCAATGGTACACGTCATCCTCCCCAAGTCATAAAAGGGGATATATAACGTAAAGTTTCTGGTGCACCAGAAAATCAAAGTGGAGAATGTACGATCCAACGGTGAGACCTCGCAGTGCTTCAACTGCCAGGTCTATGGGCACACGGCCAAGAAGTGCCACGCCCCACCAAAATGCATGAGGTGTTCGATGAATCACGCCTCAAAAGATTGCAAAAAGCCGAGGAACACTCCGGCTAAATGCGTTAACTGCGGTGGTCCTCACCCAGCAAACGCGAAAACTTGCCCCAGGAAACCCCCGAACAGGTTGTAGGGCAAGAAAGCACAGGAAACCGCTCCAGTCAAAACTCCGCCGAAGATTCCACCCCCTACATTCGTCTGGGTGACACAAACCAACAGGAAAACCCCGGTCGAGGCGACGGTCGCCCCGACACAGGCCACTCTTCCAAAAATCCAGTTGCCGGACTTCTCCGCAATGATGGAGAACATGATGCGTCAGATGGCTGCCATGGTACAGCAGCAACTGAACGCAGCTTTAGCCATGTTCCAAACCGCCAATGAACAATAAAGATTCATTGCGCATTGTGACATGGAATTCCAACTCCCTGAACGGGAAAAAGTTGGAATTAACGGCGTTTCTAGAAGACCACGGCATCGACGTAGCCCTGATTCAGGAAACTTTCCTCAAGCCGAGCCAACGGTTCGGCGTGAGGAACTTTTGCTGCTACAGGGAGGATCGTCTCGGCGGAGCGAAGGGTGGCCTGATGATTCTCGTCAAGAGAGGAATCAGACACAACCTTTTGCCTCCGACGGGCTTTACTTCCTCAGAGGTGATGTCGGTGCAAGTGGCTCTAGAAGGTAGTCCCGTAAACCTATCTTCATGGTATCAGAGAACCTGCAATAACTTCGATTCAGGTGAAGTGAGCAGGCTCCTGACTAACAACACTCCAGTCATCATTGGAGGGGACTATAACGCTCATAACCAAACGTGGGGTTCGAGATGGATAAACAAGAGGGGTGCTGACCTGTTATCTATGGCGGATAGATACGGGCTGAACCTGCTTGTCCCGGACGAACCATCCCGTCACGACAGCTTCTTAGATTTCTTCATCGTGAGAAATCTAACGAATCATTGCACTGTCCAGGTTATCCACGAGCTTACGTCGGATCATTACCCGGTCATCCTAACCATAGGTACCAAGGTGGACACCTTCCCACCGCGAAAGGTATCTAACATCAGCTGGAGCAAATTCCAAGAGCATTTGCAAAACAGCGGGCCCAACCCGCGCATTGATAACGTTCAGCAGCTAGAGGATGCGGTCGAGAAACTAACCAAAGACATAATAGAAGCCACGAAAGTGGCTACTAGCTTCAAGACGGACCCTTCTCGGACCACCTTAGACATTCCGTCCGAGGTAAAAGAGAAGATCCGTCTGAAAAACAGACTATACAGACGCTATCGACTGACTGGCGACATTGTCGTGACGTTCGAAAAAATCAGTGAATACAAGTCAGGGCCTTCGGGTCAACTTAACCTCCAGGACAAGTAGTAGTAGTAGTAGTAGGGGTTTCATTTCGGTATTTCAATGCCTTCCAATTTAGGCACATACCTCTCATCGATCCAATAGCAAAGTATTGGTCTGCTCTGTAATCAATTGTCATGTTATAACCGAATGCAGCTCGATGAGTATTCAACGCAACATTTGTTTGTCTTCTTGCACGAGTATCCAAATTCACGGTCGTGCGCTTGCTTTCTACTGATCGATGATGTCTCATTCGATGAATATCATTTTCGTTTTTCGTATCATTCGTTTGCATTTTCTCTTTCTTCTTGTGTACGTGCTGAACGTGTTTGTAATAATTGATTCCGTTCAATTTCATTTCGCTCTACGTGTTGCTCTGTAGTTCGATTAGATCGAAAATTCGTTTGGCTTGCATTATTGCGATTTCTACGACCTAAACTGCACGGTTTTATTGGCGACATTGCAATGTGATTAAATTGTGTCAATTTAATTCAATTGTGTCGATTGCGAGATAATGTGCGATGCGAAGAATCGCAATTCAACTGAAAATTGACAATTAATTCACTTTGTTGTTACTGTTTAATCATTTGTAACTTCAAAACTCGCCGTATTTCGTAGATAAATCTGTAAATTTGTTTAAGATAAAACGGCGAAACTTAATTCATTTCATGAAACGATAGCGATGAACTTACAACAAAATCACAATTTAACTGAAAATAAACAACTGAATCAAATTTTGGTCACTATATAACCTATTGGCTTGATTTACAATTTGACAATCAAATGTCAATCAACATTTGCGCATGTAGCGAAATAAATTGGAATAGAAATAATCTAACTACATTTGTTGGACAGATCCCGAAACAACACAAAAGTAAAAACAAATGTAATTTTATTACATTTTGTATGTAATATAATAATAAAAAAATAAATAATTTAGGCTCTAATGCGTTTTTCTAGATTTTTCTCTAGATCTTCCAGGACTTTTTTTCAATTGAAAACATTCATTTGAGTTATTTCTATCCCGGAACTATAACGAACCAATCAAAAAAAGAATCAACCAAATATATCGTTTCTATCGTCAGTTATGATCGAGGGTGCATACAAAAATTATGATTTTTGCAGTTTGTCAAAATTTTTGCAATTTCCATAAAAACCTTATTCGCACTATTATAGACGTTAAAAAAAAATTAGCCAAATCGGTCCAGCCGTTCTCATGTGCTTGCCAACGATTAGAATTTGATTTTTATTTATAAGGATATGTGTATAGCTGCTTAGTCATCAACATTCTTGACCCCACCATTGACCTCTCGCCTTCAATCTAAATATTTACATTCACAATTTTATTTTTGCTATATTTAACTAAATATGTTTTTAATTACCTATGCCCTTATTTAAGTGTTCCCTCGCATACAAGTACTAGGGGTCGAGCATCACCTCCCCCATCCTTTTACAATTGTCATGATGTCATTTGAAAAGACCACGAAAATAGAGGAGCACGGAAAATTGGAGCCTACTAAGAAAAATTTTTAATAAAAGACATTTGTTTCAATTATTATAATTTTTAATTAGGAACATAAACCTAAATTATTCGAGTATCAGATAATCACAGTTTATATCAACCATATTTATATATTTAAGTAAAATTAGAGTAACCTAAATAAAATAAAAGATTTTTTTTAAGAAATTCATTGATTTTCATTACCCCAAACATCGGGAAATTGAACCCACTTAACGCTTATATGTGAAATGGGAGCCAACGTTTTTAATCAATCTCAAATATGAAGCTTAATATAAACCAATAAGCAAATCTTAGTTGTTAATATAGAGAACTATTTGTAACATAAATAAAGAAATCAAATTATTGAACCAAACAAAGAAATAATGATTTTAAGGACCCAAACAAACAACACAAATATAAGAAGCAGGATTATCACTGCCAGAACATTCTTTATGCGCTCAGTTTCCGCAACTTTTGTAACAGTTCCACATCTATCTACTTTTGCCAATGTCTAAACAAATAGCACATAGAGTTTCTTCTTCTGAGTATTCCATCTCATCATCGCAAATTAAATTTTCATTTAGTTCTTCAGTAGACGATTCTTCATCGTCACTCTTGAATAAACTTTTCTTTGCTCTTTTAACTCTTTGTTTTTTGGTTGCACTCTATCTTCGTTTAATACCTTTATTTTTGGTACATTTCCCTTTACTATAACATTACTTTAGTACACATTACTTTGGTACAATTTTCTTTATTCTAGTTTCCTTTGTTTTTCTGATTCATTTTTGTTTTATTTTCTTTTTTTTAATATAGTTTTCATTGGTGTGCTTGTTAAGATTTCAGAATTATGTTTGTTTTTCAAGATCTTGTTTTTATTATTAGAGATGTGGGGTTGTGGCATTGTGTTACAGTGGACAATTGGGCTTACAATAGTAGCAAATTGTTTGATCGTTATCAACATATTGGTTTCACATTGTTGGCCATCATTTGATGAGGCCCGAGTTGTGGTAGGTCGGCCTGTAGCTTACTGCTGAATGATAGACTGATTTAGTGTTGCATTTGATGGAGACCAAATCAGGATAGTAGCTAGCCAGCTACTAGTCGCTGAATTACTTGTTTCTGTGATATTACGTATGATGTGGGTGGAATCGCGGCTGGACTTAAATGACTTGCTGTTAAATGACTAGTTGATGTTGTGTTCATATTAAAAATGCATTATGAACTGTCATAGGGTAATGGAAACTATGGCGGGTAATAAGAGCCATGTAGGCTCCCATTACTCGCAAACCACTATAGTAAACATTTAAAATACAAATATATCATTTCAAGAAAGGTAGTCGGGCCACAGTCTGACTGACTTCCGCGTCTCTCTGCACACCCATCTTCGGGTGCTTCTGGCAGGTCATCTGGACCCTGAACGTCTCCGCCAAAAACTCAGCTTTATCTTCTTCGGAGACGGCGTGAACGCCATCAGTATCTGATTTTATTGGGGGAATATCCTAGATTGGCCTGGGTTTGGATGTATCCAGTGAGGAAAGCAGGATGCCCCACTTTTCCTCTCTATATGACTTCATCGCTTCCTTGGCTTCTCTGACGGTCTGATTTGCCCGTCTTTTGTCCTCTGGATCGAGGGTGGATCTGACTCTTCTCACAAGACGTTTTTCCTCGGAAGAGATTTTTCAGATCTAACGGAAGATCAGTGGCCAGCCTGGTTTGGTTGATCGGTCGCTGTTTCGTGGCGGTGCTGAAAGCCTGTTGGATGTCCTCGGTAATCTTGCCGACTGTGAGCTCTAGTTGCCTGTGGTTGTTGGTCTTAGGAATCGGACCTGTAAAATGAAGGTGATTAGTGAATTTTACCCAATTCGTGATTTGTTTGGAAAGCTTGAATGGGGCGTCAAGTGGTCGGTTCCAGGAGGATTGACCTGTGATCATGCATTAATCGAGCTCGTGTATGACCGAGACGGATGTCGCTCTGTTGGTGTTTTTGACCAGAAAAAAGTTGATGGTGGAGCCCGCATGCTGCGGGTTGCTGCTAGTGAAATGCTGGTGAATGAATGAGGTCCTTTTCATGCTGGTTTATGATCAGGCAACCCCATTGTTGGTTATGTACGTTGAAGTCGCCGCCGATAATCATAGCAGCTGTTTCTTGTATGAGCTTCTTGTAGTCCGTTGGCGAGATGGTATCGAAGACCCGCAGATACACTGATATCAGGATATGGTGCCGGTCATCGAGCTTGACGCAGATAGATGTGGATTCCAGACTGACAAATCCGGTAAGTACAGTAAATGGAGCCGAATATTTCTCCGCAGTACCCCCACCCGGGTCCGTGGTTCTGTCATCCCGATAGCTCTTGTAGTTCGAAATGCTGCATCTGATGGAGGGTTTGAGAAATGTCTCCTGGAGCAGGGCGATATCGATGTTGTGAGGTGTCGGTAAGTGAGCAAGTTCCTCCTTCTAGTTGCGAACTCAGTTGGCATTCCAGGAAATGATTCGCAGTGATTTTGGCTAATACATTGCGGGTTGAACTGCATATGTGATTTTAGTCTGAATTAAGTCTAGGATTTGTGTGGAGATTTGTTTCATCAATTGCGATATCTGGTTCACCAGAGGAGTGGATGGAGCTGATTGCCGAGAAGATTGGTTCTTCTGCGTTCCCATTTGAAGGTGGGTGGGAGAATTTTTGACCGGGATTCGGCCATTGGTAGTTGCTGTGATTTTACTGGCTGGTCTCGGAGGGGCCGTTTTGTGTAGCCAGTGAAGTTAGCTGTATGGGCCATGGAGGACCACAATTGCTACATTCTGCCGGTCCTTTTTGCAGTTCCTGGAGTAATGTTGGCCTACGCATTTTACGCATATGGGTTAACTTAGCATCTTTTTGTGGTGTAGCCGTATTGCTGGAAATTGAAGCATTGCACATTGAACTGTATAGAACTGGTCCATGAAATGCTTCAGATGAAAAATGTCGCGCTCTTCTCTGGGTATAATGACTTGGACGATGGCGATTGGAATTTCCTTTTTCCTTTCCGTGACGTAGTGCCAACGCTCTATCCCACCGGGTGAAAGCCCATGGCAACCATCTCATTGCGAATGTCGTCTTCTTTGATGGTTTCGGTGACACCGCGGAGGCATCTTTCCTTGGGCGACGCGAAGCTGTGGTATTGGTAGCCTCTCTTGTCGAATAAATGGGCGATGGTGCGGTAATCGTATGTTCTTTTTCGGTGGAGAAGAGTTCCGGACGCTTTATTGTTAGCGATGCCAAAATCGATGTTTCTTTGCTTCATGATTCTAATGGTTTCAGTGTTGACCGATTTGTCGCGTAGTACGATCGGCGAAACGCGAACATGTTTCTGCATTGGCGGGGGAGGTCTGCACCTAATTGGTTGGCTTGGGGTTGATGGGCGGAGCCATGGAACTGTTTGTTGACTGGGCTGCGGATGCGGTCTCTAGAGGCGGGAAGGCAGTCTTGTATTTCGGGCCAGCTGTGTTTGGACATGACAATTGTAGCACTCACTGTTTGTTGATGCGGCACTGGTGGACACATGGGAAACAGGGGCGTAGGAATACGACGCGGAGCAATTTTCGGGCAACGCACGGGCACTCTTTGATAGCGTGGAGGTGTATGATGCACTGACACTGTTCGACGCGTTGGTACTACTTGTCGACGTGTGGGCACTGGGCTCCGGCGCGTTGGGGGCGGAGGATTTCTTGACAGGCGGGTGTTCTTCGGACGATGATGTGGCTTATTTCCTTTTTCTGAAGGATATGGAATGTTACTTGAATCCTTCGCTGCATTCTTCGGTCGGGAATTCGCATTCGGAAGCTGTGTCGGTGAAACCTCCGTCATCATATTCCATTGGCGTTGTCCACGGTGTGTATTTGTTGCTTTCAACAATGGCGCTAAACTGTCTTGTTCAATTTGTGGTGCAGTTCCTGGTTTTGGAAGATTGGCGGCGATGCAGCTGCTGATAGCAGCTGCATTTCTCGTTGTTGACTGAACTTCGAAGGTCCGGAACTTTCCAACACTTTTTGGTCCAGAACTCACTCATTATATCTACTTGAATGGATAGCCTCAAGAAACTAAAAGTTCTTTTGGCGAGTAATCCATTCTTTGACAGAAAGATGGAAAAAAGTAATAAGTAACGATGGCTAATACTTTGATTATAAGATAATTTATTTTGTTATGGAAATAAACGCTGAAATTTTGGGAAAAAATTGACATTATTAATCGAAACACCTATAATATATTTGATATTATCGTATATAACATATTATATAAAAAGTTCAAGCACAAATATTAGTAAGCTTAATCCTAGTCCAAGCAACCAGACTTTAAAGATGGATTTTAAATGTCGTAACTTTAATTTCTGAATAATTCTCGGCATTTTTGTTGTTGATTTTTCTTTTTTTCCGAACTCTCTAGAATATAAACCATATTCTAAACTACTCATTACAGCCAACTTCAGTTTTCTTTTGAATGGAGAATTTTTCCTCAGATAAAACACCAAAAAAGCTGTACCCACATGCTCCTTCATTTCATGATAAAACAGTTTAATTTTGCGATACCTCTCTTTGGTTTTAATGGCTTCGGAAAGTTCGAAGGCAGCGCAAAACGCACCATCCGAAATTTGTTCCTCAAGTTTAGTATTTATATCTCGATAATCTATGTATACTAACTGGGGTAGCAAACTTTTTGGTACAAGAACTTCCCACTGTACTAGGCAATACACCGGCAAACCGCTTTCAATTAGCTCTTCAACTGTATCGATATTTTTACGGTACTTTGGAGACATCAATAATTGTACAATCCAACCTAAAAAAATCTATAGTTACAAAATCAAATTGAAAATAATTTAGAAGTTGTGTAGTGCGGAAGTTTTTTTATGGATAAATACAGAGCAAGAGAAAGTAGTGGAAATTGTTTCAATTTGTATCAAAAAACAAAAAGTCAATTACTGCAATTCAACGTCAATTTCGGCCAAAAAATATTTCAATCGTCCAGCGCCTCATAAAACGACAATGCATTATGAAAAGTTTGGCAGTGGGTACGTGAAGAGTATTAAGAATATTTAAAAAGTATAAAAATTTATTCGAGCACCATCTAAATACTGCCCATTCATTCAGCTGTCACCAAACGTCAGCAAGTGTCTCTCTGGTTTCTGGCCTTAAGCCGTTAAAAGTTGGGACGTTCGAAAGCAACGGGTATAACACCAAAGGTAACAATATACATCGATCTTCTCAGATGTAGGTTGTAATTAAATGTAGCTCACGCCATCCTGTGGTGAACCTTCGCGACAATCCATCCTCGTGACTCGTCCAGACCGTCCAGGCTCTACATATTTACGTTTTTTGGATATTTTTAATATTCTTTGCGGGCCCTCTGTATAACTTTTATATAGTAACTGATACCTAGATAGAGTTTTGGTCGGGTCACGTGGGCAGTTTCGAGCAGTTTTACTCTTGCGAACGTTTACCACACGATGGCGTGAGCTGCATTTGATTACAGCCTACATCCAACAAGGTCGATGTATATGATAGTATTCGTCATTATTCTTTCAGGAAGTTTGGATTGGGACAGCGAGGAGTCAACATCTCTCAGTCGCGCGGTCCGGATATCCGTATTGGGAGGAGTAGTGATGGCGAACCCAAAAGGGTTTGTCATCCAGAGGAGACCTACAAGGCGCTCCAATGTGCAGTCGACGATAAGGACGAGCGTCTCAACTAACCCTCCTGACCTGGAGAGTTAGTTGAGATGAACGCGTTGGCGGCGGCCGACAAGAATGACGAGTTACGCCAGAAACTGATCAGTTTAATAATGGATTTAAAACAAATGGACGGGGAGAACTAGAGGCTCCAAAGGAGCCTGGCAAAGACATCCTCCAGTGATTTTCTCGAAGCACCGGTAAGAGGTGAAAAGAAAATAAATAAGGAGCTATTCACTGAGATAGATTCGAGTGCTGCGATGGACGTCACAGACGGAGAACATTCTTCGGTCTCCGAATTCGGGAGCTACCAAATTATGACTCCGAAACGCAAGAAACCAAATAAGGTTTCCACGTCGGCAAGAGAGGACTTTCCCTCTCTCAAAAAGCCAGCGACGAAATCTCCGAAATCGCAAACACCAATATTCAGGAAGCTGTCAAAAACGATGATCCCTTCCATTAAAGGATCCTTCCATCAAAAAAGGCGGATCTACCAACATCAGTAGGCCAGAAGTCAGGATCTTTTGAGCCTAAGAAATCATCCAGTCCCACCAATTGTTCTTCGAGACAAGTCGGCATACATGTAGATAATGAGGATCTACAAACCACGCGATATCTTGTTCTCGAAATCAGTCACGAAGCCAGATAGGATTTTTCTTCAACCCCAGATCCCAGAGGATTACAGAGCAGCGACAAAGTTGTTCGAAGAGAGGAACTACAAGTTCCACTCCTTCTGCACCCTTGAGGAACGCAATCTTCGCGTTCAAATCAGAATCAAGATTTAATCATTAATCAAGATTAAATAATCAAGAATTAAAATCCAGACCCAGAAATCAAATGGTCGAGTAGTGCAGTGCTTCAACTGCCAATAATTCGGCCACTCGGTCAAAAAATGTCATGCCAATCCAGTCTGCGTAAAGTGCGCAGGCGAGCATTCATCAATGGTTGAAAAAAGAATCGGAACACCTCAGCAACTTGCAGCATTGCGGAGGTCCGCACACGGCCAGCTTCCAAAGTTGCGAGGCAAGACTAAGTCTAGGACTCTCAGTGAAGGCTGCAAAGTCTTTACAAAGGGGACCATTTAGGACCTATACTAAATCCCGTAAACCAGCCATACCGCTACCAACCTTCGAGTGGAGGTCTCAAAGGAACTCAGTTTCAACAAACGATCCCGCACTACAAGGAAACCCTACTTCCAACCTTGTGGAAGTGGAGTTATGGAGTTTGGCACTCTAAACTTTCCTTGGAGCATTAATTCCCAAATAATTGCCCCCCTAATCTTCGTGACAGTAAGCTTATGCGGCCCGAGCTCCTCGGGTTTCCGGCGTATATAAGTTCCATACAAGCAAACAGCAATCGCAAATCACATACTTCCGATCCACATGGCGCACCGACGACACCTGTACTGCAACTCAAATTTCATAAAACGCCGAAGTCTGCCCCGCAAAAGAAAGGGGAAATTCCGACACTTCCTGGGAGAGCTTGAATCCCAAAAAACACAGACCGGTTTCGGGCAGTGAATCTAGCGCAATGCTTACCTAAAAACCAGGGTGAAAAAGTGGGTGGGAAGAAAGCATTCTTTCAGCTGCTTTTAAACGTTCAGTTCAAGCCCGACTGATGACGTCTCAAGAGTAGAAACCGGTCTCAGGAAACACTGTTTGTTGTTTGGTGACGCGAAGAGATGAGCAATATTTTCGTAGAGATTTTGAGGATTGAGTTGCATATGTTTTTCTAGATGATTCAAATTGTTCAAGACCTGTTACCTACAGATAATAATAAGCGATCAGAATACTGTAATGTCATCATAAACTACTTCCATTAAATTGGCAGTTTTCCTGCAAAATCGATTTAATGGAAATTGAAGAAAAATATTTTACATAAATAAGCCTCAAACCATTTAACAACTCAATGAACTATTTAGCAACATCCGTGCTGAAATCGTTATATTAACATCAGATATGTTGACAAAAGTTATAAAAAATGTGTTAAAAAGAGTGCAAAGTTACATTGCTGCTAATGACTCATATTTGATTAACATAATTTTCAAAAATTACTTATCCCAAAATCAAAAGACATGGCGGCTGGCATATAAGAGCTACAGAGCTGCAGACCACCCAGAAAAATTAGAAAATACGCCTTAAATGTTATTTTACGTTTAAATATTTATGTTATTTAAATTGTTTGTCATAATCGTCATTATAATCAGTTCGATTCAAATTGAACGAACGGCAGTAACCACCCGACCACCCGACATTGAAGATAACATAGCAAGGCATAGTTGCTCAGCATAGTAAATCTCTCCCCGCGGGCTTGCCATAAAAGCTGGGTATGGCGATCAAAGACGGCCCTCAGCTCCTAATCTGGCCTCCCCTCTTGTCGCGACACCCCTCGCAATGATTTTAATGGCGTTGTTTTAATGGGAATGTGGGCTATTTTTTGTGTAGTCTCTGATGAGTATTTGATGTTGCCTTGCATTTGGATTTTAACGAGTGGTTTGCGTTGCGATATCGGTATCGCTTTTTCTTTCTGTATACGAAACTCCGAAATCGTCGGGTACTGTTATTTTTTCCTTTAATATACATATAAGAAATGGATATTATCAATAATTTATTAAATGTTAAAAGATATATAAACTTCACCTAGGAAGAAAAAATTAAATTAAAGGAAGACGGGCGTCTATTGCAAGACATTTTCATCGAAAAAGAAGGTTCAAGCCATAGTAAACAGTACAAAAGACAATTTAATCCTGTAGTGTACTCAATGTATTGAGTACACTACACGAATAACACTACACTACACGAATTTACTTAAAAATATTCTCTTTTGTTTCCCTTGTGTACTTTTTGGTGGAGGTAAATCGTGAACACAAGTTGGAGTGACAGATTTAAAACATTTGAGTCAGAAAATAAAAAAAAACATGAAACGTGCCGACGCCATTTACATAATGTAATGGAATTTGCTTTATAAGGCACCGTAAATATAAGGGAACAACTAGATTCTGCCAATTGAGTAAATATTCAAAAATTTATCGAATAGGTGATAACAAATCAATTTTGTGGAACATTCGAATTGGCGCTTCGAGAACTTGGTGAGACGAGTGTCTCAGAAAATCCCGGAATTTTTTTTGGCCTATAAATTTTAGTGCAGAGCTTGACAAAACTTTGGCGGAACATTTGGAAAAGTCGATAGTTTTTAAAGCGGTTTCAAAAAAAAATTAGAAATAATATTTTGGACTTTATTTTAGAAGTATACAGAAGAGGATTTTGGAAGAAATTCGTCAGTCTCCATATATACCAATCATGGTAAATGAAACAACTGATGTGTCTGCAAAAACGCGGTTAGTAGTAATACTTAGGTATTCACGAAATTGAGGTTCTATAGAACGTTTCTGGGCCTATCTAAACCCCATTAGTGTCAATACACATTCTCTCACTCAAGATATTTTACTTGTTTTTTGAACTGAATATTACCAGACACAAACGCAACCACAAACTGATTGCTCAAAGCTATGATGGCGCAGCAGTAATAAGTGGAAGGCATACTGGAGTCCAGGCAAGGATTAAAGAAAAGTTTCCATATGTCTATTTTGTGCACTGTTATGCACATCAATTGAATTTAATAATGTCCAAAGCTGCTTCACAAAATCACAAGTAAGACTTTTTTGGAAACTTGCAGGGAAAATCAGTTTTTGTTTATAAATTTGCCACAACGTGTAGATGTACTGACTCAACTATTTCAAAGAAGGGTTGTCTTGCGCCAACTCGGTGGAATTTTAACATACGCACTGTTAATATAGTTTTTGAACATAGAGAATCGTTACTCGAATGTATCGAGAATATAGAAGACCCTTTTAATAATCAAACTATGTGTGGTGCCTCGTCTTCTATAAGAAGAATGCTCCTAGATGAGAATGTTATTTTCTGGCTTACCTTTTTCCATCGTGTCATAGTCAATGAAGATCTTTTTACCGGATTACAAAAAAGACAAATAGATCCTGTTGAAATAAACAAAAAATTGAGATTTTTGAACAGAATATGATGTTAATAAGAAAAGCAATACTTTAAGTCGTTAGCCAAGCTTCTTCATTATACACTGAGCCCTTGCCTACCAAAAGAATTCGTAAAAATGACAGCAAACTAGATCGTCGTATTGTAAGTCTAAAATATAAGTGTAGATAGTTCATAGTTCAGACTTTGAAGATATATTTCATGACATTTAATTGTAGAGATTTCATCATGGGAAATAAAGGGAAATCATGGGAAATCATGGGAAATCAAGGATAGAGGGCTGTAAAAGAACTTGCAGCGTCATTCAAAGGAAGTGGCAGAAATTTTACCATGGACTACTTTACCTCTTGCTAAACACTTATTGACATGGAAATTAACTATCGTTGTACTTTGAGAAAAAATAAGCCTTACATTCCGATACTTTGGCCCAAAAATCTAGAGAAGAATATTTTACTCTCTTTGGTTTTCATGAACATGTTGCACTCTGCTCGTATGCGCCAAAGAAAAACAAAGCTGTAATTTCACTATCGACATAGCACTCTGATACTGCTTTAAATGACGATGAAAAGAAGAAGCCTCACATGATTATTTATTATAATAAATACAAAACTGGCATAGATACAATTGATTAAATGGTAAGACGATACACCACACACAGGCGCATTGATAGATGGCATGTAGCTATGTTTTTCAACGCTCTTGCGCTCTTGCTTCATGTATAATTTATTACGAAAACATCAAAATAATCCAAAAGAAAACTAGTGAAGGACGTACTTTCTTGCGTCAACTGAGTGAGGAACTGAAGAAACCATTTATTGAAGAACCTTATATGGTTTTCCTCAGAAAGCCTTTGGAATTAAACCCCATCACAATGGCATGGTTTCATCCGAGAGAAATCACACATATTTCAGCTGGAAAGAGCATTGGAATTGTTTGTTAGAATTCACACTAGATTTTCTTTATCAAGTATTGGAAAAAAATAATAACGATTACAAGATAATATTATATGGCATTATTCCCATTTAATGTAGTATTCGCCCTATTCTCCGGACTTGGCGCCCTTCGACTTATTTCTCTTTCTAAACTTGGAACAGCCTTTTCCAACAATAGCTGAAAAGATGTTTACAGCAAATGATGATATTATTGCCGATATAAAGGAATATTTTATGGAAGGTACAAAAGAGTTGAAAAATCATTGGGTAAAGTGTATCGGTACAAATCAATTTTCGATAAAAATAAGTGTCATTTATAAATTGTCTCACTTTTCACTCTACCTTAGAAAGTATTATATTTTTTCTTCAGAAGTCATACTTACTTTGAAAGATTGCCATTATTATCAGGACAAAAATGGAAAATATAAATGTTACCATACGATTGCTCGAACTTTTTCTTGTCCATTTGACATTCTTAAAAATATTATAAAGTATAATTATAAAACACACCACTACATATGTGTATTTATCAAACATAAACATTAAGTTAGCTAAAAACGATATTGTCCCCGCAGCCTTCACCAAAATCACAACATCCATAAATCCATGTGGGTATGCAATTTGTCACAATTCATTTGTAAATGCAAACAAGCCATTGCCAACAATATCTGCAGGACCATTCTCTATATCGCTCATTAATGAATCAAAAAGTTCTTTGTGGGTAATAATTCTTATTGTACCATTTAATGTTTGAACAAACCCCATTATACATTCATAGTCCATACCATAGAATTTTCCATCAATTTTTTCAAATCTTGGCCTGCTCAAAGCAGTTATGTTTATTTGATAACCCTGAATGTTTTTAAGCTTATCAGGAAATGTTTGTTTTGCTTCAGTTTCAAAATTTGATAAGTTCAATAGCGTCTTTGTGAACGGGTTATAAGATACTGTATGAATAGCATTAAAATGGTCAGTATAAAATAATACATAATTGAGGATTTTCGAGGAATGCCAAAAGGAATGGCAGAATTGATTCATTTCACTAGAACTAACTTGGATACAACATAAAACGAAAATAAATCGAGTTTCTGCCGACCAGATCTGAGAATGACTTAGTAAATTACCCAGTGTGTTAACAATATCTGTCAGATTTTTAACTAGCACCAACGAATGACTAAACATTTCATTAATTGTAAGATTATTTAAAGTTCCTGTTGTAATTATTTGCGGTTTCTGATTAAACAGTTCATTTTGAAACCAAGTTAGAAGCATATCTTTGGCTTCTAATGTATCATCTGCAATGTGAATTCCAAACCTAACTGTTCTTAATCGAAAGAGCAGTGCTTCTTTTTCTAAGAGACATTTTAGTTTATTTCCCATTATAGTGCTTTCTGTACTATTACCTGAAATTGAACTATTGATTATCAAAAGATAGACAAATACATAGATGAGCTTCATTTTGGCAAGCACCGAAAAATTACTGAAAATACTAAGAAATCAGAAATCAGGATTATGCAGATATGTCTTCTAACGAATATGAGAGTCGCTTACAATTGTCCGTTGGCTGGTTAACTGAAAATAGCCCACATATATTTGATTATATTAGGAATATTATAGACAGCATAAAAAAAATAAAATTTGTGATATTTTATTAAATTACCCATAGGTGGACACAGATAATGACATTTAGATATTAATACACCTAATACGTAACTCTAATGATATTTTACTTATTACTTTTTTTAAATAATTTTTTATTGTCTACTTTCTGTCTTTGCATTATTCTACTTAAAATCCCAATTTTAATACATTATTCATAACTTATATTGCAGATATCTTAGAGAGAGTTCCTGCGTACTTTTGCTAGAGTCCATCTTTTTATGTTTATATATATATATATATATATATAATATATATATATATATATATATATATATATATATATATATATATCATCATCATCATCATCAGCCCGTATCGATCCACTGCAGGATGAAGGCCTCTTCAGCATGCTTCCAACCTTCACGGTCCTGGGCTTTCCTCTGCCACTCGGGTCCAATATACTTAACGATGTCATCAGTCCATCGTGCTTTCGGTCTTCTTCGCGGACGTTTGCGATCAAGCGGTATCCACTCCAGGATTGCCTTGGTCCATCTGTCGTCCCATCGCCTCGCTATATGGCCTGCCCATCTCCATTTCAACTGTTTTATTCTTCCAATGATGTCACAGACTTTTGTTTGTTCCCTGATCCATGCGCAGGACTTTCTGTCTCGTCTTGTAATGCCAAGCATACATCTTTCCATTCCCCTCTGTGCCACCCGAAGTTTTTGAATTGATTGCGATGCGAGTGTCCAGGTTTCACTTCCGTATGTCATAACGGGTAGAACGCACTGATCGAATACTTTTCTTTTCAGGCAAAGTGGGAGTCTGCTCTTAAACACTATGTTGAGCCTACCAAATGCCTGCCAGCCACATTTAACACGCCGTTCCGCCTCCCGGGCGGTATTCCCCTCCATGGAAATCCTCTGCCCAAGATATACAAAGCTGTCCACAATCCCTAAATCCCTTCCTAAAACTGAAATTCTTCTGTCCTGAGCGAAGTTATTGAACATAACCTGACTCTTTTTCAGGTTTATTTTCAAGCCAAATGGTTCGCCAGCCCTTTGCAGTTCTTGTATGCGTCTTTGCAGCTCCTCTGGGTCTTGTGAAATGAGAATAATATCATCTGCAAATCTAAGATGGTTTAAGTTTGCACCATTGATCTTTACCCCATCCTGTTCCCAATCCAGTTTACGGAATACTTCTTCAAGGCCAGCCGAGAAAAGAATAGGCGATATTGCGTCACCCTGCCGTACACCTCGTTCTATATTAATTCCCACTTCAAGATCATCAAGGTGAATTGTGGCTGTAGCTCCATCATATATCGATTCTAATAGGTTTACATAGGCTCTCTCTACACCTTGGCTAAGCAGTGCATCCATTATCGCATGCTTTGAGATGGAATCAAATGCTTTTTCGTAGTCGATAAAAGCCAAGCACAGTGGCATGGTGTATTCGTTGTGCCTTTCTATGGCCTGCTGTACAACCTGGATGTGATCCATTGTACTGAATCCACTTCTGAATCCTGCTTGTTCTCTTGGTTGTGCGTCATTCAGTTTTTTTAATATTCTTTTAGAAATTATCTTAGTGAAAACTTTGTACATCACTGATAGGAGGCTTATTGGACGGTAGTTCTTTAAATCTTCCTGTGCTCCTTTTTTATGTAAAAGGATCACTTCTGCATTTTTCCATAAGTCAGGTACTTTTTGTTCTTTGAGGCGTTTTGAGTATAATTTTGCCAGTGTTTTATGTAACGTCCGACCACCAGCTTTTAGCATTTCGACAGTTACACTATCCTTTCCTGGAGCCTTGCCGTTCTTCATCAATTCTATAGCATTTGTTACTTCCTCCACTAGGATATCTGGTATTATATATTGTTCTTCCGTGGGTATTGCTGTCCCTGACTGGCTCTGATCTTCATATAACTGGGAATAAAACCTTCTGACAATCTCTAACATTTGGGTACGCGTCCTGCACACTGTGCCATCCTCACGCTTTTAAAGCATATATTTGCGTTCTTTTGTTTCTCAGCTTCTGTTTAGCTTTGTTAATTCCTTTGTTTTCTTCCAGGGTTTTTTGCACTAGCTGCATATTGAATCGGCGCGTGTCCTCTCTGATACGTTTTCTTATAGTTTTGCAGAGCTCAGTGAACACGACCCTGCCAAAAGGACTACCTGCATTTCTCATTGCTCGCCGTTTCTTCATTAAATCAATGGTCTCACTGGAGATTTTTGTTTGTTTGAGACATTTTTCCTCTGGTGCTATTGAAGCAGCCGTTTGAAGTACATTGTTGGCGATTTCTTCATATTGAACTGATATTTCCACCTCCTCTGGATCTTGTAACGCAGCAAACCGGTTTGACAAAGCAATCTCAAAATCGCTTCCTCTCTCCAGCAGTTTTCCAGAATCTACCTTGCCCTTCTTTGATCTTACCATTTTTTCGCGCTCTTTTCGACAGTCAATCCGAACCCTTGCTCGTACAATTCGGTGGTCACTTCCAACATTAAAATTGTTAAGGACAGTACAATTGGTAAATATTGTTTTATCGTTGGTCATGATGTAGTCAATTTCGCTTGTGAGCCCAGATGGACTTTTCCATGTCCATTTTCTGCTGATATTTTTTCTTATAGAATGAATTCATAATATATAGTTCTTGTCCTTCAGCAAAATTAACTAATCTGTCACCTCTATTGTCTCGCTCACCAGTTCCATATGGGCCAGTTGCATTTTCGTCTGTTCTTGTTGTTCCAATTCTGGCATTAAAATCACCCATCAGGATTTTGTACCTACATTTCTCCTTGTATAAAAGCTGGGCCACATCATCATAAAATTCCTCAATTTCCTCATCTTTATGGCTTATAGTTGGTGCATAAGCTTGGACGATTTGAAGCCTAAACTTTTTATTCAGCCGAATGACGCATTGGGCTAATCGGTCGGATGTACTTTCAAATTTTACCACACTGTCCTTCAGCTTTCGATTGATGAGGAATCCTATTCCGCCACATCGGCCATTTTCCGCACCTCGAGTGTAGAGTACGTGTCCAGTTGGTTCCAGTTTGATTAACTCTTCACCCTTCCTTCGTGTTTCACAGAGCCCAATAATATCCCAATGTATGTTGTCAAGTTCGATTAACAGTTCTTGCAATCGGGCCTCTGTTTTCATAGTCCGTATATTTAACGTTGCAATGTCAAAAGTCCAGTGGCAGCCTGATCTAACCCGGTGATTCTTAGCACCCTCTGCCTTGGGGCAGGTCTTCCCGCTGCCGTAGGTAGTTGCCCCTTGGCCTCCGGGGAATAAGGGCCGTGTTTGAGGTTGTACTATCATATTTCAACATACTGAAATACCATGTTGAAGGTATGGACCGTAATCTGCCACGCTGGTCCAATGCGGGTTGGCAGATTTTGGATCATGTTAGTCTGAGGCCTCGGCTTTGACCTGTCCGCCAGGGGTGACCCTCCCAGGAGCATAGACTCCAGACGGCATAGCTCAAAGCTTCATTGCCCTACTCAAACCCCTTTACCACGTCAAGGTCTGATCCACAAAGGGGATATATATATATATATATATATATATATATTATATATATAATATATATATATATATATATATATATATATATATATACATATATATATATATATATATATATATATATAATATATATATATATATATATATATATATATATATATATATATATATATATATATATATATATATATATATATATATAATATATATATATATATATATATATATATAATATATATATATTTATATATATATAATATATATATATATATATT